>CM062804.1:822183258-823383258 GCA_031772625.1 Pinus tabuliformis | reverse complement strand
GAGAAGATTCCACTGATACAGCCTCAGTATATCGCGCTCGACTTACCTTCTCCTACCGAGCCACACATGCAGATATGGGTTGATCACATGTCTAGGCATGCTGGTCAATCTCATATTTCTTTCACTGATATCTTCTTTAGGTGGTTCGAGCGTCAGGAGATGGTCTATTCCGAGTATCCATATGTTGGCATGGATTTCCGAGGCGATCCGGATTTGGTACTACCGGATGGCGAACAGTGGGGTGCTATTGGTAAAATCTTCGACCATATCACTGTTTACTGTTTTTATTCATAATGTTTTTGTGCTTTAGTCTATCAAGACTTTAATCAAACTCTTGTGTGCATGCAGATGTTGGTCCTGTTCATCTAGCAGTTCGCCCGAGAGTGCCAGTCGCTGCCCCAGCAGGGGAGCCTGCTGGGAGGGTTATTCTTTGCGACCTTGACGTGGCCGAGACCCTTACAGCTGTGCAGGAGTAGGTTGAGAGCCTTACTCTTGGTATTCCGGATGTGTGGATCGACGAGTTACCTTTACAGTTGCAGCGACATACTACTGGTGTGCCTAGACGATGGACTCGTCTCTTGAGCATGATTGCACAGGCCATGACGTGCTATCATGAGCATCACTAGGCTAGGGTGCCCCCTAGCATTTTTGAGTTCTTGGGTCATGCGACCAATTTTTGTCTTGGTTACAGAACATTATGTGTAAACGATAAACAACTTTTATATATATATTTTGATTTTCGGAGTTTATTCCGGTTGAGTTATATGATCCACTTGCACAACATTGATGATGCATTTCTTTTTATAAATGTCGCAAATGTCTATCTAACACATAGTTTGCTAATGAGTCGGTTAATGTGTTTAAGTTCCTGGAAATATGTGGGTATTGAATTAACTCAAACTGTCTTTCCAAAATCTTAAACCTTAGAAACATACGATAAATAGCTGGATTGCGGACGGAATATATACCATTGAGTTGTAGTATCACGAGTTGTGAGTCTAGCCTGACGATTAGTCGGCGTATACCATGGGTGATGGCATCAGAGAGTAGTTCTATCAACGCGCTATACTCAGCGATATTATTCGTTGATTGCCCAATACACACACCTCTGAAACTTACTAACTCGCCGCTTGGATCAAAAATGGCCCAGGCCGCGGAGGGCAGGTTCCGCGAACTACGACTCGCTCCGTCAGCATATCCCACACATGTCTCAGAAAGGTTCGACATCTACAATAAATGTAAAAAGGTGGATTACTCGACCAAAACAAACACTTTAGCGAAAACAAAATACAACAAAAGCACACAGGTTACTATTTAAGCATAGTAACGCTTGAGGTACAACCCATTGCGGGGTTGCGCCAGTGGAATTCCTTCATAATCCATTAACTCGTAGGCTCCTTTTGCTAACACTCGTTTAACAATATAGGGGCCCATCCATAAAGAATTAAATTTTCCTACTCCCAATTTGTCGGATTCTTGGTCGTAAAGCAAGACCAAGTCACCTTCTGAGAAGACACGGGGTTTGACATTCTTGTCGAACTGCGCCTTGACTCGTTTCTTATGGGCTTCGTTAGCCAAAGCGGCGTCACGACGGGTTTCATCCAATTGGATTAATTCCAAGAAACGGGCTTCTTCTTCTGAAGTTCCGGGGAGGAGGTCGATTGCGAGTTTAAGAGATGAAATTTCGCACTGGACTGGTAAGACTGCCTCCAGGCCATACACCAGGTGGAAAGGTGTGAACTCGGTCGCATTTCTTACTGACGTTCGGTAAGCCCACAAGGTTGAGTACAGGATTAGGTGCCACCTTCTTTTGTGAACTCCGATCATCCTTTGCAACATACGCTTTAGGACCTTGTTGATTGCTTCAACTTGTCCGTTGGCTTGCGGATAATACGGGGTAGAGCTGTTGTGAGATAGCCCTAGCTTGGCAGCTAATTCAACCATCATGTGATTGCAAAAATGTGATCCATGATCTGTAACTATAGCCTGTGGTACGCCGAACCTGGCGACTACATGATTGAAAAAGAAAAGGGCAGCTGTTTCACCAGTGTTATCTAATGTAGGCATCGCCTCGGCCCATTTGGTAAACTAGTCAATGGCGACTATAATATACCCATGCCCCCCGGTCGAGGTGGGGTTACATTGCATGAAATCGATGCCCCATTTGGCGAAAGGCCCAACAACAACTATTGGCTGTAAAGGTGCGGGTGGTCTTCTGGTTTTGCTATCAAAAATTTGACAAGCATGGCAACTTCTGACTGCGGTGATGCAATCTTTGAACATGGTTGGCCAGTAGTATCCTGCTCGTAAAATTTTTTGTGCTGTTGCATATCCAGATTGATACCCCCCACACGCGCCTGAATGACACTCATTCAGGTTTTTTTCGGCCTCTTCATGGGTAAGGCACCTCCTCAGAACTGTATCGATACCACGACGGTAAAGTGTATCACCGACGATCATGTAGTCCTTTGCTTGGTATCGTATATGTTTCTGTTCAGAGTGAGAGGTGTTAGGCCTCCTGAAGGATCGCTATAAATTTTGAATATTTTCCCCCCACCAACTGTCGCGACAGTATATAAGTCATGGGGTTGCAATATGATAAAATGGTAGTTTTCCGAAAGAGGACATAATGTCGAAATCTTTGAATCGCTTGAATGGCTGCAAGCGCTAGTTTTTCAACATAAGAATATTTTCTTTCTGTATCATTCAAGTTTTTACTTAAATAATATATAGGATGTTCAATTCCATCGACTTCTTGAACTAAAACCATCGCAATGGTCATATCCGCTGCAGCTAGATATAGGTTAAAATCTCTTTGATAGTCTGGGGCATACATTAATGATGCTTTTACTAGAGAATCTTTCAGAGCATCAAAGGAAGCTTGCGCCACCTGATCCCAGACAAAAGGTACATCCTTTTTCAAAAGACGAGTATAACCTTTAGCAAGTTCTGCGTAATTTGGAATGAACCTCCTCAGAAAGTTTGCTTTCCCTTTGAGTTTCTGAATCTGAAGCAAATTTGAAGGTGGAGGCGAATTGATGATTGCCTGAACCTTGCAAGGGTCGAGACGAATCCCATCCTTGGAGACTACAAAGCCAAGTAAACGACCAAAACCGACGCAAAACACACATTTGTGTGGATTGAGTCTTATCTTGTAGTGTCGGCAACGTAGAAATATCGCTCTTAAATGCTGCGGATGATCAGTCCGCTTTCGTGAATGAGCCGGAGGATCGTCGAGATATGGTTGAACGATGTTCTTGATGTCATGGAAGGCATAATTCATTGCCCTCTGAAACGTCGCCCCTGTGTTCTTTAAACCAAAGGGTAATTTTCGATAAGCGAATGTGCCCCACGGACAAATGAATGCAGTCTTTGACTGGTCATGTGGGCGGATATTTATTTGATTATACCCGGAAAATCCATCCATGAATGAAAAGATTTCACATCCGGCGCATTCGTCAATTATCTGGTCGATGAAGGGTGTAGGGTAGTTGTCTTTCAGACAAGCTTGGTTTACATCCCTATAATCGACACACACTCTAATTGTCCCTTGTTTCTTCATAACAGGGACAATATTTGATACCCAATTGGTTAGAGGAACCGGGTAGATGAAACCAGCATGGAGAAGCTTTTCAACTTCTGCTTTAATGGCAGCGGCTTTCTTGGGGTGCACCTGCCGAAGCCGTTGTCTTACTGGTTTGACATCAGGATACATCTTAATTTCGTGTTCAACTATACTCGAGTCAATGCCTGGCATTTCATCATATGACCAAGCAAAGACATCTCTGAACTCGCGAAAAAGAGCGTTAAATATTTCCAGTTCTGAATGAGAACATCCTTTGCCGACATAAATATTCTCTACAACATTTGTTTTAGTTGAGATATTTATGGCTGTAGTCTCTTCAATATTGGATAAGTTTCGTTCGGAATCCACCGTATTTACAGTATTTGATAGGAATTCAAAAACTGAAGGGTGATAAAGGTCATGTTGAGTATCTTCTTCATAATCTGGAAGAAGGGAACGATGGTGGCAATCATTCCATGGTGCCCCCTCAATCAACATTGATTGTAGGATTCCTTCGTCATTCCCATGCACTTTCGACCAAGGATCTAATGGGGTACCATATTCTCTAGACCTATCTACCCAAACGCTTGATGAGCGTTGATTTGGGTTCGCCTCCCATGCCCGAAACATTGATTGCTACAATATTTCTATTGGGCTTGGGGGCAAAACCTTTGCATGATCCATGTCGATATCGTCTTCTGAGATCCTCGTGGAAGATATCATGTTGCAGGCTGCTACCAACGCTATTTCTCCTATATAGATGGGAGGTGGAAGCGCGAAAGTTCCCATCAATGTGGGGTCTTTCAGTAGGCCTACTTCGATATCTTGAAGCGAATGGTTGCTTCCATGGATCATGGGAATGCTTCCCGTAACTTGTGAACCATTAGGGAGGAAGTTTTGTTGGTCGACGATCGTAATCCCTCCTTGAAAAGGGAATGCGATCTTCCTAAAATAAGTTGACACTACAGCTTCCATGACATATATCCATGGTCTTCCCAGCAGGATGTTGTAGTCAAGGTTCCCATCGATGACTTCAACATCTATTTCTACCGTTTTTCCCCCTAGTTCAACCTTCAAGTTATTTAGGATACCGTACGGGGTGTACGTCCGTCCGTCGAATGCTTTTAACGTCGTTGAAGATCGCGACAAGGTTGGAGATCCTAAAGTTTTCTAGCAACTCATCGACATGATACATGTAGATGCCCCCTCATCAATAATTGTTCGGTGAACAGTTTTGTTGAGGGCTTTCACTTGAATAAGGAAAGCTAGTTGAGCTGGTAACTGAGGATCATATCCTTTGTGGTCGAAGGATACAAGATTGGAATCCTTAGGATCAACCCCACTGATAGCCGATAACAAAGCCTGCCTTTGGGATGGGCAATTTTGTAGTACTTCAAGAGTCGACATAGCGGATGGCGATTGGGCCAAATCTTCCACTATGTTATAATGTTGCGCTGCTCTGGCGCGAGGATTAAATGTCGACTTGTGTACTACTCCCTTTGGCGGTTTTATTGTTAATTCAGGAATGATGGGCGGTACAACTTCTGTCGAAGTTGTTGTCGAACTACTTGGTTGATCTTTACCTTTGTCGTTCGACAGCTGCGGATTCCCGTAATCTTTGTTCCTTGTCGAAATCAAAGCATCATTTTGTTGCTTTGAGATCGACAACATTAGCACTTGCGACGGGGAAGCATTTCCACTATCAACCAGATTTTGACCGGGATTGGGAAACGGATCAGTTAATACAGCTGAAGTTTTCGGACTCTTAAAGAATATTTTAATCTCAGCTTTGTACGGATATTCTCTTGTCCGATGATCCTCATCACATATTTGACATGGATAATTCAGTTTCCTATTTCCAGGAGGGTTTGAAGAAGTTTTTTCAGGGGATGACACACCTTGTTTCTTCTTCTTCCCTTTGTTTTGCTTCTTCTTGCTTCCTGGTTGATTGGTTTCTTTTCCTTTATCTGCTGATACGGCATTTACTTCTGAAGCAAGAATTTCTTCTTTTGCATTTTGATCTGAAGTCTTACGGGCTTTCTTAGACGAATCCTTTGTCGACTTTGCGTTTGTTGTGCCAATCACACCATCGCCGGCATGAGAGTCACTATTTGATTTAGGAGGAGGAGGAATTGAGAATTCCAGTCTAGGGGCGTCCGGTATTTTGTCGTAGAGCGTGCCAGACTGAGTGTATACTAAGTCTAGATATTGTGCACGAGCAATAACTTGCTCCTCTGTTACGACCCCCCCCTTGGCCACATCTTCCATTATGGCAAGAAGTAACGACTTTATAAACCATTCAGCTAATAGCTGATCAGGAACGTATGTTTTCACCATCCTACGACGACGATGCCACTCATGTATATGATCGGATATATGAGTGGCCGTTGTCTGCTTGAAGTTGGTTAAGATTTTCGTTCCCGTTTCATACCTTATCGGTAATTGAAAATGGGTTAAGAAAGTCGTGGCTAGGGAGCTGAAATTGTCGAACGAGGCTCTAGGTAACTCAATATACCATTTAGCTGCTGGACCCGTTAACGTCCTCTGAAAAAGGCGAAGCCTTATCGAATCATCGTTCAGGGTGTTTGATGAACACCACAGATGAAAAGTCATCACGTGATTCGATGGGTCTTTGCCTGGATTTCCATTGAATTTAGGAATGTCCGATGGAAGTTTGTGAGGAATCGCTAGCCACCAAGGGGCGTAAGCAATTGGATCGTTTGTTAACCAGTGTAAATTGGGTAACTCTAGAGTTGCCACGAATGGTAACTGTTGATTCAGGTTAGGTGAAGCACACCCAGGATACGATGGAATCGCCTGAACAGTTGGTCTTTGCATACCAGCATAATGTAATTGATGTTGGTATGACTGATACGGTTGGTGGACTTGACCACTGTAAAGCGGTTGGTTTTGACCATTTTGAATGTACGGTTGTCCACTGTTCGCAAAGATCTGCTGCTCAGAACCTTGGTACACTTGCTGGGACTGTGGTTGTTGGTATTGCACCAGCCACGGTTGTAAAGCCATGTTCTACTGTGCTATACTAACCGGCGGACCAAGATGTGGGGTAATTGTACCCGTTTGGACCTGTGTCACCCCACTAGTTGGCGATTGTGGTTGTGTCACGGGGTCAAGGGGTTGTTGCATTACAACCTGAGAAATCTGAGGCTGACATACAATAGGCATCGTTTGAACTTGTGACACTGTTAAAATAGCTGGTGTTGTCGGGATGTTCGACATAGGTACACATTGTTGCATAGAATACACAACTCTTGGTTGTTGGGGTAGCATAGGTACCCAACCACTTGTCGTTATTCCAGTATAACATGAATACTATTGAGAACTGCCGTATGGATATCCTCCTGGAGAGGGTAATGACAGGGCATACTACCCCCCATACGGTAGCAATCCGGAACTCAAGGGGATTGTTTGCCCTTGGGGACTGGATGGCCCAAATTGACCTCCATAGGGATCAATTTGTCGAGTTTCAACATAAGAATTGCCGGATATTATTCCGGAGGAACAAACTGGAACATACCACACTGTCGAAATAGTCCCTAGGTGGACTCCTTCTAGTGGTTGCGAGCTAGTTGGGACAGATGGTACGGCAGCAAACATCGTCGGAGTGACAGCAGGGAGTTCTGCTGTCGCTGTGTCATTTGACACAGTCCTAGATGTCAACGGTTGCTCAGACATTTTGAGTCTATCCAATAGATTGCCTAGTGATTCTACAGGAACTTCCACTGGTGATGGACTAACTTCTAATGTAGAAGGAAATAGAGTGACCCCTACTCCAAAATGTGTTGGAGTACTTGCTTGCGGATCTTCTACAATTTCCTCTATCGCAATCAAACCAGGTGGAAGAGGAAGACCATCAGGTCCGTAAAATATTTCTGGTGCCGAAGAAGGGGTTGATTCGACAGCGACAGTTGTTTGAGGAACAAGACTCTCTGGACCGGTTACAGATGGAACTGGTTCAGTAACGCAAGTATTTGCTCTCAGACTAGGATCAGTGTTACTGTCCCTCTGTGGCTATTGAACTTCTTCAATAGAGGCAGGGTTTCCAAAAATGTTTGGAGTAACCGGAATCTCAGATGTTGTTGGAACACTTGTTCTAACTTTGATAGGAGATTTCAAACCGGTTAAACGAGTTCGCTTTGTCTGTACTGTTTTCGATTCTGGAGACAAAGACGGTTGACTCGTAAGCCTCCGCAAATGACGGGGTTTCAATTGACTTTCTTCCACGATTGGGGATTACTCGATCAACCAAAATACGAAAGGGGAAAATGTGTTTCCGAATTGAATGAATTTTTTAGATGCTTTAGACACAACTTGCTTTTTCACTTTTAAAGAGTTGAGAAAAAGCTAAAGATGACTCTAGTCTCCTTTGATGTTTTAACGAGCCCGAAGTGACAAATGCTCGGATGGACTTTTTCTGTTATAGAGTCTGAAAAAGGCCAAAAGAAACTGCTCTGGAGTTCTAGGCAGAGGGTGTGCCAAACTTTTCGCAAAACCGCAGAATACTTTTTAAGGTACGGGCGGTCGATCTTCCTGAATGCTGTGTTCAGTGCATTGCGATCAGTAGGGCGACCGACACGGCTTCCTAAGGATAAAGGTTGTATTCCTATAGGGGTCTCCCAATATATACGCGACGGTACGTGGGAGCACATTCCGTACTGGCGCTATCGTCCCTCAGGAGGAATCACCCACCTTCAACGAGATCGACAGTCACCAGGCTTTACGACGCCAGAACACGTCTCTAGCCTAGACCTCTATGTTGTGCGTTATGTTGCAAAGCGTTGTTAAGTTCATTCAGTTTATTTTAAGTTGATCTTTTTAGAAGTTTTCCTTTCTGGATCACCACGAGATGTATGATACAATTCCTAAATGCAGTCTAAAGATGATAAGCAAGCTTTATATCTTTTCAACTTTGAAAATCCTAGCTACTAAGGGAAAAGAAAGATACCATATTTTCTCAAAGAGCAATCAGCACACTCTAATGCACTTTTCCTAAATCAAGCATGCAAACTATCAAAATGCAAATGCACAATGCAGGTGTTTGTTTTCCGCTTTCTTAGTATTGATGCCTACAAAGAAAGCTTTTTTGTACAACTTTGAATTTGCTTTTAAATGACAAGTACAAACAAGTTTACTTTTTCGAAATCAGAAAGGGTGGAAGAGATTACAACACTTTACGACTTTCGAAATGAACACTTGTTTCGACACTTAAAAGAGACAAACTCAAACAAATAAGCAAAAGCAAATGTATAATCAACTGTAAATAGCCAATGAACTCTGTTCTAAGATCACAACCGACAGATCTGAATTAAGGGCTACAAGATGATTATTTCACTCATGCAAAGGAAAACTGTAAATGACGCCACAAACACATAAAAACACTCACAGTCTTTTTGTACAAAAGGAGGCGGAATTCAAGCAGAGAAAAGAAGTTATCAGACTGGTACCTATGCTGGTTACAGGCTTCAAAAATCAGAGATCAAAACAGGGCAACAGAGAGCAGAGAACCCCAGCTGCACAAGGCAAAAATGGATCAGCGCAACCTCAACACAGAGGTTTTGACATTCAGCACAGGTGGCCTTCATGGGACCTGCGTTGAAATGCAGAATGCCTTCACAGGGTTCGCGCTGAATGAGAAACGAGTGTTTCTCACTGGGTTCTGGGTCACAGATTGCTAATTAATCAATGGTTTCAGGCCAAATCAAAACCACAAGCAAGGTACAATCAAAGGGATGCTTTGAGGGGGTACTAAGATCTATCACAAAGGATCATCAAATCATTTGTGAGTCCATTGTTCAGATCATAGACAAATCTAGTGATTGGATCAAGGCAGCAACTGTCTACTTTGCAACTGAGAAGAGCAGATGCAGTTCGATTGTTGTTGTTGAGTCTATGAAACAAACAATGATAGAGACACAAATAAAATGACTAAACAGATATCCCCAGCGGAGTCGCCAATTTTTTGTGGGGAAAAATGCCTATGCAGGACGATCCTATCCACCTAAGGTGTGACAATGCCTTAGCAACAAACAGAGACATCTATTCTAGTATTCTTCCTTTATGAATTAAGAATGAAGAGAGATGGATGGACTAACCGGTGTCTTCCGTTTGTCCCTCGATCTGGTTTCTCTTCTCTTTGGGAGTTCACAGCTACTTGCCTTCTTGCTCGCCCAGCTTCAACAGGTCTCTGCAAGATCACAAGAGAAGAACACTACACAAAGACATAGATTCATAATCATAACTAGTTCAGGATTAGAAGTAAACTAAACATACTAATGCAATCATACATCAAAGATACATCAGTATATAGGAGAAACCAAGATAGCTTTATTGATGAATAACAAGGTTCAGGAAGAGATACAACCCAGAGGGCTCCAATCCAACATCTCCTTCCCAGCAGAATGGAATTCCTATCTTCACCTCCCTTCAAAGCATTAAGCACCCAATGATTCCAATCTCAAACCAACAACAATTCTTTGCAATAACAAAATTCCAGCCTCTAGATCTCATGGAGGAGAGATCCATATATAGATGTTTGGAGAGAGGATGAGTTAGCTTGAGATCTGACTAGTGTCCTCTCCCTCTGTCAGTTCTTGATTCCACTTGGAGGTTCTTGCTTCCACTTGGAGATTTGGAACCTCTTACTCATCATAGTCGAATTCCCTGAGGCAAGTGTCATTTTGGAAGCTTCCTGGGTTTTGACACCTTGAGAAATGAGCTTGCCACATGTCCACTCTCGCTCAGCGCAGGTAGCCAGTGTTGGCTTTGACATTCAGCGTAGGTAGCCAGTGTTGGCTTTGACATTCAGCGCAGACAGCCAGTGGAGCCATTGACATGATCCTGAATTGACTTGTTTTGAGCGGTTTCTGGTGGAGAACTTCTGTGAATTGCTGTGGTTTGTTAGCCTTGTTCCTCTAGGGGTAGGAACAACATGTTTAGGGACTTTGGATCCCTCAGATTATGGACATTTCATGCTCAATGTTATAAGTCACAAAAATGTCTATAACAGTTCAGGATTAGAAGTAAACTAAACATACTAATGCAATCATACATCAAAGATACATAAGAATATAGGAGAAACCCAGATAGCTTTATTGATGAAACTCCAGATAGCTTTATCCTTCAAGAGTTTGATCTTCCAGATCAAACTCTTGAAGGATCGCTATCCATTTTGTTGATTATCTCCCAGTGGAGTCGCCAATTTTTTGTGGGGAAAAATGCCTATGCAAGACGATCCTATCCACCTAAGGTGTGACAGTGCCTTAGCAACAAACAGAGACAGCTATTCTAGTATTCTTCCTTTATGAATTAAGAATGAAGAGAGATGGATGGACTAATTGGTGTCTTCCGTTTGTCCCTCGATCCGGTTTCTCTTCTCTTTGGGAGTTCACAGCTACTTGCCTTCTTACTCGCCCAGCTTCAACAGGTCTCTGCAAGATCACAAGAGAAGAACACTACACAAAGACATAGATTCATAATCATAACTAGTTCAGGATTAGAAGTAAACTAAACATACTAATGCAATCATACATCAAAGATACATCAGTATATAGGAGAAACCAAGATAGCTTTATTGATGAATAACAAGGTTCAGGAAGAGATACAACCCAGAGGGCTCCAATCCAGCATCTCCTTCCCAGCAGAATGGAATTCCTATCTTCACCTCCCTTCAAAGCATTAAGCACCCAATGATTCCAATCTCAAACCAACAACAATTCTTTGCAATAACAAAATTCCAGCCTCCAGATCTCATGGAGGAGAGATCCATATATAGATGTTTGGAGAGAGGATGAGTCAGCTTGAGATCTAACTAGTGTCCTCTCCCTTTGTTAGTTCTTGATTCCACTTGGAGGTTCTTGCTTCCACTTGGAGATTTTGGAACCTCTTACTCATCATAGTCGAATTCCCTGAGGCAAGTGTCATTTTGGAAGCTTCCTGGGTTTTGACACCTTGTGGAATGAACTTGCCACATGTCCAATCTCGCTCAGCGCAGGTTGCCAGTGTTGGCTTTGACATTCAGCGCAGGTAGCCAGTGTTGGCTTTGACATTCAGCGCAAACAGCTAGTGGATCCACTGAATTGACCCTGAATTGACTTGTTTTTGAGCAGTTTCTGGTGGAGAACTTCTGTGAATTGCTGTGGTTTGTTAGCCTTGTTCCTCTAGGGGTAGGAACAACATGTTTAGGGACTTTGGATCCCTTAGATTATGGACATTTCATGCTCAATGCTGTAAGGCACAAAAATGTCTATAACATATGGGCGCAACCATCCAGATAAGAAGGATCATCATAGATATAAAGTCTCACACTATGGTCACAACCATCCGTATAGTAGAAACATGTGTACAATCATGAATGACATATAACTCCATTGATCCTGAGTCATAATAGGAAAGACTCATGGTCTTACGCTCTATCCTGACCTGATCAATGTATGAATCCTAACATGCGAATAAACATGTTGGAGTCAAACATGCTATAAAACCACGTGATTACTGGCAAATGATGTGGACCATTAATAGGTATGAGAGAAACCACCAATAATGAAAATGGATCTCAAGGTACAAAAGTGCAATCTGTGACTATGATAATGAAGCTGAGGTCGAACACTCCTGGAATCACCCGATAGAAAACCAATAATGAAGACTTGTCGTTGGGAGTGAAGAACTAGCCATTAGGGCATGCCAGCTATAAGGTATTGAAAGGGAGTTCCTAAGTCATCTTCTTGGATAATGAGCTGAAGTCATCAGGAAGTGACCCATCGAAGGAGGGAAATGATGAATCCCTCATCATCGACATGAAAATAAGGAATAAAGTGGAATAATAATCAAGTCTCTATCAATGACTCAAATAATGTATAGGTAAATAACTGCAAATTGGAATTATCTTCAACATATTGGTGACACGACTCCAAAGTGTGGTAGCATCTGACTTGAAATAGGACTAAAGGTCATGATGAAAGTGTGGAATAGTCAAATGAGAGGCAAAATGGATCACCCAAACCTGGGAGGAGAAGTGACTGAGTGAGGATATCTCAAATCCAACATGAGAGCAGAAGAGTGTCATGTTCAAGAGCAACATGTTGTCTATACAAAGGATGTCTCATCTTCACTTTTCCCCGCTATTTCTAGCGAGTACCCCAATTATTTTATCACAAGATTGAAGGGGATAGAATATGCTTGTCATGTAAGTTCATTCTTCGGATGAATCCATCTTAGTAAGTTTTACGAGCCCTAGGAAGGAGAAGCTCAGTCTCATCATGGTGACGAGTCTTTCATCATAAAGTTTTTAACGAGCTCGATGTTAGAATAGGTTGGTATCTTTTTCACATTTAGAGAGTGTGAAAAAGAAATGGAAAGGAAAACTCCAACATGTCCCTTTTCATAATTTGTCCCTCGAACCCGAAAAGGTAGAAAATAATATCCGAGGGAACCTCTTGACCATGTTGACCAAGGTGTACCTTTTTTGTAAATAGTCAATCTCAACCCGAAAAAGGGGTAAACATATACTAAGGTGACATTGATTCATTTACTTTAACGAGTTCAAAATGACAAGTACTTGACAATCTTTTCAGTTTTTGAGAGTCAGAAAAGAGCTAAAAGATGACTCTAGGAGGGTTCCTTTTTCATTTGTTTAATTTGTCTAAAAAAGAGATAAAATAAAACCCCTAGAATCGGTCAGTAATAATAATCAATGTTCACATTGAAGGCACCTATAACTGCACAAGAAACACACCCATCACTGATATCGAGAGAAAATATTAAAATATTACAAAAAATATTGACAAAATGACTTTCAAAACTTATAAATAGGTAAAAGTAATTTCATTTTTTACCATTTTATAAAACTAAGCTCTGAAAGTGTTTTTTGTGCCCTAATTCTCTTGATTTTCCAGTGGTTGCTATAGGAGATCCAGGGTACCATTTCAGGAATTGCGTGTGACAAGTAAGAACCTCATCCTTACTCTTGCATTTTATTACATTTTTATGCATTTTAAATGGTGGTTTTTATGCTAGAAAGGAGGATTTTTAAAAATTTAGGGCCCCGATGACCATTGCGGGTATGGTCATTGGACCCACGATGATCCCACTTGAGCCTAAATGCTCACATGATGCCATCACATTGTTTGTAAAAATAGGTGTGATGGCGCTGAGGGCGGATTTAAAAAAATATAACTCTCTTTTAAGAAAAAAGATGATGATTTTGATTGATTTAAAAGGCATTAATAAGTGTTTAAATGTTGTTTTGCAGGAGAATATGGTCTTGGAGTGGAAAGAAAGAGGCCATGAGGCTAAAGACTTTCAAGTAGCTCAAGATCCGGAATGCATAAATTCTTTGAGGAATTGCAAGCTGCTAAAATTCTTTAGGACCACAGGGTTGAGGGATCAGATGGAGTTGCTACCCTATCCAATTAGTCTCTAGGATGTAGATCGAGAGATCTTCATCATAAAAGGCCAGGAACTAGAACTAGAGGAGATGGATATATACTTCATCACAGGATTGTCCTAACAAGGGGAAGCAGTTCAACTCTTTGGAACTTGCCAAGGAGGTGAGAGTACAGGGGGTTTAGTGCAGAGGTATTGTCCTCATGCCAAAATAACCAACGGAGGTAAGGTGAAGATTGCGACAATCACCAATAGCCTTGTCTTGAGAACGATTTTGTTCATTATGGTATGTGTATTTGGCATGCAAGCCTTGCATGAGGCTTCAAAATCCCAGTTCCAATATGCTATCGCATGATTGACCCCCATTATTTTCAACTGGTGTGGATGAGTTTTGGAAAACATGAAAGGTCAACTAACCAAGGGGAAGCATGGACAGCTGAAGAAATTTGGGTTTGGTTCCATACTGGTGACCATATTTTTGGAGAAAGTGCCCCTATTTTGGTATTAGTTGGCAGAAGTACTAGATCTTGCCCCCGATATCTGAGACTTGGGAGATGGAGCCAGCTCATGCCTCGAGGAGGCACAAGTTAGCATATGAATTATCCACCACAGTTCTTCACTTGGCTAGAATGCCAAATACTTGTGGGGGATGACTACGCTTATGTTGGAATAGATTTCAGGTGGGATCCAGATCTACCTCTACCACCAGGCAAACAGTGGATCGATGCAGGTAAAAACTTGTTTTTTGGATTTTTTCAAGTTGAATGATTTTTTGTAAAAATTTAAACTGTGACTCAAATTATGATAAATGTGTAGATGTGGGACTAGAGAGACCACCAGGCATATCGCTAATGGCACGACGAGCTACTTAGATGATAGTGGGTCTAGACTATGAAGAAGGGGTTGACCCCTTAGCTGAGATGGAGCACAATCTAGAGGAAATAACTCGAGCAGTTCCAGATTATGCCACTATCAATGATGTTCCATTGCGTTTCTAGAGACATACTATGGGAGTCTCTGTGAGGCTGCATCAGCTGCTAGGCCGAGTGATCAGGGTGGTCTCGTGCTATCATGAGCACCGTGTAGTTTGATAGTTTATCTAGTTCTTTTACACATTTTGTAGGCTTTGAAAGCCAAGTGTCTTAGAACACTCTAGTTTTTGACATTTTGATGTAAACACTCCAGCAGATGTGAGATATATATATATATATATATATATAGATATATATATATATATATATATATATATATATATATATATATATATATATATATATATATATATATATATATATATATATATATATATATATATATATATATATATATATATATATATGCATGTTTTATTTCTACTTATGTGTTCATAACATGATTTAGTTTTATAAATGATGCAAATGCCTATTAAGAACAAAATTTTCTAATACGTCAGTTAATGTATTTAAATTACATGGAATATGTTGATACACAATGTAATAAAAATTTATTTCCAGAATTATAACACGTAGATACATACACAATATTTGTGGATTTCTCATTGAGTAATGATTGTTTAATTGTAACACAAGCTACGAATCCAACTTGACAAATAAAGCCCTAATTCTAAGAGCATTTGCCTCTGACAAGAGTTCAATAACTGCACTATATTCAAAAATATTATTGGTTGTTCAACCAAGGCAAATACCTTGTAATTTAATTAGCTCTCCATTAGGGTCATAGATTACCCATGCTACAGAACAGAAGTTCCTTGTGCTACGACAAGCACCATTACCAAAAAAAATGTAATGGCTTGATGAAATCTGCAACTGAGTGGAACACGGGGTAAGCAGAAAAACACATGTCTAGAAAGCAAACAAACACACCAAAAACCAAAAACACACACTAATGAGTTAACACACTAATGTACAAAAGTTCTTACACGAATCTCACGCATTTTACTTTTTGAGATACAACCCATTACGGGGCTGTGACAATGCATTTCCCTCATAGTCACATAGATCATATGCGCCTTTCTCTAAGACACACTTGACAATGTAGGGCCCATGCCACATGGGTTCGAACATCCCTACCCCCAATTTAGCATTGGATTGATCGTAAAGAGGGACCAAGTCACCTTCAACAAAAGTGTGAGGAGAAACAGTTTGGTCAAAATGAGCTTTTACTCGCTTCTTTTGAGCTTCGATGACCATCGCAGCAATGCGACAAGTCTCGTCAAGTCTCTCAAGATATAGTAGCCTCTCCTCTTGATGCAAGGTATTTAGAAGAGGTTCGATAGCCAGCTTAAGCGAATGGATTTCACATTCGATTGGAAGAGTTGCCTCGGAACTGTACACCAGCTAGAATGTAGTGAATCCAATGGTCATCTTAGCAGAAGTTCTGTAAGCCCAAAGAGCTGAGAATAGCATTAAATACCAATCGTTTCTATGCTTCCTAATGGTACGTTGAAGCATAGTAATCAAAACTTTATTAACAGATTCAACCTGGCCATTGGCGTGTGGATAATAAGGAGTTGAGCTATCATGTCGAAGGCTCAACTAAGCAATACTATTATGTGCTGACGAAAATGTGATCCATGGTCAGTCATGATAGCTTGAGGGATACCAAAGTGTGTTATGACATGGTTAAAAAGGAACTGAGGAAAATTAGTACCATCAAAATTTTATGTAGGCATCGTCTCAACCCATTTAGTAAAATAGTCGATGACGACGATGATATAACCGGGCCCCCCGATCGAGTGAGGGTTACATGTCATGAAATCAATGCCCCATTTGGAAAATGGGCCAATGGTAACTACTGGGTGTAGGGGTGCGGGTGGGGTGCACTATTTGTGGCTGAAAATATGGCATTCATGGCATTTTTGGACAACTAGAATGAAGTCTTTGAAGACAAAAGGCTACAAATAACCGGTGTAGAGGATTTTCTGAGCAGTGGCATATCTAGACATATGACGACCATAGGCACTAGAGTGGCAATCATTTAAGACCTAATTAGCCTCTTCAAGGGTGAGACATCTATGAAGAACATAGTCCACACCGACCCGAAACAATGTATCACTGAGGATCCGATAGGGTTGGAACTAATGCCGAATGCGGTGTCGGTTGGATTGGGACAACTCAGATCGAAAATTTTGGGTTTGGAGATAAAAAATAATGTCTCCCTACCATGGGTCAATAGTGTTGATCAGAAACAGAGTTTCATTAGGTATCTGCTCAGTAAAATTACTTGGAGTGTGTTACAGTCGGTCTGGTCAGTCCTCTGTCAGAGATCAAAACTCTTTATGCATTTCATTTTTAGGTGTCCCGCTCCATTCACTCATCTGCATTCCGCTAGGGGCATGTCATGATCTGATGGAAAAGGTCATGCTAGTCATTTCCCCTCATGTCTAGCTCCTGCTGGCTTAGGTCTTTGGTCAATGATCACTGAAGTCCATGACAGTCAAGTTCTGGTCCTTTAACGGACAAAAGTCATTTTTGATCATTAGGTCTAGGGATTAATCAATTTGGTCTTTAAATATGTCCAGTAAAGCCATGCAGGCCAGAGTGAGGCCCTTACAAAGTAATGATTCAGAGAGTTTCATCATCATATTCATAAACTTCGACTGTTCTTCAAAACTTTGTTTTGAAGAAAAGTCAAACAGTGTCATTGGTGATAAAATTTTCAAAAAAGTCATCAATTGATTTCTTCAGATGCATTCATGGTTTCCGTGGCCAAATGCTCTGTCATGAAATGCCTGCAAAGAGTGCCGAAAATTTCATCATTTGAGCCAAAATTTCAAAGGAAAAGTAAAAATCAGTGGTGCTTTAAGTCGGTGAAAAAGTGTCAAAACATAACCTTAGAAAAATGGGTTTTTGAAAAGCAAAATTTAACCAATGTCTTGCAAGTCTTTACATACAAGTTTCCACCAAAAAATCAAAGTCATTGTGCAAATCAAGGCATAGGGAAACATTGCAAAGTCTTTGAGTGTGCATCATGTGTGTTTGGAGCAAGGTTGGAAGCTGTTTTCAGGGCGTGACGCATATACACAGGGCCGTGGCACACATAGAGGGTGCGACGCACACAGAGCCAGCCCTCAGTGTATTTTTCCAATGAGCGTGGCGCACACCCAGGGCGCGACACACTGGGTTTTGCGCGTGGCACACACAGAAAAAGCACCAAAACAGTGCCAAACTTCCCCAAATTTTTTGTGAATCCCCTTAAATCGACAGGTAGGCTGTAAATCTCGATGGCTCATGTATTTTTGTGAAGGTTATGGTGGTCCATGGCTAGTTATAGTGGCAACTAAAATTCATAAAACGAACCACTAGAAAACACCAAAGCCATTGTTGCTAGGGTTGCATAATCGTGGTATTGAGGCCAAGGTTCCATTTTCACCCACCATCGTTTCCCTCACCTACCATTTTTCCATATCCTCATTTTCTCATTTTTCACATTATCCCTACCCTAAAACACTACCAAACCCTATTCCCTTTCCCCTCCTCTTATTGGTCAAGAAAACACCCCAAAACCCTAACTTGTCAAAACCCCAAAAACCTACCCTATCAAATACCCAAACGCCCTACATATCCCTAAACAAAATTCTCCCCATAACCCCTATTCCCATCATATTACTCCCCTCCTATACTTCCTTTTGTTTCACTGTTCCCCTTGGTGGTAGATATCACAACAACACCTAGTTTCACCATCATCAAAGGGTAGTCCAAGCACAGTACATAAACAACAGTCATGGCATCTGAGGGTTCATCAGAGTATGAGGTGGAGACTCAAATTGATACGTCCTCAGAAGAACAGGCTCCCAGGAGACATCACAAGAGTGGAAAACATGTTAGGGATGAGCCAAACACCCTTACTGAATTGCAGGCATGCCCTCTTGCTATGTCATGTTTCCAGCACCTAGCATGTTTTGAATTTTGTCAAAGGGTGGCTAATGTTAGAGTTCATCATGATTTGGCCTATCTTTTTGTGCTTCACCTCCATGGAGGTCAGTCTATCTTGGTCGGGGTCACCTTCACATTGACACTCGAAACTATCTTAGTGGCAACATGCATACCGAATGTTGGAGAATAGTGGCATAAGAAGAAGAAGGTGGATAGGAAGCATTATGAGCCTTACATTAAGGCCAATTGTTTGAGGCAGCTCACAAGAGTCTTTCCATTCCGATATTTGAGAAATGAGTATGCTCCACTCATGAGGTTGACCATGAAGTACTTCAGCTGTGAGGTGAGGTTCTCTCGTCTATATGCCTATCACATCAGGTTGCTCATGCACTTTACCAAGGTGCGGATGATGAACCTCCCATTTTTCCTTTGCAGGAACATAGAGAGGATGAACACTTTCATGCAGCATAAGACCCCTCAGCAGCAACTTAACAATGTTTATCACTTTTCTCTTATCCAGATTTTGGTGGATCATCAGCTGGGATTGCCGGGCATTGCTTAGGAGGACTTCATCTCCCGTGACTTCTTTAGCACTCCACAGGTATTATCAGAGGCAGAGCATGAGATAGGTGGTCCTTCTCACCAATATGAGCACCATGAGGCCGCTACTATGCCGGTATTCATCACCTATCAGACAGGCAGTAGACATTTGTTTGCAGTGGCAAAGCGAGCGTTATCTCCACTTGGGGTGGAAGGGGCCTCGCTTCCAGCATCGAAGACACAGGAACAGGATAGAGGTAAGGATCTAATGCATGATGAGGGGCCTTCGGGTGAGCCATCAGGTGAACGAGAGACCGAATTCATTCTCCTTCATGATGATGAGACAGATACAAAACCAAAAAATGTAGAGCTTAGAGAGATCATCCAGGAGCAGAGATCAGAGATTGAAGCCTTGTCCCTTGATTTAGAAAGAGCCAAATGGGATACGAAATATCTGGAGCAGAGGAAGAAATTTCTTGAGGATCAACAAGCGATCATGGAGCTACAAAACATTCATGAGCATCGCCAAGCTACAAAAGGAGAAGAGTTGAGCTCACATCATTGGAGCAAGAGATCAATGAGGAGCGGGAGGCCAATCTCGAGAGAGTTATCATGCACTTGGAGAGGCTATTGGACAAGGCCGAAAAGGACCATGCCTTACTGAGACACATGGATTTCCATTAAAGGGCACGAAATATGAGTGCAAAGGCCCGGATAAAGAGCTTGAAGGCAAAATTGAGCAAAGCAACAAAAGAGGCAAAAGAGCAAGATCGGCTTCGAATCTTGGCTGAAGCTTCTTTGGAACAACATACCACTTCATAGAGAACCTCCACCCCAAATTTCATCAAATCTAGGGCAATTTTGGTCACATGGTAATTTTTTGGTCAAAACACAGGTTTTTTCTCCCTGTACACCGTGCCACTGGCCCGACGCTTAGAATTGGGAGCTCCAAATTGGAAATGGCTTGCATTTTTGGATTTAGCATGTAAAAGCACGACTACTAGTGCTTGGACAAGAAATTTGGGCATGATTTGAGTCTCTAGGAGGTCAAAAACACCCAAAAAATGACCTCTTTGCCCCTATTTTGACACATAGGAAGCAGTCTTGGAAGAATGAAGATTTGGAGGGGAAAATGAGCCCCAAATTTAGAAATTCTACTTGGGTTGGAAAGTAGACAGGCCAAGCTTTCCAACAATCACACTTGGACACAATTTGGACTTCTGAAGGTACCTCAAAACAGACTCCAAAGTGGTGTGGCACATATAGAATTTGGCGCGGCGCATATAGAGAAAAAGGCCAAAATCACACCCGTTTCACGAAATTTCGATTCGTGACTTCTCCAAGTGGGCCCACTCATCTACATTTTACTTTTTTGGCACCTAATGTGGCATTTAAAGTATATACACTCCAGATTGGCTTCTATCCAAGTGGCAAAGGAAGGCCAACAGCCACCCAAGCCATTTGTCATGTTTGTAATGCTGCACCTGTAGCTAATGGTTGGCTTTCACCTCCATTTTGTAATAATTCAAGTAACTCCCCAACCCTTGGGCATTCTATCTCTTCATGGCACATTATATAAATTGTATGCAAACTATTTGCAAAGGTTTGGTTGGCTTGTAATTTCTGGGAGACTGTGGGAGAGAAACTTAGTTCTTCATTGTATATTTTGACAGAGGATTAGTGAAAGGCAATGACTCTGTTTCATGTGATTCATGTGGTTGTGAGTGTAGAAAATGTGTCTCTTATGTTTCATATGTATTTCGTAATGTTTCATAGTTCATTTCATATTCAATTCCAGTGAAATTTTCTAAGTTAGATAAGGTAGAATTCAATTTTATTGCTCTGCTTGTGGGAAAATTTCATGTTTAGTGTTCTTCTTCTGTTGAAAAGGATTCATGTACTTATGCCCTTTTGACCCTCCTAAGCAATTCCTCCATTCCATGTTATTTCTAACTAAATTGCTAGACTTTCCACCTGTCTTGCCTCATGAAGTAATCTATGCCTTTGTATTAAATTATCTGCTCATTGTTGTCCGTTGGTCACATACCATCCCAGAAACTCAGTCATTCATAATTTTTTTTTCTTGTATCCATATTCACGTACTAGCCTAAGATCAATATTTCGTTGTAAGTCATCCCAGACCGCTTTCGTTTATCTATTCACTAAGAGTGGTTTGTGGTTACCCTGAATTTTTCCTTCCTTCAGCCTAAGGCAGATTTAGGTGCTAACATAATAGCGACCATACTAGGGAACGTAATTAATCCCCTTACTTCTTGATAATTCTAAGCTTTTGGATGATAAGTTTAGGATTTGATAGGCTGAGTGAGTTGTTCATGTCCTTCTGATTTTTTCGAAAATAGCACGCTGGCTTCAAGACGATATACCAGAGCCAATCTAGATCCGGATCCTCCTCATATTTACGAAAACCCCAACTTGATTCCAAGACTCCTTCATCAAGAGAGCACTATAACTCCCTCTTTCAAATCCCATTCATTTCCTGGCATTTTTGAGTATCTTGAAGAGCTTGAGTTTGATGAGCGGTTTGAAATATCATTGTTCGAGACCAAATCCGAAAGGGCTGTTGACTATACTATCCCCGATCCAAAATTTCTTGTAGACCTAGAAACTGAAAGGGCCAACTCGTCAATTGATAATTATATTGTGACACAACTTCAAATTCCAATTGTTAATTCCCTACAAACTGTGCACACTCCTCCAACACCTCTAAAGCCAAATCCACCGAGTGATGGTTGCCCATTTTGCACCCCTGGTTCTGCCTCAATTTCTAGATGATATGCCTACAGATTATCAAAGCAAAATCTCGTTTTTTGATGGCACTCCTAACAGCATTACTACTCAGCAACATGTGGATAGAATGGCAGATTTCTATGAACTTCATGAGATCGATGTGGAGAATGTGGCAATGAGACTCTTTGTAGAGACATTTGCAGGTGACGTGAGGAAATGGTTCAGAGGTTTGCCAGCAGCAAGTATCGCTACCTTGGCCGACCTACAAAGACAATTTTTAAACCGATGGGAAGTGAAAAATAATCCTCTTCAAATTCTAGCTAAATATGAGCAAATCAAATGAAACGCTGGTGAGTCGGTCCAAGACTAATGTGTTAGATTCAATTCAATTTATAACAAAATTCCAGATCATCTAAGGCCACCTGTGGGACTAGCCATGGTGAAGTTCTTGGATGGTTTTGATGCTGACATGGCTTATCAATTAAGAGAGAGAGAGAGAACCGACCACAATGGAAGACATGTAGAAGATAGCGGTCAGCGTTGAACCAAATCTGTTGTCCAAAAGAGCTAGAGCGAAAGCAGAAAAGAAGGTCATAGTCAAGGAAGAGTCTTCCTCGATGGATCAATTACTAAAGAAGGTAGATCAGATGCTTGAAAGGGTGAAACTTGACAAACCAGAGCCACAAGTTAGAAATCCTAACTTTCGTGGTCAGCAACAACCACAATATAGAATAAGACAGAGAGATCAACGAGCCCAAGAGCAGACAACACAAAGCCAGTACAAACACCTTTGCAGCAACATTTTGTGCATTCACCGGAGTCAGATGAGGACGGGAATATAATAGGTGAAGAAAACCACCTCTTTACTCCTGATGATTTGCCTATTTATCTCACTGAGGATGAGGAGTATGTAGAAAGTTCAGTTGTACACAAAGATGTAGATTTCATTCTAGCAAACTACACCATCTTGGAGGAAGAATTAGATGAATACCAAAGAGGCTACATGAATGCTCTGTCTGCCCAGCAGCAACGATATTCACTTAGAAATAGAGATGTGCCGGTCAAACCAATTCAGAAAAAGAAGGATGTTGAGGCATCAAAGAATGATTCATTAGTTACACAAAGGAAAGCAAAGGAGGCGGTTGGTCTGGAGAGCAGCAAATCACCATCAGCAGAACAATCACATCAGCAGGTTGCATCGAAAGAAAAGGAAAAGAAAGAAATCCCAGTCAAAGAGGTAGAAAAGATTCCCGTTTTTAATTTAGAGAATGAGATTTCTAAATTAAAGTTATCCATCCCCTTGACTGAAATAATGAGGAACAACAGTTATAGAGGGCAAGTATCTAAAATGTTGAATTTGGACCCAATGTCTGACATGGTGAATGTCGAAGATGATCAACCTGAAATGATTTTTGGGCCAACATCGAATGGTGAGTCTCCTGATAGTGATGTGCCACCCTCTTATATCAGTTTAAGATTGCATGATTTTGAGTTACATAATGCCATGTTCGATTTCGGAGCTTCTCACAATCTCATGCCCGAAGCTATCATGGATAAGCTTGGTCTGGACATCACCTGGAAATACCATGATCTCTATTCATTTGATTCCAACAGAGTAAGATGTATAGGAGTCATCAAAGACTTGGTTGTGAGTCTGGATCAGCTCCCAATGAAGAATGTTTTGATGGATGTGGTTGTAGCAGATATTCCTCCCAGGTTTGGCATGCTCCTTTCCAGGTCTTGGGTAGCGAAATTGAAAGGGACACTACAGCTAGGTTTCTTGTATGCAACGATTCCAGTGTTCAGACAAATGAGGAAATTGTATCGGGAACAAAAAATGAAATACATGATCACAAGCAAGGAGAAACCAATAAATCATCCAATTAACTATGTACATACAGATTTAGAGTCTTTTGTTTTGTATTCAGATAGTTTCAATGATATAGATAGTCAGTTAGTTGAAGCAGATGATATTCCAGAAATAACAGAAAATTTCAGAGAAATTTTAAAGAAAAAAGGACAAGAACAACAGAACACTGTTGGGCAATCAGCTGAAAGTAATGGATAGCAAGCAAACAAGGCACAACAAACAGATTTCCAGCACTTGCAAGAGGAGGAAGAAGGTTTGTGGACCATGGATTTTGATGGAGTAGTAGGAAATGATGGTGCTGGAATTGGAATTTGGGTACGCGGTCCTTTCTCCGCCCTGAACAAAGTGCCTAGTAACACACGGGTATGCTCTTACAAGTTGGCTTTTGAGTGTTCAAACAATGAAGCTGAGTATGAAGCTCTGCTTGCTGGCCTAAAGGTTCTAAGAAAGCTGAATGCTAAGAGGATTTAAATATATGGAGACTCCGAATTGGTAATTAAGTAGGTCAGAGGCGAGTATCAAGCAAAGCATCCAAGGATGCGGGCTTACCATAATTCAGTTCTAGACATCCTAAAATTATTTTCAGAATACACCTTGACATGCGTGCCTCGTATACAAAATAGTATTGCTGACACTCTTGCCAAGGCAGCAAGTTGTTTGAAGATCCCAATGAACTCTAGCAATAAATTCGAAATCCATGTCAAGCATCGTCCAACCGTTCCAGACAATCATAGATATTGGAAAGTGTTCCAAGATGATGAGGAGATTGATGATTTTCTACAAAACAAAGGCAAGTTCAAAGAGACCTCAATTGATGTAGAAAATGACGATGGTAAAGGTAATGGTACAGATGAGGTGCATATCAATGAAATGGACGTGTTGTCGCTGAAGAATAACGTTATTCCTAAAGGCTTGATACCTTTAGAAGAACTTTTTGATCAAGATGATGTAGCCCAAAAGCCAACATTACAGCCAACAGAGAAGGGTGTAGAAGAGCTCAACATCAAAAAAACTACTAATCCTAAGTTGGTAAAATTGTCCAAAGCATTGCCACCAAAGATCAAGGACAAATACTTCAGTCTGCTAGCTTCATTTGCAGATGTGTTTGCTTGGGACTATTCTAACTTAAAGACATATGATACCAATATAATTCAGCACACTATACCCATCAAGCCCAATCAAAAACCATTCAGACAAAAGTTAAGGAGGCTAAATCCAAAGTTTCTGCCATCTATTGAAAAGGAGATAAACAGGTTGTACAAATCAGGGATTATTATTCCCATCAGATTTTCAGATTGGATCTCTAATTTGGTGCCCGTATGAAAGAAGATAGGTGAAATCCACTTATGCATTGATTTTAGAAATCTCAATAAAGTTTCATTGAAGGACAACTATCCACTGCCCAAAATGGACCATATACTTCAGCAAGTAGTGGGAGCATCTCGTATGTCACTACTTGATGGTTATTCTGGATATAACCAAGTTTCTGTCCATGAAGATGACCGAGACAAGACAACATTCACCACTCCATGGGGAACCTTTCATTACGCTAAAATGCCTTTCAGTTTGAAGAACGCAGGTGCCACATTTCAGCGTGCAATGGACTTGGCTTTTGCAAATGAGAAGAATGTCTTTTTGGTGGTGTACTTGGATGATTTGACAGTATTTTCCAAATCTGATGAAGAGCACATGTACCATCTAAAAACTGTCTTCCAAAAGTGCAGAAAATATGGTTTGTCGCTGAATCCGAAGAAGAGCTTGTTAGCCATGGAGGAAGGCAAAGTACTCGGGCACATTATCTCAAAATATGGCATTCGTATTGACCTAGCATGTGTGCAAGCAATTCAACAAATCGATCTGCCCCGGAATAAAAAGGAGATACAATAGTTCAATGGTAAGACGAATTTTTGAAGCCGCTTTATACCTAATCTTTTTGAGCACCTAAGAGAAATAAAAAACATGCTTAAGAACAATAGCCAAGTGAAGTGGATGGAGGAGGCTATAAAATCTTTCAATTTGGACAAATTGGCTCTTGCTTCAGCTCTAGTTCTAGTAAGCCCGGACTACAATCAGGATTTCATATTATTTTCATTTGCTTCAAAGCACACTATGGTAGCTGTGTTATTGCAGAAAAGAGATGATCATGAAAGACCCATTGCATTTTTCAGCAGAGCCATAAGAGATGCAGCCTTAAAATACAACATCATTGAGAAGCAAGCCCTTGCACTTGTGAAGGCATTGAAAGATTTCCGGGTATATATTCTACATTCTCATATTTTGGCCTAAGTTCCTAATGCTACTGTAAAATATGTTTTAGTGCAGACCGATCTGGAAGGAAGACGTCGCAAATGGAATGCAGCCTTGCTAGAATATGATGTGGAAATAAAGCCAACAAAGCTGGTTAAATGACAGGGATTGGCGAAGTTAATGGCCGAATCAAACTTGCACGCCTTGTACATAAATTTGATCACTGCTATGTCCAATGAGAATGAGGAAGGATCGTCAATTCAGGTATCTGAAATGTTTTCTTTCTCTCTGTGGTATTCATATATCATATATGTGCTTAAAAATTTGTCACCACCGCCTGGAATGCCTAGAAACCGAGCGAGAACACTCAAGTTGAAAGCTGTCAAGTTTTGCATTCTTAATTCTACACTTTATTGGAAAGATCTCGGTGGTGTTATTTTGAATTGTTTGGTGGAAGAAGAAGAAAAGAAAGTTATGGAGGATTTCCTCGGAGGAGAGTGTGGTGGTCACATTTTTTGGAAGTCAACAGCAAATAAAATTCTGAGAGCAAGGTACTATTGGCCAACATTGTTTGTTGATGTATATAAGATTGTCAAGCACTGTCATAAGTGTCAGATTTTTGAAGGAAAGCAGAAGTTACAACCTTTTCCACTTAAGCCTATTGAGGTGAGTGCTCCTTTCCAGCAATGGGGGTTGGATTTCATTAGTGAAATTCATCCCGCTTCTTCCGGTCAGCATAGATGGATCCTCACAGCGACATATTATTTCACGAAATGGATCAAGGCAACTCCCACCAGACAAGCTACAGATGCAGTAATCATTTCATTCCTTGAAAATAACATCTTGTCTCGCTTTGGTTTCCCGAAAAAGTTAATCACCGATAACGCAACAGCTTTCAAATAAAAAAGGATGGTAGAGTTTTTCATAAATATCACATCATTTTGGGTCACTCAACTACCTATCATCTGCAAGGCAATGGATTGGCAGAGTCTTAGAACAAATCATTGGTCAACATCATCAAGGAGCTGTTGGAAATAAATAAGAAGAGCTGGCATAAGAGGTTGGTCCATGCACTTTGGGCAGATCGGGTCAGTCAGAAGAAATCCATTGGTACGTCACCATTTGAGCTTGTTTATGGAGTTGATACAGTATTTCCTACCTCTCTTGCTGCCCCAGTAGTTAAACTTCTTCAGGAGGCCGGCAGTGAAGAAGATCCCATGCAGAGAAGGTTGAATCAAATGGTCCACTTGCAATAGACAAGAGAAGAAGTTTTCAAGAACACATCCAAATTGCAGGAGAAAATAAAGAAAATTTATGACAGAAAGGTCAATATGGACAAATTTCAGTTGGATGATGTGGTACTGAAGTGGGATGCAAGGAATGAGGAAAAAGGTAAGCACGGTAAGTTTGAGAATCTTTGGAAAGGTCCTTTCAAGATTGTAGCATATCGGGGTTAGAATGCCTTTCTTCTGAAGGAAATGAACAGGGAAGATTGTCCAAGACGGCTGATCAATGGTTGGCTGCTCAAGCGGTACCATTGCTGAGTTATTAACACTGCTTCCACTGTCATTGTAAATACCATTTTTTTTTTTCAGTTTGGTTTGAGTTTGTCAAGTTAGTCTTTAAGTCATTTCAATGTCAAGTTTGAGTCATTCTTTTGGTCATTTTAGTTTCATAAATGAATCAGAGTCTGGTGTTGTTTGTCAAAATGATGACTCCATAGCCCAATGGACGAAGGCACTGTCTAGCTCTTCCAGAGATTTGTTGTTCTTGGCACCTCCAAGGAGCTATCATCCCCCATTGGAGCCAATGTTAGTGTCGGTCTGGTCAGTCCTCCGTCAGAGATCAAAACTCTTTATGCATTTCTTTTTTAGGTGTCCCGCTCGATTCACTCATCTGCATTCTGCTAGGGGCATGTCATGATCTGACAGAAAAGGTCATGCTAGTCATTTCCCCTCATGTCTGGCTCCTGCTAGCTTAGGTCTTTTGTCAATGGTCACTAAAATCCATGACAGTCAAGGTCTGGTCCTTTAACAAAAAAAAGTCATTTTCGATCATTAGGTCTAGGGATTAATCAATTTGGTCTTTAAATATGTCCAGTAAAGCCATGTAGGCTAGAGTGAGGCCCTTACAAGGTAATGATTTAGAGAATTTCATCGTCATATTGATAAACTTCGATTGTTCTTCAAAACTCTGTTTTGAAGAAAAGTCAAACAGTGTCGTTGGTGATAAAATATTCTTTGAGTCAAAATTTCAAAGGAAAAGTGAAAGTCAATGGTGCTTTAAGTCAGTGAAAAAGTGTCAAAACATAACCTTAGAAAAATGGGTTTTTGAAAAGCAAAATTTAACCCATGACTTCCAAGTCTTTATATACAACTTTTCACCAAAAAATCAAAGTCATTGTGCAAATCAACGCATAGGGAAACATTGCAAAGTCTTTGAGTGTGCATCGCGCGTGTTTGGAGAAAGGTTGGAGGAGGTTTTCAGGGCGTGGCGCATATGCATAGGGGTGTGGCACACACAGAGGGCGCAGCGCACACAGATTCGGCCTTCAATGTATTTTTCCAATGAGTGTGGCGCACACCTAGGGTGTGGCGCGCTGGGTTTTGCGCGTAGCGCACACAGAAAAAGCACCAAAACAGTGCCAAACTTCCCCAAATTTTTTATGAAGCCCCTCAAATCGACAGGTAGGCTCTAAATATTGATGGCTCATGTATTTTTGTGAAGGTTATGGTGGTCCATGGCTAGTTATAGTGGCAACTAAAATTCATAAAACAAACCACTAGAAAACACCAAAGCCATTGTTGCGAGGGTTGCATAATCGTGGTATTGAGGCCAAGGTTCCATTTTCACCCACCATTTTTCCCTATCCTCCCTTTCTCATTTTTCCCATTATCCCTACCCTAAAACACTACCAAACCCTATTCCCTTTCCCCTCCTCTTATTGGTCAACAAAACACCGCAAAACCCTACCTTGTCAAAACCCCAAAAAACTACCCTATCAAATACCCAAACCCCCTACATATGCCTAAAAAAAAATTCTCCCCATAACCCCTATTCCCATCATATTACTCCCCTCCTAATACTCCCTTTTGTTTCATTGTTCCCCTTGGTGGCAGATATCACAACAACACCTAGTTTCACCATCATCAAAGGGCAGTCCAAGCACAACACATAAACATCAGTCATGGCATCTGAGGGTTCATCAGAATAGGAGGTGGAGACTCAAAGTGATATGTCCCCAGAAGAATAGGTTCCCAGGAGACATCACAAGAGTGGAAAACATGTTAGGGATGAGCCAAACACCCTCATTGAATTGCAGGCATGCCCTCTTGCTATGTCATGTTTCCAGCACCTAGAATGTTTTGAATTTTGTCAAAGGGTGGCTAATGTTAGAGTTCATCATGAGTTGGCCCGTCTTTTTTTGCTTCACCTCCATGGAGGTCAGTCTATCTTGGCCAGGGTCTCCTTCACATTGACACCCGAAACTATCTCAGTGGCAACAGGCATACCAAATGTTGGAGAACAATGGCATAAGAAGAAGAAGGTGGATAGGCAGCATTATGAGCCTTACATCAAGGCCAGTTGTTTGAGCCAGCTCACAAGAGTCTTTCCATTCCAATATTTGAGAAATGAGTATGCTTCACTAATGAGGTTGATCATGAAGTACTTCAGCTATGAGGGAAGGTTCTCTCGTCTATATGCCTATCACATCAGGTTGCTCATGCACTTTACTAGGGTGCGGATGATGAACCTCCCATTTTTCATTTGCAGGAACATAGAGAGGATGAACAATTTCATGCAGCATAAGACCCCTCAGCAGCAACTTAACAGTGTTTATCACTTTGCTCTTATCCAGATTTTGGTGGATCATTAGTTGGGATTGTAGGGCATTACTTGGGAGGACTTCATCTCCCGTGACTTCTTCAACACTCCACGGGTATTATCATAAGCAGAGCATAAGATAGGTGGTCCTTCTCACTAGTATGAGCACCATGAGGCTGCTATTATTCCAGTATTCATCACCTATCAGAGAGGCAGTAGACATTTGTTTGCAGTGGCAAAGCGAGTGTTATCTCCACCCGGGGTGGAAGGGGCCTCGCTTCCGGCATCGACGACACAGGAACAGGACAAAGGTAAGGAGCCAATGCATGATGAGGGGCCTTCAGGTGAGCCATCAGGTGAATGAGAGACTGAATTCGTTCTCCTTCATGATGATGAGATAGATACAGAACCGAAAAATGCAAAGATTAGAGAGATCATCCAGGAGCAGCAATCAGAGATTGAAGCCCTGTCCTTTGATTTAGAAAGAGCCAAATGGAATATGAAATATCTGGAGCAAAGGAACAAACAGCTTGAGGATCAGCAAGCGATCATGGAGCTACAAAACATTCATGAGCATCGCCAAGCTGCACAAAGGAGAAGAGTTGAGCTCACGTTATTAGAGCAAGAGATCAATGAGGACCAGGAGGCCAATCTCGAGAGAGTTAACATGCACTTGGAGAGGCTGCTGGACAAGGTCGACAAGGACCATGACTTACTAAGACACATGGCTTTCCATTACAGGGCACGAAATATGAGTGCAAAGGCCCCGATAAAGAGCTTGAAGGCAAAATTGAGCAAAGAAACAAAAGAGGAAAAAGAGAAAGATCAGCTTTGAATCTTGGCTGAAGCTTCTTTGGCATAGCATAGCACTTCATAAAGAACCTCCAGCCCAGATTTCAACAAATTTGGGGCAATTTTGGTCACATGGTAATTTTTTGGTCAAAACACAGGTTTTTTCTCCCTATGGCGCAACGCTTAGAAATGGGAGCTCCAAATTGGAAATGGCTTGCATTTTTGGATTTAGCATGCTAAATCACGACTACTAGTGCTTGGACAAGAAATTTGGGCATGATTTGACTCTCCAGGAGGTCAAAAACACCCAAAAAATGACCTCTCTGCCCCTATTTTGACACACAGGAAGCAGTCTTGGGAGAATGAAGACTTGGAGGGGAAAATGAGTACCAAATTCAGAAATTCCACTTGAGTTGGAAAGTAGATGGGCCAATATTTCCAAAAAGCACACTTGGGCACAGTTTGGACTCCTACAGGTACCTCAAAACAGCCTCCAAAGTGGCACTGTGCATATAGAATTTGGCGCGCTGCATATAGAGAAAAATGCCAAAATCATGCCCATTTCACGAAATTTCGATTCGTGACTTCTCCAAGTGGGCCCGCTCATCTACATCTCACTTTTTTGGCACCTAAAGAGGCATTTAAATTATTTTCACTCCAGATTGGCTTCTATCCAAGTGGCAAAGGAAGGCCAATAGTCACCCAAGCCATTTGTCATGTTTGTAGTGCTACACCTGTAGCTAATGGTTGGCTTTCCACCTCCATTTTGTAATAATTCGAGTAACTCCCCAACCCTGGGGCATTCTATCTCTTCATGGCACATTCTATATATTGTATGCAAACTATTTGCAAAGTGTTGGTTGGCTTGTAATTTCTGGGAGACTGTGGGAGAGAAACTCAGTTCTTCATTGTATATTTTGACAAGAGGATTAATGATAGGCAACGACTCTGTTTCATGAGATTCATGTGGTTGTGAGTGTAGAAAATGTGTCTCTTATGTTTCATATGTATTTCGTAATGTTTCACAATTCATTTCATATTCAATTCCAGTGAAATTTTCTAAGTTAGATAAGGTAGAATTCAATTTTATTGCTCTCTTGTGGGAAAATTTCATGTTCGGTGTTCTTCTTCTATTGAAAAGGATTCATGTACTTATGCCCTTTTCACCATCCTAAGCAATTCCTACATTCCACGTTATTTCTAACTAAATTACTAGACTTTCCACCTGTCTTGCCTCACGAAGTAATCTGTGCCTTTGTATTAAATTCTCTGCTCATTGCTGTTCGTTGGTCCTATACCATCCCAGAAACTCAGTCATTCATAAAAATTGTTTCTTGTATCCATATTCACTTACTAGCCTAAGATCAATACTTCACTGTAAGTCATCTCAGACCGCTTTCGTTTATCTATTCACTTAGCGTGACTCGGAGAGAGCCCTCTCCTGTTCTTGTTTGTTATAGACATTTTTGTGCCTTACAGCATTGAGCATGAAATGTCCATAATCCAAGGGATCCAAAGTCCCTAAATGAGTTGTTCCTACCCCTAGAGGAACAAGGTCAACCAAAGACAGCTTCTTCCAGAAGTTCTCCACCAAAAATCACTTAGAAATGGTCAAATCAGGATCAATTCAACAGCTCCACTAGCTGCCTGCGTTGAAATGCAGAGGTTACACTGGCCAGTTGCACTGCAACGCAGGTAGAAGCACTACCAGGGTGCGCTGAGCGGGAAATGACAAATGGCAAGTTCATTCAACGAGGTGTAAAGACCCTGGAAGCTTCCAGAATCTTCCTCAATGACACTTGCCTCAGTGAATTCGACCAAGTGATGAGTAAGAGGTTCACAACCTCCAAGTGGAAGCAAGAACTGACAGAGAGAAGCCACAAGTCAAAACATGAGCTGACTCATCCTCTCTGCTCACATCTATATATGGATCTCTCACCCAGAGGTTCAGGAGGCTGGAATTTTGTACTTTGCAGAGAATTGCTGTTGGTTTGAGATTGAGATTAGTACATTGGGTGATTTATGCTTTGTTGGAGGAGAGGAAGGGATTCTTTTGCTGGGAGGTAGATGCTGGATCAGGACTCATTTGGTTGTATCTCCTCTTGAACCTTGTTATCATATCAATAAAGCTACTTGAGTTTCTCCTATATGCTTGTATTTCAATGATGTTTTGTTATATTTTCATATTTAGTTTATATCTGATCCTAAACTAGTTATCTTTCATGTAGTTTTCCTCTCTTGTGATCTTGCAGGAACTGTGTGAAGATGGACCAGTGAAAGAGCAGGCAGCAGGAAGTGAACGAAAGAGAGAGAGATTGGATCGACAAACTAGCGGAAGACACCGGTTAGTTACATCCTTCTTTCTCTATTTGCATCTCATAAAGAAGAATACTCAGATAGCTTTCCTTGTTTGTTGCTAAGGCACTATCACCTCTTAGAGTGGGATAGGGGCATTTCGAATTGGATACTTTTCCCAACAACAAAATGGCGTCTCCGCTGGGGACAGTATCTTGTTAGTTTATTTGTGTTTCTATTGCTATTCATTTCATAGACTCAAGAGTGCCGAATCGAACTGCATTTGCTATTTACAAATGCAAAGTAGAGATCAGCTACTCTAGCCCTCTCACTGGGCCTGTTTATGATCTGAGAAGCTGATCCAGAAGTGCTATAACAGCCTTTTGTGATAGATCTTAGTCCTCCTATAAATAATCCTCCTAATTGTACCTAATTGATAGCTTTTATCCGGCCAAAAACTGTAGATTTAACTGCAAACCGTAACCCAGAACCCAGAAACAACTCTCGTTTCTGCTTCAGCGTAGACTCTATGAAGAGGTTCTGCATTTCAACGCAGGTCCTGTGAAGGCTACCTGCGCTGAATGTCAAAACCTCTGTGTTAGGAGTGCGCTGATCAGTCTTTGCCTTGTGCAGCTGTGGTTCCCTGCTTCCTTTTGCTCAGTTTTATCTCTGTTTTTTGCAGCCTGTTATCAATCAGTGTACCTATCTGAAACCTCTTTTCTTTGCCTCAATTCCACCTCAGTTATATAAAGAAACTATATTTGTTCTTTGTGTATTTGTTACATCATTTGCAGTTTCCCATTATGAAAGTAAATTAGTCATACTGTCGCCCCTAGATCTAGACCTGTCGTAAGTGTCGTTTTGATCTTAGGAGTGAGTTTGTTTGCTGTTCACAGTTGATTTAGCTTTTACTTTTGTCTTTTGGTTTGAATTTATGCATTTCAAAGTGTCGAAACAAGTAAATCATAAAGTGTCGTAATCGTCTTTTTGATTTTGAAAAAGGAACTTGTTTGTGTTTTCACTTGAAATCGAATTCAAATTTATATAACAACTTTCTTTTTAGGCATCAATATTAAGAAAGTGAAAACAAATACATGCATATGTGCATTTGCATTTTGACAGTTTGTATGTTGATTTAGGGAAAAGTGCATTACTGTGTGCTCTACGCTCTTTGAGAAAAGATGGTGTCTTTCTTTTCCCCTTGTAGCTAGGATTTTCATTGTTGAAAAGATATAAAAGCTTGCTTATCATCTTTAGACTGCATTTAGGAATTGTATCATACATCTCATGGTGATCCAAAAAGGCAAACTTCTAAGAAAGATCAACCTAAAATAAATTGAATGAACTTAACAATGCTTTGTAACATAACGCACAACATAGAGGTCTAGGCTAGAGACATGTTCCGGTGTCGTAAAACCTGGTCACTGGTCGCCTCGCTGATGGTTGGGTGATTCCTCCTGAGAGACGACAAGTGCCAGTACGGATTGTGCTCCCACATACCGTCGCGTATATATTGGGAGACCCCTATAGGAATATAACCTTTATCCATAGGAAGCCATGTCGGCCGCCCTACTGATCACAATGCACTGAACACATCATTAAGGAAGATTGACCGCCCGTACCCTAAAAAGTATTCTGCGGTTTTGCGAAAAGTTTGGCACACCCTCTACCTAGAACTCCAGAGCAGTTCCTTTTGGCCTTTTTCAGACTCTATAATGGAAAAAGTCCATCCGAGCATTTGTCACTTCGGGCTCGTTAAAACATCGAAGGAGACTAGAGTCATCTTTAGCTTTTTCTCAACTCTTTAAAATTGAAAAAGCAAGTTGTGTCTAAAGCGTCGCTAAAATTTATTTTAAACGGAACAATCACCCCTTTTTCCTGCCTTGGTCTTTAGGTTGAGAAAAATGGAGCCCACCATCCAAGGAATTCCCCTTGGTGGAAATCCTAGTCCCTTCTCCTCTTGGGGAGATGTTGGTGCGCCCCATATGGCCACATTGTCGTTTCCAGGACTGACAATTGGCCTGCCAGTCTGGCTCTTCTCAACCAATGTCATTCAGAACACCACTACTCCTGAACAGTCGAATCAACAATTAGACGAGTCCAGAATTTCCCACCAACCTTCTACTTCTTATAATTCTTCCTCTCTTCCTTCCTCTTCGCGTGACGGAACTGGTAAATCTAAAAACCAAGTTCCTAATGAGAAGAAGGAAAAGAAGAAGAAAGAGAAAAAGAAGAAGGATCCAAAGGCAAATAAGGGAAAACAAGTGTCGTCTGATGAAAATCCACACACAGCACTGACCAGGCCTAAATCGCCATGTGTCATCTGCAAGGGAGACCACTTTCACAGATATTGTCCCTGCATCCCTCAAATTCTAAGGGACTGGTCTCCCCATTTGCATAATCCGGTGTCGTCAACCTCTGATAGCCATGTTGAAAGTACACCGTCAACTAGCGAAAGTGAAGTTCCAGGACAGAAAGGGAGGGCTAGACCTCCCTGTAGACTGTGTGAAGGCAACCATGCCCTCCACCGTTGTCCCTTCTTAGACGAGGCCAAAAGAGTCTTGGAAGATCGCCCGGTTTCACCGTTGCGACTTCCTCCTAGATATCAAAGACTCTTGCCAAGTCCTTTGTTAGTTGAGAATCCAGCTGGCCCACTCAAGTGGTCAGCTGAAGCATCTATCATTGAGGATAAACCGACTGAATCCATACCCGAAGAAAGTCAAAAGGTCGAGGCGGCAGTTGACCCGGTCTTGCCTTCAGAGGATTTATCTTCGAATGATACAGTCACTGAGGAGGATAAGGATGACACCATCTAGATTCTTTTCATCAACACAGACTCCGACGAACACGGGGGCAATGCACCCATTCCTTTATCGGAGGAAGGAAGTTCGTCAGAGCGATATCCGGCTGTTTACTCGGTCCCATCACCAAGCAACCTGGTTGTATCCTTCCACTGGAACCAACTAGGCAGACCCCGCTTGCCAGCCAGCATACCATTTAGAATTATCGTCCAAATATACAAAATGGTAATGGCTGGCACCATCATTGATGAGGGGGCATCTATGAGTATCCTTTCCTCTATTGCTTGGAAAGCGCTTGGTTCGCCAACGCTTTTGCCTGAAATGAGAAATATGACAGGCTTCGATAAAGGAACCAGTCGACCTTTAGGGATCCTCCCCAATGTGCCCATCACATTGAAAGGGAAGACCGTTCAAATGAACGTGATGGTCGTTCAAGGACCCTTGGATTATAACCTACTCCTTGGACGAGACTATATATATTGCATGGGAGCCATCGTCTCCTCACTCTTTAGAGTAATGTGTTTTCCGCACGAAGGAAGAGTGGTCAAGCTCGTGGACCAGCTTTCATTTCCCGGATCACGCATCGCAAATAGTCATATACCATCCCTAAATGGTCTCTTCACGCAAGAAATGTCTCAACCCACGGTCCATCCTCCCGATGAGCGTGAGTGATTCGGAAGGATATGACTGGAACCCAGGGGGCATGCGTCCTGGTCTGCTTCGGCAGGAAAACTTTGGGTATAGGGTAGGTTTCCGCGGGAGAATATGACTAGTCCGTACCCCGTCCGTCATGGAAGATGGGTTGTTCTAGAATAATATTCTTTTGTCAAAGTTATGTGTTTGGCACTCGTTGTCACTCACCTTTGTCTATCTCGGTAGACATCGCCGAAGAAGTGTTTTGTTCGCTGCATTGATGAAACAATCTTTGGGTAACCTGAAAGAGGTAGGCCTTTCCTGGTAGAACAAATGTTTTATCTGCAAATTGAGGGGTAACCTTGAAATCGTACTTTATACCTGGGGGCATGCAAACCTTTTGGAGTGCAAGCAAGGGGCGGCTATTTATTTTTTAAATTTTTAGGACCTCTAACCCTTTAAACTCGCAGGATTAGTCATTTCCGAACTTGCACAAAGAAAGGATTTCAGAGCAAAGCTTTGTAAGGTGCAAGCTCCATAAAAAATGGCATCTTAAATGAGACTTTCTTATCATATGACTGGAATCGAGCAATTTTAGCGTATAGTTCATGCTCGTTAAAAAATAAACATAAAATCGAGCAGTTTTAGCGTATAGTTCATGCTCGTTAAAAAATAAACATAAAATTGAGCAGTTTTAACACATAGTTCATGATCATTAAAAAGTAAACATAAGATCGAGCAAGTGTTTCAATCCGTGTTTAAGCTCGTTAAAAAATGAACTACCCGGTAAATAACCACTGCGAATGTAAATTATCAGCCATCAAAGCCTTGGTCGTGTTTGCACCATCACCTCCACTTTTCCATTGGCCGATCATTCACCTCGATTTGATTGTTTACCCATTTTGAGGAACAGCTGTGAAGAGTGATCTCACTTAGCCATCCTTGTGACACTGCCGTGATTGGAAAATTCCAACCGTTACCTGGAATCAACTGCTACCCGTTTTATCACTCGTTCCTCAAAAGACGAGTCCTCTTTAAGCTCTTTTCATCTGACTCGTAAAATATGAAAAGATTGCCGAGTTTTGGCCTTCCAGCTTGTTAAAGCGACCGGAAGTGTTATCCCTCCTCTAGATTTTAATCTTTTTGGACCTCAGGGATTATTGCACAAAAAGATCGAGCGCTTGTTTTGTTCGGATCGTTAAAACTATCGAAAATCCATCCCTTCTATATTGTTTTATACTTTTTCAGACTTAAGGGATTAGATGACGAAAAAGGAACTTTGGAGTTATCTTTACGTACCTTTTTAGACTCTCTAAAAATGAAAAGGGACCGAGTTATCTTTGTCGTTAAACTCGTTAAAAAACATTAATAGTGACAAACTTGTCTTTAGACGAGAACGAGTTTCACTATCGCTAGGCTCGTTAAAACATAGCGATGGGTTTGCCCAAAGGGCAAATTATAGAACAAGCATATGTTATCCTCCTCAAGCTTGACAAAAATAAAGAGGTACTAGTCAGAAATGACTGGGGAAAAATTGGGAGAAACTCAAAGAACTTTTATTGGTAGCAAGTCGCTCTTGAACATGACACTTCCACTCCGTGCCTGAGTCGGGTTGGGTTGTTTCATTCACCGGTCACATCGCCATGGTCTCGCCATACCATCCACCTTTGTGGTAAATGCTACCAATCCATCACACAAGTGTCGCCGATATGTTCAAGAGAAGTCATCCAGAAGAGTCAACCATGTCCCATCCACTACCATACATTGTCCTTCATCGTTTCATGACCGCCACCCTGAACCATATATCATCAGATCGTTTTCACCTCCATCAAAATCATTTGCTCCATTCCGTGTCACTAATGTGGGATACATTAAAGCCCTCCTTTGACGGATTGCTTCTTGTCGACATCAGCTCATTATCCAAGAAGTTGATCTAGGAACACACCCTTCAGTACTTTGAAGCTTGCATGCCTCAATGGCAAGTTTCTCACTTCCGGCGACAGGTATACATCAATGACCTTCGACCGAAAGATTTTGCATGGTGTTCGATGCCAAGTCCTTTATTCACACCACGTGAAGTGTACTACAGTACCTTGAGGGTCATTATCATTATCGGTGATTCCTCTCGCGCTTGTTAACAGTTTACATCATTGACTGGTAATCAAGAGATGTCTTTCCATGTTCGACTTCAGAACACTTCTCACATGGATCGACTTGTACTTAGAGTGAAGATCGAACGAGATTGAAGACCCCGGATCTAGTTTCATCCATCCGGGCTGCGATATATATTCAGGAAAAATAAAGACATTGACATGTACAACATTACAGCAGATAATCATCCTACCAAAAGGATGATGATTTCATCAAAATCATCAGTCTACCATCAGACGATTGTCTGTTCTATGTACAGAAAAATGAATTTATAAAGCTGAGCATGGGAATGCCTGCCTCAGCTGGATCATGAAAGCAGTATGAAAAATAATGTATTGTATTGTATCTTATTACAGGTCTCCTCCCAGCATTGGAAGAACTTCGGATCCTCCTAATAAAGCATTTCACCCGATAAACGGCCTCATACTTTAGGGGGCAATTGTTATAGACATTTTTGTGCCTTATAGCATTGAGCATGAAATGTCCATAATCCAAGGGATCCAAAGTCCCTAAATGAGTTGTTCCTACCCCTAGAGGAACAAGGTCAACCAAAGACAGCTTCTCCCAGAAGTTCTCCACCAAAAATCACTCAGAAATGGTCAAATCAAGATCAATTCAACAGCTCCACTAGTTGCCTGCGTTGAAATGCAGAGGTTACACTGGCCAGTTGCACTGCAACGCAGGTAGAAGCACTACCAGGGTGCGCTGAGCGGGAAATGACAAATGGCAAGTTCATTCAACGAGGTGTAAAGACCCTGGAAGCTTCCAAAATCTTCCTCAATGACACTTGCCTCAGTGAATTCGACCAAGTGATGAGTAAGAGGTTCACAACCTCCAAGTGGAAGCAAGAACTGACAGAGAGAAGCCACAAGTCAAAACATGAGCTGACTCATCCTCTCTGCTCACATCTATATATGGATCTCTCACCTAGAGGTTCAGGAGGCTGGAATTTTGTACTTTGCAGAGAATTGCTGTTGGTTTGAGATTGAGATTAGTACATTGGGTGATTTATGCTTTGTTGGAGGAGAGGAAGGGATTCTTTTGCTGGGAGGTAGATGCTGGATCGGGACTCATTTGGTTGTATCTCCTCTTGAACCTTGTTATCATATCAATAAAGCTACTTGAGTTTCTCCTATATGCTTGTATTTCAATGATGTTTTGTTATATTTACATATTTAGTTTATATCTGATCCTAAACTAGTTATGAATGTGAATCTATATCTTTCGTGTAGTTTTCCTCTCTTGTGATCTTACAGGAACTGTGTGAAGCTGGACCAGTGAAAGAGCAGGTAGCGGGAAGTGAACGAAAGAGAGAGAGATTGGATCGACAAACTAGCGGAAGACACCGCTTAGTTACATCCTTCTTTCTCTATTTGCATCTCATAAAGAAGAATACTCAGATAGCTTTCCTTGTTTGTTGCTAAGGCACTATCACCTCTTAGAGTGGGATAGGGGCATTCTGAATTGGATACTTTTCCCAACAACATTGTTATATACCTAGGGCGTACCAAGGGAGGTACCCAAGGTAACAATGTAATAATGGGATGTGCCATAGTAATAAATAAGGTTGTTAACCCATGTCATGTAAGGGACCACAGGTAGTTAATAATAATGTAATGGGCCCATGGTATTAGTTGATGGTATGAGGGAACCATGGTAATGATGCATGGTATTGTATGTATGAGGCCTATATAGAGGCTAGAGACTCCACATGGAGAGATATGAAGAGAAGTATTCTTGTATGAACAGGCATATGGCTTGTGGAGTATTCTCCTTCCTTAAGGAGTGAATGTATGGTGTTGCCCTACTGTAAGGGTTTTGATTAATAAAGAATCATTCCATATTATTTTTGGGTTTCTTTGCATTCTCTTATATTTTCATATCAGATCTGTAGTATTTATGGGTTAGATCTATAACAATTGGTATCAGAGCACTTTCTTGGGAAAAAAAGTGGAGATTTTTTTTACTTTTTGCAGGGTTTCAGGGGCGGCGACTTTGCAGGTCATATCTGTACATTTTGGTGCAATATATGTAAAATATAACTACATATCTAGATTATTTGTGCAAAAATAGTCGAATTCAAAAAAACAAATCAGTTGAATCAGAGTACGGATGAAGGAGATATCATTGATTTAAAAATCAGTGCGGTTGCAGACAATTTTCATGGTAGCGAGTTTGAGGCACAGATCTAGACGTCCTGGTGCATGATCTACAAAATTTAATTGTAGATATGAATTTTTGAGAAAAATCACCCAATTTCAAAAAAAAAATCAGTCGAATCGGAGTCCGGATGAGGGAGATATCGCTGATTTAAAATCAGCTCTTTTTTGCAGAAATTTTGGTGACGGCGGAAGAGTTGCAGCACAGATCTGAAATCTCAAGTGCCTGGATCAAGATTTCTACCACATGGGCAGATGAAGAATGATTGTTCCATTTCCGAAAACAGGTCATAACAAAGATTCTGAGCAATATTGACTAAACTGTGGCCACTTTAAATTTTCGCCAAGTGAGGAATTTTTCTCAAACCCTCTTCATGGAGATGCTATATTTTACAGGGAAAGATGATCGTCCTACTATTGAAGAATTCATACAGGCACACAAGTCCATACATGGGCCATATTGGAAGGTTTCAATGTCTCTTAATCTGAGAGATGAGACTGTAAATTGGTGGTCATCACTTGACCAAAAGCAGTTGACCAAACTTTCAGATGCAAAATTTGAAAAAGTCTTTTTGGACAAATGGTCTAGGGCTAGAAAAAAGGAGAATGAGACACATAAGGAGTTAATTGCTACAGGTGTCTCCTTACTGCAGGTTCATGGCTTGATTCAGAAGGAGAAGATCATTGTTTTTATCAATCCTAGTTGTAAACATAATTTTATCAATGTTAGTTTGGCAAAAAAATTGCAAGTACCAGCAAAACAAATTGAACATACACAGGTGGATGATAAGGATGTTCAAATCTATAAGGATTTGAAGATTTCTATGGATAAATATGTGTTGCATGGTGATTTTTATGCTTCAAAGATGGATAATATGGATGTTGTTTTGGGATATCCTTGGATGGAATCCATGGGTACTATCAATATTAATGTGCGGAAGAAATTCCTGAAGCTATGGTATAAAAAGAAGAAAATTACATTACAGGATATTTCCATCCATAAACAGGTAGAGCACATGGAGGCTGAAGCAGAAGATGTTCAAGGGATTGACATATCAGATGATGAGCCTTTGATGATCGACACTCAAACACAAACAGAGGCTGCAGAAGAAAAGGTTACAGGTGATGATACATCAGAGGAGCGCTCAGTGGTTGAAGTCATATTGAAAAAAAAGACACCAAAACGGGCACCACAGCAGGGTGAAGTCAAGCAAAAGCATCATGGGTTAAAGCTTCAACATATCATCACCCACATCACCCCACAAGACAACCATCAAGATGGAAACCAAGTAGTCACATGATGGATAGAAAGGAGAGACGATCCACCTACTACACATCAACACAGAAGAACTGCCACGGTCAACTTCCATCTCAAGCGAGAGAGGCACCAACGAGATCGAGGGTTCACCTTTCTCTTGGATGGCTAGATGCACGTGCATGGTATCAGTGGACTACTCTTTTGAGTAGATCTTATTATTTGTGTTCTTCCCATGTTTCGGGGACGAAACATGCTTAGGGGGGTGGAATGTTATATACCTAGGGGGTACCAAGGGAGGTACGCAAGGTAATAATGTAATAATGGGATGGGCCATAATAATAAATAAGGTGGTTAACCCATGTCATGTAAGGGACCACAAGTAGTTAATAATAATGTAATGGGCCCATGGTATTAGTTGATGGTATGAGGGAACCATGGTAATGATGCATGGTATTGTATGTATGAGGCCTATATAGAGGCTAGAGACTCCACATGGAGAGATATGAAGAGAAGTATTCTTGTATGAACAGACATATGGCTTGTGCAGTATTCTCCTTCCTTAAGGAGTGAATGTATGGTGTTGCCCTACCGTAAGGGTTTTGATTAATAAAGAATCATTCCATATTATTTCTGGGTTTCTTTGCATTCTCTTATATTTTCATATCAGATCTGTAGTATTTCTAGGTTAGATCTATAACAGTTCTGGTAGGGCTAGCTACCAGACTGAGCGTGGTTTGTGGTTACCCTGAATTTTGCCTTCCTTTAGCCTAAGGCAGATTTAGGTGCTAACAGAGTGCTTGCAGACAAAAGAACACAAATCAACTCAGCAAAGACGGGCGATTTCTTTGATTTGGAAATAGTAAATTTCAAATCAAACTCCTATAGGATCATGATCCATTTGGAGTACTTTCCCCCAGTAACTGACGAGTTAGTATATATGTGATGGGGTTACAATCAAATATCACAGTGGCTTTTTGTAATAGGATATAGTGTCAAAATCTTTGGATGACATGCACTGCCACCAAGGAAAGCTTCTCAAGTTGAGCATATTGAGACTTAGTATCAAGAAGATTTTGGCTCAGATAATAAAACACGTGATCATTTCCATCATCGTCATCTTGAACTAACACCATAGAAATAGTGGTATGAGTTACAACCAAATATAGGAAATAATCACGGCAATAATCTCAGGGATGCAGTTAAGGAGCACTAAAACGTGTTCTTTAAAGCATCAAAGGATTCTTGGGCAACTTCATCCTAAACAAAAGGGATCCCCTTCTTAAGTAAGTGAGTAAAACCCTTGGCAAGTTCAGCATAATTAGGGACAAATTGACGGAGAAAATTAGCTTTTCCATGTAGGTTCTACAATTGCAGTAATGATGTAGAGGGTGGTAAATTGACTATGCCTCAACTTTGAAAGGATCAATCTTGATACCTTGATGAGACATCATAAAACCTAAGATCTGGCCATACTCAACACAAAATATACACTTGTGTGGATTGAGACGGATATTTTAATGCGAACATCATAAAAATATGGCTCTTAAGTGATCTGGCTGGTCACGACATTTAGCTGAATGAGCTGGTAAGTCTTTGAGGTATGGCTAAACAATGTGTCGAATGCCGTGAAATGCATAAGACATTGCTCATTGGAAGGTAGCACTAGCATTCTTCAGACCGAAAGGAATCGTTTTATAAGGTAAAGTACCCCAAGGATAGATAAAGGCCATTTTATGCTGATTGGTGGGTGAAATGTTAATCTGGTTATAGCTAGAAAAACCATCCATGAATGAAAAAATCTCACTCCAAGTGCATTCATCGATGATTTGGTCGATAAAGGGAGTAGAATAATTGTCCTTAGGACACACGTGATTGATATCGTGGTAATCAACACAAAAACGTATCGTGCCCTGATTTTTTGCAACAGGGATGATATTGGACACCTAATCCATCTATGGAATAGGATAAATAAAACCTGCTTTCAAAAGCTTCTCTACTTCTGCATTCATATCGGCAGCCTTTCAAGGGTGCATAGGGCAAAGTCATTGTTGAACAAGCTTGGCACCAGGATAAGTAGGAATCTCATGCACGACAATGGCTAGATTGATACTAGGCATTTCCTCATATGACCAGGTGAAAACGTCTTAGAATTATTTAAAAATATGAGTATAAATCTTGATCTCATCTGGAGAACAAGAAACCCAAATATGAATGTTCTTAACAATTCCCAGTTTAATGGAAATGTCAAGAGGCATTGTAGCATTGATGTTTCCCATACTACACTCCAACAAGACATCATGCACTAGGACAGATGTCTGAAGTGGAGGTGTAGGAGAATTAGAAATAGATGCTTCAAGACAGGAAGGCATCTCATCTAGGTGAGGAAGAAAAAAAGACTAATGAAGTAGACCATTTCATGGAATTTCATCTAGAGACATGACCTCAATGATACTCTCGTCGATGGGGAATGTCTCATTAAAAGGATCCAGAGAATCCCAAGAACCCATCCAGGGAGATGGCACGGAAGTGTCCAGGTTCATGCTGAAGACAGTATGAGTTTCTGAAGCAGCCATCAATGCTAAGACAATTTCTTGATAATTTATCTCCAATGGACTTAAAGGCATAACATTGCCAAATGAGTCAATTTGATCATCGATTGGGATAATCCAAGGATCCGTAGAGTCTCAGATCATATTGACCAAATGAACACTTGGAGGTGGGAGAGAAAAGGTACCCATTAAAGTAGAGTCTTTGAAGAGACCTGCCCCCACACTCTTGTCAGGAATCTTAGTATTTCCCACATAAGGAATGTTGTCGTTTGATGAACTGGAAGAAAATAAGGACAATTGATCAACCATGACACTTTTTCCTTCATGAGGAAAACTAAGTACACAAAACAAAGAAGACTCCACACAAAACATGGCGTGGGTCCAGCTTCACCCGAGAGGAAGGTTGTAGTTGAGAATTACATCTACAACTTCTACTTCTAGTTCAACATTCTTTCCTTCTAATGTAATTGACAAGTTTGTGAGAATATCATATGGACATGAACCTCTACCATCAAAGGCTTCCAATGTATTAGGAGAATGGTTAAGAGAAGGAGAGCCAATGGATTTCCAACATGAAACTGACATGATGTAGGTAGAGGCACCTTCATCAATAACCGTACGATGAATCGTCTTTCCTTTGATAAGGAACTGTATCATAAATGAAATATGATGAGGAAGATGAGGCACATGATTCTCTAGATCAAAAGTAATCAAACTCAAATCAGAAGGATCAATAGCACCTATAACAGACAACAATGACTTTTGGTGTGTTGGGTAGGATTGGAGAACCTCCAAGGCAGACATCGCCAAAGGTGCCTGAGCTAAATCCTCAACAATATTTTAATGTTGTGCACCTCTAGCATTTAGGTTAAAAGATGAAGTCTGAAGAGAATCTTTGGGAGGTGGTCGGATGACAGACTCACTAGTAGGCTGCTCGATATGGAACGAACCAAAACTGGATGGAGTAGAAGTAGAAGGAGTATCAATAACTTCTTTCTCCATCATATGCTTACACGTAGCTTGATAGTCCTTAGTTTGAGTAGTGATCAAGATAGGTGATGAACCTTGCATCATGAACACTTGAGAACTTAAGGAAGCAGAAGACTGAGGTTGGTCTACCGACTGCGTCTACTGTGAGCGAAAGGGTTCTTTTAAGATAGTTGGAGTCCCTTTCAATAAGTGACTAACTTTAGATCGTCGAGGACAATCCTTATTGTAATGATCTTCCTCACACATGAGCGAAGGATATTTCGGCTTTCTTCTAGAATCATCATCAGTAGAAGATTTAGGAGGGTCCTATTTTGGGGCATCGACTTTGGCTTACCTTTTCCCTTGTTTTTACCTTTAGAGGTCTTGTATGTTGCAGTAGACTGGATAGCATGTACCTCAAAGGTTTTACCAGGATTGGATGAATTTTTGGAGGGATTATTAGAACCAGTGTTTGAGACAGATTTCTTCCTCGAAAAAGCTTTCGCGGAAGTCTGAGACACATAGCCAATTACACCATCAACAGGTGGTGTATCCAGGAACTTTAATGCTGTCAGATCCAATGATGGTCTCGAAGCATTAGGTAACATCTCATACAATGTGCCATATTGTGAATAGACCAATTATAAATACTGGGCACGGGTGATAGCTTGCTCTTCAGTAACACATCCACCCATAGCTATATCCTTAATAATTTTGCCGATGAAGGATTTCATGAACCATTCTACCAACAATCTCAAATATTATGAGGCAACACCGATGTCTACATTCATGGATATGATCAGAAATGTGGGTCGCAGTGTCTTACTTAAGGGATGTAAGAAAATGAGTGCCAGTTTCATACCGAACCGGCAGTTGGAAATGAGTGAGGAAAGCCATAGCAAGAGAGTTGAAATCATCATAGGTACATTGAGGCAATTCAATGTACCATCTAGTGGCAGCACCTGTGAGAGTTATTTGAAAGAATTAAAGATGGATAGAATCATCGACATACGAATTGTAGGAGAACCAAAGGTGATATGTCATCATGTGGTCTGATGGATCCTCCTTTGCTTTTCCCTTGAATTTGGGGCAATTGCTTGGAACTTTCATCGGAACTAGAGGCGAGTAAGGCGAATGAAGAATGGGATCATTTGTGAGCCTCAAGACATCAGGTAGTTCTAATGTAGCCAAGAAATGCAGTTGTTGGTTAAACGACATATAGGGCCTTTGAGGAGACCCAAACTATGGAGTCCATCATTGTTGGTAAGCATTTTCCCACATAGTAGGGGATTTTTTCCATATGGAACCTGGTTTTGTCCCCATTGAGGGTTACCTTGCCCATAAGGTGGATTCGGTCCAGGGTAGGCTTGATACTGCCCTGCCATAGGTCACTGATAAGAATTGTACATGGTGTATGGGTTATAAGGCTACTGAACTTGTTGACCCTGGACGTAAGGTGATGGACCCTACTACTGTAGGGGTTGACCTTGACCTTGCAAAGGATGACCTTGCTGATATGCATATAAAACTTGTTGTTGCCAAGGCTGACCTTGCTGATATGCATATAAAACTTGTTGTTGCCAAGTCTGACCTTGTTGCTACAAAGAATGACTTTGCTGTTGTAAAGTTGATCTTGTTGCTGCAAAGATTGGCCTTGCGAGGACAAAGGTTGGGAGGAATGCTGAACAAACTGAGTTTACGACTGCAAAGGTTGTTGTGATTGTGGAAAAGGTTTCCCTTGTTATTGTAACAATTGACCTTGCTGCTGCAATGCTTGCCCTTGCTACTGCAAATATTTCCCTTGTTATTGCAAAGGTTGCCCTTGCTATTGCAAAGATTGTCCTTGTTGCTGCAAGAGTAGCTGGACAGTTCCTAGGGTTATACCCTAAGGGTATTAGTAGTTCACGAATTGGATCTGGCCATATACACTAGGAGTAACAGATTAACCAGGTTCAACATAAGGTATAGCTTAAGGAATGTAAGGTGGATTAACCAAGGCTTGCGAACCATATGGGGCATAAGCCTATTAGAATGGGACCTAAGCTATATACGGCTGTTGATATTGGACATTACCTGACCCGGATGAACCAGCAAGGTTAGGAATAACACAGCAAAAAGTTTGATTCATTCCAACCATGTGAGCTTGTAATCCACTCACATTGGTTTTTCCTGATATAAGAGGCATATTCAAGTCATGTCCACCAGGTAGTGGCACAGTTTTTCCACTTGATGGAGGGATAGAAGAACTTATCGAGACCTGACCTGAGACAGTCGAATGAACTGGAAGAGTCGGTTGAAACAATGAAATAGGTTGAGATAGAATGGTAGGTTGAACATGAACTGAAGTGACCATATTTTATACAGTGGTTTGAGAGGTCATGTTTAGAATGAATGGACCTAATCTAGGCATAACATTGGAAGACCAGATGGGGTTTTGATACAATGAAGAGGCACTAGGAGTACCTGAGACTAACTGAGCTAAAGTGGTATAACCATGTGGCAACATGGGTCCACTAATTTCAAGATAGGAGAGAGATGGGACTCTTCCTATATAAGGAAATCCTTCTGGAGGGAATTCATATCCCTTCTCATCATCCACATGAGGAGTATGGGTAGCGGAAACTTTCGAATGACCTGGAGAGGAGACTGAAATGCCACCTCCTGACTCCATAGATGGAAACAATTGGTGATGAGGAACCCGATATGTATGAGGAGATAACTCCAAAGGAATACCAGGCCGATCGTACAGACTGTAAGGGCACTAAGGAGATATCACAATAGGATCAAACAATGGATTCGACAAATAGACAACAAGCCGTTGCAGACTTTCAAGAGTCTACAGGTTGTCATGGGTTTGAATAGGATTATCAGAGGAATCCAAATTAGATTCTTGAGGTGACCAGAAATTTGATGGAGGTAGACGAGATGACAAAGGTTGAATACTTAGAACAATTTCAAGTTAAAAACCTTGATCATCAAGCAAATGAAGAAGTTCCAGATGAACTCCTTGGGAGGACCCTTCAATATTAGAAAATGAAGGGGAACTATGAGATGAACTCAATGGTTTAGCCATGATGACTTCCTCTCAATAGCAAAAAGGAAAGGAAAATTCATTTAGGGATTTCAAAATCTTGAAATTAATAGGGAATTATTCAATATTTGTCTAAGAAGCAACTGCCTAGGTTCAACATGTTGATCGTGGGAAATTATTTTTTAGAAACAAAAACATTTCCTTTTCATCTTTTAAGAGTCAAGAAAAGGGCAAAAAGTTGACTCTAGTAACTTTCAATAGTTTTGCGAGCTTGAAAGGACAAGGTGCTCAATGATATTTTCAAATTTAAAGACTCAAAAAAGATCAAATGACTACTCATGTGAATCTAGGTAAAAGGAGTACCAAGTAACTATGAACTACAATATACAACTCAGTAAATAAATTTACTAAGGACTTGATGTACATGCATGAAATCTCCCTGAACGCTGTGTTCAGCGTATCACGTTTATAGGGCGACAGACTCGGCTTCCTATGGATAGAGATTTGCAACCTATGGGGGTATCCCATTATATACAAGACGGTATGGGGAGCACAAGTCCATGCTAGTACTATCTAATGCCGAAGTGAATGACAACTACTAAGTTTTAAAGACGTCAGAACACATCTCTAACCTATACCACTTGATATAAATGTTAATGTTTCGAATTCTCCTTAGATTAATTGAGAGATTTTAAAGTTGATCTTGTAATCATGTTTCAATTTCTAGGCCTTAACGATGTTACCTATTCCTAAAATAAAAACTAGATGAAGAAAAGAAAACCTTCAAATTGATGAAAACTATCTATGTAGGGAAGAATATTACTCAAATTGTGCACCAAACCAAATGAAAAAATGCATCCATGACAATCTCCAAACGCTAAATGAAAAATATCAAATCTAATCTTTCATATGATAAGAAAATGCAATGCTAAACAAATCTTAAAGCAGAATTTTGCTCAAGATATAATGATGAATTTTTCTATTTTTCAAAATGCAACTAATGTAATCTAGTGCAAAGTAAAAGAGAATGCAAGCAAGCCAACAAATATGAAAATATCTTTCACAACAATTATTTGAATGCAACTCAAATTTTTTCAAAAGCCATGAAAATAATAGCACTTTCACTTTCACTTTTCGAAACACAAAAAACTCCTAAGCAAACACTTCCTTTTGATTCCAATGAGATAATCAATTTGTAATCTATCTGTCGTCAAATGAATCTTAAGTGACTTTCACAATATCCACTGATGAAAATAAATTAAGGCACAAGAACCAAAAAAGTGATTTGCAAAGTAGGTCTAAACACACAAAGACTCTTTAACATAGGAAAGTGATCTTTGATCTCTGATGGGAAGACCAACAAGTGGACGAAGGTTGACCTAGAAGACCTAGAACCCTAAAAGGCTAATCAAACTTCAAGCACACTCAAACCAAGTTAAAAGACAATTGCAATCAGACAATGATAGAGTCAATGAAGAGCACACTAGTAAATCACTAGGAGAAGGCAAACATAATTGAAAATAAGAAAGAAAACCCTAAATTTCTTAATTTTCTGCAATCATCGCACCTGTTAGGGGGAAAGCAACGATCATTGCTACTGTAACTAGAAAACTCACTATATCATCGCAACTGTTATGGTCAAATCCACGATGGTCGATGAAAACAAAAATAAACTAAAAATCTTCAAGAATAGTTCCAATTAATGACCATCAGACATCTACCAGAATGTGACACTAACTACAGACAAGAAATTAGGTCTAAAAGTGAATGGTTGATCAAACTCGTCAAAAGAAAAGGTGAATAAAGAGAAGACAAGGGTCATAGGCTCCCTAGTGGAGTCGCCATTTCGTTGACAAGGTTAATTCTATCTGTGGACATAGAGGATCCCTCTAGCCCAATGAGTGGGTCTGGCAACTAAAGTGACAATCAACTTGACATCTTCCTAGATTATAATTGAAAAGTAGAACGAGAGAGCTGACCTACCTCGCTCTGATGCTATTCTGATCTCCTTTGTTGAGATCCTTGAACCACTTGTGTCACAGACTTGTTCCCACTTCTTTTAGTGCTTATTTACCTGGACAAGTGATCAAGAGACAACGAATCATGCCATAAACCAATAGCAAATCCAATAATGACCTACTTAACTAATCAAGGAATACCAAGCTAGTACATACATGAACATATATATTTTGGGAAGATGAACGAGCAGTTGTATATTATTTAAAGAATAAATGGAAGCTTACAACCATAGCCTTGATGTTGAAAGGCTCTCCTTGAGTGGTAATCCAAGTCCAAGCCAAGAAACTCTCCAAACATTCCTTCTCCAAGTCTAATGAATAGAATCTAAGCACAAGCTCAACATATGGGTGTAAATGGACATAGATCAACTATTTGGGAATGGGAGAGGAGGAATTTATAGGCTGGGAGAGGGAGTTAGGACTCCTCCAAAGATAGGGTTAGGCCCACATCTCAAGGAGGTAGCTCATAGGGAGGAGACCAAGAGGTCAAATTAGGAGGATTCGACCTCATCTATGCGAAACCACCTCCATCTCGCTACTTTGAAAGCTTTTAGATCACAAAGCTTCTCATCCTCTTTGGGAAAACGTTTTTTTTTGAGACCATCATGGGTATGAAAGGGAACATAGTGATGCCATCACTCGCCTAACACAGTGCAACAGGAGATCATCATGGTTTTGAGCTTCATAAGGGCGATGATTTTCATTTTATGGTTTTGAGAGCTATTTCTTCAAGGAAAGCTCCAGAGGTTTTCCAAGCAAAGTTAAAGGAGGGATATGAGCTATATACATGGATGGGTATATTTTATAATAATCATGTTTCAGGCACTTTAGGGTATGTCAGAGGGAAGTGCAGGAGGTGTGACAAAATATTGTGTAACAAACTCCTCACATATCTACCTGCTTTCACTGACTTGCCCAGGGTAAACATGAGCTAGGGGTTACCATGACATGAATCAAACCCCTAGATAACCTTAAGAAAATGGAGCTAACAAAGCAAGACCTTATTGATTTCCCTGAGGTGCTACAGGACCACCAAAATCAAACCAACCACTCTAGGTACGAAACCCCTGAGTTAAATGCCCTTTCCAGTGAACTAGTCCCCCAGTCCCTCCCATGACAAGGCCTCCAAGTGACCGTAGCCCTCTAGTCTCTCCCAGAAGCCTGTTTCTTAGTGACTGTAGTCTTTTTCACTCAGTTCTGTGCCAACAACCTCGAGATTTGAGCCACTTCTTTAGGGCTAGGATCTAGACCTCTACCCAGAACATAATGAAACTCCCAAAAATGATAAACAACATAGATACAAAGCCTCTAACACAAATATTAATCAACGAATTGACCTAACATAGTCTAACCATGACATTCATTCTATCAAACATATGGTGAACATGAAATATACAAGTCATGAATGCACATATGAACATAGAGATCTGAAACTTATCTGAGAAACATCAAGAAAATATAATGCCCTCTCACAATAGATGCAATAAAATATACGAGGTCATGCATTTATTAATGAGTCATTTACAAGTAAAAAAAAAAAGAACCATAACTTGAACCTGTCATAAAAGCATGCTTATAAGCAACATATAACCAGATAAATAACAATGATAGAACAACCATTAAAGCCACATAATAACAATCATATTTACTCATAAGATACAATGAGGAACTTAGATCTTATTGACTTATGGAAAAGCCAACCAAGTCAGGGACTTCCATGTACCACCCAACCATATATTGGGTTGAACCAAATCTTTCTTTCAGAAAATCACCCTCGTGCAATATTCCAAGCATGAATTTGGGATCCCATTGGATAAACCAATCTATAAACAACCAAGGGAATCTAGAGGTTAAACCACCTCCACCCTTACTCTACCGTGATCTCACCTAAACTAGTACTAAGATCACAAAACCAAACTGAGCTTGGATTCCTCAAAATTAATTCACCATCCCTTGAGGATTCTTATTGTCTACACCCACCTATTGAGGGCTTACCGAAGAAAACCATCTCTGCCCCCATTGGGATTTTCCTGAGACCACCTCACCCATATCCAAAACCTTTTGAAAATCCAAATATAAAACAAGAATGAATCCCATCCCACCATGGTTATCCAAAAATGGAAGGGAAAGGCTAAAAATACTATCGAAACCTAAAAAAACCCATGCCAATGACAACAAATGAGCCAAATAAACACATGCATATACCATGCATGCCAAAACCAGCTAGGAAATTATACATGCAACCCATTACTTGCAAGCATTCCCACCAAATCAGCTTGATCCAAGCTTTCCTTTTATTTCCTTTGCTTTCCTTTTCTTCCCTTGTCCTTCCTTTTCTTTCTCACTTTCCTTCTCCTCCTGGTGCTCTTCTCCTCTCCGAGACTAATTCCTAAACTTAACTAACAAAAGTCCCCAAACTGATGCTCTAATGTCTTTTTATTATCAATTCCTCTAATTTTCTTCCATTTCCTTCTCACATGCAACTTGTGACCTTTCACCTCCATTTTATCCTATTTTCCTTTATTTTCATATATAAAATGCCAATAATGGCTTTCTTCCTTTTCAAATCCTTTGCCAATTTCCCCTTAGCCATCATAAACAACAAGTGATTCCCACACTGAAAAAAAAACACTGAAAAAAACATACTACCCATGGAGCTTTATAACCTAGCTCGTTACAGTATTCACAATGAATAACCCATTAAAAAATAAAAAACATCATGAAAATTTTTAAAACATAATAGCGATATTGCTTATTGGAGATTTATAACACAACCCATTGTAGTATTTATAATAAAAACCATACATAACTATGTACATATACCAAATTCTCTTTCCCCCACCAAAAAATAATGAAGTATACATAGCCCACATTTGATCAACCATCTCCCATGTAGCTTCTTCAGGCCCAAAGTGCTTCCACTGCACTTTAACTTTCTCAATTGCTCTATTCCAGAGCATGAGCTATTTCCGCTATAATATGCACTGAGGTTCTTTCTGGAATTCTCCTTCTGGATCTAGCTACAATAAATACCAATCAATCACATGACCAACATCTTTTACATATCTCTTAAGTAATGAAACATGGAAAACATCATGTACTTTCGATGTTGTAAGAAGTGCAAGTCTGTAGGTCACTGTTCTGATCCTCTTAAGGATCTCAAAAGACCTGCAATAGTAAGGTGCCAACTTGGCACATGCTCCAATCCTCAAGGAGCTCTTTTTGGGCTTGATGTGTAAGTACACATGCTCCCCAACCTGAAACTCCTTAAATTCCCCATGCTGGTATACATAACTCTTCTGTCTATCCTATACTGCATTTAGATTCTTCTTTATAACCTGCATTTCCTGTTCCATTTCTTCCAACATGTTTGGTCCAATAAGTACCTTGTTCAATGGATCACTCCAACTGATGGGAGTATTACAAATCCACCCATAAAGTGACTCAAACAGACTCACCCTCAATGAATATTGATAAACATTGTTGTAAGTAAACTCAACCAAGGGAAGATACTCCTCCCACTTTTACTGCTAATGCATGACATACATCCTCAACATATCCTCCAAGATCTTGTTGACCCTCTCTGTTTTTCCATCTGTCTGTGGTTGATAAGCTGTACTAAAGGCCAACTCTGTACCTAAACCTGCTAATAGATCCTTCCAAAACCTAAAAGTGAACTTAGGATCTTTCTTTGACACAATCTTCTTCGGAACACTGTGCAATCTGACTATCTCTCTCATGAAGTGTTGTAGAATTTTTTGGTTTTGATAAGATAGAATATTTGAAAAAATGTTAAGATAGGATATGGACATAACAATAGTGAATAAAATGTTTTTAAAAGGAAATAGCTTGATGATAATGTCCATATCAAAGAAAATGTTAGGTAGATGCCCTAAAAAATAAAGGCAAAAAGAAAATGTTAGGTTAGAAAGAAAAGAAAACAAATAAACTTTGAAAGTGAGCAAGTCTAAATGCCACTACTATGTTTCTACAAAATAATGGTTGTGTGCAGCTTGTCTTAAATGCCACAACCCATGACAGTCAAATAGTTTAATCTTGACTGCTTCATGCTTTAAATTTGATGTTATAGTTAGAGAATAAAGATTTGGCCAAACTGTTTAATCTTGGCAGATCAGTAGTTAGGTAGAGAATAATAAGGTGCTCATCAATTTAATCTGAGCCCTTGGAGGTTATAAGGGTAGATTTAGATAGTTTTCTTTTGTAAAATAAAAATAAAGGAAAAGGGTTTGCTAGCTTAAATGCACCCATTAAGTGAAGAAAAAATGATAGGATAAGCAAAGGGTAAGTAGAGCAAAGGTTGCAGAAGTTTGATGATTCATTGGACAAAAGGTAAATTATCGTGTTTTACCATATGTTTCTATGTCCATGAGGCAATTACACAAAGAAAATGAAGGAATACTTTACTAATTTCATCCCCATTCATTCCTATATTTACTAATTTCCCCTTTCCCCACCTTCATATAGTTCATATTTATTCATTTTCCATAAAAACCCCTTTTCCTAAGGTCAAAACCCTTTTTGCCTAGGAAAAGTGAAATTACCATGTAAAATCCCTTTTTACCCAAAAACCCCACAAAATTATGCTTTCCCTAAGTATTGATGCACATATGAAAAGCAAATAACCCGTGAAAAGCATAATACTTAGTATTATTTCCCTTTTCCACCTATATTCTCCTTTTCGCGGATATTTCCCCTTTTCCACCTATATTTCCATATTAACACTAACTATAGTATTAAACCCCTAAAAAGGTCCTTTTCCTGTATATTATTAACTCCTTTATAAAATAGCTCGAAAACTTAGTTTTATAATAAAACTATGCATTTTCATATCGCATCGCAATATTGGCAGATCACAACCTTTCAACGTGCATCCACTTTCCCCGATTGCGATATGCGATCAACGATGGGCCTGGACCCAATGCTATATATATTATAATCCATATCCATGTCACATATGCCCCCATCGCAAGTCCCAACTGTAACATTACCCTCCGCCATTACGATCTCCGATTATGATGGGAACCAAAACCCGATGCAGTATCATACATGATTTATTCCCGCGTCGCATTCAACCCCTATCACATTCCTTTGTGATGGGCCTTCCTTCGCTAAACTCCGATTGCAATATGTGATTAGCCCAGACCTGATATCATTATCTTCCCAAGTTAATAAAATTTCACGTCCACCATATCTGTTTTGCAAAGATTTTCTTTGTTAAATCATTTTTATGATTTTAACAAAGAAATAACTAAACCTCCATTTTAACCGCTAATCTGGGTTTTTAACCATAATAAAGCCATTGCCACCATAATTGATCGTTGGTTCCCTCCATACTAGTTTTTCACTCCACCACCATCCGATCGCACACATCCAAATCAAATGACCATCGACAAATTTTAGGTTGACTGTCTGTATGAGCCTTACTCACTCGAAAAGTGGTTCTCCATTGTCCTCCCTTGCTACGTGTTAGGCTCATATCATTTCAGGTGACCCTTCCCAAAATCGCCCGTGCTTCAAGAGCGGTGCGATGAAAATCACCTCCCGCATAATGACAAAATAGCCACTGTTCATTTTTGTGCCATAATTCAAAAAGTGAATTGTTTTCTCGTTTAAATGCCAAAATGACCATTTTTCTCTGTTTTCACCTGTTTTCACAGTAAACCCTCCATAAGCTTCTGTGACCAATAAAGCCACTGTTTTACCTTCCGATACACTCTGGACTCCTTTCAATGGCCTTTAAAAGCTTAGTAAATCCATTGAAGACCTTCTGTCACCTATGTTTTTCTTAACAATTTCTGCATTTTATAGGTAAAGCTTCTATTCTAGGCTTACAAAGAAAAAGCCTGTATATAGTTTGAAGACCAGTATGAAGATCTTACTGGTGAAAAACATAGTAAAAACCTGAAATGCACAGTAAAGGTAAAAAGAAACAGTAAAGGTTACTCAACAGGGTTAAAGAAGATTTATAGAGTTTAAAGAGTAGCAGATGAAATATTAAATGAAGGAATCAACCAGCGTGAAGAATACAAACAATGAAGCAACTTAAAGGGAAAAATATCAGAAAACAAAGCCAACACAACCTAAATAAAAAGGACAATAAGAAGTAGTTCTAAAGCTGCCCTTATCTTCTTGCATGAAGATCTTTTCCTTTTCTAGAATAAATCTCATTCAGTCTTAGGATATTTCTTAGTTTTATTATTGTATAAATAACTCTCTCCTCGAGATGTTATGGGTTTGAAGTTCAAGGTTCATAGCTCATTACTTGTTAAGTTGTGACTGTTTATACTACTTTGAACCTGGAAGCCACCTTTGAAGGAAGCTTTTAGAGACACTTGATGTACTCAGTCTTTCTGGAACCTTAATACAAAGCAGAAGATTCTGAATTTGGTTTTACACAATTTGTGTTATCATGTATGTTTTTCCAGTTATCAACCATTGTGTTTTTCTTCATATTCTTATGACTTATAGAGATATCTAGGTAGGAAAAGTTGTGTCTCAGTTTATTCCTACAAGCTCCTGAAGTGATCATCTATTAAGAGAATGGATTAATGAACTATCTGTTTAGGTAATCCCCTCTAATCAGTAAATCATCAAAATCTTGTGTAAGCTTAAGTATACTTCCTTGAACCTTCAGAACATAGTTTAGAAGGTTTTCACACTTATGATTGTTCTGTTTTACAGTATGGAAACTGTGATAATCATATTATTTTCTGTCTTCATCTCACCACTATTTTGATATATATCACTGTGTAAAGTCTTATAGTAGCCCTTTGCTGAGATATCAATATATCCCAAAGGATTAAGTGTTTCAATTCTACATCTGTCTTCATTCATTGGTCTTCCAAAACTAAAATGAAAATCCCAAAAACAAGTATTTTAGATGCTTTGGCATTGGTAGCTGACCTACTACTATCTCAGAGGTACAACATCAGACTTGCGCTGTGGCTGGGGATTCGAATTTCATTTAAGTTTCCCTTGGGACAATGATATTCATTCATTCTATTCCTTTAAAGGTGATTAAAGGTTTATAAATGTTAAAATCATTCACCTAGGTGACTCCACACTCCCAAGATGGCACCTTTTAAACATACCAGATCTCATTCAGAAGCTGACATAGTTAGTCCTCTGTTAGATCCTGAAAAGATTCTGAGAAAAACCAGTTCTAAAATTGGACACCATCCATTTTCATCTTCTTCTTCAGTCCTACAGTCTAAATAATTAGAATCATTTGAACCCTATAGTAATATCCCATTTGATCCTGATTACTCCCATTTATCACCTAGAGTTGTTGAACTTCTAAATAGAGGATTTGATTTTAAGTCAGCCTACGTTATTCATTCATTAAAATCTCATCCAATACCCACACTACCATTAGGATCACCTAAAACTGAATCTGATTTGGGCGTCAATCTACCAGAATATAAACCCACAAATTTCATATCCCCTACCACCTATCATTTTATTTCCATTTTTTACCGACCTAAAGCTTCCTCTTCTAAAAAATTTGAGGAGACCTTCTCTATATATTCCAATCCTCTCTTTGAAACAAAAGAAGGTATTCCTTTATAGGTCCAAAAGTTAGTTCTTAGGACTCCTTTGAAGTCTTTCAGGAGATCTCCTCCTTCATTTCCTCCTTCACCTCTAACTAGTCCATCAACCCCTCAATCACCATCTTATTCCTCTACTTCTTCTTCATCTTCTACATCCACACAAACACCTCATATGTTATGCTCTTAACCTGCAAAATAATACCCAGATATAGAATATGTGAAGAAAAGACACCCAGAACACAGAATATGCGAAGAAAAGATACCCAGAACACAGAATAGCAATGATTTTATTATTCAAGAGCAATGTTCACATGCCTCTTCGAGGGGGCAACCTCCAATAGAGCAGAGCTCGATTACAAAATAAGACACGATGCTCCTCGCAGGGAGTCTCTATCCTTTATATATGACTCATACATGCAATACCACGGGCCAATACCGTGGGTTTTATTAATAGCATCTATCTAATACTACAGCCCATTTGCAACTAACTGTGGTCTCGTCTTTAATCACGGGTTAACCACTTACAAATATTAATATGGGCTTTATTGACTCTTGACTATGACGTGATCCCATGACATAAATAAGGGGGTTAGGGTGGGACCCTAACATGCCCTCCCCCTTAAGACTAGCCTTGTCCTCAAGGCTGAAGGTACGGAAACTGCTGAAGAATAGTGGCTGGTTCCCAAGTTGCATCTTCCGGAGAGGTGTCTTTCCATTTGACAAGGACTTCCTTAATCATGCGGCCGCGCAGGTGCTTGTCTCGTGTGTCTAGAACCTATTCGGGTTGAAGCCAGATTGACCCTTCTTCGTCTAAGTCAGGTAGACTAGTTTGAACTCGGAAATTGTTCCCAATCACTTTCTTGAGGAACGATACATGGAAAACTAGATGGATTTTTGCCGTAGGTGGCAAAGCCAACTTGTAAGCCACTTCTCCAATGTGCTGAAGTACTAGGTATGGTCCGTAGAATTTTGGAGAGAGCTTTTGACAACCCTTGTCTTTGAGTGATGTTTGCTTATATGGTTGTAGCCTCAAAAAGACCTGATCCCCTTCTTGAAATTGGCGCTCTGAGCGATGTTGGTCAGCCTGTTGCTTCATGCGGTTCTGAGCTTGATGAAGATTCGCGCGAAGATGGACGAGCATGGTTGTGCGGTGTTGTAGGAGTTGATCCACTGCTTGTACTTTGGAGCACCCCTTGAGATAAGAAGTAGGGGAAGGCAGAAGTTGACCATAGACTACTTCATAGGGAGTCATTTTGGTGGTGCCATGATAGTTGGTGTTATACCACCATTTAGCCAGAGGTAACCACTGTGCCCAAAGGTGTTGCTTTTCTGAAGTGAAACACCTAAGGTAAGTTTCTAGACATTTGTTGACGGCTTCAGTTTGACCATCTGTTTGCGGATGATATGAAGTACTGAGTTTGAGTTGAGTGCCTTGTATTCTGAAGAGTTCCTGCCAAAAATTGCTGGTGAATATCGAGTCGCGGTCGGACACTATAGACGTGGGCATGCCATGTAATTTGAAGATCTGATCCATGAAAGATTGAGCAACCAAAGTTTGTGTAAACGGGTGGGGTAGGGCGCAGAAATGAGCATACTTCGACAGTCGGTCCACAACCACCATGATGACTGACTTATTCCCTGACTTTGGAAGACCTGTAATGAAATCCATAGAAACCTCCGTCCAAATTGATGCCGGAATGGGCAATGGTTGTAATGTGCCTCGTGTGTTGACGGTTTCCCCTTTGTGGCGTTGATAGACATCACATTCTGCTACGAAAGTAAGGATGTCCTTTTTCATGCCTGTCCAAAAGAATGATCTTTTGGTGTGAGCATATGTCTTCTGAAAGCCCAAATGTCCTGCAATGGGAGATGAGTGCAATTATGCCAAAATGCGACTTTTGAGGGTAGATGTTGGTGATATTACGACTCTGTCCTTGTAGCGAAGAATATCATTCTGCCATGAGTAGCCCTTGCTGGAATTAGGATCTACCTGCAATTGAGAAATGAGTTGGGAGAGCCCTCGGTGTGAAAACAATTCCCTGCGAGCCTCTTCAATCCAGTCTGGAATGGGAAGGGAAATTGCGAGCATAGTACTTTCCTCCTCAAATTGGCGCGATAATGCATCTGCTACACTGTTGTCTTTCCCTTTCTTGTAAATGATCTCATAATCATATCCCAACATTTTGGCTAACCATTTATTTTGTTGTCGGGAGGATAGGCGTTGCTCCAAAAAATATTTAAGACTGTGATGATCTGTGCGGATTTGGAAACGTCACCCCAATAAGTAAGGTCGCCAGGTCTCAACTGCATGTAAGATGGCCATCATTTCCTTCTCGTAGGTAGATTGGCCCAGATTCCTCCCACTAAGTTGTTGGCTTGTGAAGGCCAATGATCGCCCTTCCTGCATTAAGACCGCCCCAATACCTGTACCCAAAGCATCACATTCAATGACAAAGGATTTTGTGAAGTCAGGTAGTGCTAAGACTGGAGTGGAACACATGGCGTTTTTGAGAGCGGTAAATGCTTGTTGTGCTTCCTCGTTCCAGAAGAAGGAATTTTTCTTTAGGAGTTGAGTGAGGGGCTTCGCTATGCGGCCATAGTTGCGGACAAATTTACGATAATAGCCTGTGAGACCCAAAAATCCTCTCAAGCTCTTTAAAGTCTTAGGTTGAGGCCATTCTTGCATTGCCTAGATCTTTTTGGGGTCCACCTTGACACCTTCACGCCCCACAATGTGGCCCAAATACTCAACTTCTTCCATGCCAAACGAACACTTAGACATCTTGACAAATAATTTATGCTTGCGGATCAGTTGCAAGAGTAGATCTACATGCTGAAGATGTGCCGCCCAAGTGCCACTATAGATGAGAGTGTCATCGAAGAAGATAAGGAAAAATTTTCTGAGATATGGTTTGAGGATGTGATTCATAAGACTCTAAAAAGTAGAAGGGGCATTACAGAGACCAAATGGCATGACCAGGAACTCATAATGGCCTTCATGAGTTCTAAAAGCCGTCTTGGGAATATCAACTTCCTTCATGCGAATTTGGTGGTAGCCAGAGTGAAGATCCAACTTAGTGAAGAATTGAGCCCCATTGAGTTCGTCCAGCAAATCGTCAACCACCGGAATGGGAAATTTATCTTTGACTGTCAACTTGTTGAGGGCCCTGAAGTCAGGACACATCCGCCACTCCCCATCTTTCTTGAGGACCATGACCACTGGGGATGAATAAGGACTAATGTTGGGACGAATGACACCAGGCTAGATATGCTACCTTAGTCTTACCTAATAACCTTGATACATTCCTAGTGGGATAGTTAAAATACCTTCCCAAGTACAATGGAGAAACTAGTCCCCCAGTTGAGGACCATCTTCATGCTTTCCTAGACTCTGCAGACAACATGAATATTGAACAAGAAAATGTTTACATGAGATTGTTTGTACATTCACTTGAGGGAAATGTGAGGATTTGGTTTAGGCAGTTACTAGCAGCTACCATTAGAAATTGGGAAGAGCTTACAACCATATTTAAAAATCAATGGGGTGTGAAAAAGGATCCTCTTTACTTCCTCATAGAATTTGAAGAGCTTAAAAGGAGCTTCGGTGAACCAGTATCAAATTTTATCAAAAGATTCAATAAACTCTATCACAAAATGCTTGCCAATTGTAAACCCCTTGTAGCAGCAGCTAAGTCTAGATTTTCTAAATCTTTTGATGATGACTTTGCTATTATGCTATGAGAGAGAAATTCAAGAACTCTTGAAGATATGCAAACAAATGCTATAGAAGTAGAAGCAAATAGGGCAGCCTCAACTTCTTTAAAACTTAAGGAAGAAAAGGCCCAAGGAAAACTCAATTCTGTTCAAGAAACCTCTCGTTCCTCTAAGACTAAATCGAAAGACTCAAAAATAGATGAAATAAAATTTATTCTTAGAAACCTATCAAATAGGATTTCAAAGATTGAGACTCAACCTACAACAAATAGTTACTAGACCCCAAAATCAAAATCAAGGTTAGTATAAAAGAAACCCACCACTACAAATTCTTCAGAGACCTAGCAATGATCAATAGGTTCCTGCTCCTCTATTGATAGATTACCAACAACTTGATGATAATATTGTGACAATTACTGAAGATATTAATAGTATGGATTCTTCTTCCAATCAAACAACCATCATTTCTCTCTCACAACAGAATCAGGTTCAAGAAGATCAGGAAGCTTCACAAGTCTCTAAATATCATGCTTTCTTTGAATTTAAAATTGTAGAATTAAACAAGAGGTATGATCTTAGGCCTAGGCCTAGTCTTATGAGGCCTCCAAAGGAAACTCCAGTAATTGAACCACGTACCAAAACTGCTGAAGCTCAAACAACTCTTATTCAGCCTTTAGATCAGTCAATTGATACTACCCAAGATGGTAAAAACATTTTGACTACATTTGATGTTGAAAAAGAATTAGAGAGGGTTAAGATCCCAATTCCATTGTCAGAGCTTTCTAAAAACCATGGTTACAAAATCCAAGTCACAAAATGGATACAAAATACCTCAGTTGATGTTGAAGGTGATGTCATAAGTTTGCAAGATGAAAAACCAGCAGTAGTTTTTGGCCCTAGTTCAGACATGATAGATGAGATAGTGCCTCCTTTCTATGTAACTCTTAAAACAAATGATTCCATGTTGTATAATTGTCTACTTGATTCAGGAGCATCACACAACATTATGCCAAAATTTATCATGGACCATTTGAAACTTGACATAACTAGATCTTACCATGACCTGTGCACATTTGATTCTAAAAAGGTTCCCTATTTAGGATTGATCAAGGATTTAGTGGTTACCCTTGCCCAAATTCTAGTTAAAAGTGTAGTACTTGATATTGTTGTCATAGATATTCCACCCAAGTTTGGAATGCTCCTTTCTAGGTCTTACTGTGCCAAATTAGGGGGAACTCTACAGATGGATATGTCATATGCTACTATTCCTGTTTATGGAGGAGAGAAATTAAGATTATATAGAGAAGTAAGATTTGTACATACTCTTTGTAGCACTGACCAGCCAAGGAGCCATCCAATTTATGCAATAGATCAAGACTTTGGTTGCTTTCAGCTCACTTCAAACCAACATAAAACTCAAGTCAAAATTGAAGAGGAAGTTGAAAGTCCTTAACCAAATCAAACTGACATTTGGAAACTATTCTTTGATGGCTCTTGCACAAAATATGAGGCAGGAGTTGGAGTAGTTTTAAGCTCACGTGAAAAATAAAATATAACACAATCATGTAAATTAGATTTTGAAGTTACTAATAATGTTGTTGATCATGAAGCTTTCCTTTTATGATTGCAATTAGCCAAAAGCTTAAAAGTTCAAAACTTAAGTGTTTTTACTGATTCAGAACTTATTATTAAGAAAGTAAGAAATGCTTGCCAAACCCATCACCCTAGACTTAGGTCCTACCGAAATGAATTATGGGATTCTATTGAAAACTTCTTTGATGCTTTTAATTTGACTCGTATTCCCAGAGATCCGAATATTCATGAAAATGCCTTAGCTATCTCTTCTAGTTCTTTTAAAATTCCTGATCATACTGATGTTCTCTATCAGATACAAGTCAAATATAGGCCATCTATCCCAGATAATATGAAACATTGGCAAATATTTGAAGATGATGAACAATTGAAATCATTTCTGCAGGTAATAGATGATTTTTCACTTCTACAAATTGTTGAAGATAGAACTGAAATAAATGAAAATGCAAATGGAAATTATACTTCAAATTTTAAAACCGAAATTGCTAATCATGACATTATTCAATTATCAAATAATTTTATTCCAAAAAGACTCATTCCTTTAGAAAGGTTGTTTGATCAAAATGATGTCCTCTGAAAGCATCAGTCCATTTCTTCATAAGATGACATAGAAGAGATTAACATTGGAACTAATGAAGATATAAAAACATCAAAATATGTGCATCTCTAGACCCTGAGATCAAAGCTCAATATCTTAAGTTACAACAAAATTCTAAAGATGTTTTTGCTTGAAATTATACTGATCTAAAGACCTATGATACTTCATTAATACAGAATAAGATTCCTCTGAAGCCAGAAGCAAAACCTTATCAACAGAAACTTAGAAGGATAAATCTAGCCCTTCTACTAACTGTAGAAAGGGAGATTAAGAAAATGCTAGATGCTCAGATCATCCTCCCTCTTAGATATTCTAATTGGGTTGCAAATCTAGTTCCTGTTAGAAATAAAAATGGAGAAATAAGACTTTGTGTGGATTTTAGAAATTTGAACAAGGCATCATTAAAAGATAATTATCCTTTGCCCAAAATGGATCAGTTACTTCAAATGGTTTCAGGAGCACAAAGACTTTCTATGCTTGATGGTTTTTCAGGTTACAATCAGGTGAATTTTGATACAACAAACAAGGAGAAGACATCCTTTACTACACCCTAAGGTACATTCATGTACACTAAGATGCCATTTGGCTTAGCCAATGCTGGAGCAACGTTTCAGAGAGCTATGGACATAGCCTTTATGGGCCAGGTAAATAAATTTGTGTTTATTTATCTTGATGACATAAATGTTTTTTCTAAATTTGATCAGAAACATCTAAAGCACTTGACGAAGGTTTCTGACAGGTGTAGAAAATTTGGAATATCATTGAACCCTAAGAAGTCCTTGTTTGCTATCAAAGAAAGTAAACTGTTGTGCCACATTATTTCAAAGGAGGGAGTAGTAATTGATCCTAAATGAGTATCTACCATTGAAACATTGACCTTACCTAGAAACAAGAAGGAGATTCAAGCTTTTCTATGCAAGATTAATTTTCTAAGGAGGTTTATTCCAAATTATGCAGAGATTGTGAAAGATATAACTCACATGCTCTGAAAGGACCATGAATTCAAATGGACTCCCTCTTCTAGACATGAATTTGAACAAATAAAAAGGGCTATCTCTGAAGCTCCCGCCTTAGCCAACCCTGATTATACTAAGCCATTTAGTATTTTCTCTTTTGCCTCTGAAACAACCCTTGCTGCTATTCTATTGCAGAAAAATGAAGATTCCAATGATCAACCCATAGCCTTTTTCAAAAAGGTTATGAGAGATGTTGAGCTTAAGTATGGCATCATTGAGAAGTAAGCCTATGCCCTCATTCAAGCCTTGAAGTCATTCAGGATGTATGTCTTACATTCACCTATTACTGCTTATGTCCCTAATAGTGTTGTGAAAATTGTCCTAACCCAACCAGGTAGATGGATCACTCAAATTCTGGAGTTTGATCTAACTATCAAGACTACCAAGCTAGTAAAAGGTCAAGGATTAGCCAAGCTTCGAGCTGAATCCAATTGCAAAGTACTTGGAATCAATTTTGTTTTAGAAATACAATGGAGGAATACATAAGAACCTTCCCTTCATTCTCAAGGGAAGAATACACAAGAACCTTCTCTCCTTGCAAAAGGGGAAAATCCACAAGAAACTTCCTTTCCTCATAAAGGGGAGAATCCACAAGAACCTCTACCTTCAAAGTAGATCAGTCCTATACACATTGATGAAAAATTCTTGTTGTCAAACTGGTATCAAGATATTGTAAATTTCTTGATCCATTTTGAGTGTCCAACATCATTCTCCAAAAGGCAGTGTAAAACCCTTAAGTTAAAATCATTCAAGTATTGCATTATAAATGCAATTTTTTACTGGAAAGATCCACTGAATATTTTGTTATTATGTTTAACAGAATAAAAAACTGAAGGAATCATTGATCAGTTTCATACAGGCTTTTGTGGGGGACATTATGCTTGGAGAGTAACACCATACAAGATTTTGAGGGGAGGCTTTTATTGGCCTAAACTGTTCTTACAAGTAGGGGCAAAGGTCAGAGGATGTGTTCCTTGTCAAATATTTGCTGGTAAACAAAAATTAGTAGCTCTTCCACTTGTTCCATCAATAGTTTCGACACCTTTTTCTCAATGGGGATTAGATTTTTTTGGAGTGATTCACCCCACTTTAAGTAATCAACATAGATGGATCCTCACTGCAACATACTATTTTACTAAATGGGTGGAAGTAATTCCAGTAAAAAATGCTATTGATTCAGTATTAATTAAGTTTATTGAGGAGAATATCTTATCTAGATTTGGTTGACCAACTCAAATTGTCACAGATAATGCAACAACCTTTTCTAGTGTTAAAATAATTGACATTTTCTAGAAATATCAGATTTTGTTACATCATTCAACTCCATACTACCCTCGAGGTAATGGCCTTGTACAATCATCCAACAAAGGCCTTGTAAAGGTAATAAAAAAGACTCTAGCTGATCATAAGAAGAGCTAGGATTCACATTTGATTTATGTAGTATGGGCAAACATAATTACTCCAAAGAGATCAACTGGCAAATCCCCATTTCAGTTAGTCTATGGGAAGGATGCAATCTTCCCTACCAATTTGGCCTTCCCTGTTTTAAAATTCCTGCAGGATTCAACAGATGAAACTAATGATTTTTCAAGAAGAATAAATCAGATTATTGAACTTAATGAAAATAGAGGTGAAGTTCAATGCAAATTGATGAAATATTAGAATAAGATGAAGACCCTGATTGAAAAAAGAGCCAGGGAGAGGGACTTCAAGGAAGGTGATCTAGTTCTAAGATGGGATGCCAGGAGAGAAGAGAAAGGAAAGTGTGACAAATTTGACAATTTATGGTTTGGACCTTTAGCAATTGTTGAAGTGAAGGGTAACAACACTTTTGTGCTGAAGAATCTTGTGGGGCTATATTCCACTTATCCTATAAATTGAAGGTTTCTCAAACACTACGTTCAGTACTAAGAGGTTGAAATAGCTTTCATTGTAAATACTCTAGTTTTATTTTACTTTTCAAGATGTCAGTGTGCTTTTTCTTACAACAAGGACTCCATAGCCCGAGGAGAAGGCACATGGATCTGCAGGCTCTCTGCATTCTACAGGAGAAAGCAGTCCCCAGTTGGAGCCAATGTTGTAGCATTTTTTGGTTTTGATAAGATAGAATATTTGAAAAAATGTTAAGATAGGATATGAACATAACAATAGTGAATAAAATGTTTTTAAAAGAAAATATCATGATGATAATGTCCATATCAAAGAAAATGTTAGGTAGATGCTCTAAAAAATAAACGCAAAAAGAAAATGTTAGGTTAGAAAGAAAAGAAAACAAATAAACTCCGAAAGTGAGCAAGTCTAAATGCCACTACTATGTTTCTGCAAAACAATGGTTGTGTGCAGCTTGTCTTAAATGCCACAACCCATGACAGTCAAATAGTTTAATCTTGACTGCTTCATGTTTTTAAATTTGATGTTATAGTTAGAGAATAAAGATATGGCCAAAATGCTTAATCTTGTAGATCAATAGTTACGTAGAGAATAATAAGGTGCTCATCAGTTTAATCTAAGCCCTTGGAGGTTATAAGGGTAGATTTAGATAGTTTGCTTTTGCAAAATAAAAAGAAAGGAAAAGGGTTTTCTAGCTTAAATGCACCCATTAATTGAAGTAAAAATTGATAGGATAAGCAAAGGGTAAGTAGAGCAAAGGTTGCAGAAGTTTGATGATTCATTGGACAAAAGGTACATTATCATGTTTTACCATATGTTTCTATGTTCATGAGGAAATTACATAAAGCAAATGAAGGACTACTTCACTAATTTCATCCCCATTCATTCCTATATTTACTAATTTCCCCTTTCCCCACCTTCATATAGTTCATGTTCATTCATTTTCCATAAAAACCCCTTTTCCTAAGGTCAAAACCCTTTTTTGCCTGGGAAAAGTGAAATTACCATGTAAAATCCCTTTTTACCCAAAAAACCCACAAAAATATGTTTTCCCTAAGTATTGATGCATATATGAAAAGTAAATAACCCATAAAAAACATAATACATAGTACTATTTCCCTTTTCTGCCTATATTCCCCTTTTCACGCATATTTCCCCTTTTCCACCTATATTTCCATATTAACACTAACTATAGTATTAAACCCCTAAAAAGGTCCTTTTCCCATATATTATTAACTCCTTTATAAAATAACCTGAAACCTTAGTTTTATAATAAAACTATGTATTTTCATATCGCATCGCAATATTGGCAGATCACAACCTTTCAACGTGCATCCACTTTCCCCGATTATGATATGCAACCAACAATGGGCCCGGACGTGACGCTATATATATTATCATCCATATTCATATCGTATTCGCCCCCATTGAAAGTCGCAACTGTAACATTACCCTTTGCCATTGCGATCCCCGATTCCGATGGGAAACCAAACCTGACATAGTATCATACATGATTTATTCCCATGTCACATCCGGCCCCTATCCTCTGCTAAACTCTGATTGCGATATTCGATTAGCCCGAACCTGATATCATTATCTGCCCGAGTTAATAAAATTTCAAGTCCTCCATATATGTTTTGCAAAGATTTTCTTTGTTAAATCATTTTTATGATTTTAACGAAGAAATAACTAAACCTCCATTTTAACCACTAATCTGGGTTTTTAACCATAATAAAGCCATTGCTGCCATAATTGATCATTGGTTCCCTCCATACTACTTTTTCGCTCCACCACTGTCTGATCACACACATCCAAATCCAACAACCCTCGACAAATTTTGGGTTGACTCTCTGTATGGGCATTACTCACCCAAAAAGTGGTTTTCCACTGTCCTCCCTTGCTACGTGTCAGGCTCATATCATTTCGGGTGACCCTTCCCAAAACCACCCGCACTTCATAAGCAGTGCGATGAAAACGGCCTCCCGCATAACGACAAAATATACATTATTCATTTTTGTGCCATAATTCAAAAAGTAAACTATTTTCCTGTTTAAACATGAAAATGATCATTTTGCTCAGTTTTCACCTATTTTCATAGTAAACCCTCCATAAAATTCTGCGACTAATAAAGCCACTGTTTTACCTTCTGATACGCTTTGGACTCCTTGCAACGGCCTTCCAAATCTTAGTAAAGCCATTGAATACCTTCTGTCACCTATGTTTTTCTTAACAATTTTTGTGTTTTGTAGGTAAAGCTTCTGTTCTAGGCTTACAAAGAAAAAGCCTGTATACAGTTTGAAGATCTTACTGTTGAAAAACATAGTAAAAACCTTAAATGCATAGTAAAGGTAAAAAGAAACAGTGAAGGTTACTCAGCAGGGTTAAAGAATATTTACAGAGTTTAAAGAGTATCAGATGAAAGATTAAATGAAGGAATCAACTAGTGTGAAGGATACAAACAATAAAACAACTTAAAGGGAAAAATATTAGACAACAAAGCCAGCACAACCTAAATAAAAGGGCAAACAATAAGCAGTTCAAAAGCTACCCCTATCTTCTTGCATGAAGATCTTTTCCTTTCCTAGAATAGATCTCATTCAGTTTTAGGATATTTCTTAGTTTTATTATTGTATAAATAACTCTCTCCTCGAGATGTTATGGGTTCAAAGTTCAAGGTTCATTGCTCATTACTTGTTAAGTTGTGACTGTTTATAATACTTTGAACCTAGAAGCCACCTTTGAAGGAAGCTTTTCTAGACACTTGATGTACTCAGTCTCTCTGGAACCTTAATACAAAGCATAGGATTTTGAATTTGGTTTTACACAGTTTGTGTTATCCTGTAAGTTTTTCCAGTTATCAATCATTTTGTTTTTATTTATATGCTTATGACTTATAGAGATATCCTGGTAGGAAATGTTGTGTCTCGATTTATTCCTATAAGCTCTTGAAGTGATCATTTATTAAGAGAATGGATTAATGAAATATCTGTTTAGTTAATCCCCTCTAATAAATAAATCATCAACATCTTGTGTGAGCTTAAGTACACTGCCTTAAACCTTTGGAATGTAGTTTAGAAGGTTTTCAAACTTATGATTGTTCTATTTTACAGTATGGAAACTGTGATAATCATATTATTTTCTGTCTTAATCTCAAAACTATTTTGATCTATATCACTGTGTAAAGTCTTATAGCAGCCCTTTGCTGAGATATTAATAAAACCCAAAGGATTAAGTATTTCAATTCTACATCTATCTTCATTCATTGGTCTTCCAAAACTAAAACCAAAAACCCCAAAACAATTATTTTAGATGCTTTGGCATTGGTAGTTGACCTACTACTATCTCAGAGGTACAATATGAAGATCTATGCTACCTCACTAGGTGAATAAGTTTTCTTCACTGGAATGAAGTGAGCTACCTTGCTCAACCTATCAACCATGACCATGATGAAATCATGATGCTTTGATGTCGTCAATATGCCTGTAATGGAATCTATGGAAATGACCTTCCATTTCCATTCTAGAATCGGAATAGGCTATAACAAACAAGTTAGGTTCTTACACTCAACTTTCACCTACTGAAAATCCAATCATCTTGCAACAAACTCCGTCACTTCCTTCTTTAGATTTTTCTAGTAGTAGAACTTCTTCACAACTATGAACATCTTCTGATATCTTGGGTGACCTGAATAGGACTTAGCATGAATTTACCTCAAGATAAGATTCTTTATCTCTTTGTCATCTAGCACATAGATCCTATTCCTAAATATGGCCAAGCCATCTTTTGTGAGACGATAGTCCATGTCCTATTCATGTGTACTAATTAGGTGCTCATAATTATGCTAGAAAATAAAAGTGTCAGAATCTTCTCAATCTTAGCTTCAGATTTAAGATTTTTTCATTTTGAATCCAAGGGTGTGAACAACACTTGAATTCGAGTTCATATGCCGAATTTAGGGCAAGTCAAAGTTCAATTTTGACTTGCCTGCATGGAAGGATTAGGATGATGAGGAATGTCTTCAATGAATAAGGAGGTGCCAAGTTGTAGTCTGCCATTGGCCCTTGAAAATCACATATCACAGTGGTAGGTAGAAAAGGTGTTTCAAATCGGCCTCCAGTAGGTCCAGGTTGCGATGCAATCTAATCGCAATCGTATATCGTAGATGGTGAAGGGGAGAACATCACAGGTATCGACAAGGTTTGCGATGCGATGCAATCACATATCGCAATCACAACAAATAGGTAATCAACCCACCATAGTTAAGTCCCGTAAGCGATATACCATAGACGTGATAAAATTATAAGCCATGGTTTAATACTCCGACGGGTCAGCGATATGGCAATTGCAACATTCTTCCAGGTAAACTAGATGTTTCTCCCACTGAAATCGCCGATTGCAATTTCCAATATGTCCAACATAATATGGGCCATGGTGCGGAGAAATTATTTTCCAGTTAGCAGATTTTGGGGTAATTTATAGTTTTCTACCAGTTTTGGAGAATTTTGTGGAACAAATAGTGGGAGAACTGGGAGAATTCATAATTCCTTTAGTTCTTATCCAAATTGGTGGCAAAAAGAGTAAATTTTAGTAGTTTTGGATATTATGAACTCATTGAGACAAGTTTCAGAGGCATATGAGCATTGTAAACAAAATTTTGATGTAATTTGAGCATAACATAGATGCCCAAGCCATTGTATGTTGGACTAAGGAGACGTACCCCAAGAAGGGTGAACTCCTTTATCATGTGCTTGTTGTGTGTTGTATATTGATGTTCATTGTTGTTATATTGCTGTTGTTCAGCATATGTTTTTATGTTAAAATATTCATAACATTTACATAAGAAAATCTCATGGGAATTTGTTAATTATGCAAAAGTTTTGAATCCTTAAGCACTTGAAAAAGAAAATGATAAGCATCTTGGGTTTATTTCTGAATGGGGAATTAGCACAACATTACTAATCTACTCCAATTCAGATCAAGTTGGTATTAGAGCACTGGTTTTGCTTACTAGATTTTCTTTGTGAAAGAAGGATTTAATTGTTTGCAAGTTTATGTCATGCTCACAAGGTTAAAGCTCAAAAGAGGTGAAGGAAAGCTGGTTGAAAGCCCTAAAATTGGGTCAAAGGGAAGAAGAGAAAGGTTGCCAAAGTATTCTACACCAATACAACCTCAAGTTGTAGAAGTTACAGTTGAGATTCGACCACTAGTACAGCCTCAAGTTGTAGTTGAGTCTTCAGAGACCATGTCTCGTGAAGGAGAATGTATCCTGACAGAATATGAGAAGACCTTCAGAAATGATTTATTTGATATGACAGAGATGGTTAAGGTCCTCTATGAAAAGAGGAACAACAAAATACAAGGAGAAATTTCTAAGCCTCCCAATGGAGAAGGCTCTTGAGGAGGAGGTAATGGAAAAGAAGATAAAGGAAAAGGAAATAATGGGAATGGAGAAAAGCCTCCACCATCTCCGCCATCTTCTTCATCTTATTCTTTGAAAGCATCTTCACACTCTTCCGCAAATACCATTGTTACTCATACTCATCATCATTCTTCAAAAGGGGTTGGTAAATCACCTTTTCTGAAGCTTGATGTTAAATTCTAGTTGCCTATGTACAATGGAGAAATTAATGTAGAGAAGCTGGATAACTGGATTTGTGAGTTGGAGGTGTATTTTAGAATTCAAAACCTTCAAGAGGATGATATCAAGATTTAGTTGGCTTCATTGAGAATGGAGGGTGAAACATTTGGATGGTGGGAATCAAGGACTCAAGATGAGATCAAGAAACGTGGTAAGATCTCTATTACTTGGTCTCATTTCGTTGCTGCTATAAAAAGACAGTTCTACCCTGTAGCTCATATGAAAAAAGCCATTATGAATTGGCAAAATTTCTGACAGCTGAAAGGTTAGAAAGTAAAAGAATATACTCAAGAGTTTTGGAAAAGAGATCTTATGCTAGGAGTAGACTTACAGTCACAAGATACCTTGCTAAAATACATAGGAGGGTTTCATAGCTATCTTCAACATACTATTCTTATGTTCAGTCCCACGAATCTTGATGAGGTCTGTGTTCAAGCTACACACCTCGAAGCAAGAGGGAAAAATATACAGGAAGAAGGTAAGAAGAAGCCATTTTAGAGTGTTGAAAAAGGGAAGAAGTTTAAAGGAAAGCAGAAGAAAAATGCTTTTGTTAAGAAAGAAGGGGAGAGACCCATGTGCAAGAATTGTTCCAAGGAAGGACATGATGAAGTGCATTATTGGAAGCTTAATCCAAAATTATGATTGAAGAAATTCAACAATAAAGGGAAATAAAAGACCAATGTTGCTGCACAACAAGACTTGGGTTCAGACTCAGGGGATGAAACAAAAATCACAGCCACAGTCACCAAAGGAAAAGTTGTGGAAAAAGCAAGCAAAGAGGCAGTCGTAGAAAGTACCAGAGAAAAAAAATACCCACAATGTTTCAAATGAGGAAAACTAAATAGAGATATTCCATATCTGAGTCATTTCCAAACATATGAAAATTGATACGCTGTTTGACAATGGGTCGCATACCAACTTGAGTTATACAGATTTGGTTAAGAAAATGAATCTAGAAACCATGCCCCATCACAACCGTATCTGTTGGGATGGAAAACCAAGGATGCTAATTTACAAGTCACACGGAAATGTATTTTTAGGTTTGCAATCAACACTAATTTCATTGATGAAGTTGAATTAGATGTTGTACCATTGGATATCTCAGGAATTGTGTTGGGAAGTCCGTATTTGTATGAAAGGAAGGCTATTTTCCTTAGATTTGAGAACAAATACCATTTGTTCAAAATGGAGTGGAGTACATTGTGAGAGCCCATCGCAAGAAACTTAATCTATCTTTGGAAATCACAGGTGGAATGAAACGAATGGTTAATTCCAGCAAGAGTCTCATGCTCCTCATCATTAAGCAAAAAAATGACATGGAGCAGGAATCCTTTGCAAGCTGTGATGTAAAGCTGAAATTTGAATTGATTGATGTGGTCAATCAATATGGGGACATGTTCCAAGAATCAAAAGGACTACCACCAAAAATAGGAATTCAACATGAAATTCAATTACAATAGGATTGTCCACTCCCAAACATTGGTATGTATCGAATGTCAATTCTAGAACGTTTAGAAATTAAAAGACAAGTCTAGGAATTGTTAGATAAAGGAGTAATTCATCCTTCTACTTCACCACGTGGTTCACCAATTGTTTTGGCACCCAAGAAAGATGGAACCTGGAACATGTGTGCAGATTATCAAGCTTTGAATAAGATTACAATAAAGAATTGATACCCACTGCCCAAAATAGATGATTTGCCAGATTAGTCGAAAAGTGCAAAGTATTTCACTAAATTAGACTTGAGAAGTTGATATCATCGAGTTAGAATAGCCGAGGAGGACATATGGAAGACTGCTTTTAAAACCAAATAGGGATTGTTTGAGTGGCTGGTTATGCCTTTTGGTCTTTGTAATGCTCCAGCTACTTTCATGAGAGTTATGAATGATGTTTTAAGATCATTTCTTGATGAGTTTTTAATTGTCTATTTAGATGATACTTTGATATTTAACAAATCACAAGAAGATCATGTCAATCATGTTAGAAAAGTTTTTGATATCATGAGAAAATAATAGTTATTTCTAAAGATGTCTAAACGTGAATTCAAGAAAACTTCCTTAGTGTTTTTGGGCCACATAGTTGGAGGAGGTGAGCTAAAGATTGATCCCTCTAAAGTTTTGGTCATTGTGAATTGGCCAATACCCAAATCCGTCATAGAAGTAAGGAGTTTTTTAGAAGCGCAGTACTGGAGGAAGTTCATTTCCAATTTCTCCTCCATAGCAGCTCCACTACATGCATTGACCAACGTGAAGGTTGTCTTCCAATGGGGAGGCAAACCGAAAAAAACATTTGATGCTTTGAAAAAAAAGATTAGTTCAACCCAGTTTTGGCATTGCTGGATTTGAAACAACCATTTGAAATACAAACAGATGCAAGTGACTACACCATGGGTGCAGTTCTTTTACAGCATTGGAAGCCCATTTCATTTCATTCTAAAATTTTTAATGGTGTTGTTATTAATTATCCTACGTATGATAAAGAGCTTTACACATTGGTACAAAGTGTGAAGAAATGGAAGCATTATTTGATGGGAAAAGAAACCATTAGTCACACCATTCATCAGCCTTTGCAATATCTACAATCTCAAATCAAATTGTAGTAGTCAAGGCACTTTCGTTGGATGGGACTTTTATAGCAATTCCACTTCGTAATTAGGTACAAGAAAGGAATTTATAACATAGTTACTAATGTGCTTTCTAGATCGGTTGTAAATGTAGCCATTTTACTCAAGAATAATTCTTTTTTTCTTGAATGTTATGTGGAACAATACGCATAGGACACTGACTTTCAAGAGGTGTATTTAAACTTGAGTCAAGGCAACCAAGTTGAGGAATTAGACTACCATGTACATGATAATTTGTTTTATCATTTGGGAAAACTTTGTGTTCCACAGGGAGTGAGAGTAAATGTCACAAGGGAAGTGCACACTTCTCTTATTGCTGTACATTTTGGTGTAAGTAAAACAATGGAAAATCTTTAGAGGTATTTTTATTGGCCACATATGCTTGAAAGTGTGTCACGTTTTATAAGAGTTTGTTCATTGTGTGCAGTCAGTAAGCCTAGTAATAGGAAACTAGGATTGTACACACCACTTCCAGTGCCTTCAATACCATGGGAAAGTGTTTCTATGTATTTTTAAAACATCTTCCTTTGTCAAGGAAAGGTCATGATTATTTGTATGTAGTTGTGGATAGGTCAAACAATATTTGCATGTTCATGCATTGTAAAAGGAAATTACAACTGAACAAACAACTCAAATTTTCTTTCAAAATGTATGGGTTCATTTTGGATTGCCTACTTCTATTGTAAGTAATAGTGATTCTCGATTTGTTGGGAATTTTGGTCAAGTTTATGGAACTTGATGGAAACGAAATTGAAGAAAAGTACAACCTTTCATCTGCAAAGAGATGTTCAAACTAAAGTGGTTAATAGGACAATCATTCATTTTCTAAGAGTATGTCACAGAAAACATCCTAAGTTGTGGGATGAATAGTTGCATTATATTTCAGAATTCTTACAACCGAGCAAAACACTCTTCTACTTTAACTTCGCCTTTTGAGGCATGTCTTGGTTATTTTCCTAAATCACCTTTGGATTTCATCTTTAGAAAATATGTAGCTATAGATGGACATAATGACATAGACAGAGGAAATAAATTCATTGAGAAAATTCAGTTGATTCACCAAATAATTCAAGAACAACTATAAAAGAGTCAAGGCATGTATAAAGCAAGGCATGAAAAGCATCATGTGGATCATTAATTTCAAGTAGATGATGAATTTTGGCTATACATTAGCAAGGAAAGGCTTCAATCTAAAGGTAAAAAGCTGAAACCAATTCATTATGGTCCATTTAAAATTATGGAAAAGATTGGTAATAATGATTTCAAGCTTGATTTGCCTTCACATATGCAGATCTATTCTATTGTTAATGTTGAAAATTTGAGATTATATGAACCCCCTTTAATTGAAGATCAAGGAGAGAATGTTCAAATTCCATCTATGAAGAATTTTCTCCAGAATACCTTGATGTGCTTTAGCAAGACACTATACTTGACAGAAGGATAGGGACAACAAAAAGAGGAAATATTGATTATCTTCGGGTGGGTCTCAAAGATACACATCCATCAAAGGCCAAATATATTGAAGTGGGGAAGGTGAGGGAACAATACCCTCATCTGTTCAATCGCTAAAAGTGATACTTTTGGGGTCCAAAAATCTTCCAATGGGGAGGAGTGATCAGTTGCTTAGAATTATGCTCAAAAATAGAAGTGTCAGAATCTTCTCAAACTTAGCTTTAGATTGAAGAGCTCGTCATTCTAAATCCAATGGTGTGAAAGATGCTCGAACTTGAGTTCGTATGCAAAAATTAGAGCAAGTCAAATTTCAAGTTTGACTTACCTACATGGCAGGATTAGGATGATGTGGCAAGTCTTCAATGAATAAGGAGGTGCCAAGTGGCAGTCTTCCATTGGACCTCAAAAATCACATATTACAGTGGTAGGTGGAAAACTTGTCTCAAATTGGCCCCCGACAGGTTCAGGTTGCGATGCGATCTAATTGCAATTCAATATCACAGATGGTAAGGGGAGAACAAAACATGTATCAACAAGGTTTGCGATGCGATGTGATTGCATATCACAATCGCAGTGAATAGGTAATTTTCCTGGCATAGTTAACTCCCATAAGCGATAAACCGAAGACGCAATAATGTTGTGAGCCATAGTTTAATACTCTGGTGGGTCTGCGATATCGCAATCAAAGCATTCTACTGGGTAGGGAAAATTTTAAGGATGGAAATTTATCTTAAAGTTTAGAAACCTTGGCGAATGCCACTAAGCCATAATATGAAATCTATAAAATGTTTGGAGATATTTGTTGGAAATAATACTGAGAGGGGGGGTGAATGAGTATTATTAAATTCTTTCCAATATTCCCTCTAGATTTATAATTTAATTTATTCTTCAGATGTTGACCATTAATTTGAATGTCAGTACCATATAATAATGAACAGGAACAAGAAAATTAGACATTCACACCAAAGAACACCAAATATAAGGTGGAAACCCAATGTGGGTGAAAACCACCTGCTGCAATGTGTCTCTATCTTCTTTCAATTAGAAACTTCTTTTACAATGATTCTGTACTGGTGCAGTCCTTTACCAGTACGCAGGTTGCAACCTGCAGAGAGCTACAACCCTCTCTCGTTTTCCAGTCTCTCCTGGAAGGGAGCTACAACCCCCTTAGCTCTTATACTAGCTGAGCTACTAGTACGTAGGTGCTAACGTACTTCTTTTCTTCCAAGGACCATGTTTCATTAATTTTCAGACTAGATCCATGAACATCAAATAATCATCAAGTACATGTGAATCAACCAATCTCCTTTTACAATCAACTAATGAATCAACCAATAGCCTCTCAGCATGCAGTAACCAGACAAGCAATACCAGTAATCTAAACCTAAAATTTTGCAGCAATAGACAAAAGGCAGCCAACAAATATTTCAAGAAAAGTCCGCAACATCACCAATATAAACCTGCGAATATCTCCACTTTTGCTATGTCCAGCCTGCATAGCTCTGCACCTGATCTTTCTACTCGACAACGTACCTCCACACCTGATTCGCCTCCTGGACTGTGCACCTCCACACCTTCGTCTTCTACTGGACTGCGGACCTTCACACTGTGCCTTCTACTGGGTTGCGGACCTGTGCAACTGCATCTTCTACCGAGCTGCGAACCTCCGCACCTATGCCTTCTACTGGGCTACGTACCTCCGCACCTTCTCCTTCTACGGGCTGCGGACCTCCGCACCTACGCCATATCTCACCTGCAGACCTCCGGATCAAGGATAATTTTAGGGGCGAATGTTCGCCCTTTGGCGAAATTAAGGGGTTTTAAATTTTTAGTGGGCGAATATTTTGTATCATAGTACATTTTTACAAATCACTTCAAATAGCCCACCTTATTTTAAGGGAGAGGGTAAAAAAGGTAAATTTAGCCCTTGAAATTAGGACTTACAACCTTCCATTCGCCCATTTTCAAGAATAGGTTTTATTTAAGTGAATTAATAAAAATATAAATAAATGAGAGGTATGGTAAATAAATAAAACATTTTTTATATTTACTCCATACGTCACCTTATATACATGTAAGGGTGTAAACAAATAAAAATATAAGTAAAGTGGAGGTACAGTAAATAAATAAAACGTCTTTTTATACTTACTCAAAAGGTATGGTAAATAAATAAAAATATAAACAAACTATACATGTAAGGGTGTAAACAAATAAAAATATAAGTAAAGTGGAGGTACGGTAAATAAATAAAACGTCTTTTTATACTTACTCAAAAGGTATGGTAAATAAATAAAAATATAAACAAACTAGACGTATCGTAAATAAATAAAACCTCTTTTTATATTTAGTCCATAACCCTCGTTCTATTTATGAAGGCTCAAGAAAGAGGTTTTATTTAAGCGAATCCTATGGGCCAAATACCATATTTGTAAAAGAGGTATGGTAAATTAATAAAAATATAAATAAACGAGAGGTATGGTAAACAAATAATTTTTTTTTTTATATTTACTCCATAAGTCACCTTATATTCATGAACACTAAAAAAATGGGTTATATTTAGGTGAAACCTATGGCCAAAATACTATGGGACAAATACCATGGACTAGATTGTTATTAATACCATGCAAAAAACCATTACTAACCCTAATATTAGAATTAATAAAAATAAAAATGGCACATGGTATTGACCCATGGTATTCACCTGGAATGTAGCCTATTTAAATGGGGGAATTAAACCAGCATGTAGCCTATGCTAAGATCCACTAGGACTTTACAAAGTTTTATTATTTAGTGAAATACTCGCCAAGATCTTACAAGATTTTATAATTGAGTAAAATATTCACCATGCCTGGTGAGAGATTCGCCAAAAAATTATATATACATATTATATTATTGATAAAATCGCCTTCCATTTTTCCTATATACCATGGAGATTTTCCCATTTATTATATTTATAAATTTAGGGGGGGTTCTTAAAATTTTCCCTGCTCCAGATATAAACACCTTATCAGTCCTCAATTGTACCCTAGACAGTCAGATCCACAGATCTGATCATGCGCCAAAGAGATCACGACCCCTCAATTGATCAGTCTTCTTATTCTCAGGTTTAATTATATTTCATAAGCCAATTACAAGTATTTCAGATCTAGTTCATCTTAAGATATTCAACATTCACAGGTGTCTGGCCAAATGATCTCCTTTCCTTTTTTGTAGGCAAGCCCTTACACAAACCATGGATCAAAACCATAGAAAGCCAATACAAGGGACCCAAAACCGGGGTTCAATATTTTAGATGCTATACCGCGGACCAAAACCATAGGATCAAACACGTCGGACTAAATACCATGGATCAATCATAAAAATTCCCACGTGCGCGCACTTTTCTGCATTGGAGTGAGTGAATCTGATGACCGCACCTTTTGTTCGGAGAACCTGTGAGTATGCCCACACTTCTTGTTCGGGGCACCTGCGGGTCCACTGCTTTTGTTAGGCTCACCTACAGGTATAAAATTTTCTATTATTTTGAGAGCCTGAACAGAGATTTTCCACTTGAGTGAGTTGCCATTAAGGACAACACCTGTGCCATAGTGCCAAACTTGAGTCATAATGCCAACAATCTCCCCCTTTGGACTTGATGGCAACCCCAAGATCCTCAAAGTCATTCTCCCCCTTTGTCATCAAGGGAAAAGGGTTATGATCCCCCTGAGAACATGTTGAAAACTCTATTCTGCTGTGCTGATGGTGCTCCCCCTGACTATAGACTAGATTTGCAAAATAAATAATTTTTCTTCAAGAAGAACCATAAACCACCATACACCAAATGACCTTCCTATCACCAAAAGATTCTATACATACATTCATCACCCAACCAAGTGGGGATCATCCTACCAACCAAGTGGGGTTATATGACAACCAAGTGCATTACATCATTCATCCCAGACATAGGCCGTTACATGACCTTGACAAAAGAAATATAAGACATAGAGACAAAACATTAGCAACAATATTCAGATCAGCATCCATGTACTCCTTCTGTGCATGCTCCTCCAAGATCTTCTACAATAATGCCAACAATGCATTATCAGAAGAATATATGCTCCCCTTGAACTTGTGCCATTTCGTCTTCCCCATATGAAACTCGCGTACAACCAAAACTCTCTGAAATAGACAAGATTCAACAGCAAGATGATGCATCAACTACCCGTAGCTTTTGCCTAAGGTATTCAAAGGTCTCCGTGGGCAGCGGTTTGGTGAGTATATCAGCAACTTGTTCCTTAGAGGGAACATACTCGAACTTGACCTTTTGTTCAAGCACTTGTTCCTGAAGAAAATGATACTTGATTGATATGTTCTTGGTCTTTGAATGCATGACAGGATTCTTTGAAATAATGTTTGCACTTGTATTATCACAGAAGATGGAGATAGGTGGAGTACAAGTGATTTGCATGTCTTGCAATGTTTGCATCATCCAAAGGAGTTGTGTGCAAAAAGATGCAGTAGCTACATATTCTGCTTCAGCTGTAGATAATGCAATAGAGCTTTGTTTCTTGTTGAACCAAGATACTAATCTAGGACCCATGAAGAATGCACCACCACTAGTGCTTTTCCTGTCATCCCGCTTCCGGCCCAATCTACATTTGTATAAGCATGAAGTGTGAGATCTGTATCTCTAGGATACCATAAGCCATTGTTTTGAGTTCCTTGAAGGTACTTGAAGATTCTCTTAACTTCCTGAATATGAGTTTCCTTTGGATTTGCCTGAAATCTTCCAAGAATTCCCACTGCATGGATGATGTCTGGTCAGGTACCTATCAAATAAAGCAGACTTCCAATCATGGATCTATAGGTTGGTTCATGTACTGCTGTCGACTCATCATTCGCGTTGAGGCTGCATCCTGTCACCATAGGGGTACATACTGGTTTCGAATCCTCCATCCCATATTTCTTCAAGATCTGCTTGAGATACTTGGTTTGTGATAGAAAAATACCGTCTTTGTTTTTTTGGACTTGCAAACCAAGGAAATATGTGAGCTCACCAAGCATGGACATTTCAAACTCCTTTTACATCACCAAGGCAAACTTTTGACTCATGTCTTCTTCATTTCTACCAAATATGATATCATCTACATACACAACAAGTATTAGCAACTTTTCATTGTCAACCTTTATATATAGATTGTTGTCAATTGATCCTCTTATAAAACCTTGTTGATGAAGATATTTATCCAACCGATAATACCATGCCCTAGGAGCCTGTTTAAGACCATAGAGAGACTTTTTGAGCCTGCATACAAGATTTGGATCATTTCCAAGGATGAACCCATTTGGTTGTTCAATGTACACTTCTTCATTCAAGTCTCCATTCAGACAGGAAGATTTTACGTCCATCTGAAATATTTTTAACTTTTGAAAGCTAGAGAGAGCAAGAAACATTCTTATAGCCTCAAGTCTAGCAATTGGTGCAAAGGTTTCTTCAAAGTCTATGCCCTCTTGTTGCGCACATCCTTTACAAACAAGTCTTGCCTTGTTTCTAACCACATCTCCATTTTCATTTAGTTTATTTTTGAAAATCCACTTTGTCCCTATGACATTCTTATTTTTTGGTCTAGGAACCAATTCCCAAGTGTTATTCCTTTCAATCTGTTCAAGTTCTTCATCCATTGCCTTGACCCAGCATTCATCTTTGCATGCCTCTCTTACATTTTGTGGTTCAGTGGAGGAAATTAATGCCAAATAGCTTGAAGCTTCTGCAATTGTTCTTCTTGTTTGTATGCCTACCTCCTTTTGCCCCAAAATTTGAGATTCTGGATGATTCTTTTGAACATACTTGGATGGAGTCTTTTCTTCTATCCTTATCTGTTCTTCTGGTGCCTCATGGGTTTCTTCTTCATCATGAATCTGATTTGATGTTGATGGATAGTCCTCATCATCTTCAAAGTCTTCAGATCTTACCTGCCTGGGAGTGTTTTATTTTTCATCCACCACTACATCAATGCTGTCGACAATTCTTCCAAGCCTTTTATTGTAACATTTGTATGCTTTGCTGTGATGAGAATAAACAAGGAGAATGCCTTCATTTGCTCTAGGTTCAAACTTGCCAAGATTTTCATCATTATTTTTAATATAGCATTTGCTTCTAAAAATTTTGAAATGTTTTACCGAAGGAGTCTCACCATACCAGAGCTCATGAGGAGTTTGAGTGTTGTTCACCCGAATATTTGTCTTGTTGAGAATAACAATTGCAGCAAATGTGGCTTCACCCCAGAAGGTTGCAGGAGTTCCAAACTCATCAAGCATGGCACGAGCCATTTGTTGAACCATTCTGTTCATCCTTTCCACTATTCCATTTTGCTGAGGAGTCCTAGCTGTAGAGAATTCCCTTCTTATTCCATGTTCTTCACAAAAGTCGAAAAATTCATTCGAGGTAAACTCCCCACCTCTATCAGACCTGAGGCATTTTATTTTGTGATCTGATTCGTTATCCACCAAGGCTTTGAATGATTTGAACTTTTCAAAGGCTTCGTCTTTGTGCTTCATAAGTCCTATCCAACACATCCTAGAAAAGTCATCAATGAATAATATGAAATATTCTTCTCCTCGAGGTGACCTTTTCCTAGATGGGCCACATACATCAGTATGGACAAGTTCAAGTGGCTTGCTAGCTGATCCTTCCTTCTCAGGGAAGTTAGTTCTGGTTTGCTTACCAAACTGACACGATTTGCAAATTGTATTGTCTGGAATTCTGATGTCTGGAAGACCACAAATTGCCTAGTATTTACATGCTTTCCTTATCTGTGAGAAGCTAAGATTCCCCAATCTTCTATGCCATAACCAGTGTTCATCTTCTTGCTTAGATAACATTGATGTTGTCCTTCTTTGAATATCTATAAATTATTTGGAGTCCTTATGCCTTTGATCACTGTTTTTCCTGTATCAAGATCATGAACACTACATCCATTTGATCGAAATATTATCTCCGTTCCTTGATCACACATCTGACTGACACTCAACAAATTATGCTTTAACCCATCAACATACATAACATTTCTAGCTTTGACCTTTTCTTTCAACTGAACAGAACCTTACCTTTTATGAGCGTGGGGGTGCCATTTCCAAAAGAGACATTCTTCTCCTTCTCTAAGGCACTATATGACTAGAGTTTTTCCTTATCACTCGTCAAGTGTTTCAAATAGCCACTGTCAATGTACCATTGATTTTCTTGCCCTTCTGCATATAAAGCTATACCACATCTCTCTGGTTGTGGTTCCTTCATTCTCCATGTTTTGACACTTTAGGCTTGCTCCTTCTGAGTTGTCTACCGAAACCTTCTCCTGCATTCAGAATCTTCATGACTGAAGTTGTTACAAATAGAGCATTCTATTTCATTTTCAAGAGCAGAAAAGTTATTGTAGGTTCTTTTCACGATCCCAGTCATGCTCCTTTGTTTTTGAGCTTCTCTAGTCATGATTGTCTTATAGGTAACACATTGAGCTGCTTTGTGGCCAAAATTATGACAAGAGAAACATTGGCCATTGAAGAAACTCCTATGATTATCAAATCTACCAGCCAAATGATTGTAGTTTCTATTGACATCCATTCTTGAGGCAAATTGAGAAGGTTTTACCTGAGGCTAGTTGTAGCTTCTGTTTGTCCTTAAAGTAGATTGCCCTTGATTTACCTGGTAGTCTTTGTTCATTCTTGAGGTAAATTGTCCCTGATTTACCTTATGATTTCTATTAGGCCTTTGCTTGCTCCTCCTTGCTGCATCAAGATAACTTTTGGAGGTGGATGCTTGAGATGCTTCTTCATTATATCCTAGACCTGTCTTGATTAGTGGAGAACGTTGCACATTGATAATCTCATCCAGAGTTTCAGATCCTTTAACAAATTTAAGATTAAGAGCTTTTGTTTTCTCAATCTCTTATCTAAGACCAACAATTTCACATTCTAACTTTTGATGAAGTTTTTCTTTTTCTGCCAGTTGGAATTGCATAGTATCAATAATCATATTTTTCTCTTCTAAACAAATTTTGAGTTTAGAAATCTCTTCATAAAGACCTTCTTCATCTATAGAATCCATGAAATCATCATCTTCAAAAGCCATTAAGAGTCTATAATTGTTACCTTGTTCATCTTCTTCACTATTTGAAAGTCCATCACTGTCTTCATGAGTGTAATAACATTTCTTATTTACATTCTATTTCTTGTTCCATATGACAGGTTCCTTACCTTTATCAAGCTTATCTTTATCAGGACACTTTGCAGCATAGTGACCGACTCTTACCTTCCAATATATGAAGTTTGTCCCATCAAAAATCGGTGGCCTGATCGATGCTTCTCTCTCGTAGTTGCTCATGATGATAGATCTTCCTTCAAGTGATCAAGCTTCTTCTGAAGGACCTGCTCTAATACCAATTGTTGGAAATAATACTTAGAGGGGGGGTGAATTAGTATTATTAAATTCTTTCCAATATTCCCTCTAGATTTATAATTTAATTTATTCTTCAGATGTTGACCATTAATTTGAATTTCAGTACCATAATAATGAACAGGAACAAGAAAAATAGACAGTCACACCAAAGAACACCAGATATAAGGTGGAAACCCAATGTGGGTGAAAACCACCTGCTGCAATGTGTCTCTATCTTCTTTCGATTAGAAACTTCTTTTACAATGATTCTATACTAGTGCAGTTCTTTACCAGTATGCACGCTACAACCTACAGAGAGCTACAATCCTCTCTCATTTTCCAGTCTCTCCTGGAAGGGAGCTACAACCCCCTTAGCTCTTGTACTAGCTGAGCTACTAGTACGTAGGTACTGACCTACTTCTTTTCTTCGAAGGACCACGTTTCATTAATTTTTAGACTGGATCCATGAACATCAAATAATCATAAAGTACATGTGAATCAACCAATATCCTTTTACAATCAACTAATGAATCAACCAATAGCCTCTCAGCATGCAGTAACCAGACAAGCAATACCAGTAATCTAAACCCAAAATTTTGTAGCAATAGACCAAAGGCAGCCAACAAATATTTCAAGAAAAGTTCGCAACTCCATCAATATAAACCTGCGAATATCGGCACTTCTGCTGTGTCTAGCCTGCACAGCTCCGCACCTGATCTGTCTACTTGAAAATAGTGGGAGAACTAGGAGAAGTAATAACTCCTTTAGTTCTTATCAAAATTAGTGGCAAAAAGAGTCAATACTAGCAGTTTTAGCTATTCTGAACTCATTGAGACATGTTTAAGAGGAATATGAGAATTGTAAACACACTTTTGATGTAATTTGAGCATAATAGAGAGGCCTAAACCATTGGAAGCTGGACCAAGGAGACGTAGCCCAAGAGGGGTGAAATCCTTTATCATGTGATTTTTGTGTGTTGTACATAGATGTTCATTGTTTTTATATTGCTGTTATTCAACATATATTCTTATGTTAAAATCTTCATAACATTTACATTGGTAACTCTCATGGGAATCTGTTAATTATGAAAAATTTTGGAATCCTTAAGCACTTGAAAAAGCAAATTATAAGAATCTTGGGTTTATTTCTGAATGGCCAATTAACACAACATTACTAGTCTTCTCCAATTCAGATCAAGTACCCTATTGTAACATGTGTTTAAGTTGTTTGTACTTGTCCTCCTGCTATCCTTCTTGTAGGATCTAGTTCTATAAATTCATCCCATAGGAAATCATAGTTGCAACATGGTTTAGCTACACTTTCCTACAAAGAGAATTTACAACCCTGTTCTCCTTTCCTTTAATGTATCTGATCTCAAATTCAAACTCAATAACGGTGGCCAACCACCTAGATTATCTGAAATTTAGATTCAGTTGGTAAAATAGGTATCTCAATCCACTTTGGTTGCTCATCAATACAAACCTCCTGCAAGGAAGATAGTGCTTCCACATCTTCAATGCATGAATCATCACTGCCAACTCAAGGTCATGAGTCACATAATTTTTCTCATGCTCATTGAATTTCCTTGACTTGTAAGACACCACCTATCCCACCTACATCAGGACTCCACCAAGTCCTCTCTTGAAAGCATCTGTGCACACCACAAAATCTTTATCTAGATATAAAATCTTTAACATTTGAGTGTTTATCAACAACTGCTTCAACTACTCAAAACTTACTGCACATTCTTCTGTCCATTGAAATTTCTTTCCTTTCCTTTGCAAGGATGTAATAGGATATGCAATTCGTGACAAGTTCCTAAAGAACCTCCTATAATAACCTGCTAGTCCCTATAGGTTTTAACCATATACAAGAATTACCTCCAAACGAATTCTTCAAATGGAAAATAAACGTTGGTGAGAACACAAAACAAATATACATAGATATTGTCCCCTAGATCCCAAAACTGAGACTACCATATTGATTTTTCATTATGTTCGTTTCAATGTAAGAATACATATATATACATGCTGAAGCATTCATAAACCACAATCCATTAAACATTGATTATAACATAACCATAGTTCCCTTGACTGAATCTACAAAATACCATAGGAAAAAAACTATCATGCCCAAAACCATGTGCAAAAGGCATGCATATAACCATGGGTAGGTCTGCCCACTACCTTTGGGTCTGCCCCCAACAATGGGTCCGCCAAACTATTATTGGTTTTGCATAAATTTTCTTTCCCTGGGTGTTGCCCCAGACCTCGTGTAGGGGGGATGTAACCCCCATGCAAGCACCTTGACAAGGGGGGTTGTTTCCCCCATTGTTAACTCCTCATTGTGCCTAACGCGTGATGCTAAATCATGGAATGAATATAACACACACCTAACAACCCCATGAATGATCTCACCTTATCCACATTTCTAGGATCTTCCCATTCCATGATATCTCTTACCTTTTCCAGATCTACTACTATTCCTTCCTTGGAAACCACATGGCCCAATTAATGTACCTTTTTTTTTGAAAGAAATTACATTTTCTAAGCTTGTCATATAACTGATGCTCTCTTAGCAGTCTCAATACTGCTAATAAATGTTTGGCATGCTCTTCCTTGTTCTTAGAATATATCAACATATCATCAATGAATATAATAACAAACTTGTCCAGATAAGGATGAAATGAACTATTCATCAAGCACATAAAAGTAGTTAGAGCATCAGTCAAACCAAAAGGAATAGAAACAAACTAATAATGCCCTACCTGGTCTGGAAAGCAATCTTGTAGATGCCCTCTTCTTTAATGTGTACCTGATGGTATCTGGATCTCAAATCAATCCTTGAGAACACTACTACTCCTTTCAACTAGTCAAACAAATCATTAATCCTCGGCAAAAAATACCTATTGTTTATGGTCACCTTGTTCAACTACCTATAATCAATGCACAACCTAAGAGTACCATCCTTCTTTTCACAAGAAATACTGGTGCATTCCGAGGCAATACAATTGGCCTAATATACCCCTTGTCAAGCATTTCTTTCAACTGAAACATCAATTCCACTAACTTTGGAGTAGTCATCCTGTAAGGTGCCTTTGATGATGGCGTTGCCACTAGTTCCAACTCAATAGAAAAGTACAATTCTCTCTCAGGAGGTAAATCTGAAATCTCTACTGAAAACACATCTTGAAACTATTGTAATGTAGGGTAGCTCTCGAACATTTCTACAACCTCAATATCCTTACCCTTGTCACTAGAAATATGGACAGAAAAAAGTACACACCCCTTCATGTGACTGTTCTTTTCCTGCATAGTTGTGACCATCGTCACTGATGCATGCTTCTTCTTTCCCTGCAATATTCTATTTTCCCCATTATCATCCATACACTCAATATCATTTTCATAGAAATATACTTTGGTCCGGTGGAGGTACAACCTATCCATATCAAAAATCATATTGTATTACCCTAATGGAAGCACATTTAGATGTGTTGATGTAGGCATACCATTCAACTCAAATGCACAAGCTCTTACCTAGTGATAAACTCTCTTCTTAGTACCTGTAGGCAACTGCACCAACCAAGACTTTGCATGCATTTATTTTCTCAAACAAAACTTTTCCACCAGTTCAGGATTAACATAACTATAATTAGATCGAAGGTCAATCAAAATAGAAAAAACTTGACCACAGAGCATGCCTTCCATCTCTATAATGGATGCCTAGTGATCTCCCTGCTTGTTTTCCATAACTACATAAATCCAAATAATGATATGACCCACATACCCAACCATCTGTGCTTCATAACCACTGTATATCTAAGGCCTACCACCCTGGTACAATGGAAAATATTTCTTACGATGATCTTTGCCACATATCCAACACTGTAATGGTCCCCTACCATCACCTCTATTATTCTACTCTCTAGGTTGCGATCCATGTCAATTCTCAACTACATTAAACTTCTTGTAAAGAACCACATTCTCTTTCTCACCTACATCCTGAGGTATTCTCTGCTTCAGTGGCCACTTCCCTTTAACTTTCTCATTCCCCTTTAAATAATACTTAGGCTCAACTTTACACTTTTACTACTCATAAAAATTCTCTAGTTTCCTGATGGTTTCCTCTAGCGACTATGGCTCATAAAAATCAATCTAGTTTCTATATGTCATTGGAAACCCACTGATGAACCTTTGAATCATCGATTTCTCATCCTTGAGGTAAGGAATATACCTCAACATCTCTATGAACCTACTAGTATACTCATAATCTATCATAGAAGTCATTTGCAGCTCATAAAACACCTTAGTTATGTCATCATAATACCTCTTAGACATGTACTTATTGTTGAAGAGTCTCTCGAAATCATCCCAAATGAATTCTTCTTCCTAAATTCCCTTGACATTCTTCACTTCTTCCCACCAGATATATGCTTTCCCTTTCAGGCTCAAGGTTTCTATTTTGGATTTCACATTCTCTGAATAGTTATGCAATATGAATAATTTCTTCATCCCAAGCAACTATGCCTCTGCATATTCTAACTTCTTCATCTCTCCATCAAATGTAGGAGACTTTACTTTCTTGAACTCCTCAGGAAAGTACTCACTCCTTATATAAGGATGATGGGAGTCACAACTATGATGATGTCTCATGGATGAGGAACTAGAGTAATACCCATACATGCTAGTGCTCCTGTCAGGTGTATCCAATTATATGCAACCTCTGACTGTGTCCCCTCTATCCAACATGTATCCTGACCAAGACCTACTACCATAGGCTCCATTAGTCTTTTCTTCCTATTCTTGACTAATCCCCAACCATCCTTGTCTCTACAAGTCTGACAAACTCTCAAGGATGACTGCATTAACCTCTGTTTTCATTTCCTGAGCCCTTGTAAGTGTTTCCTGAGCCTCAACCATCTATCATTGTCTACTTTGCAACTTATCATATCTTCCCTCAAACTCCTCAATGTGTCTGTTATATTAGGAGAACACTCATCTCCTTGCTGCCCAATTGATCAGTAGGGAGAGTCGTATGAAATATAGTGTACCATTTTTCTCATCATCTTTGATTCTCTTATTCCTACAAGTATACCATGTCAGATAAACCAAATATATACCATAACCAAAATCATACCTCAATGACATTTAGGGGAGGCTTATCTCATCTGCAAAATTATTCCACATTAACACGATACATGTATCATAATAATCATATCAATATGTCAATATCATGCATGAAAATACCAATTACATGCCATGACCTCATGCATGACAACCATAACCATGACAATGCATGCATAATCACATGCGTCTAGACCATCTTGTCCAAGTGTTTGAGCCATGCTCTGATAACAATATGTAATGCATCTCCTCCCATATCTACACTAGGAAAAAACCATTAACACAAAGTTTTGACAAGAACTTGACCTAACCATGCCTAACCATGACATTCATTCCGTCAAACACATGGCGAAAATGAAATCTACGGGTTATGAATGCTCTGAACATAGAGATATGAAACTTATATGAGAATCATCAAGAAGGTATAATTCCCTCTCAAAATAGCTACAATAACATCTATTAGGCCATGCATTCAATAACCATTCATTTACTAATCAATACATGATAATAGGCATAACTAGAATCTTCCATAAACCATTCTTATAACCAACAAATAACTAGGATAATAGCAGTGATAGAACAACCATCAAATCCACATCATAACAAGTACATTTACTTATAAAATACAAGAGGAAATTATATCTTATTAACATATGAAGAAGCCAACCAAGTTAGGTACTTCCACATACCACTTGACCATAGATTGGGTTAAACCAAATCTCTCTTTTAGCCAATCATCCCCGTGCCATATTCCAAGCATGAATGTGGAATCTCATGGGATAAACCAATGCATAAAAAACCAAAGGAATCTAGAGGTTAAACCACCTCCACCCTCACACTACCTTGATCTCACCTCAACTGCTTCCACAATCACCAAAAACAAACCAAACTTGGACGCCTAAAAATTCCTTCACCATCTCTTGAAAATTTTTCAGGTCTCCACCCAACTGTTGGGGGCTTCCTGGAGAAACCCATCTCCACCTGAAACCCTTGGTATTTTCCTGAGATCACCTCACCCATATCCAAAAATTTTTGGTAATCCAAAGTTAAACCAAGAATGAATACCATCACACCATGACTATCTGAAATTGGAAAGACAAAGATGAAACCACTATCAAACGAGGAAAAACCCATGCCAACTACAACAAATGAACCAAATACACACATGCATGCCAAAACCAGCTAGGAAATCATACATGCAACCTATTACCTACAAGTATTCCCGTTGGAGCCGCTTGATCTAACTCTTCCTTGCCTAATCCTTGCTTTCATTTGCTTTCTTGTCTTTCCTTTGCTTACTTGCATGCTTTCTCCTCTTGGTTCTCTTCTCCTTTTTGAAGCCTCTAAATTGAAGGAAAATAAAGGAAAATGAAGAAGTTAGAGGCCTCAAACTGATCTTCAAAATCCTTTTTATCATTGAGACCTTTAACTTCTTCATTTTCCTTTATTTTCCTTCAATTTCCTCCTCTCAAGCAACCCGCGACCTTTCATCTTCCTTTTCTCCTATTTTCTTTCATTTTCTTAAATAAAATGCGAATAATTCCTTTTTTCCTTTTCAAATCCTTTTCCATTTCCTTTGCCAATTTCCCCTTAGCCATAATAAACAACAAATGATGCACACTAGGATGTTTTGCCCAACATTTAGCTTGAAATATGTGTCCCATGACCTTGGTCATGTTTTTGTCTTTATTAGCTTTATTACATGGAATTTTAACTCGAGGTTGTTACAAAATGTCTTGAATACATGTTAATTAAGTTGTAAAAAAAACTTGTATGTATTGACACGAGAGCTCTAGCTAATCAAAATAGAACAAATAGAACATGATCTAGGATATTAATAAAATAGTATGTTGATATCGATTTCTAAAGCATGTGAAACGTATGAATCATCAAACATAATTGTATCAAATGGACTATTTGAAATTGGAATTTAAATAAAACCAATATGATTTAAAGTAACATATTTTACACTAGTATTTCATAATTAAAGATTAGGAAAATTAGTACTAGCAAAATTGACGACTATCACTAGTTAATGAATACTGTTAAAATCGATAGTAGCTATACCATTAAAATCAATAGTGGTTAAATTCCATTTTATATATTCTCTTTCCAATTATGGCATGATTAATGTGGTTGTAGGTCCTTTGCAAAAATGAGCGGGGGACAGGGGGGGTGGGGGTTGAAAGTAGAAATTTCATTACGCAGAATACGAAATGATTTTGGACATTATATTTCAACTCCCGTTGGCTATGAAAATAATTTGGTAAAGTCTACATATAAGATAACAAAACAATTTTCAATGATTGGCCAAAGCTACGTGATAATTTTCAAACTAGAATTGGACTTTGTTATATGTTTTTATCATTAAATAAATTGTGTTTTCAATTCATGTGATGAATAAGTGTTTTGTGGTAAAATACATGTGAAAAACATAGTACAAATGATTTAATTAAGTTCCAATTTGTATCACAAAATTGCACATAAATGGAAAACAGATACATACTTAGAGCATAGTAATCACTATTTTTGTCTGAAAAGTCTTGAAAAATAACGAAAATAATTACAATAACAAGAATTGTATCTAGCTTCAAATCCATATCTATGATTAAAATAAACATCAAAGACGAAAAAGATTTCTGACAATAAAAAATAGTCATTGAATATTCATTTTCATTTTGATCAACAAAAGAGAAATCATCTTCGAATTGTTCACAAAATTGGTAAACAATGTCAGAATTTGCACAAAGAAATCAATTTTTAACAATAAGGTATACAATTGGAGTAACAATAATACTATATAGCTACTCATAATAGCTATTCTATCCATAGTAAGACTTTTTTTTTTTTTTTCTTCTGATATCCCAATTCATTGGCATATTCATGGCTACCATTTCAATTTTTTTTCTCTTTAACTTTGTGCACTCGCATTGAGCAAAATAACAACAATTGCTCCACAATCAATTAAATACATGTAATAAATGATAATGTAACTCTGAAACAAAACTATGTGGGGAAAAATCCATGTGAAAATGTAAACCACCTCGGAAATTTTGGGTACATAAAATAACACTCGATTTCTAAAGAGTTTATCAAAATATTTATACCTAGCTGCAAAAGTAAATGAATTGGACTCCCATGAATCGTTCTATGAAAAATAAATTTGCAATGAAAAGAAAAAAACTACATCTAGAGATTGACTCAATTCATAATAACATATATAAAAATTGAACATTTAATCACCAATAAACAAGAAAATGAATATTCCAAGATTTAAGAAAACTTACAGTATGTAAAAGCATATGTCCTAATTGTTTGAACATTAACTATTTTTTGAGTTTGCGGCTTCTTGAATTAACTTATTTAACTTTTCCTGTATGCAATATTTCATAGGAGAAACTATAATTTGCAGTTTGACACTTTGACTGAATATCTCCTTTTCAATTTCCCTATCTTCTCCTTGCAATTCCGCAACTAAAGAAGAGTTCTGTTTATTAACATTAACAAAGATAATTAGCCATTCCCTATTTTCATGTGTACTAAAATTAACTATATCATCGAATTCTATTGCCTTTGACTATTTCAGCTTATCCAATTCAACTGTTAACATTTCTCTTGATATTAATTTAGAGTTGTAAGTGATACTTGACCATTCATATTCTGCACAATCTATATGGCTTTGACATATGCATTGTCTCTTTGATTCTCTATGTTTTCATATTAAGAAATAAGATTCTCTATTCTTCTGATTCTTTGAGACCATTCAACTTTGAGTTGCTTCATTCGATTACCATTTGGCAGTTCCTATAGTTTTTCCTTGCATCATAATGTAAATCAAGTCTCTCGCTGAAAAAGATAAGTCATTGTTCACAAAATGTCTGTCTCCTTCAAGATCACATTTCATGAACTCGAAAAATGACTTAGTTCTTTGTGACAAATTATCGATATCAGTAGCCGCTTTCCATGAATCTTCAATGATTTGCAATCATTGACATATATTGTTGTTAATATATGTTTTCACTGCATTAACTAAACTTATAGATTTAGAAAATCTATACGATGTGTCGTGAGTAGTAACTACCGGAATTGTTGTTCGTATTTCCAATGCAGTCATCAACAAAGGACTTGGATTTAGAGCATCTTCTAGGTCCTTTATTCCTATTTTAGTCTCAAGTTTTCTACTTCCTATTAACTAAGAGAGTCTGCAAACACATTATTGGTATCTTGATTTAACTCAGATGATTGATGTGGTTGCAACTCCAAACAGATCAACATGAATTTTTTTGGTCTAAAACTTTGTTGCTGTGAAGCTTTACCTTCTCAATATTGATTTTTTTATTGTTGTTGTCATACTTTACATTTTTCAATGTGACAAAACCGTTATAAAAAATTAGATTCCTCAACAATTTGCGCCATTGTTTCCTTATTTTTTGCAAAACAAACACTAATCCAACCATATAGCATAGCACTGTGAACTTTTACATTTATAGCTTCTCCAACACTTCCTATTTTCATAGGAGTTATGGAATTGGCTGATTCACTAGCATACACTTCCTCTAAAATAAAACTTCGATTAGGATCTTTGTGCTTTCCGCTACTTGATAGCTTGTCATGAATAAGTTTCGTACTTTTAGTGTATTTTGTCCTATTTTCACTTGATTATGAACTCACATCAGTATCATAAAGGAAACATACAAATTACTCTACAGAAGTATTGATACTTGATTCTTTGTTGATCTCTTCAATATCTACGATTAGCCCTTGATTTCCACACATATCGTTTATGCAACGTACAAATTGATCTTCAGAATTACTAATAATTTCCATTCTTCGATTATTTCTTTAAAATATATGATTAGCCACTCATTTTTTATCAATGCATTCTGACATTCTTCGCTTTGCTCTCTAATTTCTAGAAACAAGTTTTTGCATCTAATTGTTTCCATGTGTGCGTGAAATAGACCCTCCTCATCAAAGGCTTTAATTGCTTCAAATTCACTTAAGTTAAAAGGATGCAAAGTCTCTAAAAGATTTGTAACATAAGCTAAAATTTTCATTATGATTTATCCAAGAGTAAATGACAAAGAAATGAATTGTTTTATCTTTTTTCTTTGAAATATATTTAGTCAGTCAAGGTATTTCCTACAAACTTCAAGAAAAAAATACCTATATATAACAAATTTTGGAAACAACAATGGCTTACCTTGAAATCCATATATTTGAATTAAAGTATTACGTCCTCTTTCTTCATGCATACCTTTTCCCCATAGGAAAACTTGTGTTTGTCTTGATATACAATGAGGCTGTTGTCTATTTATCATGTAGTTGAATTTCCTTACAAAAATATCTTGAATTAGAAAAGAGTTTACAAAATCATTATGCTTCCACAGTGTAGGACACGAGAATTGCATTGGTTCTTGATTCACATTGAATTTAGGATTACATGGAAAATTGTGAAAGCCATCACTAGAAATCAAATCTATTATATGATACGCCATCATGAAGAACATATTGGTCTTGGATAAATTTGTTAATTGAGAAGCTAATTCATTATAAATGATATCATCCTGGTGAAATACACAATTATTTTGTATATGTGATAAATTATATAGAGAATGCATTTTGGAACACTTGCTATAGTTTCTTGGCCCATGACAAGTGGACAAAGAAAACAAAAGTACCTAAATGATTGTTTAAACAAAGATATCTCTAGAATAGAAATATGATAAGGAACTTGGTAACTCGGCGAAAGGAAATCCCCAACAACATTAGCCTCACTCGATTATGATATCGTAAAATTATTTGCTTCAGACAAGGCCAAGCGAATATTAGCTTTCGGTAACTTGAATATTTATATGAATGTGCTTGTATTTAAAGGAATCCTCTTCACTAGTAGCATAATTGTTATTGTTTCTAAATCAAAAATATTTGCACACGAATAAAAAATTTCCCTGAAATAAAAAACTTATGGCACACATTCATCATGTTCTAATCCACTAGTCCAAATCTTGTGACTGCTCTTCTATTCCATTGGCTGATTCGCATAACGCTCATATGCAATCAACTAGTGGAAGTTATGATCAACATGACAAGTAATTTAAAGGTATCAGTGTAAATAAATTCTCTACTTTGTGTACTAAACATGTTCATTTTGTAACTAAAAACAATTTATGAGTAATTAATGTTCTCAATATCATTGAGCTATACAATTTTTTTTCCATTCTATATGTATTCACTAGCTCTTACTTTTGCAAATGCAAAATCAGCTCTGACTATTGCAAGTATTGAATCTATTACACATAACATTTATCAATAAATAAGAATTGAAGATACTAGATCTAATATTTATGAAAACCAGTTTAAATATATCTCGAAGCTCTAAAACCATATCGTCCATTTATCATGCATCTTGCTTCTATGTTAATATAAATTCTTTACAATAATGGTAGCTAGCTCGCAGAGTGTTGATAATAATTCTCGTTGCAAAAAACCATGCCAAGTATGCCTATTATGAAACTACAAATCCACGTGGATGGTGCCCAATACTTTTTCAATATCATCTTTGAATTACAAATAACATGACACTCAAATTTGGGAAAGCTTAGACACGTGTAGTTTTACCAATCATTGCAAATTGCTTTGCTCTCTTATATGCTAACCTAAATAAAGGCTAGTTAAAAAATTAATGGATTTTTTTAAAAATACCATGAAGATATGGAAAATGTGTCACACAAGATGGGAATATGCATAGAACATATGAAAATTAGTGGCTATGTACAAAGAAGGGAAGATGCAAAAATGACAACAACACTTCCGCACATTTGCAAGTTTCACACAACGTTTATTCATTTTTCCTATCTTTTGCAATTCTACAATTAGTAATTAGCTTAATTTATAATAATACAATTAACAAATATGAAGTATCAAATATTGGATATGATTCTTGCAATCTATGATTGTTATTTCCTTGTAATAGTTAAATTAATTACTTAATATTTTTTGCAACAATTAAATTAATTACTTATTAATTTTTGACTCTGCATGAGAACAAAAAAAAATCTATCATTACAACTTATACAAAAATAGCTAAAATTTACAAAAATGTGTTGTATTGCATTTTTAATTGCCTGTGAACTTTATTGCTTCAAAACAAAAAAAGCGTATAGATTTTTTAGTGTTATAATCAATCAAAGTATAACGAAGCATGAAATTCATCATGGTCACTCCAATACGAATGTGAAATATGAACATGACATTGCTAAAGAGAGGAATTTGTCTAAATGTGATCAATAATTGTCTTATTCCAATGAATAATTTCCTTGCTATTTCTTGTAAATGCCAGCACGACATATAATCTAATATTGTTTTACTTCTTTTGCTATTTGAATTAATGTCGATATTGAAATCTCCAATAAGTATAAAAATGTAATCACTAACTGTGAATTGTGCCCTCGCTCTTGCTATTTCTTGAATAATTTATGAAACAAATACAAGTGGCATAACATATACATTTATTATGCATATCTGACATTGAAGATATCATTCAGAATAAATAAGTTTTATTCTGTTATTGGACATTATTTTCGTTAATATGATTTCTTTGTTTTCTTGTATGCAAGTAAGTACTCCATGAAGACAATTCAATATGTTGAAATTGAATTTACAAAATTTAGCATTGGACAGTGGAAATTTTAAATGCATTTCCCATATATAGAGAATAATAACACTAATTAAATCTTCATCACACACAATGTCATTCGCATGAGCATGTCAGACTTCATGTGTTCAAACTTGCAATCATTAAAATGTTTTCACTTACTATCCACTTTTGTATGTATCCCAGTTTCCATGATGCTTTAGTTATTAAGCATTTTGTTTCTTCTAATACTTTCTTATTTACACAAAATTTCTTTTCTGTTAACTTTTTGAATAAGATACAAAAATTCCATCATTTTAACATGTGAAAATGCTTTGTAAACTAGTCCATGTGTCGATATGCCACTTGGATAAAATGCAAGTCCACTCAACATTAAACCCTGTGATCAATGAATTGTTATAGCACAAGCTAGTTGTATCAGAAATGTTTTGTGGACTATAGTTGTAAATCACTTTGTTACACATCATTTTGTCACCATTAGGCAAATGACCGTCAATTAGGATCTTTCACTATCCATCAAAGTGTTCCAAGGCATTCCCCTGCAAGGTTAGAAGCTAAATAATCCCAAAGAGAATGAGAATTCTGGATTACATGGTCCAAAAACCTCTTTTTTTCAGTACTTGCATGATTCATGAGCCAAATTCTACACATACGCAGATTTAACCATTAAAGTCAACAAAAATTTGCACTCTGTCTTCCACTATAAACTGTGCACATGACTAAAAAAAAAGTAAAAATAAAAAAGTAAATTCTATAAGCTTTGTTAAGTGAATATTTCCCAACTGAAACCTTCGAGCTTATGCTTACTCAAGCCTAATCCCTCTGTTCATGGATCTAATTCTCTCTCTTAATGGAGACCTAATCCATCCTTTTTAGGATCTCATCCCTTGAGAAGAGGATCTCAAACCTTCTCCTCTTGGTGTATAAACCTGTGCTGTTGAAATAGGGCTAGAAGGCTTGTCATCTAAGGAGAATATTGGAGACCCTTGGAAGAGGCTTGTAACATCAAGGAAACCAATTTGTAAGCTTGTTCTCCTTTGAATTCAATACAAAGTAGTTGTTCTTTCCTAATTGCATCTATTTTTAAGTTATTTGTGAGATTCTTTGATAACTCGCATGGTTTATAACTGATTATTGATTCAACTATATGTTGTACGTTAACTTAGGAACTTCATTTACCTTTGATTTTTCATGTAAGATGATTTGATACCTTTGAATTTTTTTTCCTATGCAAATCTTTTTTAGATAATCATGGATAAGATGTGGAAAGCATTGGGAAAGCCTCTAAGGCGTTGAGGAAAAGTTGGTTGTGGAAAGAACTGAAAGGACTTCTACAAGCACATCACTAATAGGTAAGTGATTCTTCACATACTACATGTTTCATGTTTTAGTTGTAGGCTAAGGAAAGGTAGCAATTGTTTTGATTTTTGTTACTTTGTTTTGTTGGAAAACTAGGGAGATCCTTCTTTTCCGCAAAGAGGATTAGTCCGCTATAACAAATTGGAGACCATACTAGGGAATGTCTCTTTCTTCATCATATGCTTGTTTTAATTTCTTGAACATTTTTTAATAGCCTTATCTGAGTGTCTGCAAGTTATTAAAAGTTTGGATTTTTTTGAATTGTTTGGTTTTATTTTTATTTTTCTAGAATTTTCTCATACTGCGCATTTTATATTTAGCAACGGAGTACATATCTACACACTTATTCCTTAGAACTAGTGAGTATATGAATTGAATCAAACTGATTTCCTTCGCACATGTTAGAAATTTTTGAAAATTTAAGTTTTCAAATTGACGGGTCCACATTTTTTTAATTACTGTACTTTATTAGATTTGTTTACATTCTAGAAATTTCCTCCCTATTTTGATTCGATGTTTTGAGTTTCCTTCTTGAAGAATTATTTACCTTTGCAAATTAGGGTTCAACATTTGATCTGGTGAATTGTTGATTAATGAAAACAAGGATTAGTCATTGCTAAGATAGATTGAGTCCGTCCTCTTTTCTATCAAAATATTAGATTAACTACTTTGTTTTCATAATTGCAAAAAATCATTAGTATTAGGAAAATGTTGAGGTTTTTCAAGGCAGCACTTGTGATTTGGATTTTGTTGTTTTTTTTGAAGTGAATACTGATTATTTCTCTCTATAAGACAACACAATCTTATTCTTACAGTGATTTGTAATTCATTACATCAACTTGAAAGCAAGGCTTGTGTTTGTTGAAGGAAGAATTCATTGGTTGTTTTTGGGTATGCGAGAAGTTGTTAAGATTAAAATTTTTCTTTTAGTAACTTAGATTTTGAGAAAATTAGGTTGCATTTTTTTAAAAAGGGCCAAGAATCATGTATTCTGTAGTCTCTCAAATTTATATCTTGAAAATGATCCATTGATTCTTGTATTATTGAAAAGTAAATGAAACTTCTTTCCTTACTTTATTTACAATTCATCGAAGTGAAAATATTACATTATCATGCTCGATTGAATTTAATTTCGAGTCAAGTTATAAAACCGCCAACTTCACATCCATCAACCTACTGAGTAAACAAAAACTTAAAAGCAGTGCTAATAAATAAATTATAATTTTTATATTTCTAGGGCTCATTACACCCACTTTAGATTAGATAGTAGAACTTTGGAATAGGGAAGTGAGTTAACTTTCCAAAGATGCAAACAAACACTTGAATCTTGTGGTAGGGAGTAAATCCATCTATTACAGTTTGACTCTAGGAAGCTCCTCTTCCGAGGGAGTTAAGCACGATATCATATTGTACCTAGTGAAGTGATTGATCCCACTTCATTGGTTATGGTAGTGCAATTATCACGCATTACAAATGTTGCCGAAAGGTTCTTGGGAGTCACTTGAAGGATAAACCTTAGATTAATCATGTTGAGGAACCTTCAAGGGCATTTAGCTTTGTTACTCTTCCCTTCCATGTACGCAGGGAAAATTTTAGGGGCTAATATTCACCCATGGGGTAATTTTCTATACTTTTTCCACAAAAAAGATTCGCTAATTTCCATTTTTTTGTAAAAATGATTTGCCCAAATTTTATAGAATGAAATTATTTTACCCTAAAAATCGCCAAAAAATTATATATAGACTATATAAAAATATTATAAATTTGAATATTTTTATAAAAATATCTCCAAACTTTGATAGATTTCATATTATGGATTAGTGGGATTCGCCAAGGTTTCTAAACTTTAAGATAAATTTCCATCCTTAAAATTTTCCCTGCATGTACGTTTGATTTGCAACTGTTCCCCAAGTTTAAATTGTTGTATGTGGTAACCTTCGAGACCATTATATTAGGGACTTTACCCAAGGTGACAATGGGGGGAATTCCCAGCTATACCTGGAGTAGACATTGATTAGAATCACTTGGACCTTTTTGGAGGGTATTATTCACTTGAGATGGTATAAGTGAAGTTACTTGTACCAGATCGTGGCCATTAAATAGGTTATCAGTGTAACTAATTCCATCTACTCTATCTCTAGATACTTTTCATATTCATATATGCGATGTTAGGTTTCATTACCAACTAGTGATTTTGATGTGAAAAGGTTGTTTGTATGGTTTGATTCCTTAGATTTATTAGTGCATGTTATTTTCTTGTTTTTACTTTTTACAAAATTTAGGCGTGGATTGTGAGCTTGAATTTTTAATATTAATTTAAATTATTAATAAATTTATCTAAGTTGAATCTAATGGCAACAATGTCGGAAGTTACCGATTAGGAAACCCATTTTAATGGGAATCCTAGTCCTTTTCCTGGCTTTGAAAATGCCAGTCCTCCTTAGATGGCTACGTTGTTGCTTCCCAGATTCACAATAGGTTTACCGATGTGGCTGTTTTCAACTAATTTAATCCCAAATACCCAAACTATTCCATCTCAACGTAGCTCTTCACCTCAATCAGGTTCTCCATATCAACAAGACTAACTATTTGTGGACCCTATTGTAACATGTATTTTGTTGTTTGTTTTATTCATTGTTTCATTCAAAAAATCACTTGAAAAATATTTTGAAAAAAGATAACGCAAGATGGAGATGTAATAAGTTGTATATCATAATCAAAACATAAAAGAAATGAAGAAATATATCGGATTTTACAAAGGAAACAAGTGTTAAAGCATTAACACCGGACCCAAAATAATATATGTTGTGTTTAAAAGTTCGGCGGGTCTGCAATGATTATGGATGGTTAGTTCTATGGACAAGCGCTGATTGCGATTCACGATTGGGTTCTGGACCCGATACGTTATATGCCATGTTTTATAATGACGGTGGGTTCGAAACAACACAAAGCACTTATATTATATGTATGTGACCCCACCGATCGCGATCTGCAATAAGGACCAGACCCGATAGTTTATGTGTTATACTTTATAATTCAGCGCGTCTGTCTTATTACGAGTTGTAAATATTTTTATTGATATTCATATATATTTTTGTTTAAGCTGTTTTATATGAATTTCTATTATAAAGGATTATAATAGAAAGGCCCGACTCGAAGCATACATATATTATATTTTAAAGCCCCCGCGAGTCCGCGATCATCCCATGGCACTTATATATATATATATATATATATATATATATATATATATATATATATATATATATATATATATATATATATATATATAATATATATATATATATATATATATATATATATATGACATGACGATTGCAGGCCGGATCCGATAGTGATATATATTATGTTATATAAGTCCAGCAGATCTGCAAGGCATGCGAAAAGGCAATTTTCAAGTTATAAGGCAGGTTTTCAGGCAGAGCAAAAGTGGTAGATGGTTTTTATTGGAACTCACCTGATTCCACTCAGCATTCAACATGTGGTAATCAAGTGGAGAGAGGAGACTGCCCATTTCGGGTAGGTATTCTCCAGGCTTATGTCTCTCTCGAAACCTTTATAGACCATGTGATCTAAAAAGCATAGACCTACAGTGGGAATGGATCGGCCGGAAAGTATACCTCGGAAATTGTGCAGAGCCTGTATTGGAAGCGGAAAAACCATGTTTTATCATATATTTTCATTATAAAAGGTTTACGATAGAAAATCACAGATATAAAATATTTATGCATAATTCCAACATTTTCATAGTTATGCGGCCTAACGGTGCATAAGTTAAGTTTTATAGGGGTTATCGGGTTAATTGCAAATTGCGATGAAAGTCAACGAAGTGTTGTACGGGCAAATTTGACAGGTTTATAAAGTAGAATTAACCCTTTTGAGTTCTAGATTAATTATAAGTTTGCATTAATTTTGTTGTGTAAAGTGAAAAATTAGGGTTAGAGCCAAAGCTGAAGAGAAAGACAATCCGGTATGTTTCTTTGAACTTTGGCCAATCAGAATGCCCATGTAAGCTCATGATTACAAAGACTAAACGTATTTCATTACGGCTAAAATGAATTAAGCATCATTAGTGCATTTAGAGAGGAATTCAACAGCGGATCAACAGAGCAAGCCAACAGTTATCATCCCCTTCTAAATCCAGTTATGTTCTTGTTATTTCATGTTCTTAGAGGTGTATTTTAACCTCTGTAAAATTCTGTAATAGTTTTTACTTCATATAGTTAGAAAAGCAGTTAGATAGTTTGGGTAGTTTCAGAAATCAACAATTGTTCCACAATGTATAAAAGGAGGAAAATTTACTAAGAAAGGGTTGGATTTTTGGAGAACCCGGAGACCAGGCCACTGTATTCCTGATATCGTCGTTGATTAATGAAAGAATCAGAAGTTTCCATGAGTTGTTGCATATAATTTTGTAAGCTTCTATGTCATGTGTCATGCTATGTTTTCTTCTTTTCAAGTGTAGTAATGAAGTTGCAGGTCTTTATTTTCTTATGTAGATAAAGTTAAATTTCCTTAAAAGAGCACTCCTATACTTGAAGTCCTCACTTCCTTTCTAAGTTATAGATAATAGTTTCTGTGAAAGACCAACATGTTGTCTATGATTCAGTTCTCATCATCATAGTTCCTCTAAGTTACAGATAGTAGTTTATCTGAAAGATCAACATATTATCTTTAACTTCTCCTTCAAACTTTCTTCATTCATCATTTATATCTAGCAACAAATGGCATTCTGAGATGTTTTGGTCATACATGTATTAAAAGTTAAGGACCAAGTTTTCCAGGTCCTTCATTTGAGAACAAAACAAACAATAAGTGACAATAAATAATATTTATTAATGTCTTAAGCACAATTTCCCCACAGCCTGGAAATTGGTTTCTTAAGGAAAAAAAAACCCTTTACCTTCTTCACCCAAAATGTCCTCTTCCCTTTCTCCTTCTTTGCTTGTTAAAAGTTTTAATTCTAGTAGCCAAGTCACTAAAAAGAAGAAGAAGAAGAAACAAGATAAGAAATAATTTGAACAACCAACCATTATTCCAATTATGGAAAACATTGAGAAGTGACCCAAAATACGTCACAAACCCAAATTCCCTTGCAAGTTTTGTAAGGGTGACCACTTTCTTATTGATTGTCCTAACATTCCAAAGGTATTAGAGGAGTGGTATAAAAATTCTTATCAACTTATAATTGGTCCAACAACTAGTGATTGTCAGGTCCCAGGGGAAAACGGTAAAGTTAAGTATCCTTGTAGGTTATGCGAAGCAAGTCATCAAACTCACCTTTGCCCTTGCATGGATGAAGCCTCAAAATTTTTGGAAAACCTTAGAGCTTTTCAACAACAACTTCTGATTGGTTTTCGTATGCTTTCTCCTTGTTAGCACCTAAATCTGCCTTAGACCAAAGGAAGGAAAAATTCAGGGTAACCACAAACCATGCTCAGTCTGGTAGCTATCCCTACCAGAATAGGAGAGGGCTCTCTCCGGGTCATACTCAGGAAAATAAACAATAGGGTCTGAGATGACTCAAAAATGAATACTGATTTTAGGCTAGGTAAATAAATATGATAGAGGTATTTTGATGAATGACTGAGTTTTCTGGGATGTGTGGGACCAAGGAACAGCATGAGCAGAGAATTTAACTCAAAGACGCAGATTATTTCATGAGGCAAGACAGGCAAAAAGCCTAGCAATTAGATTCGAAATAACATGAAGTGGAGAGATAGTTTAAGAGTGTGAAAAGGGAATAAATACATGAATCCTTTCAACAAAAGAAAACATAGAACGTGAAAATTATCCCAAGGCAGAGCAGCACACTGAATTCTACCTTTTTACTTAGAAAGCTTTCACTGGAAATGAATATGAATGAAAATATGAAACATAACGCAATACATATGAAAGATAAAGAAGATACATTTGCTAAACTCACACCGCAGGAATCTCATGAACCAGAGCTGCAATCTTTCATTAATTCTCTGTCAAAATATACAGTGAATGATTCAGTTTATCTCCCACAGTTTCTCAGAAATTCCAACCCTTACAAATGGCTCTGAATACAATAAATAATATTTTCCATGAGAAGGTCGATCAACCCAGGCAATGAAGAGCCAACCATGAACAGTTACATTTAATTTTCTATGAAGACCAATTAGAAAAAAGCAAATATGAGCATAGATTTTGTGGGTGGATTTTCGCCTTCATTTGGCCTCTTGGATAGAAACCAAAAATTCTTTTTAAACTTTGCCTTTAATGCTGGGAAAAATGTATTGTAAATGAGTTGGCCCACTTGGAGAAAATTGCGAATCGAAATTTTGCAAAGTAGGAGCAATTTTGGCCTTTGGGTCTCTATGCACCGCGCCAAAAATTGTATGCATCGCGCTATTTTGGAGCTGGTTTTGAGGCACTTTCCGAAGTCTAAATTGAGTGCAAGTGTGCTTGTTGGAAATCCCTACCTGTATACTCTCCAAAACAAGTGGTATTTAGGAAATTTGTGCCCATTTTCCACTCCAAAAATGCAATCTCCCAATACTGCTTCCTGTGTGTCAAAATAGGGGCAAAGAGGTCATTTTTTGGGTCTTTTTGACCTCCTGAGGACACAAAACTGGCCCAAACTTCTTGGCCATGCAACAAAAGTCATGATTTTCCATGTAAAATCCAAAAATGCAAACCTTTTGTCGTTTTGAGCTCCCTATTGGAAGCGCGCGCCAGGTGGCGCGACACACAGGGAAAAAAACCCTGTTTTTTGCACAAAAATTTCCAAAAACACCAAAAATGCCCCGAACTTCTTGAAATTTGGGTTGGAGATTCCTTATCAAGTGTTATACTAGGCCAAAGAAACTTCGGCCAATATTTGAAGTCGATCAAGCTCCCTTTGCCTCTTTTGCTTCTTGATTGCCTTCCTCAATTTCGCCTTCAAATTCCTAATTCGGGCCTTGCACACTTTGTTTCGCACCATGTAGTGGAAACCCATGTGTCTTAGTAATGCATGGTCCTTGTCAGCCTTGTCTAGTAGCCTCTCTAGGTGCATGTTAACTCTCTCTTGATTGGCCTCCCGATCCTCATTAATCTGTTGCTCCAATGATGTGAGCTCAACTCTTCTCCTTTACGCAGCTTGGCGATGCTCATGAATGTTTTGTAGCTCCATGATCGCTTGTAGATTCTCAAGCTATTTGTTCCTTTGCTCTAGATATTTCATGTTCCATTTGGCCCTTTCCAAATCAAGGGACAAGGCTTGAATCTTTGCTTGCTTCTCCTAGATGATTTCTTTAAGCTGTGCACTTTGCGGATCTGTATCTGTATCATCATCATGAAGGAGAATGAAATCGATATCTCATTCACCTGATGGCTCACCTGAAGGCCCTCATCCTGCATTGGCTCCTTGCCTTTGTCCTGTTCCTGTGATGATGATTGAGGAAGCGAGGCCCCTTCCACCCCAGGTGGAAATAACACTCGCTTTGCCACTGCAAACAAATGTTTGGTGCCCTTCTGATATGTGATGAAAACCGGCACATTAGCAGTCTTATGGAACTCATACCGATGAGAAGGTTCACCCTCATGCTTAACCTCTGTTACTCTCCGTGAAGCTCTGAAGAAATCACGCGAGATGAAATCATCCCAAGTGATGCCCTGCAATCCAAGCTGATGAACCACCAAAATCTTGATAAGAGCAAAATGATAGACACTGTTAAGTTGCTGCTGAGGTGTTTTTCTCTGTATAAAGGTGGTCATCCTCTCTATGTTCCGGCAAATGAAATATCGAATGTTCATCATCAGTACCCTGCTGAAATGCATGAGCAACCTGATGTGGTAAGCATAAAGACGAGAGAACTGTCCCTCACAGCTGAAATATTTCATGATCAATCTCATTAGTGGAGGATATTCATCCTTTAGATATCAGAATGGGAACACTCTCTTGAGATGCCTTAAGGAACTGGTTTTGATGTATGGCTCATAATGCTGCCGGTCAATCTTCTTTTTCTTGTGCCATGGTTCACCAATGTTCGGTATACCGATTGCCAATGAGACGGATTCTGGTGTAAGTGTGAACGTCACACCAGCGAAGATATCTTGATCTCCATGCAAGTGAAGCACAAAAAGACAAGCCAACTCATGATGAAATTGGACACTAGCTACCTTTTGACAAAACTCATAACATGACTGGTGCTGAAAACATGACATAGCAAGAGGACAGGCCTACAATTCTGTAAGGGTGGTCAGTTCTTCTCTCACATGTCTGCCACTTTTATGAGGCCTCCGGGGTGCATGTTATTCCAAGGGAGATTCACTTTGGGTTTCCACCTCATAGTCCAATGAATGCTTAGATGCCATGACTGCTATACAAAATACCCTGAAGACAAGATGACTGTTGTGTATGAGCTGTGCTTGAACTGCTCTTTTTGATGTGCTGAAATCTACCACCAAGGGGAAAATGCAACAAGGGACTATTAGGAAGGGGAATAATATGAAGGGATTAGGGACTATGAGGAGGAATTTTATTTAGGGAGTAGGGAGTTTAGGAGATTTTATATAGGGTAGGGTTTGGGGTGTTAGGAAAATTTATATGGGGTAGGGTTTGGGGTTTTACCTTTGACAAATATGCGAAGGGGATAGGGAATAGGATTTTAGTAGCATTTTAGGATAGGGAGAAATGGAAAAAGTGGAATAGGGAAGAAGGGAATGAGGGCAAGAAGGAAAAATGAAATGGAGGAAGAACCTTGGCACCAACACAATGAGTTTGTAACCCTAACAACATTTGCTTTGGTGATTTTAAGTGGTAGGTTTTAAGAGTTTTTGTGCAACCATAAGCTGCCATGAACTATCATCATACTAACATAAAAATGGATGAAACACTGAGAGATTTACCCCACTTGGAAAATTTAAGGGATTTAAGGCGATTGGTTGCAAATTCTGAGCAAAATCGGGCTTCTGTGTATATGTGCTGCGCCGAGAACCCAGTGCGCCCCACCCTCTGTGTGCATCATGCCTGTTTGAATTAGCACTGGGTAGAAATCCCTAGTGCACTGTGCTCTCTATGTGCATCGTGCTCCTCCACCTGTGCACCGCGCTCCAATTCTTAACACAGTCATGGCCTTTCCAAATGGTAGTTTGCTCTCCAACCTCCAAATTTGACTTTGCAATAAGATTTCTTGAATGTAACTTGACAAAAATTATTTATATAACTTGGAGAAATATGTTGCAAGAGTTGGATTTGATTTTTTCTTCCTCCAAAACCCATTTTGTAATGTTTTCACTTTGACACTTTTTCACAATTAATACAACTCTGCTTTTCACACTTCCTTTTGATTTCTTTGACTAAAATGATGAAATTTTTTGGTGATTTTTTACAGGGGTAGCCGACATGGAATTTGGCTAAGGAGACCAGGGCTGCGCTTGGAGAAATCCACTGAGAAACTTTTGAAATTTTTTACAAATGACAAACTGTTGACTTTTCTTCAAAATAGAGTTTTGAAGAACAGTCGTAATCTATCAACATGACGATGAAAATCTGTGAATCACAACTTTATGAGAGCCTTCCTCTGGCCTTGCTGGCTTTATTGGATATTTTTGGAACACCCAATGACTAATCCTTAGACTTAATGACCAAAATGACTTTCGTTCGTTAAAAAAAATAAATAAAATCAAACCTTGACTGTCATGGACTTTAATACACATTGATGAAAAGACCTAAGCCAACAGATACAAGACATGAGGGGAATGAATGGTAAGGCCCTTCTGTCAGGTTATGGCATGCTCCTAGTGGAATGCAGTTGAGTGAATGGAGTGAGACACCTAAAAATGAAATGCAGAAAGAGTTTTGATCTCTGACGGAGGACTGACAAGACCGACTCTAACATTGGCTCCAATGGGGGATGGTAGCTCCTTGGAGGTGCCAAGAATGACAGATCTTCGGGAGAGCAGACCAATGCCTTCATCCATTGGGCTATGGAGTCATTATCTCGACAAACAACACAAGACTTTGACTCATTTATTGACTGAAACCTGACTCAAACTAACTCGATGCAATACTGAAATGACTGAAAAAACTTGACTCTAACAAACTAACTCAAAATACTAAGACCTGAACTTAAAACTTAAAGCTTGGTGGCAGTACTTGACCACCTATGTTTCTTTCAAGACAATATATTCTCAAACTATATCAAAATGCCAATGTAACCAATCAAGAAGATGGCTTCTTGACTGATTCTTCAGATCAGATCTTTTGGTCAACAATAGATACTTTTAACTGGGTCTCCAAAAAGCTAATTGACCATGATCTCCTTCATCACTGAATACTGCCATAATCACCTTCAATGCTAACTGCAACAGATTTGCCATTGGATCATGAAAAACATGAAGATTTTCTATTGCCACCTCCTGCTGAGAAAACAAGATGTCTTTTTCTTTTGATTCTGATTTTCCTTCATAATGTACTTCAGAAAAAGTATGGTCCTGGTCCTCAAAAAATTTTGAACAAGTAGATGAGCAGATTTCCTCTTCAAAGAACACTTCAAAACATGAGACATATGAGGAAGAATCTGAAATGGAGTCCTGAACGATCTGATCTTTGGTAGTCTGAATATATTGTATGTCATCTTCATATGATATGACAGCCAGATTGTCTTTGCATTCATCAATCATGAGAAAAGAAACTTCAGATGTTTCTTGAAACCTAACATTAACATTTCTATCATCTACCATAAATTCATCCAGAGGAACTTTTTCACTTGCTTGAGCAAAGATCTCATCTTGTTGTTCACGAGCTGACTGGATTACCTCTTCATGAAGACTGTGTTCTGATGACATGAGAACAATTGGATCCAAAACTCTGTCTTCTTCATCCTAGATGATTTCAGTAGTAGATTTCTCTTTCATGGGACTTAGTACAAGGTTTTCTTGGTCATCACAATCTGAATCTACATATGAAATGGCTGTCTTAACATTATCACATTCTGAATTTAAAATTTGACTTCTTTGCATGCTGTCTTCTTTTATGGACAGATCTGAAACGACACTTTCTCTTTCATCACTTTCAGCCATATGGAAATCTTCAACCTGCTGATCTATAAAGCTTCTTATAAGACTATCATCATTTTCACCAGAGGAAGAAGTTCTACCATCACCTTCTTGACCATGTGCACACTGTAGATTTGCATTAACTTGAGCTGTAACCTGACCGTTCCAGAGTTGATCTATCTCATTTTCAGATAGAGGAGATAATACTTTTTGTTTTCTCTTGCTCAAACAGTGATTGTCTTCATTAATTTCAAATGAAGGAGTATACAAATTTTCCTCATATAGCTGATCCATTTCATGTAATTCCTGTTGACTGTCAAGATGCAAAATTCCTTCATCTTCCATTCTACTAAGATCTTGATCCTACTACAAATTTTCATGATCGTCTTTATGCTGTTGAAATGAATTCTCATACAATGATTCCATGATTTCTTCGTCCACCAAGTCATCACGCCCATAAAAATTCTTAATATCTTCAATAAAACTATGAACGTGGCTACAACAGTCCTAAACTAAAGCCAAGGATGGATATGATTCTTTATACCTTTCAAAGAATATTGCATGAAAATCCTTTAAACAATAAATAGAAGTAGGTGGAAAATTTTCATACCAAGATCAGGCCTCGTCTTCCAGAGTAGCCATAAACATTTTCATCAAACAGTCTTCATGAAAATTGATCTTTCGTTTATGCACATGAATGTGAAATTTCACTAGACGAAGAGCAGCGCCATTAACTTCCACATTTTTGAACATAGGCAAATTCTGAAGCCAATCAACCTTGGGCATTTTATTCGGAAAACTTGGGATGTGATCTCGGCTCATGGGAGTGTATCTTCTTGCAACCTGCTCCATTTTGAAAATCTCAAAGCTACTGATCTCTCTGTAGTGGAGTCACCATGAAGGATTGATTGCTGGATTCTTTAGTGAATGGAGTCACCAGGTGAATAATTTCAGCCTTCTTATGTCTGATCGTTGTTCACCATCAACAATCAACACTTGACTTGAGATATGTATTGGGGCAAGACAATCTACAAGCAAACCATTTTCTCCCTAGTATGGTCACCAATATGTTAGCACCTAAATCTGCCTTAGGCTGAAGGAAGGCAAAATTCAAGGTAACCACAAACCACGCTCAGTCTGGTAGCTAGCCCTACCAGAACAGGAGAGGGCTCTCTCCGGGTCATACTCAGGAAAATAAAAAATAGGGTCTGAGATGACTCAAAATTGAATACTGATTTTAGGCTAGGTAAATAAATATGATAGAGGTATTTTGATGAATGACTGAGTTTTCTGGGATGTGTGGGACAAAGGAACAACATGAGCAGAGAATTTAACTCAAAGATGCAGATTATTTCGTGAGGCAAGACAGGCGGAAAGTCTAGCAATTAGATTCGAAATAACATGAAGTGGAGAGATTGTTTAAGAGTGTGAAAAGGGCATAAAAACATGAACCCTTTTCAACAGAAGAAAACATAGAACGTGAAAACTATCCCAAGGCAGAGCAGCACACTGAATTCTACCTTTTTACTTAGAAAGCTTTCACTGGAAATGAATATGAATGAAAATATGAAACATAACGAAATACATATGAAACATAAAGAAGATACATTTGCTAAACTCACGCCGTAGGAATCTCATGAACCAGAGCTGCAATCTTTCATTAATTCTTTGTCAAAATGTACAATGAGTGACTGGGTTTATCTTCCACAGTTTCCCAGAAATTCCAACCCTTTACAAATTGGCTCTCAATAAAATAAATAAGCTTTGCCATGAGAAGGTTGATCAACCCAGGAAATGAAGAGCCAACCATCAGCAGTTACATTTAATTTTCTATGAAGACCAATTAGAAAAAAGCAAATATGAGCATAGATTTTGTGGGTGGCTTTTCACCTTCATTTGGCAACTTGGATAGAAGCCAAAAATGCTTTTTAAACTTTTCCTTTAATGTCGGGAAAAATGTATTTTAAATGAGCAGGCCCACTTGGAGAAAATTGTGAATTGAAATTTTGCAAAGCAGGAGCGATTTTGGCCTTTGGGCCTCTGTGCGCTGCGCCAAAAAGTGTATGAATCACGCTACTTTGGAGCTAGTTTTGAGGCACTTTCCGAAGTCCAAATTGAGCCCAAGTGTGCTTGTTGGATATAACTGCCTGTCTACTCTCCAAACCAAGTGTAATTTCTGAATTTGGTGACAATTTGCCCCTCTAAAACTGAAATCTCCCAAGATTGCTTCTTGTGTATCAAAATAGGGGCAGAGAGGTCATTTTTTGGGTCTTTTTGACCTCTCGAGGACTCAAAACTAGCCCAAGCTTCTTGTCCATGCAACAACAGTTATGATTTTCCATGGAAAATTCAAAAATGCAAACCTTTTGTCATTTGGAGCTCCCTATTGTAAGCGCGCGCCAGGTGGCGCGACGCAGAGGGAGAAAAACCCTGTTTTTTGCACAAAAAATTGTAAAAACACCAAAAATGCCCCAAACTTCTTGAAATTTGGGTTGGAGCTTCCTTATCAGGTGTTATGTTAGGCGAAAGATGCTTCGGCCAATATCTGAAGTCGATCGAGCTCCCTTTGCCTCTTTTTTTCTTGATTGCCTTCCTCAATTTCACCTTCAAATTCCTGATTCGGGCCTTGCACACTTTGTTTCGCACCATGTAGTGGAAAGACATGTGTCTCAGCAATGCATGGTTCTTGTTGGCCTTGTCCAGCATCCTCTCTAAGTGCATGTTAACTCTCTCAAGATTGGCCTCTCGATCCTCATTAATGTCTTGCTCCAATGACGTGAGCTCAACTCTTCTCCTTTGCGTAGCTTGGTGATGCTCATGAATGTTTGGTAGCTCCATGATCGCTTGTTGATCCTCAAGCTATTTGTTCTTTTTCTCTAGGTATTTCATGTTCCATTTGGCCCTTTCCAAATCAGGGGACAAGACTTGAATCTCTTCTTGCTGCTCCTGGATGATCTCTTTAAACTGTGCACTTTATGGATCTGTATCTGTATCATCATCATGAAGGAGAACGAAATCGGTCTCTCATTCACCTGATGGCTCACCTGAAGGCCCCTCATCCTGCATTGGCTCCTTGCCTTTGTCCTGTTCTTGTGATGCTGATGGAGGAAGCGAGGCCCCTTCCACCCCAGGTGGAGATAACACTCGCTTTGCCACTACAAACAAACATCTAGTGCCCTTCTGATATGTGATGAAAACCAGCACACTAGCAGTCTCATGGTGCTCATACCGATGAGAAGGTTCACCCTCATGCTTAACCTCTGTTACTCTCTGTGAAGCTTTGGAGAAATCAAGCGAGATGAAATCATCCCAAGTGATGCCCCGCAATCCAAGCTGATGAACCACCATAATCTTGATAAGAGCAAAATGATAGACACTGTTAAGTTGCTGCTAAGGTGTTTTGTGCTGTATAAAGGTGGTCGTCCTCTCTATGTTTCGGCAAATGAAATACGGAATGTTTATCATCGGTATCCTGGTGAAATGCATGAGCAAACTGATGTGGTAAGCATAAAGACGAGAGAACCATCCCTCACAGCTGAAATATTTCATGATCAATCTCATTAGTGGAGCATATTCATCCTTTAGATATCGAAACAGGAACACTCCCTTGAGATGCCTTTAGAAACTAGTTTTGATGTATGGCTCATAATGCTGCAGGTCAATCTTCTTTTCCTTGTGCCATGGTTCACCAATGCTCAGTATACCGGTCGCCAATGAGATGGATTCTGGTGTAAGTGTGAAGGTGAGACCAACCAAGATAGCTTGATCTCCGTGCAAATGCAACACAAAAAGATGAGCAAGCTCATGATGAAATTGGACACTAGCTACCTTTTGACAAAACTCATAACATGACTGATGTTGAAAACATGACATAGCAAGAGGACAGGCCTGCAATTCTGTAAGGGTGGTCAGTTCTTCTCTCACATGTCTGCCACTTTTATGAGGCCTCCAGGGTGCCTGTTCTTCCAAGGGAGAGTCATTTTGGGTTTCCACCTCATAGTCTGATGAATGCTCAGATTCCATGACTGTTATACAAAATACCCTAAAGACAAGATGACTGTTGTGTATGAACTGTGCTTGAACTGCTCTTTTTGATGTGTTGAAATCTGCCACCAAGGGGAAAATGCAACAAGGGACTGTGAAGAAGGGGAATAATATGAAGGGATTAGGGACTATGAGGAGGAATTTTATCTAGGGAGTAGGGAGTTTAGGAGATTTTATATAGGGTAGGGTTTGTGGTGCTAGGAAAATTTATATGGGGTAGGGTTTGGGGTTTTACCTTTGACAAATGTGTGGAGGGGATAGGGAATAGGATTTTAGTAGCATTTTAGGATAGGGAGAAATGGAAAAAGTGGAATAGGGAAGAAGGGAATGAGGGCAAGAAGGAAAAATGAAATGGAGGAAGAACCTTGGCACCAACACAATGAGTTTGTAACCCTAACAACATTTGCTTTGGTGATTTTAAGTGGTAGGGTTTAAGATTTTTTGTGAAACCATAAGCCACCATGAACTATCATCATACTAACATAAAAATGGATGAAACACTAAGAGATTGACCCCACCTGGCAAATTTAAGTGATTGAAAGCAATTGGTTGCAAATTCTGAGCAAAATTGGGCTTCTGTGTATATGCGCCGTGCCAAGAACCCAATGCGCTGTGCCTTCTGTGTGTATCGCGCCCATTTGAATTAGCACTGGGCGGAAATACCCAGTGTGCCACATTCTCTATGTGCCCCGTGCTCCTACACCTGTGCGCCGCGCTCCAATTCTTAACACAGTCACGGCCTTTCCAAACGGCAGTTTGCTCTCCAACCTCCAAATTCGACTTTGCAATAAGATTTCTTGAATGTAACTTGACACAAATTATTGATATAACTTGGAGAAATATGTTGCAAGAGTTGGATTTGATTTTTTCTTCCTCCAAAACCCATTTTGTAATGTTTTCACTTTGACACTTTTTCACAATTAATACAACTCTGCTTTTCACACTTCCTTTTGATTTCGTTGACTAAAATGATGAAATTTTTTGGTGATTTTTTACAGGTGTAGCCAACATGGAATTTGGCTAAGGAGACTAGGGTTGTGCTTGGAGAAATGAACTGAGAAAATTTTGAAATTTTTTACAAATGACAAACTGTTGACTTTTCTTCAAAACAGAGTTTTGAAGAACAGTCCTAATCTATCAACATGATGATGAAAATCTGTGAATCACAACTTTATGATAGCCTCCCTCTTGCCTTGCTGGCTTTATTAGATATTTTTTGAAGACCCAATGACTAATCCTTAGAATTAATGACCGAAAAGAGTTTCTTCCATTAAAAAAAATAAAAAAATCAAACCTTGATTGTCATGGACTTTAATACACATTGATGAAAAGACATAAGCTAACAGGTACAAGACATGAAGGGAATGAATGGTAAGGCCCTTTCATTAGGTTATGGCATGCCCCTAGCAGAATGCAGCTGAGTGAATGGAGCGAGAGACCTAAAAATGAAATGCAAAAAGAGTTTTGATCTCTGACGGAGGACTGACAAGACCGACTCTAACACTCCCAACCCACCCTTAGTTGACCAAGTGATTGACCTAGCTCTGAGTATAGTCAATCCAACTCTTCCATTATTGAGTGAAACCCATATCACTGAGGTTGATGAACCATTGTTTGATCAAGTGGTCGACTTGATTCTATATTTGGTCAATCCCATTCTCCCTTTAGATAATGAAATTCATATTGGCCAGGTTCTTCTTGTTAATTCATATTTTTCTACACATGGAGGCATTTCCATTGTTTCCATTAAACCCCCTCTAAGTATTGAGTCTGTTTCCTTTGATTGGAGTATATTGACAGAGCCTTGTCTTCCTTCTTCCACCCCTTTCCAAATAATTTTGAAATTGTATGGTAAGGATGTGCGTTGCAAAAAAATGAAGGTGCTTCTCTCAGTATTTTATCGTCAATAGCTTTGCAAGCTTTGGGTTAACCTCAGCTTTTGCATGTTACACATAATATGTTAGATTTTAACAAAACCATTAGTAAGCCTTTAGGGATCATTCCTAAGTTACCTATTACTATGGAAGGAAAAACTGTCTGTATCAATCTTATGATAGTCCAAGGCCCCTTGTATTTAAATTTTCTCATTGGGAGAGACTATGTCTATGCCATGAAAGCTATGTGTCCACACTCTTTCAAGTGATGTCTTTCCGTCATAATGGAAATATTGTGACTAAGACTAGCTTTCATTTCTTGATCTTGATTCGACTACCAGTCATTCAACATCCTTGAATGTTCCTTATGTTATCTCAAAATCAGGCCCTGGAAGTCTGCAGACCAGGAAGACTTCAAGTAACTGTTTCAAACCAATCTTTTAGCTAAGGCTTAGCCTCCTTAGCCTGAGAGGGCTCTCTCAAAGGATTAAAGGTTTTGTGCTTATGATTATGATGGCTAACGCTTTGTGAAACAAATAGTAATGAGGCTGGTGAAATCAAAATTAACAAGAATCCATTGGGCTTATGGAGTCATATGTCATTTGGCATTCACAGTAGAATTGGCTTTGCAATAAAATCAAGGCATTCAGATTTCAATATAAACAGAGTACATCAAACACAAAAGGATAGTCTATGAGTATATGAAGGAAGTTAGAACACTGCAAGTGATTTCTAAGTAATCAAGTACCCATGATACTCTAGACAACATGAAAATACAACAAGAGGAATTCATACATTGAAGTCTTTATGATTCTTGAGCAGCAGAAGCCAGTACTGTATTACCAAAAGAAATAGAGTCTTTACATAAGCTTAACGACAGAGTTTTTTTACATAAACTTCCAACCCTTATTACATTTTCCTTTCTCCTATTTATACACCTAACTAAGATTCCTCCTTAAACATTAGGGGAACTCGAAATTTACTTCTAATGACACCTGTTTAACCTTTAACTGCTTATTTAATGTAACAAACTTCAACTAGCCTTTTTAGAGATCTAAATCAAGTAGGATTCTAATTCCATATTATGCTAATAATAGCCTTGATTAGAATCATCCTCGTTCTTTGACATCTGTTCCCCTTTTTCATTTGGCTGTGATGGAGGTTCAAGGCTCCATGTTGGTCTTCAATGTCACATCTTTTCAATTGCCCTGAAACATATGAAACTACCCCTGTTTATCGGTCTTTGGTTTGCCTCAAAATGTTCGAATCCAAACAAACATGCCCTTTATCTTTGATTATCCAAAATAGAACATATTGCCACGTCGTTGATGTGCTATCCACCCTTTTGATGTGTGAAGGAAAAAGTTCTTCCAAGCTGTTTTGATATATCTTGAACTGTGGTAAATGTGTTCACTTTATGACAAAAAATTTAAAATTTGATTCGAATACATATTTTCTCCACCTATCTTGACCTGATTGAATGTTGATAGCTTTAGATGATGCCTTGTATGCCTTGTAGATATTCCCTTTTCAAAATTCCCGTTTATATTTCAAAACCGGTTGACTGAGATTAGATTGTGTAGCTTCAGCATTTTCGTAGCGCGCTACGAAACTACTAAGCTTTAGTCATCACCTTCAGCATTTTTGTAGCGCGCTACGAAACTACTGTGTTGTTTTAAAAATCACAGTTTCAACCCAAAATTTTTCCATTTTGAGCCTTTTACTAATTAAGCATTCTTTCAACAACTCCAAAATCTTTCAAAACTGAATGGGAATGTTTGATTTTTCAATAAAGATTATACCAAGCAAAACCATCGAACTTTGAAACATAACCTTACTTGAAGTGAGATTTCTTTATGGAGATCCTTTTCGCTGGCTCAACTGTATCTTTAAGTCTTCAATTTGTTTCTTCATTACTTTGATCCCAAACCTGAGGTTTGTATTGAATTTTCTAATAAATTGAGCTTCCTTTATTGCAGGAGTAGTCTAGCTACAGAATTGAACACTAAAATCAACCACTTCAGGAATTTGAAATGTTTGGTCCTCCTACCGAGCTTGCATTTGGTTGAAATAAGCCTCCTTAACTGCAAATTTCCTGGCAGCTTTCTTCAATCTAGAAATTTCAAAGTTGGCAGATTCCCATCTCCTTTCAAGTCTTCCACACTACCTTCTTCTTAAGTGGCAACTGTTTTGCTCTTATCCTTTCTTTCATGAGACCGTGTCACCTCCCCTATTTCATCTGCTCTTGGCGGTACCTCCTGTACTTGTTTGAACTTCCTCGTTATGGGTCTCCTGGGCTTAAAAACAAATTGATCAACTTGATCATCAAACTTGAGTTTCTTTGAGGCTTTGACCCTCTTAGCCTTCTCTTTTCCTGACTACATCAAATCAACTTGAACTATTGGGGACTCTTCAATGTCAATTGCTTGCAATAAATCATTTAAGTCTCCCTTTGAAACAGGGCTTTCTTCAATACTCACTGACTTACCTTTTCCTTTAGCCACCTGGCTCCTAGTCCTTCTTCTTTGAACTCCTCCAACTGTGCTTGATTCATGTGCAGTTTCTTTGACCTGAGTTTTCTGTTTAATTGACTGTTGGGGTGTGTCCTGAGTAGTCAGTGGCCTGGTAGATTCTCTTACTTGTTTCCTTGCCTTTAACTTTGAAAACCTCTAGGCTCTTGTTTCTGCTTGAGGACCGGTTATCGTTGAAAGATCTTTTGCAGCTTGAGGGCTGAGACCAGTCTTGCTCTTGAATCCGGACATGAATATGAATGTGTCCCAGTCTCTGCCTACCCTCTGGAGTTCGTGGAGAACAATCAACTTAACCAAGCCATGGTGGAACAATGAAGTCTCACATGATTATTTTCTTAGTTGTACCTTGTCACACATTTTACTTAAGCTGTGGAATAAGTAAAAAGGTAGATCAATAGATGTCTTCCCTGTGAAATGCAACAAAATTTTAAAATGGTATGAATACAATTTGTTATATCTCCCTTCACAGGTCAGGTACTTCTGTATACAGGTAAGCAAATGGGCATATGATTCTTTGACATAACTTCTAGGAACAGATGTTGGGTCCCCATAATACTAGTGATTACCCCATTACTATTGTAGTTATACCCCTTATTTATTTTTTTGTGCCCCTATTACCCCCATATTGTTATTTCTGTGCCCCATAGAATCCCTCTATTGTTATTTTTGTGGCTTTATATTATTATTGTTAGGTCGGCTGGATTATATTATGACTCCTTAGACTCCTATATATAGAAAGGAGGTTTTGTCATTTGTATCATCCAAGAATTTTTCATTTATGTAATGTAAAGGAGGTTTCCCCCTCGAAGAGGCTGAATTCTAAGGCGTTCATCTTTCTTTTCTATCTTTTCTTGATCTGGTTTCATAACATTTGGTATCAGAGCTTTGGATTCTAGGGTTTCGCTGCTCCAAACAGGTCATCGTGGAATTTTCGCTATAACTTTTTTTTCTGTGACGTTTCTGAAGTCGCAAACAAAACCCATTTGAGAAGAAATTGCGCTGAACCTTGGGTCCAAATTTCAGATCGTTTCACGCGATATTTGCGGAGATATGCTCTGAGGAAGTTGGTCTTTTTACAGACTCCTGAATTACATTCAAAACAGGTGACCTAGGGAAAATGGTCATAACTTTCTCTCTGGGGATCAGATTGAAATTTCGTAAGAAGGTACAGAAAGAGGATGGACTGTAGTTTCTTGTATATCTCTTTCAGTACCAAAGGTAGAAAATTGTACACGTGGCACTTCATACAAGGTCACTCTTCTGGAAAGGTCTATAATCAGGTCATCTTGGGAGATTGTGCATAACTCTTTCTTGGAGAATCCAATTTGGATCAGACTGGTCGCATTGGAAAGAGGTCACAGATAGCTACTACAAGTCACAATTTCAGAACTAGATGATTGGAAAGTACAGAGATACATCAGAGGCAATATCAAGCTCCTACAAAGTGAAAAAAGGTGTGTAGATTTTTTTAAATTTTTGCTTAAGCTTGGTTTGAAAATTTATTTTGAAGGAATTCAAAGGGCATAGTAGAGCATTATTATCACTAACTGATGCCCCGAGGAAAGAAAATTCAAACACCTAGTAAGGAACCTAAAAGCTCTAGCATGACTCATGAAGAAGAGGAAAAAATGCAACATGATATATCAAAATTACAAGACCAAGTGCAACAACTGTCCCTTGCACAAAAAGGAACAGAATCTAAGATGGATGGTTTAAAGAAAGATGTAGAAGCTAAGATGGATGGTTTAAAGAAAGGTGTAGAAGCTAAGATGGACTGTTTAAAAAAAGGCGTAGAAGCTAAGATGGATGGCATGGAAGCTAAGGTGAATGGCATGGACGCTAAAATTGATGGCATGGATGATAAGATGGAAGAATTGAAGATAAATATGAATAAGTTGCTACAAGAAATGGTCACTAAGGGTGAAAGAGTACTAAAGGAAACTCATGATGAGAACAAAAGAAATGTTAATCATGATTCCATAGACTCTAATGTTGGATCGAAGACTCACCATGTTCCAAAAATCGATATGAGGAAGTTTGATGGCAAGGATCCCGCCACATGGATATTACAGATGGAGCAATTCTTCGATCTCAATAATGTGCAAAACACACAAAAGGTACATATGGAAACTTTATATTTGGAACCAAATCAGTTTGTATGGTATCAATGGCTTTGTTCTCGTAAACAATTTATCACTTGGGCAATTTTTACGGAAGAATTGATAGCACATTATGAGGATACAAAAAGCAACACTTTTTTTAGCCAATTGATAAGTCTCAAACAAAAGGGTTCAATAATGGAGCACATTGAGGAGTTCCAAAAATTGAACATAAGGGTAAAAGATATTCCAGAGGAGCATAGGATTGATGTGTTCATAGGGTCTTTAAAGGATAATATCCAACATGATGTGCGCCTTTGGGAACCTGATTCATTAGAGAAGGCATTCAGGTTAGCAAGAAAAATGGAAAGCAAAATTATGGCAACTAGGAAGCATACCATTCACAACTATAAAGACGGAAGTGTTGTTGCCCATAGTCTTCCACAACCTACAAGGTTGACACCACAACAATTGGAAGAAAAAAGAGCAAAAGGGCTTTGTTACAATTGTGATAGCAAATACACAAAAGGTCATAAGTGTGCTGAGAAGAAATTATTCTACATAGATTGTGAAGAGGAAGAAGAAAAGGAGCAAGAAAGGTCAAAAGAAGAGGATATATTCCAGGAACAAAGCCTAGATGAAGAACAAATAAATCCGACCATATCTTGTAATGCATTGGCGGGAATTACCACTCCTCAAACCATCAAGATAGAAGGACAAATCAAGAAGAAAAAGGTAATAGTGTTGATTGATTCAGGAAGCACCCACAATTTTATTCATTGTAGGGTAGCAAAAGAATTGAATTGCTTCCTATATCCAGCACCAGAGTGTCAAGTGATGATTGCAAATGGAGGAACAATAAATTGTTCTGGAAAGTGCCATAATATCAAGCTATCCATGGGAGAATATGTATTGACTAGCCCAATGCTTTCCATTCCAATGGGAGGTGCTGATGTTGTACTAGGAGTCCAATGGCTACAATCCTTGGGTACAATAGCTTTTAATTTTCAAGAACTTTTCATGAAATTTTCTGTGGAAGGAAAGGAAGTTGAATTAAGGGGTATTGCAGGGAAACCAGGAAAGATAATCAGCTCTAATGGCATGACAAAGCTTCTAAAAAAGGAGCAAAGAGGTGTAATTGCACAATTATGTTCGCTAGATGTTTCCACATTGGAATCATCTATTTCTCCAGATCTCCAAAAAGTCCTGGACAATCATTCCAAGGTATTTGAGACTCCCAAAGGTCTCCCACCTATGCGTGATCATGATCATGCTATTCATCTGATTCCAGGAAGTGTTCCTCCAAACATCAGGCCGTACAGATATCCATATGTCCAAAAAAGTGAAATTGAACGTATGGTTGCAGAAATGCTAGAGGCTGGTATAATTCAACCGAGTCAAAGTTCTTTCTCAGCTCCAGTAGTATTGGTGCACAAGAAGGATGGATCATGGCGCATGTGTCCAGATTATAGGGAGCTCAACAAGCTCACTATTAAAGATAAGTTCCCCATTCCTGTCATTGATGAATTACTGGATGAATTGCATGGATCAATTTACTTCACCAAGTTGGATCTTCGTTCAGGATATCATCAAATCAGAATGAAGATTGAAGACATTCCGAAAACGGCATTTAGAACTCATGAGGGTCATTATGAATTTTTGGTCATGCCTTTTGGCCTTACCAATGCACCTTCAACATTTCAAGGTTTGATGAATTCAATTTTCAAACCATTCCTTAGAAAATTTGTGTTAGTATTTTTTGATGATATACTAATCTACAACAAGTCTTGGAAGGATCATGTTGAACATGTTGACAAGGTGCTACAACTATTGGAGGAGAAACAATTATATGCAAAAAGATCCAAATGTTTCTTTGGAGTCCAGGAGGTGGAATATTTGGGTCATATTGTATCTCATGAAGGAGTTAAGGTAGACCCTAGCAAAATTAAAGCCATTAAGGAATGGAAAATCCCCACATCCATAAAGCATCTGCGAGGATTTCTTGGGTTGACAGGGTATTATCGCAAGTTCGTTAAGAATTATGGGAGAATAGCAGCACCTCTAACAACATTATTGAAGAAAGATTCATTTTCATGGACTCTAGAAGCAACAAAGGCCTTTAAACATCTTAAAGAGGCAATGTGCCAAGCACCGATCTTAGCTACACCGGACTTCACAAAAACCTTTATTGTGGAATGTGATGCTTCAGGAAATGGAATTGGTGCTGTTCTAATGCAAGATGAAAGACCCATTTCTTTTGAAAGTCGTCCAATCAAGGGAAAGTTTTTAAGCAAAGCTATTTATGAGAAGGAAATGTTGGCAATACTCCATGCACTTAAGAAATGGCGACCCTACCTAATGGGAAGACACTTCAAGGTAAAAACGGATCATGATAGCCTTAAATACTTTTTAGAACAAAGATTATCCTCTGAAGAGAAACAAAAGTGGGTCACAAAGATGTTGGGTTATGACTTTGAAATCATCTACAAAAAAGGGAAGCAAAATGTGGTGGCAGATGCACTCTCAAGAAAGGATGAGGATATGGAAGCATTGCTGTGTGCCATTTCTATTATCCAACTAGATTGGATAAACGAAGCAAAGGAGAAATGGAAGAATGACGAAGAAGTGTGGGCACTTATTCGAAAGTTACAACAAGATTCCAGTACTTCTGATACATTTAGCTGACAAAATGATTCGTTATGGTACAAAGATCGCTTATACCTATGTAAGAATTCCTAGTTAAAACAAAAGATTCTTATGGAATTGCACACTTCTCCCTTAGGAGGGCACTCAGGATTTTTAAAAACTTACCACAGGGTTAAGAAGGAATTTTTTTGGGATGACCTTAAATCAGATATTCAAAAGTTTGTGGCGGAATGTTGGTTTGCCAACAAAATAAAGTTGAAACAATTAAGACACCGGGTCTATTACAACCTTTATCCATTCCAAGCCAACGTTGGGAGGAGATTTCAATGGATTTTATCACAAGTTTACCCAAGTCTGAGGGAAAGAGTGTCATCATGGTGGTAGTTGACAGACTTACCAAGTACGCACACTTTTGTGCATTATCACATCCATTTAAAGCCAGTACAGTTTCTACTGCATTTATGGAAACAATTCAAAAGCTACATGGAAACCCAAAGATTATTGTAAGTGACAGAGATCCCATTTTCAGTGGAAATTTTTGGACAAAATTATTTTCTTGTCTTGGTACTCAGTTAGCTCATAGCTCATCTTATCATCCTCAATCTGATGGGCAAACTGAGATAGTAAACAAATTTTTGGAAGGATATCTTCATTGCTTTGTATCTGATAAACAGACACAATGGGTCAAATGGTTGCCTTTAGCTGAATGGTGGTATAACATTTCCTTGCATACAGCGACAAAAATGACCCCATTTATGGCACTTTATGCGTACCAACCACCATCAATCACATCATACTTAAGAGAAAATTCTAAGGTTCAGGCAGTGGAACATCACATCGAACATCAACAACAAGTCCTCCAACTCTTAAAGGATAACCTCGTGTTGGCACAAAATAGAATGAAACAATAGGCAGAACAACATCGCAGTGAAAGAAATTTTGATGTAGGTGATTGGGTATTCCTACGGCTACAACCATATAAGCAAATGTCCCTAAAGCAAGCTAAGAAGGATAATAAATTATCACCAAAGTATTATGGTCCGTACAAGGTGTTGGAAAAGATTGGTACTATGGCATACAAATTGGAGCTTCCTGCAGCTTCTCGATTGCACCCAGTTTTCCATGTTTCATGTTTAAAGAAGGTTATAGGCGAAAAGCTCCCAGTTCAAACAATATTGCCAGAACTTGATGAGGAAGGAAAAATTATATTGGAACCAGAAGCAGTCACAGAAACAAGAACTCGACAGCTACGAAATCGATCAATTTCAGAGTATCTTATCAAGTGAAAGAACTTATCCGCTGAAGATTCCACATGGGAGGATGAGAATTTTATGCAGAAGTATCCATAACTGCTCAATCGTTGAGGACAACACTTTTTTGAAGGAGAGGGGCATGTTGGGTCCCCATAATACTAGTCATTACCCCATTACTATTGTAGTTATACCCTTTATTTATATTGTTGTGCCCCTATTACCCCCATATTGTTATTTCTGTGCCCCATAGAATCCCTCTATTGTTATTTTTGTGGCTTTATATTATTATTGTTAGGTCAGCTGGATTATATTGTGACTCCTTAGACTCCTATATATAGAAAGGAGGTTTTGTCCTTTGTATCATCCAAGAATTGTTCATTTATGTAATGTAAAGGAGGTTGCCCCCTCGAAGAGGCTGAATTCTAAGGCGTTGATCTTTCTTTTCTATATTTTCTTGAGCTGGTTTCATAACAACAGACTTGCTCAAATCTGAGTTAATGAACTCCTGCTTTAGAAATTATTTGCATGGGTTCATGTCAAATTTGAAACTCTTGAACCAATTTTCTTGCCCTCTTGGAATCTCTGTAACTGTAGATATCATGTCTAGTGAGACCTGCAATTTCAGCATACCAACCTTTGAGTTTAGTCCTGTAAAATTCAGGGCAAATTCCTTAGTGACTTGTGCATGACCTCCCTGGAGCTTCTTGCAAAAATTCCAACATCCAGCTTGTTTAAATGCCTGCTTGACTTCTCTATTTTCAAGGTTATGTCTAAACCTTCAGGCTCGTTTCTTAAAAAATTTCCTGACGTGTGATCTTTCCTTTCTACCGATCCCTCCATGAAGATTTAGTGTAATGGAGGTTGGAAATGCTAGCGCTGCTCAAACTCCAATCTCTGCCTTGCTTGAATGGCTGCCTCGCTTGATGACAATATTTTCAAATTGAAATCTTGCAAACTTTTTTCTCATGCAAGGCATACAATCATGATTAAGACTGTGCATACCTGGCCATTCTTGGAACTTGCATTCCATGTGTACCAATGTACCTAGTGGTTGTAATAATGAAGATAAGCAGTTGGACATGATATGTCGAGTGCATAAACTGACAATGAATGATGCAGCCATAGATTAACTTGACAGGTTTGACAATTGGGAAAGATTCGCTACGGAATGCACGAATCTCTGATTTCGCAGCGTGGTCAGTGTAAAATTTGAATTATGCGCTATGAAATCACCTAAAACATATGGTGCTGCGAAATCACCTAAAGCGTATCATGCTGTGAAATCACCTAAAGGATTTTTCCACTGCGAAATTGCTAAAAAGGATTAATGCATTGCGAAATCACTTCAGAATGGTTACATGCATTGCGAAATCACCTAAAAGGCTTTGTGGTACATAGTAAATTTAAAACCAAACTGGCACATGGCTATGAGACCGGTGATGAATGAGAGTGACCAGTGATGAAGGAGAATGCATACTTGACTCAAGACCCCCTAGGACATAGACTCTAAGGAAAAACAAAAAACAAACTTAGACTAGCACCGACCTTTGTCATCAAGCTAGTATGAGAAATTTTGGCATTAGAATTCTTAAGTGATAACACCTTATATGGAAGTGGTACCTACCCCACCATAGGTTAATTATGGGGAAACCTATCCCATGTTTCTAGTTACTGATTCAAGCGAGACTCTCACTATTTGCTTGACTTCTTTTGACTCAAATCTAGTAATTGACATGGCATGCCTATGGGGGAATTTTAAATCTATTTTGTTACCCCTTTTGATTCTCTTCACATGTGTTCTTTCCAGAGAATTATTATTCCTTATGATGAAGTGATATTGGAAGAAATGATCAAGGTATGTCCCTTGACATGTGTTTCTTCCAGTTTGAATCCATGATCAATATTATTATGAGGTTACTGTGTCAACCTCATTAAAAAATGAAACACGTTCCTATGAGGATGGTTCTTTTACTATGTCAAGTTTGTTAAAAAAACGAAGAAAGTTCTTGTGAAGACGGTTCTTTATTATGTCAACCTCACAAAAAAATGAAACAAAGTATTAGCATAGCTATTTTCATTTCAAGATCGGATAAAAATGAAATCCATCTGTGAAATTCATTAGCATAGTTCTATTTCAAGCTCATTAAAAAATGAAACAAATCCCTCTCTAAATCGAGTCGTTCAAGGAACCTTCATTTCATCTTCCTATTGGTGACCTTCTGTTTACTTAAGTAGATGGAATGAATCTCAGGTGCATGTGCCTCTGCATGGGTACATTGTAAATTATTGTATTGGGTTTTGAGTGTGGAAATTATTTTGTATCTTTTTGTGATTTTCTTCTACTTCTCCTGCTTATCTTTTTTTACACTTGATTTGCAGATGTCGATGCTCCCTCAAACCTACATTTTCTTTGCTAATGGCGCTAGTCATAGTACTCATAGTTTTTCTACCATAACTTGTGTTGTTAATTCACCCACTGATGAGTTAATTAGTATTCATGGAATATTCTTTGGTCGAATAACGAATGATATTGCAGAATATAGTGCAGTGATTGAGCTATTATCTCATGCTATTTCATTTGATATTCGTTGTTTAATCATTAGGTTATATTCTCAACTCATAGTATTACATTTAAATGGTGTCTATTTAGTAAGAAGTTCTACAATATTAAGGATGCTTTTGTAGGTTCGTCTCTTGGAGAGAGAATTTGATTACATTGAATATCAACACATTCCAAGACATTTAAACACATTAACTAATGCATTAGCTAATTATGTGTTAAATTGGCATTTGCAAAATTTGTAAGAAAGAAAAATAATATCCATTGCATATTGTATAAGATAAATTGAGATAATAGCAGTAGTTTCCATTAATCAAAATGTTTGTAAAAATATTGGCTTTATAAAATTTCATCCAAGGTATATGAGGCCCCATGGCCTTTATTATCTGAACGTGCCAATATATCAAAAAACAAAATCTAGCCCTATGACTAGTAGCTAATAATGGTGATCATGGTAATAAATGATGGTGCGAGGTACTCATCATAGCAAGTGACTCATCAGTCCAGGAAATCCCACAGTATGCTTCTAATAACAAAGAAGTATTTCATTAATCCAAATATCCGAGATATCTAGAGTTAATCTCTCTAGATTATTCTCAAGCTCAGATAAGGCCTCTGCTGCATTAAGGTTTGGTACCATAAGAGCTATTGGCTACCCCCCACATCTATCAAATCGATGTAATGATGCTAGTCTAACTGGGCCCAAACCTACATCATTATTTTAAATAGTTAGTTTTGGATGTTAAAAAAAAAAAATTGAAAAACACAAAACAACCAAAATGTGAAATTTTTACCTATGTCACCCCATTGCATTCCTGTAGGAAGTGGGATATCTAGATCACCAACATAATCCATGCCCACATATGGGAAGTCCTTGATCATGATGATATGGTTCTCTAGCCACCGAAAAATGTCAGGAGTGTATCTCATAATTGGGCCATCACCACCTCCATTTCATGCCATCAATGAAACCCATTGTAGCATACGAGGATATCAAGGTCCTCCTACATCTATATATACCTTTGGGGAAAGAAGAGGAATCCTCTCTAGAGGAAATGAGATCATGATGGCACCATACCAATTTTTTTGATTTTTCTAGTCTTTGCTCTAGTCAGTTGCCCTCTGAGACTGGCAACAACCCCCTCACACTAGTTGAAAATGGTAGGCTATGAACACTCCACATAAATATGCATTTGAGCATTAGTGAAAAAATGAAGCACTGCACTTCCACACAGTCATGCAACAGTGAAATAAAAGGTCATCAACAAAAGCCTCTCAATATTTTTGATATCAATCCATCCATCTTTGAGATGGGACCCTTGATTTTTTTATTTTTTATTTTTATTTTTCTGTAGCTAAGTTGTTGTTGTTTCTCCACCTGGTCTCTGCCCATATAATCAAATATCAACCCCATGGCATGAAAGACCAATCAATAAATATTTATCATCTTCATCTATGGTAAGTCCTTGGTCTCTAATTTGGAAACATTGTTCCTAAACATTCCATGTTCTTACCATCCATGTCATTGAATCTAGCTGAGCCTTCATACCTGGGATCATGATTTTTTTATAGACCACAATCCCTCAAGGCTTGGAATGTTGTTGGCTTATTTAACACTTACATATCTTGATATTCATTTTCTCTCTCCCTCCATTCCATTTTTGCAATTGAAAACTCTGAAAATAACAATGGAGGATCATTAGAAAAGAATGTGATAAATTTTGCAAGAAATTTTGGGCATTTTATCATTTTTATTCAAAACCCTTAGCACTATGTGTGACTATATTTTAGACTTAGAGCGAATTTTCATGGTTTCCATTTGAAAAATTGCGAAATCACATTTTTTAGCTCTACAAAAAGATTCGGTGTGCACGGATCTGATGGGGAGGAATTGTACACACCAAGGGCATAATTTGAACTAAATAAAACCCCCTAAAAACGCTAAATCTATGGTGAAATGCAAAATGTAAGTAATCAAAACAAAGATAATGGAATTATTTCTTACTTGGAGAAAACGGTCCGTTAATTGGTCCACCAGTTTGATCACAACTCGCCTCTGAAGTATTTGGTAAAAATGAACTCTCATTGGCTCTCAAATGGTAGAAACACAAATGATAAAAGAATTTTACTTTTTGGACTTTTATAAGCATTTTAGGCCAATTAAAATATTATTTTTTGCTTTTAGTGTTTGAAAATTCAATTTTTTAATGTTTTTACTATGTTTTTAGTGTTTATTATTTTTCTCTTTTAGTGTTGGACTTTTATTTGAGTTTTAATGTATAGAACACATGTTTAATTATGAAAATGAATCATTTTGGGTTTGAGTACATTTTTATCCCTTTTTTGGACCTGTTAAAACTTACGAAAAAGTGAAATATTAGAGTTACCTTTAAGCTCTTTTCTGACTCTAGAAATGTAAAAGGATTGTCAAGTATGCTTGTTTGTTTCAAATTCATTAAAGAAAATGAAAAAACTACTTGATATAAGTTTACCCCTTTTATGGATCATGTGAAATATTTACTAAAAAGGTGTACGTTAACTAATCATGGTCAATACAGTTCTCTCTTACATTATTTTACCCTTTTCCAGACTTGAGAGACTAAATTCATGAAAAAGGATATTTAAGAGTTTACTTATGTTTTTCTCCTCACTCCATAAAAATGAAAAACACTAAGCTTTACTTTCTCCACGCCTGTTAAAATTTATGTTGAAAGAGCTGAATGAGTTTTCTTGTAATTTCTTTTCTAACTCTTTAAACATGAAAATGATATTGATTTATCCCTTCATTGGACTTGTAAAACATAAACAGTGTAGGACTTATCCATCATGTAAGACCAAACCACTACTTCCTAGGGTTTGTTAAAAATACTTTGAAGGAGTTGTCTGAAGGATGAGATTAGAAGACAAGGATATGTTATCCTCCTCAAGCTTGTACAAAAATAAAGAGGTACTTGCCAGTAATGGTGGGGGAAGAAATGTTTGTTTTGTATTACAAAAGGCAGTATGTCGCTCTTGAACATGACACTCTGTCACCTTTGTGTCCAAGTTGGGAAATCCATTTGTCTCTCAGTTAACCATACCTCATTAAAATTCTTTAGTTGGTTTTGGGTATTATTTTTGAGTCAAATGTTGCCAAGTCAAAATGTCGTGTCACCAATATGTTCAAGAGAAGTCCAACTTCTGTCAAAATTACCTTGCAATTTGTAGCCATCAATTGCATCGAACTTCCCTCAGTCAATCCTAGATCACTCCAAATTTGTTCTTCAAAACTTGACCTAAGTTTCATGTCATAGGCCCTCTTGCAGTGGAATACTTCCTATCAACTTCAACTCATTATCTAGGAAGTTGATCTAGAAACCTTCTTCAGTACCTTGGAGCTTGCATGCCCTAATGACAGGTTTCTTGCCTTCAATGACAGGTGGTAATCATTTACCTTCGATCAAATGGTTCTATGAGTGTTCGAATTCAAGACATCTTTTCACACTTCATATATTGTAATGAAAGTACATTGAGAACCATTGTCATTATTTGTGGTTTCTCTCACACTTGTTAACGGTTCACATCATTACCCCATAATCAGGTGGTTTCTACCATGTTTGAATATGAGACATTCATTCACATGGTTAGATTCATAGTTTGAATTGATAGAGTGTTGGCATTTTGGCACAGGTGTAGCGCTATGATACAGGTGTTGTCCTTGATGGCAACTCTCTTTGATGACAGATCTCCGTTCAGACTACAGAATGAAGAGAAATCTCATATACGCAGGTTAATTAAGTCCAAGTTGCGTATACACGCTAGTGATCTACATACTAAGTCGCGTATACGCAGGTAAGCTATATACAAAGGCGTGTATACACGTAGATGCATGAACAGAAAAGGGCGTATATGTCGGGAAGCTTCCTTTTGGTCCGTGGTAGTTAGTCCTCGGTACTTGAGCCTATGTCTTTGGACCAAAGTATCTCGACAGACGTGTTGATCCCTAGTTTTTAAGTTGATGGTATTGGATTTCTATGGTTTTGGCTCTTGGTATTGAGCAAGGCCTAAGGCTATATAAGGAGAAGAAGATCATTAGGCAAAGACATCTTTTGAAGAGGCTTGAATATCTGAAAAAGGAAGAGATCTGGTTTGCAGGTTCTGGGTTGCTTGATCTAAGCTAAGGAGAGATCACATCGGTTGATGGAAGACTAGATCTAAGGATAGATCGGAATCTAATGGTTTGAAATGAACTATTATGATATGATTGATTATGCGTATTTCTAGATCTGCATACTGACGCAATGTTATGTTCTGGGTCTAACTGATGTCTGGTACAGCTGCAAGTTGAGAGAATTTATTTTTAGATCTGTACGCAGGTTGTCTTCGGTAAAAGTGCGTGTATACGCGGGTTGCTCTCATTGAAGTAGCGTATACCTTTTGAAGCTTGATTTTTGGGTTTGCAGTTGGGTCTGACTGTTATTGCAGAGTTCGGTAGTCTGCTCTGTGTTCTGGTAACTGGTGATTGATAGGGTTTCAGTGGTTTAGTGATTCAAAGATTGATGATGCTAGTATTGGTTGTTTTGTGCTTCAATGATCTGTTGTGAAAGTTGAATGAATTGTGGTCTTCAGATTGTAATGTTGTGCTTTAGGAATATCCAGTCTGAAAATGTATGAAAGGTGGTACCTGAAAGAAAGAAGATTGTAGGCCAGCACCTACGTACTAGTATCTTGGCTAGTACAAGAGCAAAGGGGGTTGGAGCTCCCTTCCAAGGAAGTTTGGAGAACGAGAGAAGGTTGTAGCCTTCTGCAGGTTGTAGCCTACGTACTGGTATAAGGCTGCACCAGTACAAAAAGATTGTAAACTGAAGTTTTATATTAAAGAAAGATAGAGACGACTTGCAGCAGGTGGTTTTCACCCACATTGGGTTTCCACCTTATATCATGGTGTTCATGTGTATGGCTTTTGTGTGATCTGTTCTACTGCATCTGTTTACTCTTAATATGGTGAATAATGTCCTTATGCACTTAACTGAAGATAAACTAACTGAATTATAAGATTTCTGGTTATACGCTGTTTTCTTTAGACACATTTGCATGTACACGCTGGTTCACTTAACGAAAGTAGCGTATATGTTTCTGAGCATTGAAAAAGTTTTATAGTTCTGATAATACTGATTCACCCCCCCTCTCAGTATTATTTCCAACATAGAGATGGAGTTCAAGGCCATGGATCTAGTTTTATCCATCCAGGATGCGTGGAGTTTTTAAATATTCATGATTGTAAAAATGGATCCATATTTTATGGCCGCATCGACATTGTGTCTACCATTAACATAGATCTTTGCATATTTCCCTACTAATTCGTTGAGATAATTATGCTATGAGTATGGGAATGCCTACCTCAATGATGATTATATATTATATTGTAACCCTTGATTGTTTTAGGTCTCCAACCATGGTCTCTAATCCTAACTTTGGCATGATAAAGCGTTTCTTTCCACAAACATATTTTCTAACTTTGCACTTTATGGGGCAATATATATGACACCATTTTATCACCATTAGGAAAATGAACATCAATCTAGATCTTTTGTTATCCATCAAAGTGTTCTAAAGCATTCCCTTGCAAGGCTAGAAGCTAAACAATCCCAACGAGAATTAGAATTCTGGATTACATAGTCCAAAAACATATTTTTGAGTACTTGCAGGATTCCCTGGCCATATTTCACTCATACACGGATATGACCATCAAAGTTAGTGCAAATTTACGCTCTGTCTTCTACTATGAATTGCGCACATGACTCAATGAAATTGAAAATAAAAAATTAAATTCTAGAAGCTTTGTAGAGCGAATATTTCCCAACTGAAAGCTTTGAGATTATACTTACTCAAGCCTAATCCCTCTGTTCATGGAGATAATTACTTCTCTTTGTGGATCCCTAATCTATCCTTTTGAGGATCTCATCCCTTGAGAAGAGGATCTCAAAACTCCTCCTCTTGGCCTATAAATCGAACATAGACCAAAAGGTTAAGGAGGACCACTGAAGGTAAACCTATGTTGCTGAAATAGGGCTAGAAGGATTTTCATCTTAGGACAAGATTGGACACCATTGGAAGAGGCTCGTGACATCAAGGAAACCAGGTTGTAAGCTTTTTCTCCTTTGAATCCAATATAAAGTTGTTGTTCTTTCCTAATTGCATCTATTTTGACCTTATTTGCTAGATTCCTTGATCACTCGCATGGTTTATAATTGATTATTTATTCAAATATATATTGTATTTTAAGTTAGAAAATTCATTCATCTTTGATTTTATATGTAAGATGCTTTGATCCCTTTGAGTGTTTTTGTCTATGCAGATCTCTTTTGGAGCATCATGAAGAAGCTGTGGAAAGCCTTGGGAAAACCTCTAAGGCATTAAGGAAAATTTGGCTATGGAAAGCACTAAAAGGACTTCTAAAAGAACATCACTAATAGGTAAGTGATTCTTTGCGTACTACATGTTTCATATTTCAATTATAGGCTAAGGAAAGGTAGCAATTATTTTGACGTTTGTTACTAGGTTTTGTTGGAAATCTAGGGAGATCCTTATTGTCTGCAAAGAGGATTAGTCTGCTATAACACACTTTCTATTACATGTCAATGGTTTTGAAACAAATAATAATTGAGTTAATTTAGATGAAATGTTTCCATGATATAGTTCAAGATACATGTTTATTTGAAGTTTACCGATATTTGGATTTACAAAATTTATCCATAGAACATCAACATTCTTGTGATTTTTCATATATTTTTTTCATATTCCATCGGTGCCATTAATGAGGCCATATTTTGTATTATATTTTAATGCACATAACTCAAAATGAACATTGCATTTGATAGTGATTCTTGATGGTAATATCATTATCTTCTCATATGAAAAAAATCCTATTTCCTTACTGTGAGATTCATGAATTGCTTCAAGAACTATTAGCACTTCATTTACATATGACAACATTTTTTCCTTATGATTCTGTACATCCTAATTTTGTAAAATAGGTATCGAAGCAATGGATCTAGTGGTGAAAACCTATGACACATATACTATTTATATATTTTATGTGTTCATCAGATTGTTGATTCAATCACATTTTGTTAAGAATTTCAATGAATTTGTTATCTTTTTGATGCATTTTCAAACGCGATTCATAGCATTTGACTTTGTCTTTTCAGAAATCGTATACTAGTTTTTTGCATGCTAAAATTGGTTGCTCAAAAATAAAAGAATCATTGATCAGTTTCGCTTGGAACAAGTCATCTGAAAATATTATATCAATATTTCCAAAATAATTCAATGGAGTATGCTTAATTTTGCATAAGCATTTGTCAATGTGGTATAATAATGTTGAACCTATCAAGGATGCCTCATCAATCAACATAACATGAAGTTGTTTGCAATGTTTTTTTAATGTGTCTAATTTTTTACTTTTAAGCAAAATATTCAGATTTGTTAAATGGTAGATGGAATGTAGAATGCAATATCATACCACCTACATTGAACATGACCTTCCCTATGTATGATGTGATGATTCATTTTAATTGATCCGTGTCATATTCGAACATGTTGTACAAGCGAGTTATAGATTGGAATATTGCTATAACAATAAATGATTTTCCAATGCCTGCACCCCCTATTACATGTACATACAATGGGTCATTTGCATTTTTTATTTCTCAACCACTATTTTTTTCACTATCTTTGCCAGTTTTGGGTTAAGAATTCTCATGATTTCATAGAATTATATTTCTTCTAATACTTGTGGATATTTTACAAGTTGATAAGGTCTCTCAACAATTGATTTTGCAGTACTAACCTTTTGTAAATATTAAAAAATGACTTGATATCGTATACTTGATAACAATTTTTTTTTCACTATCTATTTCTTCACTTGGAGGTAAATTTCTTTCAAACAATTCACTCTCTTTGTTCTTAAGCTTAGCAACTATGTTATCAATATCAGTCCACATTGTCAATGTTTTGTTCGTGAATTTTTTATCATTACATTTTTATGATTTTCTCAAATAAAAAATATGCATTCTCCCAACTCAAATATTGTTCTTTAAATATGTTCTCATCAATACGATATGGGACATACAACATTAATCATTCTCTATAACAGTTATCAACATCAATATTTTTATTATACTATATGTACCTTATAACATATGGTCTATCAATGCCTCCTCTTTTTTCGCCTTGTAGTGTATAACATGATGCAAATTCCACTAAACATACATTTTCAATGTTTTTTGGTTGTTGCACATTACGATTGATAATTGATAAACATGCTATGTCTTACGAATCATCCGGTTCATGTCCTAAGTCTTTATGTTTCTTTAGTAAAAATGTTTGATCATATATTGCCGAAGTATTAATAAATATACCTTTTCTTGAACTAGTATTCAGTGGCATTGATAACATTATATATATAACTTGTTGTGAAAACAATTATTGTAAGTTCAAAACTACTTTTCCAATTCTTGCAATTGTTTCTATGATATCACCATCATTTTTTTGACATTCACTTCACATGCATTTAAACATCAATGTCATTGTTTTATCTAGCTTTGTCATATATGAACTACAATAAGTAGCTGTAGCATATGGTTCACGTACAAACTGAGCATTAGTATTTGCACCCCATATTAATGTAACATGCTGAGAAAAGCTATTCGTCCATATGTCTGCTGGTTCTCCTTTCAACAAAATTGTTCTTCAGTTCAAAGTACACTGAATTCCATGAAAATAATCAGATTTGGTTATACCTATTTTTCTAGAAAATATAAAATATATATGTCTCATCATGTTCCATAGTCTCTGGTGCATCAAATATCACTCTTGCATTCACCCTTTTTTTTGCATTTTCAAATTCCATAGGCTCAAGTATTTGTGATCTTAGCATTGGTGGTATTGGAAAATTGAACTTGCAATGCATCTGTTTTCCTTTCCTACAAGTTCCTATGTGATGATGAAGTTGAACAATTTTCATATTTGCAGGTAGTTTAGTTTAGTCTGGAATAAAATATTTTTACTTCATAGAAAAATGTATATATATATATATAGTATTAAAAATGAATGATGTATTTTCGAGAAGAGGCATGATCTTTTGTTCATGCCCCAATTACAAAATTACCCTAATTACATATTTTTTTAGTTTTTTACATAACATCGTGTTCCTCTCGAAAGAATGATTTGTCCTCAAATCATTCGTAACGAAGGGTGTTGTTGAAAGAATCTATAGTCTCCCAAGAGGCTTCTTATTTTGGTAGCTCCTTCCACTTAGTCAAGTATTCTTTGCTTACTCATGATCGTAACTTCTTTTCCCTGGTGATAATGATTTCTTATAGTTCTAAAATGATCTTCCCTTTTTCATTTAATGTTAGAAGTGGTGTCTATGCTAGTTGGTGTTTACCAAGTTATGTTTTAAGGAAAGACACATGGAATACATTGTCAACATGACTTTTATTAGGAGGGTTTAAGTTCTAGGCTACTTGGCTGATTTTTTTGTTAATCTGGTATGGTCCATAGAACTTTGGTGCCAATTTTTTTTTTCCTTTATGTTATAAAGGCTTTCTTGTAGGTATGAAGTTTAACAAATACCTATTCTCCAACCTAGAATTCTCTCTCTATTCTAGTTCAGTCAACTTGTTGCTTCATATGATTTCTTGCAATATTTAGATTTTGTTTTAGTGCTTGGAAGACTTTTTGGGTTTCTTCTAACTGATTCTTAATTGCTGGAAGTTTTCTCTCGATAATGGAAAAATACTTCCATTTAGTAACCTCATAATTGTACATAGCTTGAAATGGGGTCATTTTTGTTGAAGTGTGTTAAGTGGAATTGTACCACCACTCGAAAAGGTGCAATCATTGAGCCCACTTATTTTATTTGTCTGTTGCATAACAACAAAGGTAAGCTTATAAACATTTATTGGCAACTATTGTTTGACCATATGCTTGAGGATGGTATGATGAACTCAAGTTGAGGTATGTTCTGATATGTTTGAAAAATTCCTTCTAGAAATTTCCCTTAAATTTGGCGTCTCCATTTCTAACAATGACCTTGGGAAAACCATGTAGTTTGTAAACATTCTTACAAAATATCTTAGTGATTTTTTTTACTGAGATTGATTTCTTCATTCCTATGAAGTGTTCATACTACTACGAGAATGTTATATTTTACATTTGACATGGGTATCCCTTCAATAAAGTCCACTGATATTTATTCCTATTTTTAATTTAGAATATTTAAGGGATGGTAGAAACCAGGTGTCATAATGTTATCAATATTATTTCTCTGGCATTGATCACACTCTACTACATATGTTTGCATGTCATTATTCATTCCTTTCCAAAATAATGATTGGCATGCATTATAATAGGTTTTAAATAAACCTACATTTCCTGCAGATAGTGAATCATGGGACTCCTTAAGAACCTTGGACTTAAATTTGGAATTTGGGCATATGTAAATCCTTCCTTTATACCTTTATACGAAATAATATTTTTTTTCCATTCAAATTTTGAATTTTGAGAAAGATTATTGGTTATATCACATATTCTTGGATCTTTTGCATACTCATTTTGAATTTAATTAAGCCATTTTGGGACAACAATTGAGATTACAAGTAAGGTGTTGACGAGTCAAAATGTACCGCCAATGACTAATGGGTCTCCACAGTGTGAAGTCCCAATTAAACCTCACACCATTTGAGATAGGAGCCCCATTCAGTATGTGGGCCTGACTACCACAATGAATGTTTTCTGCACTTGGTTCTCAAATGAGAAGGTGTGAGAGTAGGACAAGAATGAAATGCTCGGGCAGCAAAACAAAATCATCCCAAGATTGACAAATTGTAGAAAGAGGTGCAAACAAGTCTCAACAAAAATAAGAAGAGATATACGATGAGAGGTATTAGTGAGATAAAACCCCATCAGACATAATAAACAGGAACATGCCCGAAGTCAATTATGAAATAGTTCACAATAGGTCACTGACATGACAAGGAGCAAGTAAACATAGATTCGAAAGAGAAACACACATGAAACCACTATGTATCAATACATAACATCTTGTGTATATGAAAGCACACATACAAATATGGTGAGGTACCAAAAAACTAATAAAACCATCATAAGTAAGCATGGGAATTAGTGCCAAAGATAAAAGAAAATATCTTATTAATATTTTTGCAACTTCAAATACATATCATGCAATTGGTCAATACCCAATAGTGGAACATGGACTTTTCATACTGATGAGCCTCATAAATGGATAATTATAAGGGCTCATTTTACCTCCTAATCTATTCAAATCAGCCATTCTCTTAGCTTATTATATGATTTTCTGATTATATTTATGCTTATGGAGTGAGTTGAGTTAGTTATGATGTCATGTGATCTAACGTATGTTTAATGCAGATTATTGATGAATTTTGAGGTCAAAGTCAAGGATCCAGTGGACAAATGGTAACAATAACTTGAAGTGAACAAAGGAGAGGACTTATATGAGGGAATTCCCCTAATCTATTACTCCTCACTTCGAATTCCCCTTCATTCAGCTCGGAGTACAAGCAGCCAATTTAGGCACTAGAAGGCAGCCGAGCAAGTGGAGGATGACTGATGATTATCTCGAGTTTTGGAAGCCAAGCCTCCCTGATTTTAAGGAAACTATTGGTAGCTTCATTTCTATAAGTAGAGAGGCCTAGGGCCTCACTAGGGTCAGAGTTTTGTCAAATTTTTGTTGGGATTTTTCTTATGTAAACTCTGCTCAACTTTGAGCTTATTATTTTGTGACAGTTTCACATAATCTTGCTATTGTTTTGGAAATAAAGATGGAATCTTTTTTGAGTTAGCACTGAGTTACCTCAGAGGGCTAAAGCTCTTGGGTTAGGGCCCAATCCAAGCATCCAAGCTCCTCTTTACTTGTATTTATATTTTTTATTTTAGTTTGTAGATTAGGTTGTTGTTAGATGTATTTCTTTTATGGTTAAGAATAAGTTTCTTTTGATGATTCAATAGTTTGCTTCCATTTGTGCTTTCTATAGTAGGTTAAGCACTGAAAAAGAGAAGATTCAAAAGGCTAGAAATAGTGCCTTTGCCTCTCTTCCTCCATTTGGGACCATGATTTGAGGAAAATACCCTCTTGCTGCCCCAAAAACACAAATTTTCCTCATTCATAGGACTTCTAGTGTTTGCAACTCTTTAGTTGGTTAATAGTCTAGTTTGCTTGGCTTCAGAACTTCTTCATCACACTCACTTCATTATTTACAATAGTATTTTTTCATTCTTTCCTTTCTTGCAGCATTCCTCAATATTTACTTTCATAGATCATAGTTTAGACTATTTTGATTCAAGTCTTTGTTCTCCTAGACACACTTCTTTCATTGCTTGCTTGATCTTGTTGGATGGTTGTCAGTTGTTTATGTAGTAGATCTCTTCTAGAAGTAGTCCAGTATATAAATAATCCCATCTTCCATCTGATCCATGCCCTACAAGTCGCCCAAGTCTCCCCTTAATTCTGCCTTAGTTTCCTGCATTTTCCATAGAATTTCATCCCCTCTCCTTGAGAAAATCCAATCATCTTTCTTTCTCTTGATGATTATTTCTAGACCCTAGGTGCCCTAACACCTCATTCTAGCCTTCATCCACCTCTTTCACCCACTCTCACACCCTCAAAACAATGAAAACTTCTCCCAGCCTCCTCTTATAGGCCTCCTATAGAACGTTGTTTTTCCTCCTGTATATTTCCTGTGTCCTCTTGTAGATTTTCCTGTAGGCTTTCTTTCGAAGGCCAAGTGTGGGAAAAGCCTCCAGAAGGCCACCTGAGACCTCCTAGGACCCATCCACACCATCCTACATCCTCTGAAGTCTCAAAAACACCCTCCAATGCCACCTATTCGCTGCCACATTCACAAACAATAAATTACATGCATGTCAAATTCACATAAAAATCCAAAAAGATGTTTTTTGCTCATTTACTTACAAAAATAGCATAGTTAGATGTTGTTTACTTCCTTGAGTAGGTAATGGCATTCTTTTCATGATTTTCATAGTGCTTTCTGCAAATGTAGAATTAGTTCGGTAATTAGGATTTACTAGTTTTTCTTTACATTTTAGTCTTTCCCCTTTCTACAGTTAGAGTAGCATCTATAGAGTAATCTTTATCTCCTTTCATCACATATAGAGATCTTCTAGAATCCATAGAAGTTGTCTTGAGCTTCTAGTGATCTTGCACTGGCTAACCAAGTGACAACCTACAGTAAGAACTAGTACTTGTGCATACAACACAGTCGCTTCCATGTTTGTTACGAACTACCAGGTTGAAAAGAGTAAAGAAGGAAACCCAGGAGTTGCAACATTATTGCTGCAATACTGGTGCTCACCATCTTTTTGGCACTGTTGCTAGGGAAGTGTCAGAGTATTCTGTGATTATTGCCTTCTTATTTTTTCTATTGCAACTTTCTGCTAATAGTTTATTTCAACAAGAGTAGACTAGTCATTTCCTATCCTTTCAAGTTCTGCATTTCCTTGCTTTCCTTTTCAATTCTGCAAATTTCATTTCAGCGAGTGTAGATTAGTCATTTCCTTTCCTTTCAAGTTCTGCATTTCCTTGCTTTCCTTTTTCAAATTCTGCAAATTTCATTTCAACAAGTTCATTTCAGTTAGTTGCAATTTGTTTTGTTCAATCAATTTCAGTTTTGCAAGTACTATCAATGTGGGAAAAAAAGAAACAAAAACCAACCAAAAAAAATTATTTTCATGCCTCGTAGGAACAGAGATAACTCAGGAAAATTTTTGCTTAACACCCCCACTGCTTCACACAGTCATCCTTCTCTCTTCTTCGGTGGCATCGATCAAGAAGAACCCTTAGGTGACAACCAGACATATTTGAAGAACCTATAAGGGAAGAAGAAGAAGAAAACATTCCTTTGGAGCCAATGGCTGAACACAAAAATGCTAGGGGGAATGGAGAGAGAATAGAGGGTACTTTTCCCATTCGGGAGACCAATGGGGACACCAAAATGAAGAATATAAGCCCTTCCGCCCTACCTCATTTCCATGGTCTGACTACAGAATATCCTAACACCTTTTTGTTTGAGTTTGTTGTTATTTTTCGAACCTATGACTATGGAGAAGATGAGAAAAAGTTGAAACTATTCCCTTCTACTCTCAAGGATGCGGCACTGCTCTAGTTCATGGGATTACCTGGCAATAACATCATAACTTGGGCTCCGATGCAGCAAGCCTTTAACAACAAGTATCAAGACTATTGTAGGTCAAAAGATACTAAGGAAGAAATTTTCCAAATGACCATAGGAAGTGATGAGTCCCTAGAGGACTATGAAGAGAGGTTCCAGCTTAGTTACAAAAGGGCCAGGTGTACACTTGTCCCTGAGTCTCTGAAGCTGGTCTTGCTCAGGGGAATTTGGGAAGATCTTTTAGACACCCTCGATATAGTGGCTGAGGGAGACATCTACCAACTATCCTATGAGGACATAAAGACTGTTTTTAGGAACCATTCTAGAGCAGCTAGAAAGAAAGGTAAGGGGAGTCAACCCATAGCCAGTACCTCTTCCCCTAGCTTATCCATTAAAGGAGAAATTGGGAACATGTTGGAAGACTTCAAGAGTGAGATGTTGTAGACTCTTACCATGCAAATGGATACCTTGCATATCAAAAGGAAACAAGAGGAAGCAGAGAGGGCTTTGGCCATTTTTTTCCCTAGATGCACCAAGAGGCATCCTTGGAATGAATGCCCATTGAACTCTATAGAAGTTTGTTCAGTTTGTGAAGAAAATCATTCTACGGACAAGTGCCCTTCCTTACTTGGAATTAAAGCTATATATCAAGGGGCTGAGGGAGTCACTGAATAGCTCTATTACATAAACCAAAGGAGGCCGCATGGACCTAGACTGTATTAGCAAGGAATGCAAGGGACATCTCAAGCATACTACAACCCGAACCATGTCACTTCCATACCTTATTGGGGCCCCCTTGCTCATCATTCCTAGTCCACACCTCCTCCTTGGTCCTTCACATGTCCATATCATGCCCAACCATCCACCCATTCATTTTAATCCTATGCTCAGTCGCAGCCTTAGTGGAATGCATCTCCTTAGGGGTGGAGGCCCCAATACAACTCTCGTCCCACTGTTTTGCCTCCACCACCTACCCAACCACAACCATTACCTCCTCTTCCACCAAAGCAGCCCCAAATACTTGCCTAGCCAAATCCAAACCCGAAAAAGAGATGGGCTCAACAAGTGTATAGTGGGGAACCATCATGCCTAGCTTATGCTATGGAGAATTAGGAAATTAACTTATGGTCTAGGAAATTTCTCCTAGATAGCCAGCCTCCAACTAGGGAGGTTGAGGAAGATAAAGAGGAAAGAGAACCTAAAGCAAATCCACCCTTTTCTGAGAGACTATCCGTAACAGTCTAGCCTACCCCACAAGAAACTGAACTCTTGGGAGAATTGAAACATTTATGTGTGAAGATACCACTTCTACAAGCCATAAAAGATGTGCCTATCTATAAAAGGTTGATAAAAGAGAAGTGCTTTAGGCATCCAAGAAGGCACAAGAGAGATGCGCCAACCATCAATGTCATAGGGCAACTGTCCAACCTGATGTTAATGCAGGTAATCTGTCCAAAATATCTGGACTGTGGAAGCCTAGTAGTTGATGTCCACATCAATGGCACAATGATCCCAAACACCTTGATTGATATGGGAGCTACCATTAATTTGATGAAAAAGGACACAATGCTCAAACTCAACCTCCAGGGCTCCTTGAGGAAGACCACAACCATGCTATACCTTGGAAAATGTGATGGTCTCCATTGATTCTTCGGAGTACCTTGCTGATTCCTTAGTTCTCTAGCCAAAGGCAAAGCTCACTGGGTATCCTCTCATTCTAGGAAGACCCTCATTAGCTACCGCCAATGCCTGCATCAGCTGTCGAGTTGGGAACATGACTATAAAGAATGGGCATATGTTGAAGAAGTTAATTCCATATCCTCCTGCCCAATCCTTGCTAGAACCTGATCTACCTCTCTAGTTGGAGGATGAAGAGGAGGATGAAGTCTATTCTGCACCGCTTTATACATTAGAAACTACCACGGGGGGAAAACTGCAAGATGAGGATGATATGATCGAAAATTTGATCCAAAATCCACCTCCCAGTGTATCACCATTACAAGACATAGTCAGAGAAACCGAAAACAACCCCTCAATTGATCTCTGTGTGGTCGATCCTACTCCTCCCCATGTCAAAAATATAGAGTTTGGCCCAGAAAGAACATTGAAAATCAATCCATCCCTATCCACTTCCTAGGAGAAGGAACTATCTAGCCTGCTGAGAAAACACCTAGATTCCTTCACTTGGAGTTATAAGGAGATGAAGGGAGTGCACGCTTCAGTATGCACTCATCATATATACATCAAGGAGGATTGCAAACCAGTAAGGTAGCCTCAAAGGAGGATGAATCCATCACTTAAAGATATTGTTAAGGAAGAACTGCAGAAATTGCTTGATGCAGGATTCATCTATCCCATCTTTAACAGTGAATGGGTCTCTCCTTTGGTGCTAGTGCCAAAGAAAAATGGTAAGTTGAGAATCTGTGTCGATTATCAGGAATTGAAAAAAGCCACTAAAAAGGACCATTTTCCTTTACCTTTCATAGATCAAGTGTTAGATGGTGTGGCAGGGAAAAAGCTTTTCTCTTTCCTAGATGGGTTTAGTGGGTACAATCAGATTCAAATCAGCCCACAAGACTAAGATAAGACCACTTTCACTTCTGCTTGGGCTACCTTTGCATACCGGGTCCTTCCTTTTGGTTTGTGTAACATACCAACCACTTTCCAAAGAGAGGTACTGAGTATATTTTCTGAATTAGTTCATGATGCAGTAGAGATATACATGGATGCATTTACTCCTTATGGCTCTGACTTTCAGGAAGCTTTATCTATCCTAGGAAATGTTCTAGACAAGTGCCTTGAGATGAACCCGTCCCTCAGTCCGGAAAAATGTGAATTTCTGATGATTGAGGGGACCGTGCTAAGTCATGCAATATCTCAACAAGGATTACAGGTGGATCCCAACAAAATTGCCACATCCAAAGGGCCCCACCTCCTCAAAAGGTGAGAGATGTCAGATGTTTCCTAGGCTTAGCTGGGTATTACCGAAGATTCATTAAAGATTTTAGCAAGCTAGCCTCTCCTTTGTTTGGCCTCTTAGGTAAAGATGTCGACTTCATATGGTCGTAAAACTGTCAAGAAGCCCTAGATACCTTGAAGAGCAAGCTAGTGACTGCCCTCATTCTTAGAGGCCAAAACTAGGCCCTACCTTTCCACATTCACACAGATGCCTAGAACAAAGCAATAGTAACAGCCTTGGGACAAATTGATGGAAATTTACCTTATGCCATATACTTTGTAAGAAAAAACTTATCAAAGACGGAGTTAAACTATACAGTGACCAAGAAGGAACTCCTAGCTATTGTGCATTCCTTAAACAAATTTCAGACATTATAATACAAGCTATCAAACTTTTGTGCACATTGATCATGCTGCAATTAAATACTTAATGAACAAACTGGATGTAAATGCTCGCATTATTAGATGGTTTGTTTTACTACAACAGTTTGACTTAACCATTACTGATAAGCCTAGCAAAGAAAATGTTGTTGCTAACTTTTTGTCTAGAGTAGCCTACAGGTGAAGAAGGAATGGTGGATGACCAAACACCAGATGAACATATATTTGCTATCTCAGTGCTCTCTCCATGGTTTGTTGATATAGAAAACTACTTGGTTTCAACATAGTTTCCACCACACCTGTCCTCAACAGAGAAGAGCAAGATAGTAAGGAAAAGTGCCCCTTTCACCCGGATTGGGGGAAATCTCTTCAAAGTTGGCCCAGATCAGATCTTGGGAAGATGTGTCAGGGAGGAGGAAGTCTTTGACATCCTCCTAACCTATCATGACAGGCCTTGTGGAGGTCATTTTGCAGCAAAAGGAACTGCCTTCAAGATATTGCAAGCAGGCTACTACTAGCCCACTCTTCATCAGGATGTGAGGAGATATACTAGCCAGTGTGATCAGTGTCAGAGGATGGGGAAACCTACTCTAAAAGATGAGATGCCCATGCAACATCATGTGACCTTTGAGCCATTTGAGAAGTGGGGCATGGACTTTGTGGGCCCTATCAGCCCTCCTTCAAAGTAGAAAAAATACATCATTGTGTGCACCGATTGGCTGAAAAAATGGGCAAAGACAAAAGAAATCAAAGCAACGATAGAGGAAAAAGTAGCTAAGTTTTTAAGAGAAAACATATTCCACAAGTTTGGGTATCCAAGAGATTTGGTCACAGATCAAGGTAGTCAGTTTACTTCCAATTTGATTGAAGACCTGCTCACACATCATAGAATCAAGCACAAGACTTCGACCCCTTACCATCCATAAGCCAATGGGCAGGTGGAGGTCACTAATAGAGCATTGTAAGGCATCCCAGTGATGTCAAAAAAAGAGAGGAAATAAGATCCCTAGGTGAAAACCTCCCTTCGAGGCACCCAGGGTAGGCAATTAGGGTGAAAACCTCCTTGAGGCACCCTAGTTGTTTTCAAACAAAAAAGAGGAAAAGAAAAATGAATTTTCATTTGCATTGCAGGTTCACAGGAGGACTACAGGAAGCATCAAAAGGTGCTAAGGGAGCCCTAAAATCAACACTAGCACCCATCCTACCTTCCCACACCTTTCTCCATCATTCTTGGTAGTTCTTTCACCTCACTGTGCCTCTTTTTCAAAAACTATGTTTTCTACAGGAGGCTCCTGTAGGAATTACAAAGAGCTAGAAATGGATATAAAAGGCAGATTGAGGGACAGGGAAGCTTCATGAGGAATCTATAAATCCTCCTACCATCTTCAAACCTACTTGCCATCATTTCTAAGCCTACATCACACCCCAAGCATCACTCTTCTTCCTGTCCAAGAAAACATAGAAAAAAATAGTTTTTTCAAAAAAAAAAAAACAAAAAATAAGAAAGGAAAGGCACCATCCACCTCACCTGAAGCCTACCTATTACCTCTCCATCCCTATCTACATCTCTGCCATCATCCTCATAGCTCCAAGCACAGAAAGAGATGACTATTCAAGGGGAGAAGGAGCTATAGGAGCGCCTGTAAGAATTCTTGTAGCAGGTGATCCCTTTAAAATCTAGAATCAGCAGCAAGAGAGGGCAAACATGAAGGTTGAAGAAGACACTTGAAGCTCAGATCTAGCCAGAAAAGAACCTGCATAGGACAAAACCACACATCAGTGAGTAGATAACATGCATCAAAAGAAACAAGGGCAAGCAGCATAGAGAAAGAGCCACAACACCTCACAAGCAAATACATTCAGATCTTAGCTAAGTAACTAATCCACTCCTCTGTTTGCATTTGTGTAATTAGAAGGCATGCAAAAGTAATGAGATGGTTGAGGATGAATGAGGGAAAGATGACCAGTTAACTTGGCCACCTTCATCTAGCTGACTCCACTCATCCGAGGACGTCACCCACACGTGCGCACAGTCAACGCAAGAAAGATGTCAAGGACAGGTGGTGGAGGAGGTGTGAACTCAGATGCAATCATGAGGGATGATTATGAGGAGGGACCATGATGAAAAGTTAGGTGGGGACCAACGGTTCGAATATAGACAACGTATACGTTGCCAGCTCACCCTCCATCACTGGGAATATTCATAAAGGGAAATAAGTACTCCTCTCTGGGCACTCTCACCACCTTGTCCTTCATTCTCTCCTTGAAACTCAGCTACAACAGTTTCTTTGTGCCCCCGCAGCCTCGTAACCATCGTTCTCCATTGATCTCTCCCATATTCCTACTCTCAGCGTTTTCTATAGGAGCACTTACAGGTTCTACAAGAGCACCTACAGGAATTCTATAGGAGGGACAATAGGCTTCTATAGGAGGGGCAGTGAGTTGTTTTAGCACGATTTTTAGTTTGAGGAGGTAGGTTCCATGCATGCCCCCATTGAATATAAAAATATGTAAGTAGTGGTTTAAATTTGAAGAGGAGATAAAGTATTTAGGAGGAGGAAATACATAAAAATATTCTGTTTTTTTTATTAAAAAAAACACAGTCTCCTCTGTTTCTCTGTTTTCTTAAAAAATTGTTGTCTCCATCTCCATATTTGGTTTTCCAAAGAAATATAAACAAAATGACAGGAGGAATTATGTGGAAGGAGCCCACAAATTCCTCCAGGCTCCATGCACATCCCCAAGTAGTGGGCATCTTCAAAAGGGCAAATTGGATGAACTTTTTTGAGAAATTCTGAGGGTTTGATGAGGAGATTTCCCAAAAATTTTCCCACTCTTTGGTCCCTCACTCAAGAACACATGCCACTGCCACCTTTAGAGGTCTTTCCATGGAGATAACCCTTGAATTTATTAGTAGAGTCACTACCCTTCCTCTTGGGCTGCCTTGAAGTAAGGATGAGAAACCGATTGGCCAGGTTGCCAAGAAAAACTTCTTTCAAAACAATGAAACCCCTATAGAGGATAAAAAAGGCATTAGAAGGGCTAGCATACCATATTCTTGGGATGAGGTTAGCTAAGAAATAATCAAGTATATTTCCTGTGAGTGGAGGTACAACATTGTCTATGGTTATCACTTTAGAATCATCCATGAATTAAGGTATGGGATGGACACTCCAGCCCCTTAGAAGCTCAACATCCTCTACTTCCTCTTGCAGTCCCTCATTGAATCAAGCACTAAAGTAAAAGGAGGAAATTCAAAACAACTAGATCACTATGGGTTAATTAAAATTTTAGGGAAGAAGCCCTACATGCATTTAAACTCCCTATAGCATGGGAAATCTTCTGAAACATGACAGCTGAGGATGACATAAAAGCCCTAAACTATGATATCAGTCCTACTATGAGTGAGGAGGAAGAGCAGCAAGGGGGAGAAGGTGAAGCAACTGGTTGCTTAGCAGAACAAGAAAGGAAGGAGGAAGAAACTAAGATAGAGGAAGAGAAAGCTAAAGAAATAGAGCAAGAAGAAACAAATATAGGAAAAGAGACACAAGGAGGAGAGAAAGAGGTAGAAAAGACAGAACAAGGAGAATTGTCCCGTGAGACTCTAGAAAGAGAGGCAATAGCTGCTCTCACTGCCCTCCGTACACTAATCAAGCCAAAACAAAAGAGGAAAAGGCAGGCCTCCATGTATTTTAGGGCTAGGAAGAGCACAAGAATCAAACCATGGAAATATACACGCTCTTCAAAAGTTCCAATTACAATTGAAGATTCACCCTCTACCCAAGGAAAAGAATCCCCTTCCAAGGCACCTATCACGTATGAAAGGGGGACTCCTAGATCTCCTACATGGAAAGAAAAGGTAGAACTACAGGACCTAAAAACAATCCTATAGGAGGCTCAGACAGTTCTACAGGAGACACTATCAAAGCTACAGGAGACCCAACAACTTGAAAAAAGGATATAAGAAGAACCACAAGGAAAGGAGGAAATACCAGAGTTACAAGAACTTGATCCCCAGCCTAGTCTGGCTTCCTATTACAATCCGCTTGACAGAGGAAGGATAATTCCACAAAAGTTTGAAATTCCACTATTATTTGAATTAGAGAAAGAGAGAATAAGAACACATAGATGGATGCAAATAGCCAAATCCGTATGGAGAACAAACTCAGAGAAATGTGAAGAGAGCTGAGTGATATTAGAAACAGGGAAGCAATTACAAGGAGCCACCTTGAAACTGAAAATGAATTGTTGAGGAGGTAGCTGCAAGAGAAAGGGACCCAGCTAGCATGCACGGCCAACTTCTCCATGGAGGCATTGCAATGTAGAACACCAAGAAAATCCTATGGCATATATCTCAAGGACCAATAGCTGCAATTGCAGATAAAGAATTTGGTACAAAGAGGCACAATGCATTTCCAAGATTACACACAGTTTATGGACTTGTGTGACCAAAGCACATCAGAAGATAAGCAAAAGATGGAAAAATTCTACCTACATAACATGGCCATCATAGACATGAATGTGTGGGACCCCAATGACAGGCTAGGGGACCTGCAACTAATGGCCATGGCCACGTGGATGAACCATGAAGAGTTGAGGGCAGCAGAAATAAGAAGGTTGATGATAAAAGAGTAGCATGAGCCACTAATGATCAGAGCTGAGCCATAAAATCCCATGGCACTCATCAGCACACATAACCTGCTTGCCAATAATCCTAAAATTGCCCCTATATATATAAGTGATCAGGCACAAGCCATTGCACACTTTGAGGATATGCAAAGGCTACTTGGGGATGACTATGTGCATGCATGCATGAGGAGATGAAACACCTTACCACACAGTCTGCAGATCAAGAAATATCATTCCCCCATGAGGATGAATGAGGCATTAAGAAGGGTGCCACTGTACAAGAACTCCATGCAGAGGCTGAAGGTCAACTGGATTGGCCTCAAACTGAGTCCCCCACTGTTGTTAGGTATGCTGGAAGGTAGAAGAGAAGAAGAAGAGGAGGAGCAATGGGAAGAGATAGAAAGGAAGGCAAAATTCTATGACAAGGAAGAGGATACCACATCAGAATCTTGGGATGCTAGGGAGGCCACCAGGGCCCTAAAATATGAGGAGATGGACTAAGTTGCTCAGAGGATGAGCAACACTTTCAGTAGGGTGGTGATGATGAACCTCATAAATGGGTAATTATATGGGCTCATTTTACCTCCTAACCTAGTCAAATCAACCATCCTCTTAGCGTATTGTATGATTTTTCGATTATATTTATGATTATGGAGTGAGTTGAGTTAGTTATGATTCCACGTGACCTAACATGTGTTTAATGCAGATTATTGATGAATTTTGAGGTGAAAGTCAAGGATCCAGTGGACAAATGGTAGCAATAACTCGAAGTGGACGAAGGAGAGGACTTATAGGAGGGAATACCCCTCACTTATTACTCCTCACTTTGAATTACCCTTCATTCAGCTCGGAGTACAAGTAGCTAAGTCAGGCACTAGAAGGCAGTCGAGCAAGTGGAGGATGATTGATTATTATCTCAAGATTTGGGAGCCAAGCCTCCCTGATTTTAAGGAATGTATTGGTAGCTTCATTTGTATAAGTAGAGAGGCCTAGGACCTCACTAGGGTCAGAGTTTTTTTGGATTTTTGTTTGAATTTTTCTTATGTAAACTCTACTGAACTTCGAGCTTATTATTTTGTGATAGTTTCATGTAATCTTTTTTGGAAATAAATATGGAATCCTTTCTGAGTTAGCACTGAGTTACCTCAGAGGGCTGAAGCTCTTGGGTTAAGGACCAATCCAAGCAGCCAAGCTCCTCTTTACTTGTATCTGTGTCTTTTACTTCAGTTTGTAGATTAGGTTGTTGTTAGATGTATTTCTTTTATGGTTAAGAATAAGTTGTTTTTGATGATTTAGTAGTTTGCTTCCATTTGTGATGTCTATGGCAGGTTAATCAGTGATAAAGAGAAGATTCAAAAGGCTATAAATAGTGCCTTGGCCTCTCTTCCTCCCTTTGGGACCATGATTTGAGGCAAAGACCCTCTTGCTGCCCCAAAAACACAGATTTTCCTCATTCATAGGACTTCTAGTGTTTACAACTCTTTAGTTAGTTAATAGTCTAGTTTTCTTTGCTTCAGAACTTCTTCATCATGCTCACTTCTTTATTTACAATATTCTTTTTTAATTCTTTCCTTTCTTGTAGCATTCCTCAGCATTTACTTTCATAGATCATAGTTTAGACTATTTTGATGCAAGACTCTGTTTTCCTAGATGAACTTCTTTCATTGCTTGCTTGATCTTATTGGTTGACTGTCAGTTGTTTATGCAGTAGATCTCTTCTAGTAGTAGTTGAGCCTATCATTCATCCCATCCTCCATATGATCCATGCCCTACAAGTCACCCAAGTCTCCCCTCAATTCTGCCTTAGTTTCCTGCATTTTCCATAGAATTTCTTCCCGTCTCCTTGAGAAAATCCAATCATCTTTCTCTCTCCTGATGATTCTTGGTAGACCGTAGGTGCCATAACACCTCATTCTAGCGTTAATACACCTCTTTCACCCACTCTCACACCCTCAAAATAGTGAAAACTACTCTCTGCCTCCTCCTATAGGCCTCTTGTAGAACGCTGTTTTTCCTCCTGTAGATTTCCTGTGTCCTCCTGTAGATTTTCTTGTAGGCTTTATTTTGAAGGCTGAGTGTGGGAAAATCCTCTATAAGGCCACCTGAAACCTCCTAGGATCCATAAACACCATCCTACATCCTCTCAAGTCTAAAAACCACCCTCCAACACCACCTATTCGCTGCCACATTCACAAACAATAAATTACATGCATGTCAAATTCACATAAAAATCCAAAAAGATGTTTTTTGCTCATTTACTTCCAAAAATAGCTTATTTATATGTTGTTTACTTCCTTGAGTAGGTAATGGCATTATTTTCATGATTTTCATAGTGCTTTTTGCAAAAGTGGAATAGTTGGGTAATTTAGGTTTGCTTTACATTTTTGTCTTTCCCCTTTCTATAGTTAGAGTAGCATTTGTAGAGTAATATTTCCCTCCTTTCATCACATATAGAGCTTCTTCTAGAATCCATAGAAGTTGGCTTGAGCTCCTAGTGATCTTGCGCCGGCTGACCAAGTGACAACCTGCAGTAAGAACTAGTACTTGTGCATACAACACCGTCACTTCCAAATTTGTTATGAACTACCGGGTTGATAAGAGTAAAGAAGGTAGCCCAGGAGTTGCAGCATTATTGCTACAATACTGGTGCTCACCATATACCGTTGCCTAATGCTAAAACCCTACCCCCATTGTAGATCCACTCTACTAGCTGCCAAGAGCTGAGTGGCCCTAGGTCTCAAGCATAAATTAGCTATCTATCTTGGCCTCAAATCAAATGCTAAAGTTCCTATCATAATGAGGCCTGGGGGATAATTTATAGAGATGAGGTGACTTTTCACCTACCATGACCCTTGGTCTTCCCTTGTGCCCTTTCGGCTACCCCCATGACTATTGAGTTTACTCACTTCTTTCTCAAACCAAAATGATTGTTACATGCCCACATCAGTTCTAACATAACTATTGATATAATGGCTAACAATATTTACATTATGATGAAGGAGAGTGAGGGGAGGATGTAGAGGGTCCTCAAAAACCCTAGAATGCTCATTGTCTATATGTCAAAATGTTGAGGATGCTTGGTCTTAGAGCTGCCTCATTTTCCTACTACTCTGATTCACTCACATTCATCAATATTCTGGTGAAGTGCCTTTGATTTTATTGAAAGGTTCTTGGGACTTGGAAGGGAGCATCTGGCTCACTAAAAGGAAACCCTAATGTTGGGTCTCATTGCTGACATTGTTGAGAAATCATGGGGAAATGAATCATTGAAGTGTTTGTCGTTCCCACACCTGACCACCCTGTTGTTGGGAAAAGTATCTATTCCGAACGCCCCTATCCCACTCTAAGGTGTGACAGTGCCTTAGAAACAAACAAGGAAAACTATTTTCGTATTCTTCTTTACGAAATGTAAACGAAGAGGAAGGATGTAACTAAGCTGTTTCTTGCGCTAGTTTGTTGATCCAACCACTCTCCTCTTTGTTCGTTTCCCGTTGCCTGCTCCCTTACTGGCCCAGCTTCGCCAAGTTCCTGCAAGATCATAGAAGAGGAAAACTACACAAAAGACATAGATTTACATTCATAAAAAGCTTAGGATCATATTTAAGCTAAACATGCAAATATAACAAAGCATCATTGATACACAACATGTAGGAGAAACTCAAATAGTTTTATTGATATGATAAGAAAGTCCAAGAGGAGATACAACCAAGTGAGTCCCGATCCAGCATCTACCTCCCAGCAAAGGAATCCCTTCCTCACCTCCAACAAAGCATAAATCACCCAATGCACTAATCTCAATCTCAAACCAACAACAATTCTCTGCAAAGTACAAAATTCCAGCCTCTGGATCTCTGGGATGAGGGATCCATATATAGATGTAAGCAGAGAGGATGAGTCAACTTATGTTTTGACTTGTGGCTTCTCTCTGTCAGTTCTTGCTTCCACTTGGAGGCTGAGAGCCTCTTACTCATCCTTGGTCGAACTCAGTGAGGCAAGTGTCATTGAGAAAGATTCTGGAAGCTTCCATTGTTTGTACACCTCGCGGAATGACACTGCCATTTGGCATTTCCCACTCAGCGCACCCTGGTAGTGCATTTAGGTGCGTTGCAACGCACCTAGCTAGTGTACTGGGGTGCTTTGCAATGCAGGCAGCTAGTGGAGCACTTGAATTGATCCTGATTTGACTGATCCTGTGTAGTTTTTGGTGGAGAACTTCTGGGAGAAGCTGTCATTGGTTGACCTTGTTCCTTTAGGGGCAGGAACAACACTTTTAGGGAATTTGGATCCCTTGGATTATGGACATTTCATGCTAAAAGTTGTAAGGCACAAAAATGTCTATAACAGTTGCCCCCTAAAGTATGAGGCCGTTTATCGGGTGAAATGCTTTATTAGGAGGATCCAAAGTTCTTTCAATGCTGGGAGGAGACCTGTAATAAGATACAATACAATACATTATTTTCATACTATTTTCATGATCTAGCTGAGGTGGGCATTCCCATGCTCAGCTTTATAAATTCATTTTTATGTACATAGGACAGACAATCGTTTGATGGTAAACCGATGATTCTGATGAAATCATCATCCTTTTGGTAGGATGATTATCTGTGCTGCAATGCTGTACATGTCAATCTCTTTATTTTTCCTGAATATATATCGCAGCCTGGATGGATGAAACTAGATCCGGGGTCTTCAATCTCGTCCGATCTTCACTCTAAGTACAAGTCGATCCATGTGAGAAATGTTTTGAAGTCGAACATGGAAAGACATCTCTTGATTACCAGTTAATGATGTAAACTGTTAACAAGCGCGATAATGACCCTCAAGGTACTGCAGTACAATTCACGTGGTGTGAATAAAGGACTTGGTGTTGAACACCACGCAAAATCTTTCGGTCCAAGGTCATTGATGTATACCTGTCGCCGGAAGTGAGAAACTTGCCATTGAGGCATGCAAGCTTCAAAGTACTGAAGGGGGGTGTTCCTAGATCAACTTCTTGGATAATGAGCTGATGTCAACAAGAAGCGATCCGTCAAAGGAGGGCCTTAATGAATCCCACATCAATGACACGGAATGGAGCAAATGATTTTGATGGAGGTGAAAACGATCTGATGATATATGGTTCAGGGTGGCGGTCATGAAAGAATGAAGTATAATGTATGGTAGTGGATGGGACATGGGTGACTTCTCTCGATGACTTCTCTTGAACATATCGACAACACTTATATGATGGATTGGTAGCATTTACCCCAAAGGTGGATGGTATGGCGAGACCATGGTGATGTGACCGGTGAATGAAACAACCCAACCCGACTCAAGCACGGAGTGGAAGTGTCATGTTCAAGAGCGACTTGCTACCAGTAAAGGTTCTTTGAGTTTCTTCCCAATTTTTCCCCAGTCATTGCCGACTAGTACCTCTTTATTTTTGTCAAGCTTGAGGAGGATAACATATGCTTGTTCTATAATTTTCCCTTCGGGCAAGCCCATCGCTATGTTTTAACGAGCCTAGCAATAGTGAAACTCGTTCTCGTCTAAAGACAAGTTTGTCGCTATTAATCTTTTTAACGAGTTTAACGACAAAGATAACTCGATCCTTTTCATTTTTAGAGAGTCTGAAAAGGTACGTAAAGATAACTCCAAAGTTCCTTTTTCATCATCTAATCCCTTAAGTCCGAAAAAGTATAAAACAATACAGAAGGGATGAATTTTCGATAGTTTTAACGAGCCGAACAAAACAAGCGCTCGATCTTTTTGTGCAATAATCCCTCAGGTCCAAAAAGATTAAAATCTAGAGGAGGGATAGCACTTCCGGTCGCTTTAACGAGCTGGAAGGCCAAAACTCGGCAATCTTTTCATATTTTACGAGTCAGATGAAAAGAGCTTAAAGAATACTCGTCTTTTGAGGTACGAGTGATAAAACGGGTAGCAACTGATTCCAGGTAAGGGCTAGAATTCTCCAAGCACGGTAGGGTCACAAGGATGGCTAGTGAAATCACTCTTCGCAGCTGTTCCTCAAAATGGGTAAACAATCAAATGGAGGTGAATGATCGGCCAATGGAAAAGTGGAGGTGACGGTGCAAACACGACCAAGGCTTTAATGGCTGATAATGTTACATTCACGGTGGTTATTTACCGGAGGATAGTTCATTTTTTAACGAGCTTAAACGCGGGTTGAAACATTTGCTCGATCTTATGTTTATTTTTTAACGAGCATGAACTATGTGCTAAAACTGCTCGATAACATGGTCTAGTTTTGATTTTTTACCATAAATAGCTTTGCCTTTTCAAAGATAGTACTGTACTTTCAATTGCTTCATCAAACTAGTTAGAAATGAACAACATTTTCTTGAAAATGAGATTAAAACGCTAATATTTTACTTTAAACTACGTAAAAAGCAATTAAAAAGTGTTTTTACCTCTCATTTTACCATTTCATTTGAACTTGGTTTATTGGAGCTTTGGAGGTGCCTCTTCCCCCTTGATTTTCATTAGCTGATTTCGGGAGATTCTGTGGACGATTCTCAGCACCGTCTGGACCAGGTAGGAGCTAAACCTGAGCTCTTTCATTTCATGGTTTCCTTTCTGCATTATGTGCTTCATTCCCTGCTTTTCTGAGCCCCTGGGGTTTGATGGGCTCGTTCTGCCATCAACACACCCTGGGCATTCGAAACCTGCGCTGAATGTTGACCATTATGAAGGCAGTTTGACATTCAACGCAGGTGGAACATTGTGCAGGTGCGTTGGGCGCAGAAAAGGATTTTGTTGCATAGTTTTTGATGAAAAATTTGCCTGTTTCTCGTCAAAATCAGGATCTAACTCCCCTCTTGTTTTTTTTTCAGAGATCTTGGAGCAAAATGACCTCTTGTTTTTTTTTCAGAGATCTTGGAGCAAAATGACCCTTACATGGCGAGAACGAGAACATGAAGATGAGGACATGATTGCCCTACATGATCCGGTTACAGTGAACGCGCTGCGGAACTGAGGTTTGCTGAAGTTCTTCCGCATCTCTAGCATGAGACAGCAGATCAACCTACTGCAGTATTTGCTCGATGCTTGGGATCCTATCAATCAAGTTTTCCAGATTAGGGGAAAATCTATCCCCTTGACTGCAGTAGACATTTACTTCTTGACTGGCTTGTCGAGGTAGGGTGCCCCCATATCTTTGTCAGGTTCAGCCCGAGGGAGTGACTTTGTGAGAGATTATGTCCGCCAGTATTGCAGGGAAGGATCTCAGCCGAGTAAAGACGGCAAGATCATCATCCGTGATGTCACTGACAGGTCCCTTAGGTCTATCCTGTTTACTTTTGGTAGGATGGTCGGAAGTGCGTCTCTTCATGTAGCCAACAGATCCTATATGCAGCATGCCTTGGAATGCCTCCAACCGAAAATATTCAACTGGTGTGATGCAGTACTTCTTGTGATGAAAAGTCAGTTGACCAAGATAAAGGACAGGAGGTTGAAGAACTTTGGGTTCGGTTCTATTTTGACTGCCTTTGCCTTGGAGAAGATATCACTGATGCAGCCGCAGTACATTGCTCTTGACTTACCTTCTCCTACTGAACCACACATGCAGAGATGGGTTGACCATATGTCTAGGCATGCTGGTCAATCTCAGATTTCTTTTTCTGATACCCTCTTCAGGTGTTTTGACCATCAGGAGATGGTCTATTCCGAGTATCCATATGTTGGCATGGACTTCCGGGGTGATCCAGATTTAGTACTGCCGGATGGCGAGCAGTGGGGTGCTATTGGTAAAATCTTCGACCATATCACTGTTTACTGTTTTTATTTATAATGTCCTTGTGCTTTATTCTATCAAGACTTTAACCAAACTCATGTGTGCATGCAGATGTTGGTCCTATTCGTCCAGTAGTTCGCCTGAGAGTGCCAGCCGCTGCCCCAGCAGGAGAGGCCGCTGGGAGGGATATCCTTCATGACCTTGATGTGCCCGAGACTCTCATAGCTGTGCAGGAGCAGGTTGAGAGCCTTACTCTCGGTATTCCAGATGTGAGGATCGACGAGATACCTTTGCAGTTACAGCGGCATACTACTGGTGTGCCTAGATGATGGACTCGTCTCTTACGCATGATCGCACAGGCCGTGACTTGCTATCACGAGCATCATTAGACTAGGGTGCCCCCTAGAATTTTGAGTTTTTGGGTCATGTGACCAATTTTGTCTTCGTTACAGAACATTATATGTAAACCATAAATAGCTATATATATATATATTTTGATTTTCGGGGTTTTGTTCTGGTTGAGTTATATGATCCACATGTAAAACATTGATGACGTGTTTCTTTTTATAAATGTTGCAAATGTCTATCTAACACATAGTTTGCTAATGAGTCAATTAATGTGTTTAAGTTTCTAGAAATATGTTGGTATTGAATCAAATCAAATTGTCTTTCCAAAATCTTAACCCTTAGGAACATGCAATAAATGGCTGGGTTTCAGACGGAATATATACCATTGAGTTGTAGTATTACGAGTTGTGAGTCTAGCCTGACGATTAGTCGGCGTATACCATGGGTGATGGCATCAGAGAGAAGTTCTATCAACGCGCTATACTCAGCGATGTTATTCGTTGATTGACCGATACATACACCTCTGAAACTTACTAACTCGCCGCTTGGATAAAAAATGGCCCAGGCTGCGGAGGACAGGTTCCGCGAACTATGACTCGCTCCGTCGACATATCCAACACATGTCTCCAAAAGGTTTGACATCTGCAATAAATGTAAAAAGGTGGATTACTCGACCAAAACGAACACTTTAGCGAAAACAAAATACAACAAAAGCATATTGGTTACTATTTAAGCATAGTAATGCTTGAGGTACAACCCATTACGAGGTTGCGCCAGTGGAATTCCGTCATAATCCATTAACTCGTAGGCTCCTTTTGCTAACACTCGTTTAACAATATAGAGGCCCATCCATAAAGAATTAAATTTACCTGCTCCCAATTTATCGGATTCTTGGTCGTAAAGCAAGACCAAGTCACCTTCTGAGAAGACACGGGGTTTGACATTTTTGTCGAACTGCGCCTTGACTCATTTCTTATGGGCTTCGTTAGCCAAAGAAGCATCACGACGGGTTTCATCCAATTGGATTAATTCCAAGAAACGGGCCTCTTCTGCTGAAGTTCCGGGGAGGAGATCGATTGCGAGTTTAAGAGACGAGATTTCGTACTGGACTGGTAAGACTGCTTCCAGGCCATATACTAGTTGGAAGGGTGTGAACCCGGTTGCATTCCTTACCGATGTTCGGTAAGCCCACAAGGCTGAGTACAGGATTAGGTGCCACCTTCTTTTGTGAACTCCGATCATCCTTTGCAACATACGCTTCAGGACCTTGTTGATCGCTTCAACTTGTCCGTTGGCTTGCGGATAATACGGAGTAGAGCTGTCGTGAGACAATCCTAGTTTGGCAGCTAATTCGAGCATCATGTGATTGCAAAAATGTGATCCATGATCCATAACTATAGGCTGTGGTACGCCGAATCTGGCGACTACATGATTGAAAAATAAAAGGGCAGCTGTTTCACCAGTGTTATCTAATGTATGCATCGCCTCGGCCCATTTGGTAAAATAGTCAACGGTGACTATAATATACCCATGCCCCCCAGTCGAGGTGGGGTTACATGTCATGAAATCGATGCCCCATTTGGCGAAAGGCCCAACAACAATTATTGGCTGTAAAGGTGCGGGTGGTCTTCTGGTTTTGCTATCAAAAATCTGACAAGCATGGCAACTTCTGACTGCAGTTATGCAATCTTTGAACATTGTTGGCCAGAAGTATCCTGCTCGTAAGATTTTTTGTGTTGTAGCATATCCAGATTGATGCCCCCCACAGGCCCCTGAATGACACTCATTCAGGGCTTTTTCGGCCTCCTCATGGGTGAGGCACCTTCTCAGAACTGTATCGATACCACGATGGTAAAGTGTATCACCGACGATCATGTAGTCTTTTGCTTGGTATCGAATACGTTTCTGTTCAGAGTGAGAGGTATTAGGCCTAAACTTTTGGGTTTGGAGATAAATTATTATATCTCCATACCACTCATTGCTTGTAGATATCAGAAACAAATTCTCGTCCACGATTGATTCTTCGGATGTTTCATCGTTGGACGATGATGGGAGATCGCATAATAATTCTACAAAAACTAAAGCTTTCTTTGATTTGGATTTTACAAATTCCAGATCAAACTCTTGAAGGATTTCTATCCATTTTGAATATTTGCCCCCCAGCAACTGTCGCAAGAATATATAAGTCATGGGGTTGCAATCTGACATAATGGTAGTTTTCCGAAAGAGGACATAGTGTCGAAATCTTTGTATCGCTTGAACAGCTGCAAGCGCTAGTTTTTCAACATAAGAATATTTGCTTTCTGTATCATTTAAGTTTTTACTTAAATAATATATAGGGTGTTCAATTCCATCGACTTCTTGAACTAAAACCATTGCGATGGTTGTATCTGCTATAGCCAGATATAGGTTAAAATCTCATTGATAATCGGGGGCATACATTAATGATGCTTTTATTAAGGAATCTTTTAAAGCATCAAAGGAAGCTTGCGCAACCTGATCCCAGACGAAGGGTACCTCCTTTTTCAAAAGACATGTATAACCTTTAGCAAGTTCGGCGTAATTTGGAATGAACCTCCTTAGAAAGTTTGCTTTCCCTTGGAGTTTTTGAATCTGAAGCAAATTTGAAGGTGGAGGCAAATTTATGATTGCCTGGACCTTGCACGGGTCGAGACGAATCCCATCCTTGGAGACTACAAAGCTAAGTAAACAACCAGAACCGACGCAAAATACACATTTGTCCAGATTGAGTCGTATCTTGTAGTGTCGGCAACGTAGAAATATCACTCTTAAATGCTGCGGATGATCAGTCCGCTTTCGCGAATGAGTCGGAAGGTCGTCGAGGTATGGTTGAACGATGTTCTTGATGTCATGGAAGGCATAATTCATTGCCCTCTGAAAGGTCGCCCCTGCGTTCTTTAAACCAAAGGGAATTTTCGATAAGCGAATGTGCCCCACGGACAAATGAATGCAGTCTTTGAATGGTCCTGTGGGCGGATATTTATTTGATTATACCCGGAAAATCCATCCATGAATGAAAAGATTTCGCATTCGGCGCATTCATCAATTATCTAGTCGATTAAGGGTGTAGGGTAGTTGTCTTTCGGACAAGCTTGATTTACATCCCTATAATCGACACAAACTCTAATTGTCCCTTGTTTCTTCATAACAGGGACAATATTCGATACCCAATTGGTTAGAGGAATCGGGTAGATGAAACCAGCATGGAGAAGTTTTTCAACTTCTGCCTTAATGACAACGGCTTTCTTGGGGTGCACCTACCTGAGCCGTTGTCGTACTGGTTTGACATCTAGATACATCTTAATTTTGTGTTCAACGATACTCGAGTCAATGCCTGGTATTTCATCATATGACCAAGCAAATACATCTCTGAATTCGCGAAACAGAGCGTTATATATTTCCAGTTCTGAAGGAGAACAACATTTGTCGACATAAATATTCTCTACAACATCCATTTTAGTCGAGATATTTATGGCTATAGTCTCCTCAATGTTGGATAAGTTTCACTCGGAATCCACCGTATTTACAGTATTTGACAGGAATTCAAAAACTGAAGGATGATAATGGTCATCTTGAGTATCTTCTTCATAATCTGGAAGAAGGGAATGATGGTGGCAATCATTCCATGGTGCCCCTTCAATCAACATTGATTGTATGATTCCTTCGTCGGTTCCATGCACTCGCGACCAAGGACCTGAAGGGGTACCATATCCTCTAGACCTATCTACCCAAATGCTTGATGAGCGTTGATTCGGGTTTGCCTCCCATGCTAGAAACATTGATTGCTACAATATTTCTATTGGGCTTGGGGGCAAAACCATTGCATGATCCATGTTGATATCGTTTTCTGAGATCTTTGTTGAAGATATCATATTGCAGGTTCTTATCGACGCTACCTCCGCCAAGTTGATTGGAGGTGGAAGAGCGAAAGTTCCCATTAGTATAGGATCTTTTAGTATGCCTACTCCGATATTCTGAAGCGAATGGGGGCTTGCATGGATCATGGGAATGCTTCCTGTAACTTGTGAACCATTGGGGAGGAAGTTTTGTTGGTCGACGATTGTAATCCCCCCTTGAAAGGGAAATGCAATCTTTCTAAAATAGGTCAACACAACAGCTGCCATGGCATATATCCATGGTCTTCCTAGTAGGATGTTGTAATCAAGATTCCCATCGATGACTTCAACATCTATTTCTACTGTTTTTCCCCCTAGTTCAACTTTCAAGTTATTTAGGATACCATATGGGGTATATGTACTTCCGTCGAATGCTTTTAATTGTTGTCGCAGATCGCGACAAGGTTGGAGATCCTAAATTTTTCCAGCAACTCATCGACATAATACATGTAGATGCCCCTTCATCAATAATTGTTCGATGAACAGTTTTGTTGAGGGCTTTCACTTGAACAAGGAAAGCTAGTTGAGCTGGTAACTAAGGATGATATCCTTTGTGGTCGAAGGATACAAGATTGGAATACTTAGGATCTATCCCACCAATGGCTGATAACAAAGCCTGCCTTTGGGATGGGCAATTTTGTAGTACTTCAAGAGTCGACATAGTGGATGGCGATTGGGCCAAATCTTCCACTATGTTATAATGCTGCGCCACTCTAGCGCGGGGATTAAATGTCAACTTGTGTACTACTCCCTTTGGCGGTTTTATTGTTAATTGAGGAATGATGGGTGGTACAACTTCTGTCGAAGTTGTTGTCGAACTACTTGGTTGATCTTTATCCTTGTCGTTCGACAGCTGAGGATTCCCGTAATCTTTGTTCCTTGTCGAAATCAAAGCATCATTTTGTTGCTTCGAAATCGACAACATTAGCACTTGAGACGGGGAAGCATTTCCATAATCAACTAGATTTGTTCCTGGATTTGGAAACGGATCAATTAACACTACTGAGGTTTTTGAACTTTTAAAGAATTTCTTAAGCTCAGCTTTGTATGGACAATCTGCTGTCTAATGATCCTCATCGCATATATAACATGGATTTTTTGGTTTCCTATTTCCAGGAGGGTTTGAAGAAGGTTTTTCAGGAGATGACTCATCCTGTTTCTTCTTCTTCCCTTTGCCTTTCTTCTTGCTTCTTGGTTGTTTGGTTTCTTTGCCCTTATCTGTCGATACGGCATTTACTTCCGAAGCAAGAATCTCATCTTTTTCATTTTGATCTGAAATCTTACGGGCTTTCTTGGACGTAGCCTTTGTCGATTTCGTGTTTGTCGTGCCAATTATGCCATCGCCGGCGTGAGAGTCATTGTTTGATTTAGGAGGAGGAGGAATTGAGAATTCTGGTCTAGGGGCGTCAGGTATTTTGTCGTAGAGCGTGCCAGACTGAGTATAGACCAAGTCCAGATATTGTGCACGAGTGATAACTTTCTCTTCCGTTACGACTCCCCCCTTTGCCACATCTTCCGTGATGGTAGGAAGTAATGACTTGATAAACCATTCAGCTAATAGCTGATCAGGAACGTACGTTTTTACCATCCTACGATGACGTCGCCACTCATGTATATGATCAGATATGTGAGTGGCCGTTGTCTGTTTGAAGTTGGTTAGGAGTTCCTTTCCCATTTCATACCTTATCGGTAATTGAAAATGGGTTAAGAAAGTCGTGGCTAAGGTACTGAAGTTGTCGAACGAAGCTCTAGGCAATTCAATATACCATTTTGCCGCTGGACTCGTTAAGGTCCTCTGAAAAAGGCAAAGCCTTATCGAATCATCGTTTAGGGTGTTTGATGAACACCATAGATGAAATGTCATCACGTGATTCGATGGATCTTCACCTGGATTTCCATTAAATTTAGGAATATCTGATGGAAGTTTATGAGGGATCGCTGGCCACCAAGGGGCGTAAGCAATTGGATCGTTTGTTAACCGGTGTAAATCAGGTAACTCTAAAGTTGCCACGAATGGTAACTGTTGATTCAGGTTAGGTGAAGCATACCCAAGATATGATGGAATTGCCTGAGCAGTTGGCCTTTGCATACCAGAATAATGCAGTTGATGCTGGTATGATTGATAAGGTTGGTGGACATGACCATTGTAAAATGGTTGATTTTGACCGTTTTGAATGTACGGCTGTCCACTATTCGTAAAGATCTGCTGCTCAGAACCTTGGTACACTTGTTGGAATTGTGGTTTTTGGTATTGCACCAGCCACGGTTGTGAAGCCATGTTATGTTGCGCTATACTAACCGTTGGACCAAGGTGTGGGGTAATTGTACCCGTTTGGACCTGTGTCGCCCCACCAGTTGGCGATTGTGGTTGAGTCACAGGGTCAAGGGGTTGTTGCATTACAACCTGAGAAATCTGAGGTTGACATACAACAGGCAGCGTTTGAACTTGTGACACTGTCACAATAGCTGGTGTAGTAGGTATATTCGACATAGGTACGCATTGTTGCATTGAATATACAACCCTTGGTTGTTGGGGTAGTATAGGTACCCAACCACTTGATGTAACTCCAGTATAACCTGAATACTGTTGTGAACTCTCGTATGGATATCCTCCCGGAGGGGGTAATGAAAGGGCATACTGCCCCCCATACGGTGGTAATCCGGAACTCAAGGGGATTGTCTTCCCTTGGGGACTGGATTGGCCAAATTGACCTCCAAATGGATCAATTTGTCGAGACTCAACATAAGAGTTGCCGGATATTATTCCGGAGGAACAAACAGGAATGGACCATACTATCGAAATAGCCCCTAGATGGACTCCTTCTAGCGGTTGTGAGCTAGTTGGGACAGATGGTACACCGGAAAACATTGTCGGAGTGACGGCAGGGAGTTCTGCTGTCGCTGTGTCAGTCGACACAATCCTAGATGTTGACGGTTGTTCAGACATTTTGAGTCTATCCAAAAGATTACCTAGCGATTCTATAGGAACTTCCACTGGTGGTAGACCAACATCTGATGAAGAAGGAAATAGAGTGACCCCGACTCCAAAGTGTGTTGGAGTACTTGCTTGCAGATCTTCTACAATTTCCTCTATCGCAATCAAACCAGGTGGAAGGGGAAGACCGTCAGGTCCGTAAAATATTTTTGGTGCCGAAGAAGGGGTTGAATCGACAGCGACAAATGTTTTAAGAGCAAGACTCTCCGAACCGGTTACAGATGGAACTAGTTCAGTAACACAAGTGTTTACTCTCAGACTAGGATCAGTATCACTGTCCCTCTGTGGTTGTTGAACTTCTTCTGTAGAGGCAGGGTTTCCAGAAATGTTTGGAGTGACCGAAATCTCGGATGTTGTTGGAACACTTGTTCTAACTTTAATAGGAGATTTCGAACCGGTTAAACGAGTTCGCTTTTTCCGTACTGTTTTCGATTCCAGAGACAAAGACGGTTGACTCGTAAGCCTCCGCGAACGACGGGGTTTCAATTGAATTTCTTCCATGATTGCGGATTACTCGATCAACCAAAATACAAAAGGGGAAATATGTTTCCGAATTAAATGAATTTTAGACGCTTTAGACACAACTTGTTTTTTCAGTTTTTAAGAGACGAGAAAAAACAAAAGATGACTCTAGTCTCCTTTGATTTTTAATGAGCCTGAAGTGACAAGTGCTCAGATGGACCTTTTCTGTTAAGGAGTCTGAAAAGGAACGAAAGGGACTGCTCTGGAAATCTAGGTAGAGGGTGTGCCAAACCCATCGCAAAACCACATAATACTTTTTAGGGTACGGGCGGTCAATCTTCCCGAATGCTGTGTTCAGTGCATTGCGATCAGTAGGGCGGCCGACACGGCTTCCTATGGATAAAGGTTTTATGCCTATAGGGGTCTCCCAATATATACTCGACGGTACGTGGGAGCACAATCCGTACTGGCACTTATCGGCTCACAGTGGAGGAATCACCCAACCAACAGTGAGGACAACAGTTACCAGGCTTTACGACGCCGGAACACGTCTCTAGCCTAGACCTCTATGTTGTGCGTTAAGTTACAAAGCGTTGTTAAGTTCATTCAATTTATTTTAGGTTGATCTTTCTTAGAAGTTTTCCTTTTTGGATCACCACGAGATGTAGATATAATTCCTAAATGCAGTCTAAAGATGATAAGCAAGCTTTTATCTCTTTTCAACCATGAAAATCCTAGCTACAAGGGGAAAAGAAAGACACAATCTTTTCTCAAAGAGCAAAGAGCACACTGTAAATGCACTTTTCCTAAATCAAACAATACAAACTGTCAAAATGCAAATGCACTTGTGCATGTATTTGTTTTCACTTTCTTAATATTGATGCCTAAAAAGAAAGCTGTTGTACAAATTTGAATTCGATTTCAAGTGAAAACACAAACAAGCTTCTTTTCGAAATCAACAAAGTAGAGATGATTACGACACTTTATGATTTTGAAGTAAACACTTGTTTCGACACTAGAAATTCACAAATTCAAACCAAAAGACAAAAGTAAAAGCGTAATCAACTGTCAACAGCAAACAAACTTACTCCTAAGATCAAAACGACACTTACGACAGGTCTAGATCTAAGGGTGACAGTATGACCAGTTTACTTTTGTAATGGGAAACTATAAATGACGTAACAAATACAAAAAAATAAATACAGTTTCTTTTATACAACTGAGGCAGAATTAAGGCAAAGAAAAGGGGTTTTCAGATAGGTACACACACTGATAACAGGCTGCAAAAATCAGAGATAAAACTGAACAAAATGAAGCAAAGAACCACAGCTGCACAGGGCAAAGGCTGATCAGCGCACCTGTTGCACAGAGAAACTGAATTGCAGCGCAGGTAGCCCTCTCGGGACCTGCGTTGAAATGCAGAACCTCTTCACAGAGCCTGCGCTGAAGCAGAAACTAGAATTTTCTCTGGGTTCTGGGTCACGGTTTGCAGTTTAATCTATGGTTTTTGGCTGGATAAAAGCTATCAGTAAGGTACAATTAGAGGGATGATTTAAAGGAGGACTAAGAGCTATCACAAAGGGCAATTAGAGCATTTGTGGATCAGCTGTTTAGATCATAAACAGGCCCAGTGAATGGACTAGAGTAGCAGATCTCTACTTTGCATTTGTAAATGGCAAATGCAGTTCGATTCGCCACTCCTAAGTTTATGAGAAGAACAAGAATAGAAACACAAATAAACTAACTAGATACGATCCCCAGCGGAGTCGCCATTTTGTTGTTGGGAAAAGTATCTATTCAGAACGCCCCTATCCCACTCTAAGGTGTGACAGTGCCTTAGCAACAAACATGGAAAACTATTTTCGTATTCTTCTTTATGAAATGTAAACGAAGAGGAAGGATGTAACTAACCTGTGTCTTGCGCTAGTTTGTTGATCCAACCGCTCTCCTCTTTGTTCGTTTCCCGCTGCCTGCTCCCTTACTGGCCCAGCTTCGCCAAGTTCTTGCAAGATCACAGAAGAGGAAAACTACACAAAAGACATAGATTTACATTCATAAAAAGCTTAGGATCAGATTTAAGCTAAACATGCAAATATAACAAAGCATCATTGATACACAGCATGTAGGAGAAACTCAAATAGTTTTATTGAAATGATAAGAAAGTCCAGGAGGAGATACAACCAAGTGAGTCCCGATCCAACATCTACCTCCCAGCAAAGGAATCCCTTCCTCACCTCCAACAAAGCATAAATCACCCAATGCACTAATCTCAATCTCAAACCAACAACAATTCTCTGCAAAGTACAAAATTCCAGCCTCTGGATCTTTGGGATGAGGGATCCATATATAGATGTAAGCAGAGAGGGTGAGTCAGCTTATGTTTTGACTTGTGGCTTATCTCTGTCAGTTCTTGCTTCCACTTGGAAGCTGAGAGCCTCTTACTCATCCTTGGTCGAACTCAGTGAGGCAAGTGTCATTGAGGAAGATTCTGGAAGCTTCCATTGTCTGTACACCTCGTGGAATGACACTGCTATTTGGCATTTCCCGCTCAGTGCACCCTGGTAGTGCATTTAGGTGCGTTGCAACGCACCTAGCTAGTGTACTGGGGTGCTTTGCAACGCAGGCAGCTAGTGGAGCACTTGAATTGATCCTGATTTGACTGATTCTTAGTAGTTTTTGGTGGAGAACTTCTGGGAGAAGCTGTCATTGGTTGACCTTGTTCCTTTAGGGGCAAGAACAACACTTTTAGGGACTTTGGATCCCTTGGATTATGGACATTTCATGCTCAAAGCTGTAAGGCACAAAAATGTCTATAACACACCTCTTGCTGTTGCATTCTTCATTGAACCCCTATTTGTGTGGGTTCTGTAGAAAACCTAGTTCCCCTCATCTAGGTCATACTTCTGCTTTCTCCAGTGATCTACAAAGAAAAACAAATTATATTATCCACATATATATTGCAGCCACATGGTCACTTAATAAAGTGTCATATTTAATCAATAAAATAAGAAACAATTATTATTGGAAATAATCGATTCCCATAACAACATTGAGATAGAAATGGAGAAGCACTCATAGTCCTGAAACATTTATGTTGAGATTTGTTTGTCAAGTATCCTTTGACCTCTAGGGGATATTTTAGTTGCCAGATTTACGAAACCATTCCTATGCATGAGTATAATATTGTGTATCTATTTTTCCACATGCAACTCAGAGGTAGATATGTTATTATTCACATGACAAGTATCGAATGGAGTTTTATGTTTTTCCATGCCAAGAGGGCACTCTGACTCTAAGATAAATTTCCCACCTAATTGTTTGTCAACGTTAAATTCAACCTTTCAATCCTGCACATTGTTGTAGTGCATCCCTCCTATCCCATTTTCTTTTACCACGAAGATGATGTTATTGGAAAACAAAGAGTTGGACATGAATATTCGTTAGGTCACAACTTTGTTGAAGAGGTAGCATAGTCGGAGCATAGGGAGAGTCGCTTTTGTTGTGAGCTATGTTGCATGGTTTCATTTGAGGGAAGGTCACACTTCTGGCTGGATGCTGGATTCTGACTCTGCAACCAGGGGTTGCACGATCACAGATAATGGTTAGTCGCACTTATGGATGCATCCCTGGGGCTTGAAAATGTGATCGAAAACTATGAGTGGGAGAGAAACTCCTTGGAGGTCACAAACTAGTATCTCATCCAGGTCGCACTTCTTGGAGGCTCACTAGAGGTGTTAACATGAAACCCAGTGACTGTGAGTGGGAGTGCAGCTCTCTGGAGGTGCAATAGTCACAATCTGATGGAGGTCGCATCCTGGGGGCTTGTCTGAGGTGCGACCTGGTGACCTGGGTGGAAATAAGACCTACTGGAGGTATTAGTCGCAGCATCAAGCTAGTCACATTTCAGGATCTCTTCCTTGAGCTTTAATCACATAACTTTTTCAACCTTAGTCAAATAACCCAATGTTTCATGGGAGCTTCCTAAATTGTTACAATACTGTATTTCTCTACTTACTCTTTGGGATTATTCCATTTCATCAACTGTGGCTGCCTCCTTTGATCTTGGTGTTTGTAGAATCTGGGACCATGGTCTTCTCTTTGTTTTCACCATGGCTCTCAAGAATTCTGCATCCTTGGGCACTCGAAAGATATATCCTTACACTCATGCTTCCTAAGAAGCTCTGTTAAGAAAAGGTTGAAACCGTTCCTTGGTTTTTTTTTTAGTAGATCCCATGCTCGCAAGACATCTAAAAATAATTACTGTATGCCTTAATGAATCTCTCAAACCTGTTGTTGACTTATGTTTCCTTTAATGTGTTTGACCAAGGACGAGATCCAAGGTGATGTAAAATTTTTGACAAGAGGTTCTCCCATTTATCCTCGTGTGTTTGCCATCACCTGAACGTAGGTAGAAATTGCCACGCCTTCACTCTAACTTGGTTTTTAATATGGCGTACTTAAATCTATCGAGGAAAACCACATATTAGAAAGGCCTTCCTCACCACCAATCGATAGGACCTATCGACGAGCCTTAGTCTACATCCTTCACTCTGATTTGGTTTATTCTGGGGTTAAAACACATGGCTTGCATAGAAGTGCGAACTTGCCATTATGTGCCTGGAAACACACATACTATTCATAAAACTGTGACTTATGATGTGTATCATTAATTTTTTCCGTGTTTCCTCATATAACCCTCATTCCATGGCATATTTTGATCCGACGTGGCATGGTTGGACCTGCATGTGATATTTCAAGGTGGTATGAGCTACAACCTAAAATAATCCTCATCATGATACAAAAGATAAATCCCTTTACGACTTTATCATATTGGCATCCAATCTCATTTCATATTTTCAATATCAGAGTGAGGATATCAACCAAAATAAAATACGCCAGTGAGCATGATTAGAGTACATTTCACATTGAATGCAATCGAGATATCTTGGATGGTTTGGTAAACAAAAATGACTCGAATGTTGAAACATTAATTCAAATATTAACATGCAAATAAAAATGCCAAGTTTCGGAGGCTATAACTCCCATGCATAAACAAACCCTACTCTGGGAAATGCACGCCTACGTTCATGAGAATTAAAGGCATGATGGGTGCGGTTGATGCAATTGAGAATCATTAAAACTTGGTTGAGGGAAAGCCGAGTAATGTCAGCCACAGCGGAGCTTAAGAGCACTAGGTCTAAACTTACATTCTTGGTTACGATAACCTAGGGTTTTATAATATATGGAAAAAAACCATAGTATTTTCAAACCATACATTCTCGCGAATCTGAATGCACATGCGGAGGGGTAAGACTAGTCAAGAACCTAGGGGAAAATTCCCTGCAATGACTCTCACCATGATGCCATGTGATGCCAATGAGAAAGCACCCCTAAAGGAATGAAAATTAGGTTAAAATAGGGAGGAGATCACTCCTTTTGATGATCCAGGGTTTCTTCCAAATACTAATATTGTCAATCGCAAGGAAAGCCAAATTGAAACGCATGCTTGTCTAAATATATGGAAACTACTGATAGCGATACATATCATGCCAAGATGAGTTTCAAAATCATGGGAGACTCTTAACGCATTAATGGAGTTATTGACCTTTAAAACCCTACGAAAATCCTAGGGCTTATATATGAGATCAAATGTGATGTGCAGATGCAATGTATATAGCATGTGTGGGTGCACCAAAGGGGGTGGATAGGCAAGCTCACGGGGAGAGTAACTGCCTAGGGGACCTTATCGAAACCCTAGTAGCTTGGGGTGAGTGGTGGGGTACCCAAAATTCTGAATATGCCAAAAAATTTGGGTGGTGTTGTAGCAACTACAACATAGGGATAAATATTCATGTTTTCTGGACAAAGCATATACTACTAGGTTGTCCTTACCCTTTTTATGTAATATTTCCATGTCAAAGGCAACAATTTTTTCAATCCATTTTTGTTGTTCTATAGAAAGTGTTTTTTGCTGGAGGAGGGTTGAAGACTGTTATCATCTATTCATATTACAAACTTATTTCCCAAGAGATATTGTCTCCACTTGGCTAGACTAGGCATAATGGCAAGCATTTCCTTGTTGTATGTACACTTTAGACATTTGTGTGTATTGAGATTCTTACTTTCAAATGTTATTGCATGACCTTCTTGCATCAACACTAGTCCTATTCTAAAACCTGAAGTGTCACATTCAATTACAGATGGCTTTGAAAAGTATGGAGTTGCTAATACAGATGCATTAGACATATTTTCCTTTAGTTCTTCAAAACACTTTTCTACCTCATCATCCCATTGAAATGAGTTCTTCTTTAGAATGTTTGTTAAGGGTGTAGTTACATGATCATAGTTTCAAATAAACCATTGATAGCATCCAATAAACTCTAAGAATCCTCTTAATTTGGTGATGTTAGCCAATTTAAGCCATTCTTTTGAACCTTGACCTTATTAGGATCTACTTTTACTCCTTCCTTGGATATTATATGTTTGAGGTACTCTACTTCTTCCTTCCCAAAGTGCATTTGGACATCTTCGCATAAAACTTATGTTCTTCTAATATAGTGAGGACTTTCTCCAAATGTTGTAGATGCACCTTCCACGTTTTACTATAGATTAGCCTGTCACTAAAGAACACTAAAACAATTTTTTGTCGATGTGGATGGAATAACTCATTCATGGTAGCCAAGAAGGTCGCTATAAAATTGGTTAACCTAAAAGGAATTACCTTGAACTCGTAATGAACTTCATGTGATTGAAAAGTATTATTCGCTATATCTTCTAACCTTATTCTAATTTTTAGTATTCAGATCTTAAGTCCAATTTTGAAAAATATCTATCTCCATGAAGTTCATCTATCATTTCATCTATAAAATGAATTGAACTTGTTCTTAATCATTATCTTGTTCAACCCTTAATATTCTATGCATAGTCTAAATGATCCATCCTTCTTTCAGACCAATATAAGGGCTTCTACTTTTTATGACTATTCCACACTTCAAAAGATCCTGGAGTAATATTTTGATTTCTACTTTTTTATGATGCAATGATCTATAAAACTTCATGTTGACAAGATTTTACCTTGATTTAACTTTTATTATGTGCTTGATTTCTCTTTAAGGAGGCATCTTCATAGGAATACCTTTGAACACCATTTTGTGTTTTTGAATAAGTTCCTCAAACTCTAGGTGGTTCTTCACTAACCAATTTTGAAGTTAACATTTCCATCTAATGAAACTACACTACATATGTTGGTGCCCCTTTTAGGATCAACTTCATCATTTGGTAGGATGATACAATTTTATTTTGAGGGGGTTGGAAACCATATAACCCATATTTCTACCCTTCCCATCTAAACTTTATAAATTTGTTTTTATGGTTGGAAGAGTAAGTTCCTAGGGTTTGTAGCTATTGGATACCTAGGACCACATCCACTCCTCCTAGTGGTACAACATAAAACAAATATTCTAGATTGTAGTCCTAAATTTGCAATTTGTCCTTATGGAATTTCCATTCTTTTTCGATTTTGTTCCCATCTGCTACACTTACCTTCATATTAGGCATTGGATATGTGATTATGCTAAGCCTTTTACCAATGTTCCAAAAAAATGTGAGTACTCCCTGTATCTATTAAAACCATTACATTTCTCTTTTTGATATGTCCTTTTAACTTTAGAGTCTAGGGATGGGAAATTCCCGTCATGGCTGATAATGATATTCATGGAATATTTTCCCTATCTGATTATGGGAAAAATTGTGGAGAATATTTAACTTCTTCTATGTTTGATTCTTCACTATTTAAATCATTGGTTGCTTCACATGTATAGAGGTTCTTGGTCTCTTTTCCTTTAACACATTTATGTTTATAATCCCATTTTTCACCACAACATTTGCACTTTCCCTCTTTTGTTATTGCACTTCCAAATTAGTTTTTCCTCCTTCACGTAGCTATGGTGGAACATACTTTGTATTATCCACATTAGAAGTTTGGGGAAACCTTCATCTCAAATATACTCTTTCAAATTTTAGCAGTTGTATTATAAATCAAGCTTCTTTTCTGCATATTTTTCTTTATGTATTGCTTCTTCTATATAAGTTATTTCATGAAGCTTAAGATTTTCCTAGAGATGTGGTTTAAGTCCCAAGTGATGTACGATTGAATAAGGCATGTTTCTGATAACCCAGGTAATCATGAGCTAGGGTTCACCAGTCTCTAGTATATTCATCCACATCTCCTTTTTGTTGTATTCTAGTGAGTGTCGAGAAGAACTCTTCTTCTTTGACCCCTTAGAATCTATTCAAGAAAGAATTTTTGAATATCCTCCAACTAATAGCACGTATTGTTTTATTCCACCACATATACCAATTATATGCTCACCATTCCATTTGCATGGATACATGCTTAATTTTCTCATCATCATTTTCAATATTGTAAACATCAAAATATTCTTTCGCTTTATTGAACTATGAAACACTATATTTTTTGTTACTATCAAATTTGGAAAGCTCAAGTTTTGATCTTCATTGATATCTACCAATTGGTGGGACTAAAAAGGGGTATTGGTTTGAAAACTACATATTTTGAAAATTCATGTTACTATTTTGTCGACTAGGAAAGGAAGATGTATGTGGATATTCATGGATACAAGGTGAGCCTCATGGGCTTGATGTATCTGAAGAATTTTGTTGTTGAGTTGCTTCATTATTCTGATGTTTTGAATGGTTTTAATATTGAACTTTTGACAAATAAGGTTCAACGCCAACATTGCTTCATTATGATTCTGATCAACCTTGTTTGTAAGGGAGGGATGTTTTATTTTAAACTCATTACGATTTTTCTCGAGATGATGCTCTATACTCTTCATTGTGCCGTGAAGCTCCTTGATTTCTATAGCATGTTTGGTGACCTTATTCTCAATATCTATCAACTTTTTATTAAAATTGTTCATCGTCATTGACAACAACATTGATCGAGCGCGTGGTGGTGTATAACGATCCAACTTAACATGTATCTATAATTTAGATCTATTTTATTTTTTATTTTTTAATATACTATAATTAGTTATTAATTATATATAATTAATAATTAATTAATAACTTTTTTTTTTTGCATGTGGTTCACGAGCACCCTAGTCAGTGAGTGATCGCTACGTCCACGGAAAAATCTGGGTGATAGCTAGGCTAAATCGCCCCTCAGCCTACTGCAAGTCCTAACCCCAAGGGCTTCGGGTGGATTCGACCCTATGACCTCCCAGATGGCGAGGCACGGCTTTGACCAACTGAGCTAACCCTTGGGGCTAATAATTAATTAATAACTATATAATAATAGCTAATTAATTAACTATATTATATTATTAATCATATAATAATTAATAAATAAATGTAATTATTAATTAATTAATTATATTCATATAGCAATTAATTATTATGCAACATAATAATTAATAATAATATAATTATTATATAATGTTTTAATAACTATTCAATAATATGAAGGGTTAAAAATAAAGGCATTTAATAAAGTTTAGAATGCTTGATAGGATATGTCTTTTAGAAGAGACAGATGAGGAAGGGACACAAATGGAAGGTGACACGAGGATAGGTGGATGAAGACGGTTGGGAACATGATCATGTGGTACAACTAGCATAAAGGAAAGATACAGGCCATGAAAGAAGTGTTGGCAGTGGGGAAACAAAGTTTGCGGTGGTGTGGTTTTTGGTGGTCGATGAATTGACATGAAGATAGAAGTGAACATTCAAAGGTTTTTGGATAGGTACAATGAGAGAAGATACTAGTATGGGGTGAAGTCAACAGAATAGGGAGGAATATGGTGGAGCAGAGAGGTAGTGAGTAGTGGAGTTGGCAATTAGAGAAGATCATGATCTATGTAGCTGTGAATCGAGGAGTGACTTGCTCTAATACCAGATGGAACAAAATATTTTTACTTCGCAAAAGAAAACTATATATATATATATATATATATATATATATATATATATATATATATATATATATTTGTGTGTGTGTGTGTATTAAAACTGAATGATGAATTTTTACAAAGAGGGCCCTGGCTTAAATAGGCCCTGAGGCACATTTTCGAGAAGGGGCATCTTCTTTTGATCATGCCCCATTTACATAATTACCCTAATTACACATTTTTTTAGATTTCTACACAACAAAATCACATCAGGAGTACTTGTAAATGAAGTTTTTTATTTCAATATTCATGATTGTTCCTAATGCAGCTCTTACAACCCCCCTCCAAAAGTTTCCCTACGCTTCAATTTTGGAGCCTACTTTTGATCATATGAAATTTCATTTTAACTGGCATCAAGCATTCTTATTATTTATTTAGTTTCACAATGAATTGTTCTTCCATGTAGGGCTTTTGATGTCTTAACTTTTTTGTTATGACAATGACTAGACCTTGTCGACAATAGTGCACAACTTCTGAAGACTAAAAACACCTTCTCAAACACAAGCCAAGTAATGTCTTCATCAAGCACCATTTGCATGCTTTGTCTTGAGGAACTATGTAATCCTCTATCATTGGGAACTACATAACTCCTTATGAAAGTGAATAGTGCAATCTTGTGAGAAATGCAACCACTGAGAAAGCAAGTTGCACAATCATCATTGAGAGATGAAACTAAACAACTCATTGTGCTATAGAACTGCGCAATACCTTGTCGTTGAGAACTATACAGTCTCTTCTGCTAGTGAAATGTGTAGTGTGGATTAGCCAATTGCACACTCTTAAAAAATAGGAAGTGAACATTCTTACCCAACAATGTGGCACAAGTTTCCAAGTTTGGTATGAAGACAAGTGTTAGTATCTCCTTGATTTTAGGCATGCATGTCAGAAACCATAAACCTAATATCATGAGATATAATCTATATAAGAGAGGCTCATAGATACCATTCTCACTTTTAACATTTGAATCTCTAACTATCTTCACTAGTTCAAGGAGCTTTGGATTCAATTTGCGCCGCTTTTGTAAGTAAGTTTCTCAAGTGTCACTTTTTGCTGCTTTTTCTGACAATTTTTTCAATTTTGTGTTTGGAAGTGTCATTTTGCCTAATCATTCTTTTAAAAAATGTTTTTTATATTATTATTAACTTATACAATTTTCATTTTAGTCTTTTGATCTTTTACAAGTGTCGCACTATAGTTCTTGTATTTTCACCTACCAACAATTATTGTTGTTGGGTGTATTTATGCACGTATGTTCTTCTGTTTGCATAAGCTTGTTAAGTCAATGATAGTAACTAATTTTGAGGCTAATATACACCCTCCACTCCCTTAGTCATAGATCCAGAGTTTTCCTCTCTCCCAGAAGAAACTGCACAATCATTGAGCCTTAGGACATCCCCAATCGTGCATTGTAAAATTACAAACTTCCTTGCCAGTTGCAACTATGCACTACGCAGTCACTAGCCTTCCAAAAATATGCATTTCACAATCATAGTCAATAATGGCCTTGTTTTCCAGTTGAAATTGCACACCAAAAAATCTAAGATCTCTCTCCTCAAGTTGAGACTATGCATTGCACAAATCTAGTTCACAATCAACTCCCTTATAAGCCTAAACTACACGATATTCCTCTATAGCTACGCATTGTGTGTATACAATTCCCATTTTCCCTCCTTGAATCCAAACATTACACAATCCTTTCCCTTAATGAGTAATTTTTGTTTACAAGTTGATTGTCTAACTAATATTTCTTGAACTAACGTGTCATCTCCATGAGTGCATCTTTTGTAATAGGTATAGTAGATCCCAAACACAACACTCTTTCATCGTCAGGTAGCACCATGCTTCCCAAGAAATTAGCATTATACAGGTTACAGAAAGTACTGCCGAAGAGGTCATTGAAATTACCCCAATAGGATTCCCTGTTATGTTAGATACACAATGTTATATCGAGAAGGATTCTGTTGTCACTTAGCTCACAACCAAAGTTGCATTCACTGCAATAGAGCTTAAAGAAGAGCTATAGGATAGGGAAGTATACATAAACGTTCAAAGATTAGGGTTCCATAGGGTTACCTGCGAATTTCCAGTTCTACCATGTGAAAATGTTATCAAGTGAATACTATAGGGCCTAGATACCAAGAGCATGACTTTGAACAATGTTAGTGGGAAAAAACTGGCCTCCTAATGACCACATGAAATTCACCTGATCTACAAATTATCCAAGCCTTAGCAACACTTGGATTCACAATTCTATGCAACTTGGAGTTACCTCAATACTAAAGAAGTGATTAAGCCATGGTGGAAAGAACTGGTAAAATTTTACCAGAAGCCTGATAATACTTATAAAACCAAGTCTCTTAGAACCATTTATCAGTACTTGGTAGATTTTTGTTGTGGAGTCTATGGAGAGAAGAATACCGAATCATTCCCTGAAGTATGGATCTACATGTGGCATCCAATCGTCATAGAGAAGAAGATATTCAATTGGTCCCATTTAGTGTCTTAGTAGCTACAAATCAATTTGAACAAGGGGAAAAACACACCACAAGGAAAGAAACCACAATTTTACATGTCTTCCTACTTATTAGATGGAATATGTGTTCACAATGAATTCCCTCATTTGAAACTGAAATGGACACCTAAAGAGTCCCCTATCCACATTTACTACAAATTGTTGGCATAACACAACTACTGAGGAGTGTATGAAAGACTTGCTGAGCACTTCATGAAGGTATCATATAAGATTATCTTTGAAGAAGAGGCACATTACATTTCACAAGAGGCAACGAGGATAACGGAAAAAGTAGAAAATTGGTTTGCCTCACTAAATGGCACATACCTATGAGTATTTGGCAATCAGAAACCTCCCCATATTTTGACGAGGTATGCGCCAGATAAGGTGGTCATGCAGGAGGTTTCTTGTCATATTATCATAGGTCTATCTTTAGTGCCACATAGAAGAAAAAATAACCTTGGCCTTCCTTTCCTTTGTAGGTGGGATTCTATGAGATCAATAGATTAAAGGCCACAAAAGAAGAAGTGAAAGAAATTGAAAGCCTTGAGTTCATTACAATGAGCTTTCATAGGTATCATCCCAGAGGAGTATGCAAGAGAAACTATGCTTAGTTTCACTTTACCTAGATGTATGACTATTATTCTAGATCAAAGGAAGAGAAGATTAAGAATTTATATAATGTTTCCTGACCCCATGCACTAGGTAAAGATGCAGGCCCTTCCACTCGAGTCCCAGAGAAATGTGTTGCTCAACAAGGAATGCAGCAGGGAGTGCCCACTCCAGTGAGCATCAAGTATAAGAGGACATTTGTACACAATACAAAAGTGGAGTAGAGCCATAACTTCAAAGAAGATCCAATCATTCTAAGAGAAGCCATGGGAACATAAAGGAAAAGAAAGTAGTGAGAAGAAGAGAAGAGGGAGGAGGAGAAACAAAAGCAAGAAGAATAAAAAATCCAAAAGGAAGAGCAAGAAAGTGTTGGCATTATGAGACAAGTGTTGTCCTTGATGGCAAATCACATAGATGATAGATCATAGTGCAGCGGGTTAGTAGCAAGGATTTGATGATCAGACTACAAGAATGAAGAGAAAATATATATACGCACGTTCATCGTGACCGAGACACGTATACATGCAGGTTAGTCGTTGAAAAGACGCATATGTGTATACATGCACTTTCATGCAAGGAAAAGTGCATACATGTCAGAGAACTTATGTTTGGTCCATGGTATTTAGTCCTTGGTATTTGAACCTATGGTTTTGGACCATGGTATCTCGTCAGAAGTGTTGATCCCAAGTATTGGGTCCATGGTATTGTTTTGTTATGGTTTTGGACCATGGTATTGAGAAAGGCCTAAGACTATAAAAGGAGAAGAAGATCATTAGGCAAGTGCACTGAAAAAGTCTTGAATATCTAATGAAGTGTGAGATCCAGTATGCAGTATATGGGTTATGATGCATTGCTTGATTTGAGCTAAGGAGGGATCTCACCGGTTGATGGAGAACAAGATCTCAGGATAGATCGGGTTCAAATGGTTTGAAATGAACTATCTCTATATGGTTGATTATGCTTATTCTAGACCTGTATTTTGACGCATGTAATGTTCTGAACTGGATATAACTTAAGTTTGAAATTGCTACAAGTCATGATTGAATATTTATAGATCTGTACGCTGGTTGGCTTTGGTGAAAGCTCGTATGTATGTGGGTTTGGTTCATTGTAGTAGCGTATACATTATGAAGTATAATATTTGAAGTTGCAGTTGGGTCTGATTGTTATTGCAGAGTTCTATTGTCTGCTCTGTGTTCTGGTGACTGTGTTGTTGACAGGGTTTTAGTGTTTCAGTGATTCAGAGATTCATAGTGCTAGTATTGATTGATTTTGTGCTTCAATGATATTGATGGGTCCAGTATGAAAATTGGATGAAACATGGCCTTCAGATTATAGTGTTCAGCTTTAAGAGTATCTAGTCTGAAAATTTATGAAATGTGGTCCCTGGAGGATGAAAGGAGATTGTAGGTCGGCGCCTATGTACTAGTACATCAGCTAGTACAAGAGCTAAAGGGGTGGTAGCTCCCTTCCAGTAGCAGTTGGAGAACGAGTGAAGATTGGAGCATTCAGTAGGCAGGCACCTACGTACTAGTAAATTGATCGGCTAGTTCAAGAGCTAAGGGGGTTGTAGCTCCCATCTAGGAGAGTCTAGAAAACGAGAGAGGGTTGTAGCCCTCTGCAGGTTGTAGCCTACGTACTGGTAAAGGACTGCACCAGTACAGAATCATCCTAAAAAGAAGTTTCTAATTGAAATAAGATAGAGACATATTGCAGCAGGTGGTTCTCACCCACATTGGGTTTCCACCTTACATCATGGTGTTCATGTGTGCTTCTTATCTATTCTATTTTACTACACCTGCTTACTGTTCATATGGTTAATTAAGTTCTGATGCACTAACTAAAGATCAACATTTAATGGAGTAACTAAATCATAAGTATTCTGGATATATGCTAGTTGCATTAGACACAGTCACGTATACACGCAGGTTCCATTAACTGAAGTAGTGTATATGTATCTTAGTATGGAAATGAAAAAGTTTTATTAATTTAATAATACTGATTCACCCCCCCCTCTCAGTATTATTTCCAGCAATTGGTATCAGAGCACGTCCTTTGGTAGAAGCTTAATCGCTTGAAGGAGATCCGTGGAACAATGGGAAATAAGCTTAAGAAGAAAGCACCTAAGAAGAAGAAGACATCTCAGAAAGTCTATGACAATGGGAGCATCGATTGGGTATTATGTGGAAGAAGCACATAAGGTTAAGAATCACTTCAGAATGAAGATGAACAAGATCTATCAGGTATGAATTTGTTATCCTCTAGTATCCATCCATGTGAAGATGATGAAAGTGATAGCGAAGCAACTGAATTTTCTCTTATGGGTGAGCAAGAAAGATATCAAATAGAGGCAGTATTTAGAAGTCTTATAGACAAAATTAGAGAACAACAAGATCTATTGAACAAAAGGGAATGTGCTTTCAAAGAAGAAGTTACCAAACTAAAATCTCAACTAGAGGAAGGAAACAATGTAAGGAAGTTACTCAAGGACAAGGAAAATCAATGTCAAAAGTTGCAGGATGAAGTGACATCATTAAGAAATGAAGTAAATGAAAGAAGCACAACTATCAAGAAACTCAGAGATAGATCCAGTTACTATGAAAGGCTTGAAGCTACGATCATCTCGCTAAAGGAAGATCTTGAAGAATCAAAGAAGAAGAATAAAAAACTACTCCAAGCTCTTGAAAAACAAGAAAACGTAGTTCTTGAACTAAGACATCAGTTGGAAGAAGAAAGAAAAGTTGAAGAAAACATGAAGAAGCAGCATCTTGAAAGGGAAGAGCAACTTCAGGTTGAGGCAAATATTCTAAATGATAAATTAGAAGAAAAGGATAAGCTCTTACGATTTCAAGATAGTACTAAGATCTTGGATGATATTATTAGTGGTTGAAGGTCTCCTGTTATCAAAACTGGTCTTGGTTTTCATGAATCGATTGAAGGTGAATCTAGTTCAGGAAATAAGACAAGGAGCTCTAATGCAAAATCTGAAATTCTCAACAAGGAGATGAAAGGTCGACCCCATCAACAACCAAGGAAAGAAATTCTTCAAAGAAAATCTTTTACTCCTCTAATGAATAATGTTGAATGTTATGTATGTCATAATCTTGGACATGTTGTAGCCATATGCAGAAGAAGAATGGTTCAAGACCATCACACAGAAAGATCATCATGGTCCAGGTATTTTAAGGGATATTGTTTCTCTTGCAATATGTTTGGTCACAAAGCTGTTGATTGCTACAGAAGGAATATGAAATAGGTAAGATGTTATGCCTGTAACAAGCTTGGACATATAGCAAAGGAATGTAGGAACAAAGTACAGGCACCATACCAAAAGGAGAAAACATCATCACACTTGAAGATATGGAAAAAGAAGGAAGTTTCATCAGAAAGATGTGGCACCGCATAGACACAGCACAACACAGACATCACAGACTCAAGGGGAGCTGAAAGTGTAAAACTTCAGTGTCCTAAATCTCATACGCAAGTTTCATAAATGGAAGTCGCGTATATACGCGAGTTAGACACTGCAAAGTCATGTATATGTTAGTCTGAGGAAAAGCAGTGGGGACAGGCTCAGAAAAAGGGTCTGATATGATTCAGTCTATTATTTGCTCTATTGGTTAATAGTTACAGTCTACTGAGGATGTGTGGAAATGTCTTGATACTTGTAAGATGTTTAGAAGTGTTTTGATCCTAACTTGATGCTTATTGCTGATATATGCATGATCAGATGTAACAATAAACAGATGACACAGGTTGAGGGGGGGAATATGCCTTTAATAATGCATTGTTGGCATTATGGTTAATAGTCCTTGGTGATGATGCTTATATGGCTAAATAATACATCTTGTTGTGATATGGTTATGAGTTGTCCATGATAAAATCTCATATGATTCTTGGGGTTACATAGTTGATGTTCAGATGGTGCATATATGATGCTTACATGGTGATCTTCATAAGGATAAGGAGAAGTACAAAGCTTGAACACACAACTTCATTACTTGATGATGAGTCACTCATATGATGCTGTCGTCATATGCATAAAGATCATATAATATAGTTATGATGTAGGATTCCTATAGTTCTTGGTGCTCATGTGGATGAGGATTGTTGATGTTGATGATATACAGAAGCCTTGACAAATGATCTTGAGCTCAAGATACATAGTGCTGGTTGTTGGAGACATGATGATGATGAGTTCTTACCTATATGATTGATAGGTTGATACTTACATATGTTGATTGATGCAGATATTCCCAAGTGATGATACATGGATGATCTTGTTGATAAGATGGCTATGGTGTTTTACACATATGATATAATGTGAGTGATTTTATGATGATGAGTTGATATCTATATGCAGACATACCCTGTCATAGGAAATTTATAGGTTGCTGATCTTGAAATGGTTGTACGTGATTTTCATAAGGAGTATCCGTGTATATACGCTTGTTTTTGTGGATACAGTCATGTATATGTTAATTTGAAGGAAATCAGTGGGCCAAACTCAGAATGAAAAGATTCTGATATGGGCCTGACAGAAACCATCTAGCACAGATGGAACAGGTATAGAGGGTGAACATGATTGTTGGTCTAGATGTTGTTGAAAGATGCTTATGGAGCAGATCATACATTATGTATGATAGTTGCTAATGACTGTCATGGTCTTATTTCGACGTTTGGTCTCATGTAAAGGTCATATCAAGACTCATGATGTAATAGTGTGTCTCTATCTATTGTAGTCATTTAATGAGATCTCTTCTGGTCATATAATGTAATCTATACCCCCTCTGTGCATAAGGAAGGATGTTGAAATATGTCAGTCATGTATTTATTTTATTATCAAGGTCATGTAACAGCCTATTTTGGTTTCCCCACTATGGCTAGGATGAATGATGTAATGTAGTTGGTTGTCATATGTAAATTTCTGACGTATCCCCACTTGGTTGGGTGGATGATCCCCACTTGGTTGGGTGATGGATGTATGTATGAGTCTTTGGTGATAGGAAGGTCATTTATGATAGAGTCATGTTCTTTCCTATAGAACATCTTTTTGCAGACCTTGCTTATAGTCAGGGGGAGCATGAACAACACACTTTAGTAGAGCAGAGACTTTAGCATGTACTCAAAGGGAGCATGGACAGATTAGTACACCTTGGCATATACAAAGGGGGAGATCATTCAGAAATTTCAGCAAGTACTCAGGGGGAGTATGGTCAACGGGATGTTTATCAAGGAAAGTGAATATCTTGGTCTGCCCTTTGCCCTTGATGTCAAAGGGGGAGAGTGATTTGGTGTTGTTGCCATCAAGTCCAAAGGGGGAGATTGTTGGCATTATGATGCATGTGTTGTACTTGATGGCAACCCACTCATAGAAGAACATCTCACTTATTTATAACTAGATGAATCTTTATAAGAGATATCAGATGTGACTGAATGCATGGAATGCAGGACAGCTCAAAGGAATCAGATGATAGTTCTAAGTGTGACAAGTTAGCTTTGCCATCAAGTCCAAAGGGGGAGATTGTTGGCATTATGAGACAAGTGTTGTCCTTGATGGCAAATCACACAGATGACAGATCATAGTGTAGCAAGTCAGTAGCAAGGATTTGATGATGGGACTACAAGAATGAAGAGAAAATATATATATACGCAGGTTCATCATGACCGAGTCACATATACACGTGGGTTAGTCGTTCAAAAGGCGCGTATGCTTATACACACACTTTCATGCAAGGAAAAGCATGTACATGTTGGAGAACTTATGTTTGGTCCATGGTATTTAGTCCTTGGTATTTGAACCTATGGTTTTGGACCATTGTATCTTGTCAGAAGTGTTGATCCTAAGTATTGGGTCCATGGTATTGTTTTGTTATGGTTTTGGACCATGGTATTGAGAAAGGCCTAAGACTATAAAAGGAGAAGAAGATCATTAGGCAAGTGCATTGAAAAAGTCTTGAATATCTGATGAAGTATGAGATCCAGTATGTAGTATATGGGTTATGATGCATTGCTTGATTTGAGCTAAGGAGGGATCTCACCGGTTGATGGAGAACAAGATCTAAGGATAGATCGAGATCAAATAGTTTGAAATGAACTATCTCTATATGGTTGATTATGCTTATTCTAGACTTGTATTCTGATGCATGTAATGTTCTGAACTGGGTATAACTTAAGTTTGAAATTACTGCAAGTCATGACTGAATATTTATAGATCTGTACGTAGGTTGGCTTTGGTGAAAGCGTGTATGTACGCGAGTTTGGTTCATCGTAGTAGCGTATACATTATGAAGTATAATATTTGAAGTTGCAGTTGGGTCTGATTGTTATTGCAGAGTTTTGTTGTCTGCTCTGTGTTCTGGTGACTGTGTTGTTGACAGGGTTTCAGTGTTTCAGTGATTCAGAGATTGATAATGCTAGTATTGATTGATTTTTTGCTTCAATGATATTAATGGGTCCAGTATGATAATTGGATGAAACGTGGCCTTCAGATTATAGTGTTGAGCTTCAGGAGTATCCAGTCTGAAAATGTATGAAATGTGGTTCCTAGAGGATGAAAGGAGATTGTAGGCCGGTGCCTACGTACTATTACATCAACTAGTACAAGAGCTAAATGGGTGGTAGCTCCCTTCCAATAGCAGCAGAAGAACGAGTGAAGATTGGAGCATTCAGTAGGTAGGAACCTACGTACTAGTAAATGGATCGGCTAGTTCAAGAGCTAAGGGGGTTGCAGCTCCCATCGAGGAGAGTCTAGAAAACGAGAGAGGGTTGTAGCCCTCTGCAGGTTGTAGCCTGCATACTGGTAAAGGACTGCACTAGTATAGAATCACTGTAAAAAGAAGTTTCTAACTGAAAGAAGATAGAGACATATTGCAACAGGTGGTTTTCACCCACATTGGGTTTCCACCTTACATCATGGTGTTCATGTGTGCTTATTATCTATTCTATTTTACTGCACCTACTTACTATTCATATGGTTAATTAAGTTATGATGCACTAACTAAAGATCAACATTTAATGGACTAACTAAATCATAAGTATTCTGGATATACGCTAGTTGCATTAGACACAGTCGCGTATACACGTGGTTTCCATTAACTGAAGTAGCGTATATGTATCTTAGAATGGAAATGAAAAAGTTTTATTGATTTGATAATACTGATTCACCCCCCCCCCCCCCCCCCCCCTCTCAGTATTATTTCCAACAGAAAGTAAAGAAAGGGAAGATGTGCAGATACAGGAAGAGATGAAGAATAAGGAAGAAGAATGAGTAAGATAAAAGTAGATAGAGGAAGAATAGAAGAAACAATTGGAAGAGTAGGTGAACAAGTAAAAGTGAGCTGAGGAGTTTGCACGAGAAATTGAGGAGTAGATACAAGCCCAAGACATGGATATTGAATAGGTGGAGCAAAACCAAGAGGCTTACATCATGCCTATTGTAGAACATGTCAGCAGTCAACCTTCACCTCCCCTCACAGGTGGCCACATCCCATTTGATGAAATGGGAATCTCTCCTCCTGATGATGACATGATCATGGATATTTCCAACCCAACCTTCGACCAACTCAAGAAGAAAATAGTGCAGGAAAGAAGGAAATATTTCCTGAATGACTTGTTTCATCTTGCCTCCGTCCATACAAAGAAGTTGATTATTACCAACACTATGAGGAATCCAAAGACAATTGCAATAAAAAAACTTGGCCTTTTAAGGAGCAACAAAAGTAAACACATACTTGTTGATGATAGAAAACAAGCAATTGGAAAAGGATGTAGATGTTGCAAGATAAAAAATTGATCATCTTCAAGTGGAGAACCAAAGATTATCTTCCATGGATTCTCACTTAAAAGAACATCAATTAATGATACATGGTGTAATACAAGCATTGGGAGACAACATGAGTTAGCTTGATGAAGAGATGCTCATAAAGTGCCCTTGCATGACATGAAGAAAATATTGCGATGAAATATGAAAGCTATGAAATTAATTCATGCAACCATTAATGTGATCAAGGAATGGGGCACCAAGTATAGAATTCAGTAGCAAGGTTACCCCAGAAAACAAGACAAGAAGTATAATTGGAGAAGGTAAAGGTTAGAATGATGATGCAAAGTAATAAGCAACTTGATACTTATGTAGCCAACATCATATCTTCCTATGAACAATTGTACAATGGTTTGGAATCCTTGGTTATAGCACACAAGATTCCTTCAGTTGAAACATTTGTAGAGACAAAGGGTAGAAACATTATTAGGAAGGAAATCCAAGGATACTTGGATAGTTTGAGGAAGGTCACTACTAGAGAAGACTTGGATTTCACTAGGAAAAACATGCAGTTATAGGTAGTCGAGCCTATTAAAATTAATATGAAATAATTCCTCTTATGGAATGAATCACAAACTAGATCCAAAAATACTTATCCAGATGCTATGGAGGCGAGAGTCAGATATTATCCGAATATTCATTTGTAGTATGAGGACATAATTGCATAGTATAAATATTGGCACCAATATGTTACTACATAACTACAAGTTGAATTTGTCGAGCTAGAGTTTCCTCAAACTTAAGCTTAATTTATCAAGTGTTGTCTTATTAGGCTCTAGCCAATTTTGTCTTATATGGAGCTTTATTGTATTGTATTTGGAAAAATAAAAAGTGTAAATGTAGGTGGATGTCCAAGAGTCAAGGTGAAAAGTCATTAGTTAGAGTAAAGACAAAAGAAGTCCAAAAGTCATGAGGGAAGCTTAAAGGTCACAAGGAGAGAAGAAAGGTCATCCCATTTGTTATAAATAAGTCCTCATAACTCAAAAATGGGGCTTGGAACTTAAGATTTGTAGCCTTGGTTTCTCTAGTTTATGATAGAAGAGTATCATTCTTTAGAGAAGAAAGCGATGGTTACATGTTCCATTATTGGGGTTAGTGTTATATCATTATAATTATATACTTGGAACTTTCACTTAATGATCAGAAGCTCTTAGATTCGACACAATTTCATGCATATATCATGGATGTTGTAAGACTACTCTTTATATGTTTGCAGTATATGTTATTTCATTTATGCTAATGTCAATGAACTATTTCATTTTCTTTAGTATGTATCTTTTTTGAATGTGTGTTGTATATGCTATCATGATCATCATTATCTTGTGAACTACTTTGGAAGTTAACTAACAATTCTTCTCTATTTGCTCGCATGTCTCTTTTAGGATAATATTATTACATTTCTTCAAGAGGCTCACTCTTTTCCTTTTGGTGTGAAAGAACCTTTTATGCATTGCAATTGATATGTCACAAAGTTCACACACTCGTCATAACCAAAAATATGTGTATATCCTCTTATGTGTTCATTACAACCATGACACATCTTTGAGATCACCGATTTGGAAACCAACAATAGTCCGGTTGGGGTTCCTACTTGAACCAATGTGGGGTCTAATTTGGACTTCACATCAAGGAGACCCCCATCCCTGTTATTAACATCCAATGCTTTCAACAAGATTTTGTCACTAAATAAAGGACTAGATGACAAGATGAGCTCATGAAGTCATGTTTTAATATTTCATCTCAAATGGATTCTTCTCATAACATAATCGCAATATTTTTTTTTATGTGGTTGAGTTTATAGTCATTTAAATGGTGTGAATTTTCGAGGCATCCGTGGAAGTGGGGGTATAATATGCACTCACTGATTTTTGTTTAGATGATGATTTGATGCTGAGATCCTTGTTTTCTATTCTATTGGAGGATCCTTGTTTGTCACTTCACGTGAGAGTTTGATATTTTGTCGTGCTGAAGGAGAGCTTATATGAGTGAAAGTAATTATAGGAGAAGGTCTCGTGGAGAGACATGCCACTCTAGTTAAGGTATTTCTTCCTTTTATTCACAAAGAACACATCATATTCATCATCATCTTACAACAATTAATGAAGCGACCTTCCCAATAATGACATAGCGCCTAGAGACAACCCACACTGGGTGAACTCCGTTATCATGTTGTGTGTGTTCTTTGATTTGATGGTTTCATTTAGTATGCACATGTGTTTTTTCATACTATTTCACATGCAATTCTTCTAACATCACAAAAGTAAAAGATCTTGGTTAATTCGAGTAGTTGATAGAATCTAGATCAACAAGCATAATTTCAAACTCCTTAAACTTAAGAAATTTTTTTTTCTTATTCATCTAATCACAAAGAGTCCTTGGACTCAGGTGGGAAATTTGATCCACTTAGTGGGATCTTTAATATTTTTACTGATACACCTAGTGATGGTTTTGCACTTTCCTCTGTTGATCTTTCCAAGCCACCTATGTTTTATGACCCACCATTTGATAGTTTGGAAACTTGCCAAGAAGTCGGGGCACCTTAGCCTTTACTGATGGTTATGTGAGGATCTAGTAATCTTGTTAAGTATTCCAAACGTGATCAGATCAATATTTCATCATGGGACAATATTCATGTATTAACTGAATATGTTGAAAATGAATCTATCTTTCTGTTTCATGATTCTTCACCCTCCCATATCTGAATTGTTAAAAGAGTCTTACTATGAGAAATTGACTAAATGGGGGGAGGTGAATCAATTTAGTATATTCAAAGACATTAAAATTATTTTCATTAATGTCATTAACTGAAACATTACATGACCAACTTAACAAATAATGACCAACAAATTGAATATGTGAACAAGTTATAATAAACCAGAACATCACATCAACACCTAATAACAACACATATTGACATGAGATATATATGGAAACCCATAAAGGGAGAAAGCCACAATTTTATTATTATTGTGATGCAAAGGCAAGCTCCTACTCCTTATTACATTTGATTTTCTATAGGATCCAACCTACAAGAGGTTGCTACCTTAATTTTTCTGCAAGGTGCAACATGCAAGGAAGCTCCAACTTCCATATGTTTTCTATGGGATACAACCCACCACCCTCCAACCCTATGTTTACCAAGCCACTACTTGAAAGAAGACTACAATCCTCTTAAGCAAACAAGAAACAACAATGTGATGGCTTAAGTGGTCATTGCATGCATATCTCCATCTTCATTTCTGCCTCTTCTTCCCTTCAAATCTTCTTCACATAAGCTTCATAATGCCCCAGGGAACTAATACATAACACCTCAATCAACTCTCACACATTCTCCAACTCTCATATTGTTCACATTCTCCAACTCTCATATTGTTTTGTTGTCATGGTGTTTTTCCTTTGCTGTGATGGAGTCTTGCCATTGTTGTCATGGAGTCTTGCCTTTGCCTTGCATCACAACAATTCAGCTCAACCAAACCAATCTTCAAATCAAACTTATACACCACACATGCCAACATCAATGTTCTGCCAAACCATCAAGGTATTTGTTGCTCCTTTGTTCTGTTTTCATCAAGCATGCCAAGAATAACATATGCAACATCTATCGTCAACATATGTGCCATCAACATCTAGCATCTATCTCACCAGCAAGTATTACATTTGCTCCTTTGCATACCTTTGTGGATCCTGTTATGCTCCTTTTTCCCTTTACTAACCCTATTACTGCTTTTACATTGTTGCTCCTTTTTCATCACATATTTGTTGATTCTTTGCCTTGTTGTTCTACTCCTTTCCTTGCTCCTACATGCCTTGTTGTAGCTCCTTGCCTTGCTGCTACTTTTTTTTTCTCCTTTGCCATCAATGACAATAATTCCATCAATGTCCCCCTTTGGAATTGATGGCAACACTGTATTTGAAAACTGACTTCAACAACCTATGCTTACCTCCCCTTTTGACATCAATGACAAGGGATTCTCCACAATTATTTAACTATTTGTAAAATAAAGAGACAACTTTGTCATTGATGATATCGTTCAATAATTTATAACATCATAATATAACAAAACATTGAAGATGAGATACCACAGTGTACAACTCCATATATTTATGCAATGATATAGAAAGAAATTGCGCAACAACTTGCATAGCAGTTCAAGTCGCGCAACAGTCCAAGTTGTGCATACATCCGGTCCATATCTCCAAACCATTATCTCCCTTTCTATAAAATGCGCAATAGAATTTGTGCAGCAGTCCAACTTTTTGCTGCGTTTATTAATCTGAACGCTGGAGCATTAATAGGTAATGAACGCTATCATGAAGGTGAATAAAGTTGCATGTATAATAATGATACATATAAGAGAAATAATGCGGCCATGTATAAAATATAAGAGAAATAACATTGTCATGTATAAAATATAAGATCATATAAGGTAAAGAACTCTTGATAGTGAAGCCATAATGATGCCATGAAGAACAATAATGTTGCATATATAATAATAATGCCAGAAAACTTCCATGTACCAGTGATCCATATCACATGTATGTTAATATCATATGAACATTGATAAATAATATAACAACATTGTATCCATGCCATATCAATCATATATGTATCATTTCCATGCCATTTGTGAAATACGTGCAACAGTATGGGGCCCCCTTCGAATAGAACAGAGAATGAGTGGCTTAGGTGAATGCGCAGGATCAAATCAATGGCTCGCTTGACACAACCTATATTAATAGATCAACGAACATTATATAAGACAATATATAATGGAGCAATATCACCGTATACCAATCATTATAACATGGAAAGGTACCATAACTATGCAAATATAGGCAATATATAACAGAACCATATATCGATAATTGGCACATAATATCAAATGAATGTTCAACTTTATATCGAGGATGTCAATATGTATACAAAAATAATGCTCCATCTTGTATTGAAGATAAGCTCCATATTGCTGCGCTCCAAATTTTTGAAGTTTAAGATGATTGCCAAATTTTTGGACACCACCGGAAGCCAAGATAATCACAAGTTGAGAACTTCAACGATGTGGATATCAAAGAAATCACAAGACCAAATATATGAACTCGTTATCTAACATCACCACGCCATCTCCTGCACAATACATATCATGTGATACATTAACACCCTATCATTTATCAAAGGCTCTCTGTGGGACACTACAGACAACTTCCCTCATTTATCTTCAATGAATATTGAGGCCAGACTAAAATCCCTTTACTCTCTACTGACCTCATAAGGTCGTCAGTTAAAAACTCCCCGCCAATGGTTTTTTTTGTGACATTTGTGAGTCCATGAAAGGAGAACGTGTGAGAAAAGAAACCATTGTAAAGAGAACATGTGAGAAAAGAAACCACTGTAACTATAACCCATCCTTCAGTGAAATCCACCATGGAAATGAAACTACAACAATAAAGTTGTGACACTCTGTGGAGAATTCCAACTTTAAGGATGCCCTAAACAATCATGGACCAACAACGCCTTCGGAAAGATGTGGAAACCTACATTTCTCTCCTACGTTCTATGCTAATACGAAACCATACTCATGGAAAATTGTTACATGCTCAAATGCTCTTAAACAAAATCACACTCAACGCACATCCAACAGTCATAAACCTTAACGCTCTTCTATGATTTATATTAAAACTCTCATTTGTCCATTTATCATTAAGTTCTGGTAATGCTTCTTCATATGTTCCAAGGCTTAATCTATTATTGTCAACGCTAGTCCATTAAAATACCAACATTTTTCCTTTCAAAAGATGCTCCATTAAAAATACCGACGTCGCTCCATTTAAATTGTGTGAACTATTTCCAATGCCTGTAGACCTCTAAGATCGCTGACTTTAACTTGCGCAACAGATTCAGAACTTCAAATTTGAAATTGATTTTTCTTCTTCAAACTGATTGAGGAGCCTAATTATCATGCACATACACCTTATAAAACAATGTTGATGCTTCAAAAAATCAAAATTTCCATCACTTCATCAAAATGTGGCACTATGCAACTTGCGTAGGAGGACCTTGCTACACAGGTGAAGCTTAAGAAGAAACTTGATTAAACGGGGCGTATGAGCAAAATTTCAAAGAACAAAAACTGATAACTTTTCTCCTGTTGCAAATTTATTTTTGGGTAGCTTCAGCCAAAATATCAAGATTACACCACCTTTTCTTTGATGATTTCTTTTCCTCTTTGAGTTGCTACTTCACATTCCTTAACCTATTCTTCAAAACCAAATTTTGAGTGTCACAGACTGAAGGTATCTGGTTCGTCTCTGGGTGATGCCACCACTCCTTAAGGAATATAGAGATCCCATACTTTATGGTAATCGATTTAAGGGTCGCTGAATTTCATAAAAAATATTACCAAGTATAACACTGCCTTACACTACCTTACTTACTACGTTAATATACATGAACCGAAATGTTGTCAATAATATTATAACATTGGCCAATGTAACCAAATAAACTGATATAAATAAAGAATAATAATGGGATACACCAATCACCGTCATATCAATAAATCCATATACCATATGTCAATAGTATGTAACATCATGTACAACTCAATTATCAGCCAATTATAAGGAAGGTGTGTGGGAGCCAGGGCTCAAAACCCTAATTCGTCTCCTTGATATAGATCCATCTTATAATTGACAGTCGTGGAAAGAATTTGGAGCACCAAAAGGAAAGCGATGTAAATGTTGACCTTTATTTCTCCATAATGCGTTGAGATTTAATTTTCCATGATAAGTTGAGCTTAATTTCTCCTATGAACGTGGTAAATGTTGCTGAAATGCTCCTTTGATACCAAAAAAGCCTTGCTCTAATAAATAACACATTTTACTCTCCATATAATTAACTTTGATGCTCTTATAATATACGATGCCCTCATAATTGAATAACGTTGCTCCAATATATGAATAAGGTTGCTCCAATCCAATTATTTCAATTAACACAAATTCAATGCAATTATCACAACTCCGATGTATTAATTACAGCAGTGGTTGGTAGATTTAGTAATATAATGAATTGATATTATATTCATGTTGCTCCAATCTAATGCCATATGTATAAAAGACGCAATGTTAATATAAATGAATCGACTTGCCAACACCCATCTTTGAATGAAATTTCATACAAAAATAGTCACGTTGGATATTAAAATTATATCAACAATAATTCTAGGTCAAATAAAAGTCTGGAGCATGGAAACGAGCACAAAGAGGGAAAATGCCTTTCTACAACGACCTTACTATTCTGAGATAACGTATGATGATTATGCCAATGGATATCTCTCTGTCCACCTGCCATTGTGTTACCTAGGGAAGGTTCTCTCTATTTCGCCTAATTTCAATTCCAATACCAGAAAAGCCTTGGAATCATAAAGCTCAGATTTGTCACACCCTGGAGTCATGAAGCTTAGATCTGTCATGTCCACAGACTATCAAACCATGTAACGTTCCACACACTAGAGATTTTGTTGATTATTTGTGAAAGCACTTCCCTTTTTTTCTGTTGGTCAAAATGTGTGTTTCTCATCCCTCTCTGGCATGCAAAAGGTGTATGATTCCTTTAGTTTCCTCATAACGTTCTCTCTGTTGATTCATTATTATTAAATCGATTCCATGCTGCCTGAAGAAATATTTCCACCGAAATATCTCTGCACCTGTCTTGTTGTTGACTTTGCCACATGGGCATTTCACTTTGGATTCTCCATTTGTAATGGAGCACACTACTAATTCACATGTACAAGACATGGTAAGCAGTGTGATTACCAGTGCGAATATTGTTTACTGTGCATGCATACAAATCTAGGCCATTCAACCTTTTCCTCTCTATTTTTTCTGAGCAGGTCCATCTGGTTGTATTGTCGTGCTGACGTTATCTACCATTGCTCTTCTTTTTTATGAATATATTGTGTTTATCATGAGTGTGCTCGGTGTGACGATAGTTGTTGTTGATGAGCCCATATTTCATTCCCTAATAATGCCTCTGCAACTTCTATTTTGTTTTCGTTGGAACTCAGATAAACATCGTTTATAATTCCCATTTGAAGCCCCTCTTCTGAGCCAGTTAAAAATCCTTGATTTCTTTCAACAATTTCATCACCCCACATGTCAACAAAGTCAATGATGCATTGTATAACTATTCTTAATGAACTATCTGCTAATCAAATCGATATTCTTGATTCCGGTCTCTCCTCTATGAAACCTTCCATAATGTATGACTCACTAAGTTCATATTGAACCATGGGCAACAATATTGTTTATTTTTTATATCGAGATCAACAATGTAAATCACAAATCCACCATACCATTTGCTAATTAATAATGCATTTAGCAGTTAACCTCCCTCTCTTTTCTGTATTGGATAATTATTGATGCAGAACCAATGGATTGGCTCGAGGTGCATCTCATATAGAACTATTATGCCTTCTCTACACCTCTTTTATGTTTACTCTCACTCAGTAATGTCTTTTCTTTTTCTACTTCACTCAAGCTACTAGAGGATTGGGCATATGTCTTTTCTTTTTAATTATTTGAAACTAGAAATTGTTTCCTCAAGCGCAACACTGGCCTCTTTCATCAACATTTTATAGATACATTATGAATAATGCCCTCTTTTTCCCCCGAAAAATAAATAAATAAATAAATCTTCAGCATACTGTAAAGTCTTTGATAGAAGGTGCATCATTGGCTTCAAATTATTTCCGAGATATTAGAGATAGCTTTGCAGTGGAGTCATTTTCATTTTCTTCCCGACTTTAGCAGGTTGCTTTCACAAGAGTCTTTATCTTCGGGTTCCCTTTCTGTTACACCAATCAAAAATATTTTAAATCATTTCTTTGACTTATTGTGCAGGGATTGCAGGCTTGGCCAATTTTAGGCTAGGTGAAAAATCAAAACCCAATTTGTTTTCTTGGATGTTTCTTCCTCTTTCTTTGTTGCAATGTTTTAGACCCTACACATATGCATCGCATATTTCTAAGCCATTCTTAAAAATATACAAATAGGTTGTAAAGATAATTTTGATATCTAGCTTTCATAAGGAAATTTTAATGAGACATGTTCTTAAAGGCATCATTTAGCAGTTTAATTCATCTTCAGCTCAACCACACATCATGCCATATCAGCTGTTATCTACTAATATTTTCCTTCTTGTAGATTGATAAATAAAGATTCATGTCCCTTTCTTCGTTCTAACTTTCTTGTTGAATATACTGTGGAACTAGTGTTCATGCTTCTTTGATTCTATATTTCTTTAACAATTCTTTCAAGACATTCTACAGGCTTCTCTCCCCCAAATATGTTGCTTCTTTAACTTGTTATAACCAATATCCTTCATTTCTTTTAGGAACAACTACCCCTTATGCCATGAAAACTTCATTTTGCTATTAAAGTCTCAAGTTGTTCCTTTTTCTTCCTCTTCCATACCTATTTTGGCTTCCTTCTGTTGTTGTCTACATTTCATTTTGATTTACAGTTTGGTCTACTTTGATTAGCTTTCATCATATTTTTGGAGTTCTTTAGGGTATATGGAAGCCTACAATCATTGGCTCTGTGTCCAAGGTTGCTAGATAAATAACACCTTATTTGACCAAGGTATGGCAGAAATGGAGTGTTTCTTCTTGTGCTCTTCTTTATAAACAATTTACATTCAACAACTTTATCTCCATATTCATTGCATAGATAACAATAACCATGAAAATTATTTGTGTACCTATTCTGTGTCAGGTTGCTTGAGGGAGCCTTTTCATTTGTTGCATATTCTATTGATTATTCTTGGTTTGTTTCTTCTTACAATCTGCTGCCACATGTCCATGTTCATGATAAGAAAGACATGAGATGTTTTCCTAGGAGAAAATAATTTTCTTTGAGATCTTCAAAACTTGTTGAAATCATTTTCAGGAGGGAATGATCTTCTTGCAATGAACCCTTTCTTCATCTCATTCATTGGATTTTGATATTGTTGATTTTTTTGTTTTATTCTTTATTAATCGTGGTGCTTGTCCCTTCTCCTATGGGTCTTTTTAGGAAAACTTCATTATCATCTTTAATCTCTTCCTTTTCTGAGTTCTTCATGGAGGCAACCTCCTCTTCTAGCTTCTTACACAACATGTTATTTTCATCTAACTGCCTTCTAGTTTAAATAATCTCAGACTTTAATCTTTCACATTGTACCTTTTTCACCTTTAGCTAGTTATTCATCATCCCTTCTATCCCCCTTACTTCTTCAAGATGTGTCTTCAAACTCACAATTTCCTCCTTATACTTATGCTGTCTCTCATAACATATTTGCACCATTTTCTTTATATCTTTGTTGTCATTCTTCAATCTTTCTATTTTATTCAAGGCTATGTCAAGCTTGGCTTGTTCTTCAACTATATTTTCTTCATGGGAATAAGGTCCATTCACATTAGTAGATACCTCATTTGAGTGAATATCTTCCTTTTGACAAGAATTTTTCTTTTTCATCTTTATCTTGTCCTTCTTGATAGTGCAACTACTAGTGTCTCCTTTATGCATGAGATGCAATCTATCCCAGATTTATTTTTCATAATTTAAGTCTATTAGTTTATCAAGATCATTATTATGAATACTATTAAACATAACATAATTTTCCTTAGCATTCCACTATTGTTCTTGCATATAGGGAGAGTCTTTATAGTGGCCAACACATACTAGTTTCCACACACTAGGTCCACAAGATGTCAGTTCATATTTTACCTTATCTCTCCATTCATGAAAGTTTGATGTACTAAGCACTGGTACAATTTGATAGTCCATGACTCAACAATAACTACCTTCAAGCTATTAGGCTTACAAGGAACCTCGCTCTAATACCAATTGATGAAAACTTCACTAAACTAATGGGGGTTGAATCAATTTAATATATTCATGGACATTAAAATTCGTTTCATTTATCTCATTAAATGAAACATTACATGACCATCTTAAAAAATAATTACCAAAAGATTGAATATGTGAACAACAAGTGATAATTAAACCAAAACATCACATCAACGCATAATAACAACACCTATTGACACCATATATATTATTTTTTGTGATGCAAAGGCAAGCTCCTACTCCTTATTACATCTAATTTTCTGTAGGCTCTAACCTACAGCAGGCAGGCTGCTACCTCAATTTTCTACAAGTTGCAACATGCAAGGAAGCTCTAACTCCCATATGTTTTCTTTGGGCTACAACCCACAAGAGGCTCTTACTTCAATAGGCTCCAGCTTGATGTTTATCAAGCCACTACTTGAAAGGAGACTACAATCCCCTAATGCAAACAAGAAAAAATAATGTGTTGGTTTACCTGATCATAAATTCTACATGTCTCCATCTTCATTTGTTCCTCTTCTTCCCTTGAAATCTGCTTCACATTGCCAAGTACCTAATGCATAACACCTGCATAACACCTCCATCAGCTCTCACAAATTCTCGATCTCTGTAATCTCCTTTTTCTTCTAGAAACAACATATTTTATAAAGATAATTTGTTGGTTGTTTGTATTCCACATAAGATTATGAAGTGAACAAGCTTGACTCTTTTCCTTCCACTCATTCATTTCCAAACTTTTCATATTTTGAGCATTACAAAATAAATAAGTTCTCTACCACATATTAATTCAGCCACCTATAAGGATTAGGTGCATTAATATTAACATAATTCCAAAAACAAGATTATACCACCACAACACATGCAAGCATTCTCCAATGTAAACAATATGCACACAAACTATGAAAATCATGCACGCATATACATGCAACATTCACTCTCCAAAGCCACCTACATGGTCAAATTCTTTTTTTCTTCATGTCATTATCTCAACCTCCTTGAGCCTTGTCTTGTTTTGCTATCATGGAGTTTTGTCTTTGTTTTCATGGAGTCTTTCCTTTGTTGTCATTGAGTGTCCTCTTTTCCTTGCATCACAACAATTCAACTCAACCAAACTATTCTTTAAATCATCCTTATACACCACACATGCCAAAATTAATGTTTTGCCAAAACATCAAGGTATTTTTTGCTCCTTTGTTCTGTTGTCATCAAGCATGCCAAGAATAAAATATGCAACATCTATCATCAACATATGTGCCATCAACATCTAGCATCTGTCTCACCAACAAGTATTACATCTTCTCCTTTGCATACCTTTGTTGATACTAATCTATTCCTTTTTCCATTCACTAGCCGTGTTACTACTATTCCCTTGTTGTTCCTTTGTCATTAGATATTTGTTGATTCTTTTCCTTGCTATTCTACTCATTGCCTTGCTCCTACATACCTTGTTGTAGGTCCTTGATTTGTTGTGATTCTCCTTTCCTTGTTGCTAATTTGTTGCTCCTTTTCCATCAATGACAATAATGCCATCATTCACTTGGCAAGCCCTTTTTCTCATAACAAGTTTTGGTATTTCTTGTTGTTTGATAGTTTTGATGCATCTTCCTTCATGAAAATTTGTCATGATGTGTGTGACCATCCAGATATAGTAGTAGATTATTTAGCACAATATTCTTATTATACTTTTCTGCTATTGTTTCTTGCCTTCAAATTTTAGAGCATATTATGGTCTTTCTTTCTCACTTTGTGATTTATTTTATGACCTTTCTTAGTGCTCATTCCATCGCTAGTATAGGTCATGAATTAGTTTATTTGTTGCACTAGAAATTTCATTTCATGTGAGCTTGACCTTTCTTTTGCTAGTTTAGGAGTAGGTTTAGTTTAATCTTTTCCTTGTTGTTTTCATTCCTTTTCTTTTTCCTTTAGTTTGTTTGCAATAAGCCTCATACGAAAGTGGTGCTTTTGGGTTCTGAATAAGCATGGAAAAGTTCAAGAGGACATTGAGTAACAATTAACGCTTGGTTAACTTTAAATCCTCTTCCTTATGTGGGTCTTCTATCTTATGGTCCATGATTCTAAGATAAAAAATATGTTTCTTTCTCAAAGAGAACCTTACCAAATCTACCATGCTTGAATCTTAATTAATAGGATCTTATTGCTCGAGTTAACCTCTTTTGTATTTGGTTAGTTTTAAATTGTCAACTTAGTCGAGTAAAGAAGGGAAAGGAGGAAATTTAAGCTAGAAAATCTTATTTCAAAGGCATATATTCCCATCTCTGAAGGAACAACCTGTATTGCTCTCAATAAGTCTAGATCCCTCTTCTACACAAGTAAATAAATAAGTGATTAAGAATATTAAAATAAATAAATAAGATAAAGGGTGAAAGAAGAGAAATAGGTGAATTAAGCAACTTCTACAGGGTACTAAACATGCTCTGGGAATAAAAAAATAATTGTGTTCCTATAGTGACTCCACTAGGATCTGAACAAGCTAGCTAGAAGTGGAGCAACACCAGAGATGAAAACTAAGAATTTGATATCTTTCACTTTCACTCGCATATATCTATAAGCCTAACCACTAATTGAAACAATTTAGGTACGAATTTCTTGTGTAAGTGGTTGGAAGATTAAGGGAAGGAAAGAAACTAAACTATCATGATCAATTGGATGAAATAATTCTTCCTCAAGATATAGACTCAGTGTGTGAAGTTAGACTCATACATAGAAGCTGGAGTTCTACCAGTTTGTCACCAAGTGTTGTATCCACTATAAAAGTTTTCCTACACTTCGATTTTGGAGACTACTTTTGATCATAAGAACTATCATTTTAAGTGACATCAAGTGATCTTCTTGTTTATTTATTGTGGCAATGAAGTTTTCTTCCATGTAATTCTTGTGATGTATTAATTAACTAGGTCTTGTCAACAATAGTTGCACAACTTATGAATACCAACACACATCCAAGTACTGTCCTTATCAAGCACCAATTGCATGCCTTGTCTTAACAAAGTATGAAATCCTGTGCCACTAGGAGCTATGCAACTCCTTGTGAAACTGAATTGTATAATCTTGTGAGATATGCATCCACTAAGAAAGTAGGCCATACAATCATCACTAAGAGATGAAATTACACAAATCACTATTCCATAGAACTGCACAATCCCTTGTCACTAGGATCTACACAATATCTTCTACTAGTGAACTACATAGTCCCCTAGATCAAAAAATTGTCCACTTCAAGAAAATAGGTGTGCATTCTTATCCTTGATTTTAGGCATGCATGTTGAAAACCCTGCCCTAATATCATGATCACTAATCTATATAAAAGAGGTCCATATAGATCATTCTCACATTTGAGGTTGGAGCTCTATCTATCCTCACAAGTTCAAGGAGCTTTGGATTCGATTTGCATAGTTTTTCTTAATAAGTTTCTCAATTGTCACTTTTTGCTACTTTTCTGTCACTTTTGTCTTTAAAAGTGTCATTTTTCCTGATTCGTATTGTAAAAAGTGGAGTTTCTATTATTATTGACTTGTACAAGTATCATTGTAGTATTTTGAGCTTCTTTACAAGTGTTGCACTACAATTCTTTTCTTTTCACCTACCAATAGTTACTGCTGCTGGTATATTTATGCATGCATGTTCTTCTTTACATAATATTCTTTGATCAATGTTAGTGACTAATTCGAAGAGTGATCTACACCCTCTAATTCCTCAGTCACAGATTCTAATTTTGTCTCTCTCCTTGAAGAAATCACACGATCCTTGAGCCTTAGTGGAATCTTGAACTACTCATTTTGCAATCACAAGTAGCAAGAGTCCTTACTTTCTAGCTACAATTGTGCACTCTGCACTCACTAGCCTTCCCTAGTTGCACACTACACAACCATAATCATCATTGGCCATGTATGCCAGCCAAAACTAAGCATTTCACAATCCCAATTCTCTCTCTCCCATCTAAGACTACTTATTACACAAATCTAGTGCACAATCAACTCCCTTGTAATCCTAAACTGCACAGTCTTTACCCATAGTTATGTAGTATGCCTTTATAGTGCCTAATCTACCTCCTTGAAGCCCAACATTGCACAATAATTTCCCCCAATGATTTTTTTTCTATTTACAAGTTGATTGTCTAACTGATATTTCTTGAACTAACTTGTCATCACCATGAGTGCATATTTTGTAATAGGTAGTGTAGATCCTGAACACATCACTCTTTAATCATTAGGTAGCACCATGCCTCCTAAGAAAGAAACATCAAAATAGGTTATATAAAGCAGTACTAAAGATTCCATTGACGGTACCCCAATAGGAGTCCCTTATCTAGTAGGTATATAGTGTTATATCGATCAAAAGGATTCTATTGTCACTTAGCTCACCCTCAAATACGAATTCACCACAACACAATTCAAAGATGAGTTAGAGGATAGGGAAGTCTACATAAACATTCAGCGATCAAAGGTCCATAAGGTGGCCTACAAATTTCCAGTTCTACCATGTGCAGATGTTATCAAGTGGACGCTGCAGGGCCTAGATACCAAGGGCATGAATTGTTGGAAAATTATATATTACAAAGAAATGGAACATATAAAATATTGCAGAAATATAAACACATAAAATATTGCAGAAATATAAACACAAAACATGCATAAAACAAGAGAGACACAGATATACCTAGTTCACCCAATTTGGGCTACGTCCGCGGAGAAACAACGAGTCCTTTCTTTTATATTATCTAGCAAACTTAAGAGGTACAACCTACAACAAATCTGATGTAATTCCCTCTTCGTTCTCACACAATCTCCTCTCTCTTTCTCACTCAAAATACATATCTACATAGACGCAATACAATTCCCTCATATATAGCAAGGGGTTTCTTTCTAGGGAAAACAACCCTAAATTAAATATAACTTCTACCATCAGATCTCCCCTCGGCAGCAAACATATTATAGGTGGTGTTGCCACCACATTACGAACTGGAGTCTAATGCAGCGATACCTCTGAATAAATAAGATAATCAGGCTCCACACCAAACAATATCCCACTTGGAGACTGATTATAGCAACTACATTGCTGCTTCATTTGTTGGACAATGACTCCACTTTGTTCCTGGTTGTTTCTAATCTTCTTCATCATACTTGAAGACCAATTGAAAGTGAGAAGAATCTCATTTTCTCCCTAGTTACAACTTTTGTTAACATATCTACAGGTTTCTGGCTAGTGTGTATTTTCCAGCTTCAACTATCCATCTTCCAACACCAACCATATGAAATGGTACATGAGTTGTATATGTTTACTCTTGGAATGAAATGCAGAGTTCATTGCAAGATGTATGGCACTCTGGCTATAACTGTATAACCTGCCCAACTCTTCCTTCTTGCCCAATTCATCCAGAAACCTTTGTAACCAAATCATTTCTTTACTAGCCTCTGTAGCAGCAACATAGTATTCTTCGTTTGTTGAGAATGCAACAACACATTGTAGTTTGAAACCCAACTCATAGTTGTTCCACCTACAGTAAACACATACCATGTGATGCTCCTCCTATTATCTCTATCACCTGCCATATCTGCAGCATCAACATATCCATGTAGACCAATTTTTGAACCACCAAAGCATAATGCTTGATGTGTGGTACCTCTCAAATCCCCGAGAATCCACTTCACCACCATCCAATGCTCTTTTCCTGGATTGTTCATGTATCTACTTTCAACTCCCACTACATGTGCAATATCGAGGCTTGTGTAGACCATTATGTACATTAAGCTCCCAATTGTTGATGCATATGGAACTTTAGACATATAGGCCATTTCTTCCTGAGCCTTGGGACACACCTCCTTACTTAGTTTGAAATGGATAGCCAAAGGTATATTAACTGGTTTTGCATTCTGCATATTAAATATTTTCAACACCTTTTCTATGTACTCTGAGATAATGTTAATTTTCGATTCTTCCTATCTCTAGTTATTCTCATACCAAGCATTTGTTTTGTAGCACCCCTTTATTGCAAATATGTTTGCCAATTTCCCTTTAAGCACATTTATTTCCTACATGTTAGAACCTGCAACAAGCATGTCATATACATATAATACCAATATAATATAGCTTCCATCATTTTTCCTTTTGAGATAAACACAATGATCAGAGTGACATCTAGTCTAACCTTGTTCAGACATAAACCTATCAAATTTTAGATACCACTACCTTGGAGCCTATTTTAAGCCATACAAGCTCTTCTTCAACCTGCACACTAGTTTCTCCTTCCCTTTGACCTCATATCCTTGTGGCTAGTGCATATATATCTCTTCCTCCAAATCCCCGTGGAGAAGGGTTGTCTTTACATCTAACTACTGAAGATGCAAATCTTCAACTATTACTAGACTTAAAATAGTTCTAATTGAACTCATTTTAATAATAGGAGAAAATATCTCATCAAAGTCTATACCCTTTTTCTGTTCAAACCCCTTAACCACAAGTCTAGCTTTATACCTTTTTCTACCTCCATCTTCTTCCTTCAACCTGTAAACCCATTTATTTTGCAATGTTGTTTTACCTGTAGGCAACCTCACTAAGTCCCAAGTCTAGTTATGTGCTAAGGAGTCCATCTCTTCTTTCATGGCTTGATCCAACTTCTTCCTGGTTTCTACCTACACTGTTTCTTCATAACATTCTAGTTCACCAGAATCAATCAATAATACATAATATAATGAAGGAGAGTATCGTTTAGGGGGTCTACTTATCCTGGTAGATCTTCTAACACCGCTTTTCAGGTGTTTGAGGTGCTTGTTGTTGTTGTGGTTATTGTATTTGTTCTAGTTGTTGATCATTATGATTTTCAAGAACCTTCACTTTTTATGTGATTTCATCAAGCACTGTGTATTCTCTGTTTTCTTTTTCCTATTTCTTTTCCTACATCTAATCCTTATACAAAACCTTTTAACTGAATATGATGTCTCTGCTCCTAATGATTTTGTGTTTTTCACAATCATAAAAGCGATAACCAAAATCATTAACACCATATCCAATAAGGGTACATTTATTTTATTTTTCCTCAAGCTTTGTTCTATTTTCTTTATTAATGTAAACGAAGGCTTCACAACTAAAAGTCTTTAAAAATGAGTATTTTACCATTTTACCTTTCCATGCCTCCTCTCGAATACCACCATCCAAGGAACTTGAAGGCCCTCTATTTATTAGATAAACAATAGTATCTACACCATCTTCCCAAAATTGTAAAGGCAATCATGCATGCAATCTCATGCACCTTGCACACTCCATGATTGTCCTGTTCATCCTTTCTTTCACACCATTTTCTTGTGGTGTTGCCGGAATTGTCTTCTCTCTTTGAATTCCATTCTCTAAATAGTACCTATCAAACTCTTTTCTGCAATATTCACTTGCACTGTCTGATCTAAGACACTTCAACCTTTTTCGTGTCTCATTTTCAACCTAAGCTTTCCATTTCTTGAAAGTATCAAATACATCAGATTTATTTTGAATACAATAAATCTAGGTTTTTCTAGTTGCATCATCAATAAAAGTAACATAATAACGAGAGTCACCAAGAGATGATACATGAGCCGGTCCCCATACATCTGTATGCACAAGCTCTAATTTTTCGCTCTTATTTTCTTTCCCAACTCTGAGGAATCTGACTCTCTTTTATTTTCCATAAACATAATTCTCACAAAATTTTAAATCAACATGCTTCAAACATGGCAACAAATTTCTTGAGTGAAGAATTTGCATCCCATTCTCACTCATGTGCCTGAGCCTACGATGCCACAATGTCGTATCTTCTCCTGTAGAGGTTGAAGCATTAAAAAAATTATAAATACCATTACATAAATACAATGTACCAACCTTTTCTCCTTTTGCTATTACCAAGGCTCCTTTAGTGACCTTCCAGGTTTTATCTATAAAATTAGTTGCACAGCCTTCACCTCCCATCTACCCTGTTGAAATCAGATTTTTCTTCAGATATGGAACATGCCTTACCTCCTTCAATGTCCGTTGATCTCCATTCAGTTGTTTTATGAAAACTGTACCCGTTCTAATGATTTTACAGGGTTTATCATCACCTAATCAAACTTGTCCAAAATCTCCTTGAACATAATCATGAAAATGTTTCCTATCAAGTGTGGCATGGAATGAAGCCCCTAAATCTACCACCCAGACATCAATAATATTTTCTAATGAAATAATCAAACCATATTGCAACACATCACTTGTCACATTCGCTTCATGATTGTTTTCTTGTGGCACATCTCCTTCTTTTCCCTTCTGAGGCTTGCAGTCTTTCTTCAGGTTTCCTTTGTTCCCCATTTCCAGCACGCTATCCTCGATCTGAACTTGGATCTACCTTTCCTTGACTTACTTTGATATCCTGGGCTCTTTCCTCTTTTCATTTTTCTTCCCCTAGTCTCTGCAGCCAAAGCATTGCTTGATGTCTCACCGGAGCTCTTCCGTTGCATTTCCTCGCGAAGGATTGCACTGACAACATCATCAAACTTTAAAGTACGAAATCTGGAGACAGAGTTACTAATGGCCATAACTAAACCATTCCAACTTTCTAGCAATGAGCATAGAAATAATAGAGCCCTAACTTCATCATCAAAAGTTACCCCTATAGAACTTAACTAACTTGTAACTGTATTAAATTCATTTAAATGATTAGCAATAGATCCACCTTTTGACATCTTCATATTAAATAAATGCTTCATGAGAAATACCTTATTTGAGGCTAAGGGTTTTTCATATAGTTTGGACAATGCCAACATTAAACCCTCTGTCTTTGTTTCCTTTGAGATATTAAAGGTTACTGATGCCGCTAGGCACAATCGTATTGTTTCAAGTGCCTTTCTATTGAGAATATCCCATTATGTGTCTTTCATACTCATCAGCTTCTTTGTCTTTCCACTCAATGGTAAGTATAGACCTTTCTAATACAGATAATATTCAATCTACATCTTCCACAGTTGGTATTTTTGGCCATTAAATTTTTCGACCCTAAACCTACCATCTTCTGCCATTTCTCCCACTTGAACTAGGAATGCTTCTCTCCTATGAGTTTATCAGCCAAATAGTCCTTCGACTCTAATACCAGTTGTTAGAAAATTATATATTATAGAGAAATGGAACACATAAAATATTGTAGAAATAAAAACACAAAACATGCATAAAACAAGAGAGACACAAATATACATGGTTCACCCAATTTGGGCTACGTCCATGGAGAAACAGCCAGTCCTTTATTTTATATTATCTAGCAAACTAGAGAGATACAACTTACAACAGATCCGTTGTAATTCCCTCTTCGCTCTCACACAATCTCCTCTCTCTTTCTCACTCAGAATACAGATCTACATAGACACAAGACAATTCCCTCATATATAGCGAGGGGTTGGCTTCTAAGGAAAAAACCGTAAATTAAATGTAACTTCTACCACTAGATATCCTACTAGCAGCAAACATTTTATGGGTGACGTTTTCGCCACATTAAGAACTGGGATCTAATGCAGCGATACCTCTGAATAAAGAGGATAATCAAGCTCCACACCCAACATGAATTTGAATAGTTTTAGTGGGAAACAACTTGCCTCCTATCGACCACATGACATTCGCCTGTTCTACAACTTGCACAAGCCTAAGAAACACCTAGATTCACAATTTTATATAGCTTAGAGATACCTGAATACTAAAGAGGTGATCAATTCATGGTGGAAAGAATAGACCAAATTTCACCAGAAGCCTAATAATAGTTATAAAGCAAAGTCTCTTAGAAAATTTTATCAACACTTCACAAAGTCTATAGAATGAATAACATTGGATCCTTCCAAGGAGGATGGATCTACGTGTTGCATCTGATGGTCTCAAAGGGGAAGGTATTCAATTGGTCCAATTTAGCATCTCAGTAGCTATAAATCAATTTGAATATGGTGAAAACCACACTACAAGGAAAGCAACCATAATTTTACAGTCTTCCTACTTGTTAGATGGAATATGTGCTCGCAATGAATTCCTTGGTCTAAAATGGAAATGGACACCTAAAGAGTCCCCTATCCACATTTACCACATTTTTTTGGCAAAATGCAGCTACCGAGGAGTGTATGACAAACTTGTTGAGCACTTCTTGAAGGTCGTATATCAAATTATATGTGAAGAATAGGCACCTTGCATGTCCCATGCAACAATGAAGAAAACAGAGAAATTAGTAGATTGGTTTTCCTCACAAGATGGAACATACCTCAGAGTATTTGGTTGTTAAAAACCTCCCCATCTTTCGTCGAGGTATGTGCCAAATAAGGTGGTCATGCAAGAGGTTTCTTATCATATTATCACAAGCCTATCTTCATTGCTACATAGAAATAATAAGTCACCTTGGCCTTCCCTACATTTGCAGGTGGGATCCTATGAGATCAAGAGCTTAAATGTCGTAGAAGCAGAAGTGAAAGATCTTGAAAGCCTTAGGTTTTTTACAATAATCTTTCATAGGTATGATCCCAATGGAGTATGCAATAGACGTTGTGCTAAGTTGCACTTTTTCTGGACATATGAGTCTTATTCGAGATCATATGAAGAAAATATTAAGAATTTTTATAACGCATCCTAACCCCATGTAATAGGAAAAGAGGCAAGACCTTCAACGAGGGTCCCAAAGTAGAATGTTACCCAGGAAGGGAAGCAATAGGAAGTGCCCACTCCAGTGAGCATCAAGTATAGAAGGAAGGTTTTACATTATATAAAAGTGGAGTAGAATCATAATTTCAAAGAGGATCCAATCATTGTGAGAGAATCCATGGGAGGAATAAGGAAGAGAAAGCATTAAGAAGAAGAGAAGAGGTGGGAGGAGAATCAAAAGAAAGAAGAATAACAAATCCAGAAGGAAGAACAAGAAAGGAAAGAAAGGGAAGACATGAAGATACATGAAGAATTGAAGAAGAAGGTAGAAGAATAAGAAAGAGAGAAATAGATCAAGGAAGAACAACAAAAACAATTGGAAGAGAAGGAGAGAAAGGAAAAAGGAGTTTACACAAGAAATTAAGGGGAAGATACAGGCTCAAGACATGAATATTAAATAGGTGGAGTAGAACAAAGAGACCGACATCATTCCTATTGCAGAAAATGTCAGGAGTTAGCCTTCACTTCCCCTGATAGGTTGCCACATCCCATTTGATGAAATGGGATTCAATCCTCCTAATGATGATATGATCATGGATATTTTCAACTTGACCTTTGACCAGATCAAGAAAAAAATAGTTCAAGGAAGGAGGAAATGTTTCCTGAATGACCTGGTTCATCCCACCTACATCCATATAGAGAAGGTGATTGTTACCAACACTAGGAGGAATCCAAAGAAGATAGAAACAATGAAATTTTCCTTTTGTTGATGATGTTGGACCCACCAACACGTAAGGGGATCTCCCTAGTAAGAAGTCCCAATTAGTCCTCAGACTGTTTGGTGTAGGAGTCCCAGCAATGGGTCGTACGGTAATTCCTTGACCACGATTTCACATAGAGGCAAGTAAGATGTCCTTGCTGGTAGCAAGGGTGTGACAGCTACAATAAGTCAATGAAGGTGCATGAGAGGTTCTAACACACTGAGGGTGAAGAGAGTGCACCCCTTGGAAACCTGTAATAGTACGCAGCTTGGAAGGGAACACATGAGTGAAGATGCATCACAAGCTGGAAATCATGTTAGTGAGCAATCCAAAGTGATTGTTAAACCAACATCACATTTCAGAAATATTAATACATACTTATAGAGAATAATCCGTACATGCATGTGTAAGCAAACAAATACATATATCATTTAGAGTAAACTATATAGCATAGAATATAATACAACATATGCATGAAACGTGCTGGCTCTTATTATATTAAGAAGTGTAAGTTCCAGTCATACAATACATGCATGTCCAACCACTAGTTCTGATAGCAGAACATTACAGCCACAACCACCTGCTCCTCCAAAGAGATGTACTAGCTCTGCATAGTGGAGAAGCCAATGATTGTTACAATAATGTCCAATATTTCTCTAAGATAGTCCTATCAGAAGCTTGGCTGACCAAAAGCCTCTACAAAGAATTATGAGGGACTATTTATATCAAAGGGTGGGGTGGCAGTTGACATTCCCGTTTGTGACAGTTCATCTACCCTCATGACTCTTCATATACTCTATACTATTACATCCAACTATTGACACTTGAACTTCCACTTGACAAGATGTCACATTACAATGCACATGTGCCCATGTGAGACAAAATGGCTTGAGAAAGCCATGCAAGACATCATTGACACTCAAACCGTTGTGGTGATACCAACTCTTTGACATGCTTGTGATGGTCGAAGGTGGTGAGCTGATGCCAATATTGGTTGTCCATCATCGTTTCTGTGTGCTCAATGGTCACATCTTGCTGAAGCGAACCCTTGCCTTCATTGCATCTGGGTGCATTGATATGGATCCTTTTTCCAACTCATTTGGTAACATGTGCATGGTCATCCTAGTGTGATTGGACTAGAAACATGTTGATGCATAGTGTCTACGCTGCTCTCCAAGCATGTTCTAGTGGTCGTGTCCGTCAACTTGTTGAAGTACATATTCAGCTCCAGTCATACTTGCTTCATTACTTCACCTTGGTGAGTGTGTCAAATGGGTGGGATCGCATGCATGTGAACAATGACATGCATGTTGTTGTATTCCCTTGCATGCGATCAACAACGCTTCTCACTTTGTCTGCTCTGTTCCAGTTGCTCAGATGGATATATAACTTGTACAAGCATGGTTTCATTCTTGAGTGCATGTTGTGTCCCCTGCTATACGTGTTCCTGCTAAAGCTCATTCTCTTGTCTTTGTAGCTTTTGTTCTTCCTTGAGTTGTTTATTCAGAACATGCAACTCCTTCTCTATTCCATTCTCTGCCTTCGCGCAATATTGATACTGTGCCATCACGTCATAGCCTGAGTCTCCAAAGTTTCTTTCATCACAAGTGGATCTTCTTGAGCTTGCAACTTTGTTCCACCTTTCTGTTGTCAACAACCTTACTCTTGCATTCGTTGCATCTGATATACTGCCTTCAGCTATTGTTGATGGTGCTGCTTGCTGTGATTCTTTTGCCATCATATCTTGATATCTTTTTCTACAAACAACTTGATGTCTTCATGGGTAGGAAAATTCATAGACACTTTATAGACTGCATCCCCAAGTGTCCTCTGAATGGTGTCTTCGACTCTACTATCTTGGAAACCATTATACCTATGCTCTTGAGAGTCAGATGAACACCTATGATACATGGAGACATGGAAACACACATGGAAAGCAATCTGTTGGTTGAAAACCAAAATGAACTTGAGAAATGACTTGCAACATACCTGTGTGACTAGTCGTGAAGGTTGCGTAATTTTTGCCAGGAGGTAGGGAAACTAACTACCAAAACTGTGCAAGGCATAGTCCGGGTTGTCAATAGGCTCACCGATTGTTGGAACTATGCAATGCATAGTCCAGCCTAGCCTGCTAAGGACTAAAACTGTGCATTGCATAATTTCAGTAAGTAGTGATATACATCAAGCAAACTGCATTGTGCACTTTCTAGGGCCAATAGGACACTGCCTCCAAGAATTGCACAATGCATTCTTGGAGGTTAGTGCAAGGCTAGGCTTACAAAATTTATGGAGGGAAGGCAGATCCTTCGCTTCTAAAAATGTATAGCGCTAGCCGAGCAAGGCACGGTCCGGGCCAAGGTAGCCTAGTCTGGTCGAAAAGTGACTAAAAACCTGAGAAGTCTGAATGCATGGTGAGATAGTGCAAACAATAGTGAATGGTCATACATGCAAGAAACAAGTGAAATATTTAGAAAATGGGAAATCATGCATGTGTGTGAAGCGAGTTGCCGTAACAACTACTATTCGTGCAAAAATACTACCATGCGTGCGACAAGAGTGAGAGGCGAACGAAAACTAAAATGGTGCTTCTATAAGCTAACATGCATCAAAATGATAGCAAGCACTCAATAAAATCAAGCATACATCAATCACACAAAGAGAAACTGATCTGAAATGATCATAAGTTAAAACTGATGTAGAATTGATTAGCCATTAATGATTTCAATGTTAACTAAAAGTGCAGGAACCGAGATAACTTCTTGAGAAGAAACACTTTACGGAAGCTGATAAAACATAAGAAAGATGCATAACAGAAGTGAAAATAGCAAAAATAGAGTGATACCAGACAACAAAGTTGATTACGGAGTTTGTCCCTGATGGAATATGTCTCTTGGTTTGTTTTCAAGATGGGTGACTGCTTTATTAGGATGGAAACAAAAGAGGTCAATTACACAGAGATTTGACCAAAATAAATATGCATGTAGACACTTTTAGTCACTGTCAAAGGATAGCTCTCTGAACCAACTTTCCACCTTCTATCACGATTCTCAGTTTCGACTCCCGATGCTTCTGTTACATTGAAAACAAAAATTACTATGTCCTCCAGAATCTACATACAGAAACCCAAACCACTCTCCTCCACTTCAATGAGAAAAACTGCCTTTTAACACCAACCAAATGCACTCAAAATTCCTCCAATGAGTTTAGGAATGAATCAGTTCTAATCTAGGTTTGAATTGGTTCAGTCTTGTCATAGTTGGACACCTTAGGTGTTGGTTAGAAGGTCTTTGTATTAAAATAGCACAAACTTAAATTACAAAACCCAAAATACGATAGTTTATTAATAGAACCCGGTGGTGGCTTGCTGACCAAGTAGAGGAGGTTGACTGCCCATGTGAATAAGTGGTGGTCTAACCATCAACTGCCACCTCTTTGGTCTTGCCCTTGCGGTTTCGGCTACCATTGCTCTGACGATTTGCATGTGCCCACATTTCTATGATTGTTGCAGCTTACCCTGGAAGTTCCAACGTGGTGATATAACCTCTAGCCCTGTTCACATGTCACAATCCCCGGTTAACTCTTTGTGTGGTGAAGGCTTGCTACGGTTAACACATATCTGCTCACATGAATCTTAACTCCTCACGGTTCCGACGCGGTTTTGAGAGTATGGTTGATTGCTAACCTCCACCTTACCACTGTATGTTCACATGTTGCTGCAATTAGACTCCGTGGTTAGGACTCTAGGTATGAATTTGTAATGTTTTATGTGTTTTAACATAGGCCAAGAGTATTACTTAGGGTTTTAGACTTATGAAATTGGGTTTTATGTATTTTGTTAACACATAGATTTGTAGTATAACATGTTTGATAGGTTTAGGACTAGCTTTTAGGTATTCAGTGTATGGATTTAGATTTAGGATTAGGGTTTAGGCTTTACATTAGCTTTTTTTTTTTTAAATACCCTTTTACAACCTAATGTCACAAAGCGACATTAGCAACATTTGTCTCATGATGACGACAACCAAAACCTATAAAAAGGATGACAAAACCCACGTCGACACCAAATCATGCAAAGGAAGATGACAATCATATGTTGACACAAAAATTTGCAAAGGCGAATGATCAACCCACATCGAAAATCATATCCTAGTGGAATTGACGGTAAACTCATGTGGACAGCCAAGTGCTAAACCATATCAACAATAGACATTACCTGAACAACCTAAACCATAAAAAACGTTGTCGAACCTGAACGACACTAGACTGAATTATCGATGATGACATTGTACACTGACGATGAATCTATGCAAATGATCTGATGAGATCATCCTAGATCAATCCTCTCCACTTGAAAGATTTTGGACCACAAAAGTTTGACTAAACAAATAGTTGATGAGGGTAGAGCTCCCTCACTTTCCACCTTGCCCTAATGATGTACCAATAAATTCGATCAATCACTTCTAGTGATGACCCTGATAATGCTGACCATGGCACATTTTGAGTCAGTGACCTATTCCATCCATCTGTAGTATGAACAACTTGCGACGATGGTCAAACAACCTGTTATGAACATGGCATTTGATTTCTTTCCATGAAATACCATGAGTTAGTGATTCATACACATATTTGAAAATAGTCTCTATAGGAAATTGTTCAATACCATCAATATGTATTAACAATTTATTTTGCAAAATAAAAGAGACAATCAAAGATGTTTTTGACATCAAACCAGCTAATTGACTCGACATACTTTCCTGCTTCCTGATTACTAAGTGAACTTGCTGCCCTAAACCCATCAAAATGTAAGGAGAAAATTGTTGCAACTTAGTTTGTCTTTGAAAGTATTGAATTAGCTATTGATTTTTTTGAATCAATTTTTTCTTATTCATTAAATGATGTTTCCATTGATTAGCACTTTCCCTTGATGCATAAGTTTCCATTAGATTCTTTGACACTGCTTTTAGAAAAGGCTTCAATATGAAAACAAGTAGGTTTCCTCTCCACTTGAAAAGAGGATTCCAAACTGTTCGAAACATGAAATGGTGACACAATATAATATAAATTTAACACGGACTTTTCCCAATACTGACCTATATCCCTGTAACTGTTTATGTCCAAACTTAAACTGAATTGATTCATTCTAACATTAGGAAGAGGAGCTTTAGACACAAACTATAATTCATGTTGTATTCCCTGCTTATGAGTAAGATGTTTGGTTTTACATAGAACTGGAATAGTTTCTTCCTCTTTGATCAAACTATCTTGAAGCTAAGACTCAAAACCTCAACAAACATCATGTTGTTCCTTATGTTGTTCCTTTACACACATGATTACAAATATTTTATTTGAATTTATTAATCGCTTAATCTGATTAGCAACAACTAAATTCAAGTGATTTTTGTTTTGATTTTCCCTGACAATAAATTCAACCCCATCTTTCTTAAGGTGATATTTATGCTCTCTCCTGTAAAATACTGCATCACGGTCATAAAGATAAGGACTTCCTAAGATAACTCCACATATGTCTATTAGAACCACATCTAATTCCACTTCATCAATGTAATTAGTTGTAATGGAAAATATTAATTGACACTATTTTGTGACTTTTATCTGAGTTGATTTATTTAGCCATCCTAATGGGTAAGGTCTTGGATGATTCTGTTTCTCCAAACCAAAACTCTTAACTAAATATTTAGATATTAAATTTGCCTATGATCCACTATCAAACATTATATCTATCTTTGTGTGCGTAGAAGTAATCCTTATATTAAATAATTCAACTTTTTTATCCTCATTTGAAGGATTTATGTTTGATGAAGATGCAATAGTTTTCGAAATTGAACCAATGTCAGAAGTTTTACCTATCGTAACCATGTCAATTATCGTCCTTTCATCACCTGAATTTGAACCTAAATCTTGTTGGACTGCTGCAATTGCCTTCTTTTCATCCTTCTCCTTAAGAAAATTTTTGGGCTTATGTTCTGGATGAATTTTCTAACACTTAGATTCATGATGACCAATTTGCTAGCAATAAGAACAAGTAGGTCTTTCCTTTTGAGCTATCGCTGATTTCTTTCTCTTCGAATTGTTCTTCCCTTTATTATCATTGGAATCTTTAATTTCCAACTCTTTGGATGATTGAGATGAAAAATTGAATGGTTTTCCACCTAATTCAATAGGTATGGCCTAAACACACACTTCATCAAAATCACCAAGAATAAACATCAATAATGTATGTTGAAAATATGAACGTAAATTGCCTATGTATTTTAATAAAGTTTCACTTGTATCCAATGAAATACCAAGCACCAATGCTTTCTTTATGAACTCCTGAGTAAACTCCTGAACACTCTTCTCTTCACCTTGCCTCAAATGCTTCCAATCAATAACAACTTGCTGCATGTATCCTAAAGGATAGAATTGTTTCCTAAGAGCTTTTAAAAATTTAGACCATGGAGAGATGACTTTTCCCTATTGCTTTACATCTATCTGAGTTTTACTTTCCCACAAAATTAAAGTTGTTCCCCCCATTCTAAGTGTAGCTCACTGAATTTTCATTTTATCGTCAGAGATGCTCTAAATATGACAATACAAGTTTCTAACTGCTTAATCTAGTTATCTAACTTTTTCAAGGTTCATTTTGCCATCATAAATAGGTAATTAAAATTTTACATCAAGTTTCAAAAGATATTTTTTCTTAAGTTTCTTTTTTGTTTCAGATTCTGCATTGGAAGAAGAAGAAGAATAAGATGATGATGGAGATGATGGAGGTGAAGGTGGTTTATTAGCCTTGCCTTTACCTTTCTCCTTCTTCGATGTCTTTGAAGAAGAAGTTGCATCTCTTGCCTTCTTGTCTTCGTAGAGTTCTACCAACATCTACTACATAGTCAAGAAGGCTTGCTGAAAATTTTCATCACTTATCTTAGTTTCAGTGTTTTCCCCTGCATGAGATCTTGTCATGATTGACCTATGAATGACTCATCGCTTCCCAATCTTTGGATCATTCTGCTCAAGGATTCCTTCTCCACATTGCGACTTTGACCTTGTTTACATTCAATGGAAAATTCTACAAACGCAACCTAATTATATAATCTAAAATGATCATAAGTTAAAACTGATGTAGAATTGATTAGCCATAAATGATTTGAATGTTAATTGAAAGTGCAAAAACCAAGAGAACTTCTTGAGAAGAAAGACTTTACAAAAATTGATAAAACATAAGTAAGATGCACATTAGAAGTAAAAATAACAAAAAAACAGTGATACCAGACAACAAAGTTGATTATGGAGTTCATCCCTGATGGACTACGTCTCCGGGAAAGATTTCAGGATGGGCAACCGCTTTATTAGGATTGAAACAGAAGAGGTATATTAGATAGAGATTTTACAAAACTAAATGTGCACACAGGAAATTCTAGTCACTATCAAAGGATAACTCTCTGAACCAACTTTCCAATTCCTTTCACGGTTCCCAATTCTGACTCTAGATGCTCCTATTACACTAAAAACAAAAACGACTATGACCTCCCGAATATACATACAAAAACCCAAACAACTCTTCTCAACATCAATGAGAAAAACGGCCTTTTAACACCCACCAGATGCACTCAAACTTCCTCCAATGAGTTTAGGAATGAATCCATTTTAATCTAGGTTTTAATTGGTTCGGTCTTGTCATGGTTGGACACCTTAGGTGTTGGTTAGAAGGCCTTTGTATTAAAATAGCACAAACTTAAATTAAAAAATCCAAAATACCATATTTTATTAACAAAACCTATTGGAGGCTTGCTGACCAGGTGGAGGAGGTTGACCACCCATGTGAATAGGCGATCGTTTGACCACCAACTGCCACCTCCGTGGTCTTCCCCCGGCGGTTCTGTCTACCATTGCTCTAATGGTTTGCATGTGCCCATGTTTCTCCGACCATCGCAGCTTACCCTATTAGTTCTCACATGGTGATATAACTTACGGCCCTATTCACATGTCATAGTCCTCGGTTAACTCTCCACACGGTGAGGGATGACTGCAGTTAACACATATCTGCTCACATGAAACATAACCCCTCGCGGTTCTAACACAGTTTTGAGAGCGTGGTTAATTGCTAACCTCTGCCTTACCACTACCTGTTCACATGCTGTTGTTTATGCCTACAGTCTCCGACATGGTTAGACTCCATGGTTAGGAATTTGGGTATGAATTTGTAATGTTTTATGTGTTTTAACATAGGATGAGAGTATTAATTAGGGTTTTAGACTTAGGAAATTGGGTTTTATGTATTTTGTTAATACATAGATTTGTAGTATAACATGTTTGATAGGTTTAGGACAAGCTTTTAGGTATTTAATTTATGGATTTAGATTTAGGATCAGGGTTTAGGCTTTACATTATGTTTTCTTTACAATATCCTTTTACAACCTAATGTCACAAAGCGATATTAGAAACATTTGTCTCATGAAGACAACAACCAAAACCTGTAAAAAGGACGACAAAACCCACGTCGACACAAAATCCTGCAAAGGCAGATGACAATCATACGTTGACACAAAACTTTGCAAAGGTGAATGATCAACCCACATCGAAAATCATATCTTGGCAGAATTGACAACAAACTCATGTCAACAACTAGGTGCGAAACCATATCAACGATAGGCATTACTTTAACAACCTGAACCATATGCACCATTGTCAAAACTGAATGACAACGAATTGAATTTCTGACAACGACATTGTATACTAACAATGAACCTATGCAACTGACATGACTGGATCCTCCTGGATCAATCCACTCCACTTGAAAGCTTTTGGACCATGAAAGTTTGACTAAACAAATAGGCTATGAGGGTAGATCTACCTCACTTTCCACCTTGCCTTGATGATGTACCAATACATTCGATCAATCACCTACAAATGATGACCCTGGTAACACTGACCATAGCACATTTGGAGTCGGTGACCTGTTTCATCCATCTGCAGTATGAACAACTTGCCACAATGGTCAAACAACCTGTTATGAACGTGGCATTTGATATCTTTCCATGAAATACCATGAGTAAGTGATTCATACACATCTTTGAAAATAGTCTCTATAGGAGATTGTTCAATACCATCAACATGTATTAACAATCTATTTTGTGGAATAACAAAAACAATCAAAGATGTTTTTGACATCAAACCAGCTACTTGACTCGACATACTTTCCTTCTTCCTGATTAATAAGTGAACTTTCTACCATAAACCCATCAAACTATAAGGTGAAAATTGTTGCAACTTAGTTTGTCTTTGAAAGTATTGAATTAGTTGTTGATTTGTTTGAATCATTTTTTCCTTATTCATTAAATGATGTTTTCATTGATTATCACTTTCCCTCGATGCATAAGTTTCCATTAGATACATTGACACTGCTTTTAGAAAATGCTTTGATATGAAAACAATTAGGTTTCCTCTCCACTTGAAAAGAGTTTTCCAAACTGTTCAAAACATGAAATGGTGACACAATATAAGATAAATTTAAGATGGACTTTTCCCAATACTAACCTGCGTCCCTCTAACTCTTTATTTCCAAACTTGAACTGAATTGATTCATTCTGACATTAGGAAGACGATCTTTAGACACAAACTGTAATTCATGTCATGTTCCCTGCTTATGAGTAAGATGTTTGGTTTTACATAGAATTGGAATATATTCTACCTTTTTGATCAAAGTATCTTGAAGCTGAGACTCATAACCTCAACAAACATCATGTTGTTTCTTATGTTGTTCCTTTACACACATGATTACAAATATTTTATTTTACCTTATTAATCGCTTCATTTGATTAGCACCAACTAAATTCAACTGATTTTTGTTTTGATTTGCCTTGACAATAAATTCAACCCCATATTTCTTAAGGTGATATTTATGCTCTCTCCTATAAAATACTACATCAAGGCCATAAAGATAAGGACTTCCTAAGACAACTCCACATATGTCTACTGGAACCACATATAATTCCACTTCATCAATGTAATTAGCTGTAATGGAAAATCTTAATCGACACTGTTTTGTGACTTTTATCTGAGTTGATTTATTTAGCCATCCTAATGGGTAAGGTCTTGGATTATTCTGTGTCTCCAAACCCAAAATCTTAAATAAATATTCAAAGATTAAATTTTCCTTTGATCCACTATCAAACATTGTATCTATCTTTGTGTTCCTAAAGTAATCCTTATGTTAAATAATTCAACTCTTTATCCTCATTTGAAGGATTTATGTTGGATGAAGATGTAATAGTTTTCAAACTTGAACCAGTGTCAGAAGTTTTACCTGTCGTAACCATAGCACTTACCCTGATTTCATCACCTGAATCTAAACCTAGATCTTTCTGGACTGCTGCAATTGCCTTCTTTTCATCCTTCTCCTTAAGGAACGTTTTGGGCTTAAGTTTTGGATGAAGTTTCCAGCACTTAGATTCATAATGACCGATTCTCTAACAATGAGAACAGGTAGGTCTTTCCTTCTAAGCTATCACTGATTTCTTTCTCTTTGAATTATTCTTTCCTTTACTGTCATTGGAATCTTTGATTTCTAACTCTTTGGATGACTGCGATGAAAACTTGAATGGTCTGCCACCTGATTCAATATGTATGGCCTTAACACACACTTCATCAAAATCATCAGGATTAAACATCAATAATGTATGCTGTAAATATGAATGTAAAATGCCGATGTATTTTAATAAAGTTTCATGTGTATCCAATGAAATACCAAGCGCCAATGCTTTCTTTCTGAACTCTTGAGTAAACACCTGAAGACTCTGCCCTTTACCTTGCCTCGAATGCTGCCAATCAATAATAACTTGCTGCATGTATACTAAAGGATAGAATTGTTTCCTAAGAGCTTTTAAAAACTTAGACCATGAAGAGATGACTTTTCCTTTCCACTTTACATCTATCTAATTTTTACTTTCCCACCATATTAAATTTGTTCCTCCCATTCTAAGTGTAGCTAATTGAATTTTTGTTTTATCTTCAAAGATGTTCTGAATGTGATAATACACTTCTAACTGCTTAGTCCAATTATCTAACTTTTCAGGATTCATTTCGCCATCATAAATATGTAAATCAAATTTTACATCAAGTTTCAAAAGAAACCTTTTCTTAGGTTTCTTTTCTGTTTTAGATTCTGTAGTGGAAGAAGAATAAGAATGATTATGATGGAGATGATGGAGGTGAAGGTGGTTTATCAACCTTGCCTTTACCTTTTTCCTTCTTCGATGTCTTTAAATAATATGCTGCATATCTTGCATTCCTGTTTTCGCACAATTATCCCGACATCTGGTGCATAGTCAAGAATGCTTGTCGAAACTTTTCATCACTCATCTTAGTTTCAATGTTTTCACCTGCATCAGATACTATCATGGTGGACCTATGAACGACTCTTCGCTTCCAAATCTCTGGATCAATCTGCTCAAGGATTCCTTCTCCACGTTGCGACTTTGACCTGGTTAACATTCAATGGAAAATTTTACAAACACAACCTGATCTAATACCAAATTATATTATCTGAAATGATCATAAGTGAAAACTGATGTAGAATTGGTTAGCCATTAATGATTTGAATGTTAACTGAAAATGAAGAAACTGAGAAAACTGCTTGAGAAGAAAGACTTTACGACAACTGATAAAACATAAGTAAGATGCACAATAGAAGTGAAAACAACAAAAACACAGTGATACTAGATGTTAGTGTCAGTGTCTTCACACTGCCATCAGTGATCAAAATTAATCTTTTACATCCATGCTAGTTGTCTCATTCAATCAGCTCCATTCAATTAGGTCATGGATCAACTGATGGTAGTGGTTTCATTTCAGTTTCCCTCATGTCATATACCTGCTAACTTGTTAAAACATCTTTTAGTTGTCCATAATGAGTTCAATTTCATTTTCTACAAGTCCTAGGGTTTAATGTTAGGGTTTCATTAGATTTTAGCATTTTTTATCATGGTTATTCAGAATGAATAAAATCGTCGACACATGAGGAGGATGAAAAATTTCATAAAGAGATTATATTTCTTCTGAAAACTGAATAAAGCTTTTTAACCTCAAAACTCAGTTTTGAGGTAAAATAGAGTATTTATATTTAATGGTTTCATTTCATGTAAATTATGTAATTTTATAGTTCCTATATGTAATAATTTTCCAAAAGCTATTCCTGGTCACCTGGTGATAATGCCAGCTCCTGCCACTGCAAAAGGTCAAAGAAATTAGTATCAGTTCACCTGCAAAGGTCAGAAAGGCAAATATCAGAAAAACAGAGTATTTCAAAAGGCTATCAAAACATTAGAAAGTGGGTCTTGTTAATGAAAAATTAAAAAGAGAAAGGGTATAAAAATCTCATCCATATGTTTCATTTTTCATTCGTGAAGAGCAAAGTTCTAAGTGAAACCCAAGAAATACAATTTTTCACTATCATCGAGCAAGAAGGAAAAAAAAGTGAAAATCGGGAAGGTTGACTGGCACTGCGCATTAAAAGTGCGTTGTGCTCCTATTTAGCTCTTGTATTGTAAATTTACACGTGTGCTGCGCATTAAAATGGCGCTGCGCACCTGTTGACCAGCGTTGCGCACCTATTAGGGAAGTAAACATTGCCTCAAATCGCCTCCAAATATCTTCAAAAAACCATTTGATGCTTGTTTCAAGTAAGTACACCATTCCTCCTTGCTAAAAAAGAAATGTTCTTGGTTGCTTGAGTGTGTTTGGCTTCTTTTATAACAAACCCTAACTAAATGCTAAAATACCTCTCATAAGCTATTAAAGGTCATTTGCTACACTTTTACTTCATTTATACTTAGTTTCCCAAGTCCCATTACCTATCCCTCAGTCATCAAAGTTCATTTCCCAAAACCCCACTCTCCTTATCAAACCCTAGCCCTATTACACTATTCCCTAACCCTAATTCCCAACTCTTACAATTTCACTACCCCCATTCCCTTATTTAAATTTGTACCCCACATCCTAAACACCATTCACTCCCCTCTTTCCCATAAGAACCCCAAACTCCTACTCCCTCAAGCACTCACATCCCCATACACCTCACTTACCTTACATTTTAAAAATCTCTTTATACTCATCATGTTCCCACTACAATCCTTCATTTCACATCAGCTACCACATCACCAAAACCCATGGAGAGAGACACTGACTATGAGAGGGAGGAGGAAACTTTTAGTGACAGTTCTAGGGAAAGATATGTGCCAAGGAAGCCTCACAAGGGGGGAAAATTCATCCAGGAGGATCCTATCAGTCTTACAGAGTTTCTTGCTTGCCCACTTGCCATATCATGTTTTAGAAATCACTCTTGCTATGATTTTTGTTAAATGGTGGAGAGGGTCAAATTCCATCATAAGATGGCTGGGTTGTTTGTTACTCATCTAGACAAGGGTTAGATTACCCTTGCTGATGTTTATTTCACATTATCATCTACCACTATCTCAGAAGCAATAGGCATCCCAAATGTAGGTGAACAATGGAACAAAGGGCAATATGTGGACAAAGAATATTATGAGCCTTATATTAAGGCTAGATATCACACCAAGATCAGCAGGGTATTTCCTTTCAAGTACTTGGTGGACAAGTTTTCCCCTCTTATGAAGATCATCATCGAATACTTCACCTGTGGGGGAAGGTTTTCCTGCTTATATGCATACCACATCATGTTATTGATGCACTTCACTAGGGTGAAAATGATGAACCTCCCCTACTTTATATGTAGGAACATAGAAAAGATGGCCCATTATGTTCAGAGAAAGTTATTTCCTCAACAGCTCAACAACATTTATCACTTCTCCTTGATAAAGATGGTTGTCTTACATCAGTTGAACTTGCTGAACATGCCATGGGAGACCTTCATTTCCCATGAAATATTCAAAGGCCCTCAAGTATTTTCATCAGTGCTTTAGGAGGAAGGAGGACCTTCAGGAAAACTAGGTGTCCAAGACACTGAGACTACAGGAGTTCTAGTATTTATCACTTATGAGAGAGGCACTAGGAGGATTTTTGTTGCTACTAGGTGAGTATTATCTTCACCAGGGGTGGAAGGGGTCTCACTTTCTTCTCTAGATCACAGGCAAATGTTATCTCCACTAGGAGTGGAAGGGGCTTTGCCTTCTTCTTCATCTAGACAGGTACAGGTTGACTAGCAGCACAAAGACAAAGATAAAGGGAAGAGAAAGATGCATGTGGAGGACCCTAGTGAAGGGAAATAGAGAGATTTTGTAGGTAGCTTGAGAGGAGAATGCCATGGACTTGAGTGTTGTAGACTCAAGGATCAAAGACATGATCATCAAAGAGAAAGAGGCTGAGATACACGGTTTCTCAGTAAATCTAGAGAGGGCCAAATGGATCATTAAAATATGTCGAGAAGGAAAACAAAAAGTTGAAAGACAAGCAAGACCTCATAGAGTTACAAATGATCAAAGAAAACCGGCAAAGAGCAAAGGAAGAAGAGGTCAAGATGACCTCCATTGAGCAAGAAATTGAGAATGAACAAGAGACTTGGTTAGAAAGGGTGAACATTCACCTTGAGAAGCTACTTGAGAAGGCTAATAAAAAGAAGAAAATACTTCGCCTCATGGCCTATCACTATTTGACCCGGAACAAGATATGTAACTCAAGGATGAAAAGGCTTAAGGCTAAATTGGAAAAGGCCTTAAGGAGCAAAAAAGAGCATGATAAACTCAAAATCTTGGCTGAAGCTTCATTAGCTTAGCAAGGCACTTAATGAATATTCCTCTTGCCAATTTTGAAGAAATTTTGAGCATTTTTGGTCATTTATGAATTTTGGAATTTTTTACGTAGGTTTTTCCAATAGGTGCGCAATGCCATTGGCGTTGTGCTTCTGATGGGGACCTCCTTTTGCAAAATGGTTTGCATTTATGGAATCAGCATGGAAAAATATGAAAACCCAAAAAGTTTGAGAAGTTTTGGATGAGATCTTGGCTTCCAAAAGGGCAAAAAACACCCAAAAAGTGCCCTCTCTGCCACTTTTTTGCCACACAGGAAGCAGTCTTGGGAGAATCAACTTTTGGAGGGGTAAATGAGTTCCAAATCAGAAAGATCAAATTGTTCCAGAAACTAGATAGGTATGGATTTCCAAAAAGCCATCTTGCACATAATTTGGACATTGGGAAGGCCCTCAGAACTACCCCTGAAGTGGCACTGTGCATTAAATTTTTGGCATTGCGCATTAAATGGATTTTGTTAGTTTTGCTTAAAAATCCAGATTTCTCCTAGTTTTCACTGCATTTGACTTTTTCTTCATTCATTGGTAAATGTAGCATGGTAAATGATGTATTTGATGTAAATATGGATGAAAAACACCTCATAGGGTAGATACATCAAGTTTCAAGTGGTTTGATGATGAATGAATTGGTTTCCTAAGTTTTAGAGGCAAGTTGTTCCACTACCTACTTTTGTGTTCCTAGTTTAGATATGGTTGAAAACACCCCTCTTCTCATGGATTCAATCCCTGATAGATAGCATGGGTGGTTTCCTTGCCGATATTATGTACTTTTTCAGTCATTTGCAAAGGTTGGACTCTTGTGGAAGCTTTGAACTCTATTGTATATCTCTACAGCAGTTTGGCAAGGAATAAAACCAGGTTTTACAACTATTTTTGTGGGATTCTTGTGATATTTATTTTATGTATTGTTTATTCTTTGTAATGAGTTTTCTTTGATGTTTTATATGTATCCACATGTCTTTCTCTCTTCTAAACTAAATGAATCAAGGTGAATAGACGAAATACACTAATTTACAGTGCTTTGTCTTGGGAATGCGTTTGGTTTTCTATGTTTTCAACAGTTTGAAGAGGATTCATGCTACTCATGCCCTCCTCAACCCCCCAGCAGTCTAAATCCACCATCTCAAACAATTTCTAGTACACAAATCCTTTGTCTACCTCGCCCCACAGAACATGTCTGTATCCCTGATTTCATTTCCCAGACCTAACCTACCTCCTCCATTTCATCTAGCAACCAAACATCAAAAAATCAAACAAAATCTTTTGAGCTACTATACCTAGCCTAAAATCTATATTGAACTCAGTCATCTCAAGTCATAATTGCAACCATCCTAACTGAGATTGATAAGGATAGAGCCCTCTCCCGACTTGGTAGGGCTAGCTACTAAGTTAAGCGAGGTTTGAAGTTACCCTAGAATTGCCTCCTTTCAGCCTGAGGTCTATCTAGGCTCTAACATAGTGGCAACCATACTGGGGATTGAACCCTGAATCTTTGGTTTCATAGATCATACTGGAAGCCATAGTGGTGACCATATGGGGGAATAAAGCCAAATTACCCCTGTACTTTTAAGCAATTCTAGACTTCTGGATGACAGGTTTAGAATTCATTAGGCTGAACATTTTAAAATTGTAAAGTCCATTTGAAATCTTGAGAACCTTAAACATTCTGGCTTCAAGAAGATACACAAGAGCCAATCCTGATCCTGATCCTCCTCCTGTGTTTGAAAATCCTAATCTCATTCCAAGAATACTCAAGCAAGAAAGTTCATTGAGTCCTAGACCAGTTTTCAGATCTCATTCATGCCCAGTCGAGTTTCAATATCTTGAAGATCTCCCTTTTGATGAACATTTTGATCTTTCTTTGTTTGAAACCAAATATGAAACTGCGATTGATGATACCATTTTAAATCTGCAATTTGTTGAAGACCTTGAAAATGAAAGGGTGAATAGATCAATTGATGATTATATCTTAAATTCTCTTCAATCATCCATTGTAGCTACCAATATCCCTGAGCTTCTAGAATCAACATCTGCTACTCTTGGTTCATCTGCTTCCTTATCTAGTTTTGAGGTTCATTCTCAACCTTACCCCCTACCCTTCCCATTGAACCTAGCATATATGATCAGAGATCTGTCACCTCTACTCCTCCTTCAACCCCTCAAACACCCATCACATTGACTGCCCTTGTTGTTATAAATCCTCCTATTTCCCCAAGGCCAGTTTCCAATCCACCTTGAGTAATGGCTGCCACATATGCACCTCTCGTTTTGCAACAAAAGTTGGATGCTATTCCTGTTGATTACCAAAGTAAGATACCATTGTTGGATGCTACTCAAGGTATCACAGTGGAGCAGCATGTTGATAGGATGAATGACTTCTATGATCTTCATGAGGTAGATGAAGAAAATGTGACCATGTGATTATTTGTGCAAAGTTTTGGAGGTGAGGTTCGAAAGTGGTTTAGAGCACTACTAGCGGGATCCATTAATACTTTGTCGATTCTACATAGACAATTTCTGGATCGATGGGAGGTAAAGAAAAATCCACTCCAAACTCTTTCTGAGTATGAAAATATAAAGAGGAATGTTGGTGAAAGTCTCCAAGATTATTGTGTGAGATTCAATGCTTTCGATAATGTTATTCTGGCTAATATCAAGCCACCAATCGGGTTGGCATTGATAAAAATTTTCGATGGTTTTGATCCCAATATGGCATACCAATTGAGAGAACAAGATCCTACTACATTGGAGGATATGCAGAAAAATGCCCTAAGTGTGGAGGCAAATATGGTAGCTAAAAGAGCTAGGATGAAGACCGAGAAGAAAGTGACCATAAAGGAGGAAGCATCTTCTTCAGATGTTAAGGCTGATCACTTACTTCACAAAATTGAAAATTTTTGATAGATTAACAATTGCAGATAAGCCCGAGGCACCAATCAGAAATCCAAACTTCAGAGGACAACATCAACCACAATTTAGAATCAAACAATGGGAGCAAAAAGCACAAGATCAGTCAGCACAACAGTAAATCAAAACACCTTTACAACAAAATTATGTGCATGGCCCAGAGTCTGAAGATGATAAGGATCAAATAGGGGAGGAAAATCACTTCTTTACAACTGATGGTTTGCCTATCTATATCACGGAGGATGAGGAATATTCTGAGATTCCGGATGTATAGAAAGACAAAGATTATATACTAGCCAATGAAATAGTCCTGGAGGAAGAATCAAATGAATATAAGAGGGGATATATGAATGCACTGACAGTGCAACAAAATCAATATTCACTAAGGAGCAGGGATGTGCCAATCAATCTGGTCCAAAAGTGAAAGGAAGTAGCACAACTCAAGAATGATTCCTCAAATATTCAGAAGAAAGGAAAGGAGCCAACAAACCCTACTTCCAGCAAAGTACAATCCGTAAATAAAAAGACTAATCAGTCAAATATAGCAAAGGAAAAGCACAAAAAGAAGGACTCTTCAGTCAAAGAGGTAGATAAAACTACAACCTTTAGCTTAGAGAATGAGATTGCTAAGTTAAAAGTGTCGATACCTTTGACACAATTGATGAAGAATAATAGTTATAAGAGTCAAGTGTCAAAAATTTTGAATGTAGACCCCTTGTTTGATATGGTTAATGTCAAAGATGACCAACCGGAGCTTATTTTTGGTCCTACATTAGAAGTTCAAACTGAGGACAGTGAAGTACCCCCGTTTTATATCAATCTTAGATTGCACAAGTATGTCATGCACAATGCTATGTTTGATTCAAGAACCTCCCATTATTTGATGCCAAAGGCTATTATGGAGAAATTGGGTTTCGACATTACTCGTAAATATCATGACCTCTATTCTTTCGATTCTGGAAGGGTAAAATGTATTGGTCTCATTAAGGATTTGGTAGCGACCCCAGATTAGATTCCACCAAAGAATGTTCTCATGGATGTAGTTTTTGTGGACATCCCTCCTCGTTTTGGTATGCTTTTATCTAGATCATGGGGAGCAAAGCTCAAAGGGACATTGCAATTAGATTTCTCCTATGCCATTATTCCCGTGTTTGGTCAGCTGAGAAAATTATATAGAGAGAAGAAGATGAAATATATGATCACAAGCAAGGAGAAACCATTGAATCATCCAATTAATGTTGTACATATGGATTTAGAGTATTTTTTTCTTTATTCAGATAGTGGCTTTAATGAAGTTGATATTTAGATAGTAGAAATAGAATATGTGCCTGAGATTACAGAAAATTTCCGAACTATCGTTGATCAAGAAAGACAAAAACATGCAAATACCACTGAGCAGTCCACATTTCGTTAGCAGCAGAAAGTTGATGGGCAGCACCAAATTGAAATGATCAGTCAAGGTAAGAAAGAAGATGAAACAAAATTTTAGCACTTAGGGGAAGAAGTAGGCCTATGGAGTATGGATTTCGACGGAGCTCTGGGTAAGGATGGTGCCTACATTGGGATTTGGATCTGTAGCCCTATTTTTCAACCTAATAAGGTCCCTAGTAATGTAAGAGTTTGCTCATATAAATTGGCCTTTGATTGTTCTAATAATGAAGCCAAATATGAAGCACTGATTACAGGATTGAAGATTCTCAAAAAGCTGAAAGCAAAAAGAATATCAGTTTATGGGGATTTAGAATTGATAATCAAGTAGGTGAAGGGCGAGTATCAAGCCAAGAATCCAAGGATGAGGGCCTATCATAATGTAGTTTTAGATATCCAAAGGATGTTTCCAGATTATACCTTGACATGTGTAGCATGTGCAAAAAATGTAATCACAGATTCACTTGCAACCGCTGCCAGCAATTTGAAGATCCCAATGAACTCCAATATCAAGTTTGAGATCCATGTCAAACACCGTCCAACTGTCCCTAACAATCTAAGGTATTGGCAAGTCTTTTTGGATGATAAGGAGAATAATTATTTTTTTCAAAATGAAGGTGACTACAAGGATGCTTCTATAGAGCGTGATCCTGATGAACATGAACCAGAAATTGAAGTAAATCAGATGGAAGTATTGCAGCTGAAGGACAATGCCATTCCTAAAGGTCTTATTCCTTTAGAGGAACTCTTCGACCAAGATGATGTGGCTAGGAAGCCAAGTTTGGTACCAAGAAATAAGGGTGTTGAAGATTTGAATCTTGGAACAGTCGAGAAGCCAAAATTTGTGAAACTTTCAAAGTCATTATCCCCTGAGGTAAAATCTCAATATGTCAAATTATTGTCTAAATTTTCTGATGTGTTTGCATGGGATTATTTAGATTTAAAGGTGTATAATAAAGACATAATTCAGCATACAATTCCCATTTAACCAAATTAGAAGCCATTTCGACAAAAGTTGAGGAGGAATAATCCCAAGCTTCTGCTTTTAATTGAAAAAGAGGTGAATCGATTATACAAGGCTGGTATCATTGTGGCGATCAGATTTTCTAATTGGATTTCTAATCTTGTTCCTGTGAGGAGAAAGAAAGACTGGTGAGATCAGATTATGCATATATTTCAGAAATCTAAATAAGGTGTCGTTAAAGGACAACTATCCGCTGCCAAAGATGGACCACATCCTCCAGAGAGTAGTTGGAGCATCTCATATGTCACTGCTTGATGGATATTCAGGCTACAATCAAATTTTGTTGCATGAAGATGACAGGGACAAGAAAACATTCACCACTACTTGGGGAACATTCAATTATTCCAAAATTCCATTTGGTTTGAAGAATGCCAGTGCTACATTTCAGTGTGCCATGGACATTGCCTTCACAAATGAAAAAGATGTGCTTTTAGTAGTATATCTTGATGATTTGACTGTCTTTTCAAATTCAGATGAAGAACATCTTTACCGTTTGAAAATTGTATTTCAGTGATGCAGAAAATATGGAATATCACTCAATCCCAAGAAAATCCTTTTCGCTATGAATGAAGGGAAGCTGCTCAGTCATATAATATCAAAGGAGGGAATCCACATTGATCCTGCAAGGGTGGAAGCTATCCAAAAAATATATTTTCCTTGGAATAAGAAGGAGATCCAAGCATTTAATGGTAAGATGAATTTTTTACGTAGATTTGTGCCTAATCTAGTTGAACACTTGAGGGAAATTACTAATATGTTGAAGAAGGATAGTATGGTGAAGTGGATCGAGGCTACTGTGAAGTCTTTTAACTTGGTAAAGTTTTCTTTATCCACAGCTCCGATTTTGATCAGTCTCGATCATACACATGATTTCAAATTATTTTCATTCTCTTTTGAACATACTATGGTAGCAGTACTAATGCAAAAAAGAGATCAGTTAGAAAAACCAATTGCCTTTTTTAGTAGGAAAATTAAGGATGCATCCTTGAAGTACAACATCATTGAGAAACAAGCTCTTGCCTTAGTTAAAGCTTTGAAAGACTTCCAAGTATCTATTCTGCACTTTCATATCCTTGCATACTTCCCTAACATAGTAGTAAAAGATGTATTGGTACAAACAGATCCGGAAGGAAAATGTGGAAAATGGATCGCAACATTGCTAGAATATGACTTGGAGATAAAGCCTACAAAGTTGATCAAGGGGCAAGGTTTGGCAAAGTTAATGGCAGAGTCAAATTTGCATGTATTAGATATAAATCATATCATAGCCATGTCCAAAGATGAAGAAGATAGTGAGTTGATTCAAGTGTCTGAAATTTTCCTCAAATCTCCATGGTATTCCGATATTCTATACGTGCTTCCGCATCTTTCACCACCTTCGGGGATGGCTAAAAACAAAGGTAGAACTCTAAAAGTTAGAGCTGCTAAATACTGTATTTTGAACAATGCACTCTATTGGAAGGAGCCTAGAGGTATTTTGCTGAATTTTTTAACTAATGATGAGGCCTAGTAGGTCATGAGTAACTTTCATAAGGGATACTGTGGTGGTCACTTATTTTGGAAGAAGATGGCTAACAAAATATTGAGAGAAATTTATTATTGGCCTACATTATTTGTAGGTGTCTACAAAATTGTCATCAGCTGTCATGAATGCCAGAGTTTTCAAGGAAGAAGAAAGTTGCAGCCACTCCCCCTTAAACCAGTCAAAGTTGATGCACCATTTGAGTATTGGGGTCTAGATTTCATTGGAGAGATTCATCCCACATCCTCAGCTCAACACAAATGGATCTTGACGGCGACAAACTATTTCACAAAGTGGATTAAGGAAATTCCCACTAGTCAGGCCACCAATTTGGTAATAATTCAGTTTCTTGAAACAAATATTTTGTCACATTTTGGCTGTCCTAACAAACTTATTACAGATAATGCAGCTGCTTTCAAGTCAAAAAGGATGATTGACTTTTGCAGTAAATATAAGATTACCTTAGGGAATTCCACTGCACACTATCCACAAGGTAACGGGCTGGCCAAATCTTCCAACAAGTCATTGGTCATCATTATTAAAAAGCTGCTAGAAACCGATAAGAAGAACTGGCATAAAAAATTGGTTAATGCATTATGGGAGGACAGGGTGAGCCAAAAGAAATCTATCGGTATGTCCCCGTTTGAGATTGTATATGGTATTGACACAACATTCCCGACATCTCTTGCAGTCCTGGTTGTGAAACTTCTATAGGAAGCTAGCAGCGAGGAAGATCACTTTCAGCGAAGAATAAATCAAATGACCCATTTACAGTAGATGAGAGAAGAAGTTTTCTAGAATACCTTTAGGTTGCAGGAAAGGATTAAAAAGATTTATGATCAGAAGGCAAAGGCAGACAAATTTCAGATTGAAGACATAGTGTTATGGTGGGATGCTAGAAATGAGGATAAAGGTAAACACGGAAAATTTGACAACCTATGGAAGGGACCATACAAAATTGTTGCTTATAGGGGGAAAAATGCATTTCTACTCAAAGAAGTGGACGGGCAAGATTGTGCAGGAGGACCAGTAAATGGTAGGCTCCTGAAATGGTACTTTGTCTAAGGAGATTTCTGCTATCAAACTCACCATTGTACATATCATTTTATTCATTTCATTGTAGAATTTGAGCTGTGACTATTCATTTTAGTTTGGGGCCCAAAGTGAAAGCTATAAAACTGAGTGTCTAGTTTCAGCTGAGTGTTTAGTTTCATCTTTTGAGAGTCTTTTTTCAGTTTTGAGTTAGTCAGTTCTTAGTCATTTCAATTATGAGTTTTGAGTCTTGAGTCTTGTGTTTTTGGTGTTTTTGTTGCCAAGATATTGATTCCATATTTCCGAATGGATAAGGCATTGGTCTGCTCTCCCAAAGATCCACGGTTCTTGGCACCTCCAAGGAGCTACCGTCCCCATTGGAGCCAATGCTAGGTGTCTTCACACTACCATCGATGATCAAAATTAATCTTTTGCATCCATGTTAGGTGTCTCAGTCGATTAGCTGAATTCCATTAGGTCATGGATTAACTGATCGTAGTGGTTTCATTTCAGTTTCCCTCATGTCATATACCTGCTGACTTGTTCAAACATCTTTTAGTTGTCCATAATCAGTTCAATTTCATTTTCTACAAGTCCTAGGGTTTAGTGTTAGGGTTTCATTAGATTTTAGCGTTTGTCATCATGGTCATTTAGAATGAATAAAATCATCAGCAGACACATGAGGAGGATGAAAAAGTTCATAAAGACATTATATTTCTTTTGAAAATTGAATAAATCTCTTTAACCTCAAAACTTTGTTTTGAGGTAAAATAGAGTATTTGTATTTAATGGTTTCATTTCATGTAAATTATGTAATTTTATAGTTCCTATATGTAATAATTTTCCACAAGCTCTTCCTGGTTACCTGGTGACAATGCCAGCTCCTGCCACTGCAAAAAGTCAAAGAAATTAGTATCAGTTCACCTGCAAAAGTCAAAAAGGCAAATATCAGAAAAACAGAGTATTTCAAAAGGCTATCAAAACATTAGAAAGTGGGTCTTGTTAATGAAAAATTAAAAAGAGAAAGGGTATAAAAAGCTCATCCATATGTTTCATTTTTCATTGGTGAAGAGCAAAGTGCTAAGTGAAGCCTAAGAAAAACGATTTTTCACTATCATCGAGCAAGAAGGAGAAAAATAGTGAAAATCAGGAAGGTTGATCGGCGCTGTGCATCATTTTCCTAGCGTTGCGCATTAAAAGTGCACTACGCATCTATTGAGTTCTTGCAGTGTAAATTTACATGTGCACTGCGCATTAAAATGGTGATGCGCACCTATTGACCAGCACTGCGCACCTATTGGGAAAGTCAAAATTTCCTCAAATCGCCTCCAAAATTCTTCAAAAAACCATTTGATGCTTGTTTCAGGTAAGTACACCATTGCTCCTTGCTGAAAAAGAATTGTGCTTGGTTGCTTGAGTGTGTTTGGCTTCTTTAAGAACAAACCCTAACTAAACGCTAAACTACCTCTCATAAGCTATTAAAGGTCATTTGTTGCTCTTTTACTTCATTTATACTTAGTTTCCCAAGTCCCATTCCCTATCCCTCAGTCATCAAAGTTCATTCCCCAAAACCCCACTCTCCTTATCAAACTCTAGCCCTATTACACTATTCCATAACCCTAATTCCCAGCTCTTACAAGTTCACTACCCCCATTCCCTTATTTAAATCTATACCCCACATCCTAAACACCATTCACTCCCCTCTTTCCCCTAAGAACCCCAAACTCCTACTCCCTCAAGCACTCACATCCCCATACACCTCACTTACCTTACATTTTTAAAATCTCTTTATACTCATCTTGTTCCCACTACAATCCTTCATTTCACATTAGCTACCACATCACCAAAACCCTTGGAGAGAGACAGAGACTATGAAAGGCTGGAGGAAAATTTTAGTGGCAATTCTAGGGAAAGACATGTGCCAAGGAAGCCTTACAAAGGGGGAAAATCATCCATGAGGAACCTATTAGTCTTACAGAGTTTCTTGCTTGCCCACTTGCCATATCATGTTTTAGACATCGTTCTTGCTATGATTTTTGTGAAATGGTGGAGAGGGTCAAATTCCATCATGAGCTAGCCAGGTTGTTTGTTACTCATCTAGACAAGGGTAAGGTTACCCTTGTTTGTGTTTCTTTCACATTATCACCTACCACTATCTCAGAAGCAACAGGCATCCCAAATGTAGGTGAACAATGGAACAAAGGGCAATATGTGGATAGAGAATATTATGAGCCTTATATTAAGGGGATATCACAACAACATCAGCAAGGTATTTCCTTTCAAGTACTTGGAGGACAGGTTTGCCCCTCTTATGAAGATCATCATCAAATACTTCACCTGTGAGGGAAGGTTTTCCTGCTTATATGCATACCACATTAGGTTATTGATGCACTTCACTAGGGTGAAAATGATGAACCTCCCCTACTTTATATGCAGGAACATAGAAAAGATGGCCATTATGTTCAAACAAAACCATTTCGTCAACAACTCAACAACATTTATCACTTCTTCTTGATAAATATGGTTGTCTTAAATTAGTTGAACTTGCTGAACATGCCATGGGAGACCTTCATTTCCCATGAAATATTCAAAGGCCCTCAAGTATTTTCATCAGTGCTTCAGGAGGAAGGAGGACCTTCAGGACAACCAAGTGTCCAAGAGACTGAGACTACAGGAGTGCCAGTATTTGTCACTTATGAGAGAGGCACTAGGAGGCTTTTTGCTACTGCCAAGAAAGTATTATCTTCACCAGGGGTGGAAGGGGTCTCATTTTCTTCTCTAGATCATAGGAAAATGTTATCTCCACTAGGAGTGGAAGGGGCTTTGCCTTCTTCATCTAGACAGGTACAGGTTGACCAGCAGCAAAAGGACAAAGATAAAGGGAAGAGAAAGATGCATGTTGAGGACCCTAGTGAAGGGCAAGACAGAGATTTTGTAGGTAGCTCGAGAGGAGAATGTCATGGACTTGAGTGTTATAGACTCAAGGATCAAAGACATGATCGTCAAAGACAAATAGGTTGAGATACACACTTTGTCAGTAAATCTAGAGAGGGCCAAATGGATCATTAGCTATCTAGAGCAGGAAAACAAAAAGTTGACAGACAAGCAAGACCTCATGGAGTTACAAATGATCAGAGAAAATCAACAAAGAGAAAAGAAAGCAAAGGTCAAGATGACCTCCATTGAGCAAGAAATTGACAATGACTGAGAGACTTGGTTCGAAAGTGTGAACATTCACCTTGAGAAGCTACTTGGTAAGGCTAATAAAGAGAAGAAAATGCTTTGCCACATGGCCTATCACTATTTGAACTGGAACAAGATATGTAACTCGAGGACGAAAAGGCTTAAGGCGAAGTTGAAAAAGGCCTTGAGGAGAAAAAAAGAGCATGGTAAACTCAAAATATTGGCTAAAGATTCATTAGCTTAGCGAAGCACTTAATGAAGATGCCTCTTGCCAAATTTGAAGAAATTTTGAGCATGTTTGGTCATTTATGAATTTTGGAAATTTTTACATAGGATTTTCCAATAGGTGCACGACACCATTGACGCTATCCTTTTGATGGTGACCTCCTTTTGAAAAATGGTTTGCATTTCTGGAATCAACATGGAAAAATATGAAAACCCAAAAAGTTTGAGAAGTTTTGGATGAGATCTTGGGCTCCAAAAGGGCAAAAAACACACAAAAAGTGCCCTCTCTGCCACTTTTTTGCCACATAGGAAGAAGTATTGGGAGAATCAACTTTTGGAGGGGAAAATGAGCTCCAAATCAGAAAGATCAAATTTTTCCAGAAACTAGATAGGAAGGTATTTCGGACAAGCCATCTCGCACCTGATTTGGAAACTGGAAAGGACTCCAAAATTGCCCTTGAAGTGGCACTATGCATTAAATTTTTGGCGTTGCGCATTAAATGGATTTTGCCAGTTTTGCTTAGAAATCTAGGTTTCTCTTAGTTTTCACTGCATTTGAATTTTTCTTCATTCATTGGTAAACATAGCATGGTAAATGATGTATTTTATGTAAATATGGATGAAAAACACGTCATAGGGTAGATACATCAAGTTTCAAGTGGTTTGATGATGAATGAATTGGTTTCCTAAGTTTTAGAGGCATGTTGTTCCACTACCTTCTTTTGTGTTCCTAGTTTAGATATGGTTGAAACCACCCCTCTTCTCATGGATTCGACCCCTGATAGCTAGCATGAGTAGTTTCCTTGCCTATATTATGTACTTTTTCAGTCATTTGCAAAGGTTGGACTCTTATGGAAGCTCTGAACTCTATGTATATCTCTACAATAGTTTGGCAAGGAATAAAACCAGGTTTTACAGCCATTTTTGTGGGTTTCTTGTGATATTCAGTTTATGTATTGTTTCTTATTTGTAATGAGTTTTCTTTGATGTTTTATATGTATCCACATCTCTCTCTCTTCTAAACTAAATGATTCAAGGCAAATAGACGAAATACACTAATTTACAATGCTTTGTCTTGTGAATGCATTTGGTTTTCTGTGTTTTCAATAGTTTGAAGAGGATTCATGCTCCTCATGCCCTCCTCAACCCCTCAGTAGTATAAATCCACCATCTCAAACAATTTCTAGTACATAAATCCTTTGTATACCTCACCCCACAAAACATGTTTGTATCCCTAATTAGATTTCCCGGACTCAACCTACCTCTTCTATTTGATCTAGCAACCAAACATCAAAAAATCATACAAAATCCTTTGAGCTACTATACCTAGACTAAAATCTATATTCAACTCAGTCATCTCAAGTCATAATTGCAACCATCGTAACTGAGATTGACAAGGAGAGAACCCTCTCCTTACCTAGTAGGGCTAGCTACCAGGTTAAGCGTGGTTTGTAGTTACCCTAGAATCATGTCCTTTTAGCTTGAGGTTGATCTAGGTTCTAACACTAGACAACAAAGTTGATTATGAAGTTCGTCCCTGATGGACTACGTCTTCGGGTCAATTTTCAAGATGGGCAACCGCTTACTAGGATTGAAACATAATAAGGTGAATAAATATATATTTGAACAAACTAATTGTGCACACAAGCACTATTGGTCACAATCAAAGGATAGATGTCTGAACCAACTTTCCATTTCCTATCATGGTTCCCAATTCCGACTCTGGATGCTCCTGTTACAATGAAAACAAAAATTACTATGACCTCCAAATCTGAATACAAAAACCCAAACCACTCTTCTTCACTGCAATGAGAAAAACTGCCTTTTAACACCCACCAGATGCACTTGAACTTCCTCTAATGAGCTTAGGAATGAATTAGTTCGAATCTGGGTTTGAATTGGTTTGGGCTTGTCATGGTTGGACACCTTATGTGTTGGTTAGAAGGTGTTTACATTAAAATAGCACAAGCTTAAATTACGAAACCAAAAATACCATGCTTTATTAACAGAACCCGCTGGCAGCTTGCTGACCAGGGGGAGGAGGTTGACCGCCCATTCAAATAGGCAGCGGCCTAACCACCAATTGCCACCTCCGCGGTCTTCATCCAGCGGTTCTGGCTACCATCGCTCTGATGGTTTATAGGTGCCCATGTTTCTCCGACTATCGCGGCTTACCCTGGTGATTCTGATGTGGTGATATAACCTCCAGCCCTATTCACATGTCAAAATCCCTAGTTAATTCTCTACACGGTGAAGGCTGACTGCAGTTAATGAATATCCGCTCACAGGAACCTTATCCCCTCGCGGTTCTGATGCGGTTTTGAGAGCGTGGTTAATTGCCAACCTCTGCCTTACCACTACCTGTTCACATGCTGTTGTTTATGCCTATGGTCTCCGATGCGGTTAGACTCCACAGTTAGGACTGTGGGTATGAATTTGTAATGTTTTATGTGTTTTAACATAGGTCGAGAGTATTACTTAGGGTTTTAGACTTAGGAAATTGGGTTTTATGTATTTTGTTAATACATAGATTTGTAGTATAACATGTTTCATAGGTTTGGCACTAGGTTTTAGGTATTTAGTGTATGGATTTAGATTTAGGATTAGGCTTTAGGCTTTACATTAGGTTTTTTTTTAAATACCCTTTTACGACCTAATGTCACAAAGCGACATTAGCCACATTTGTCTCATGACGACAACAACCAAAACCCATAAAAAGGATGACAAAACCCACGTTGACACCAAATCCTAGAAAGGTGGATGAAAATCATATGTTGACACAAAACTCTGCAAAGGTGGATGACAATCATACGTTGACATAGAACTATGCAAAGACGAATGATCAACCCATGTCGAAAATCATATCCTGGCGGAATTGACGACAAAATCATGTCGAGAACCAGGTGCTAAACCATATAAATGATAGACATTACCTGAACAACCTAAACCATAAACAACACTATCGAAACTAAACGACACCATACTGAATTGTTGACAATGACACTGTACATTGACGATGAACATATGAAACTAATATGATGAGATCCTCCTGGATCAATCCTTTTCACTTGAAATCTTTTGGATCGTAAAAGTTTGAATAAAAAAATAATCGATGAGGATAGATCTCCCTCAATTTCCACCTTGCCCTGATGATGCACCAATACATTTAATCAATCACTTGCAAGTGATCACCCTGATAATGCTGACCATGGCACATTTGGAGTCGGTCACCTATTCCATCTATTTGTAGTATGAACAACTTGCAACAATGGTCAAACAACTTGTTATGCACATGGAATTTGATTTCTTTCCATGAAATACCATGAGTTAGTGATTCATATACATCTTTTAAAACAGTCTCTACCGGACATTGTTCAATACCATCAATATGTATTAAAAATCTATTTTGTAGAATAATAGAGACAATAAAATATGTTTCTGACATCAAACCAGCTACTTGACTTGACATACTTTCCTACTTCTTGATTACTAGGTGAACTTGCTGCCATAAACCCATCAAATTGTAAGGTGAAAATTGTTGCAACTTAGTTTGTCTTTGAAAGTATTGAATTAGCTTTTGATTTCTTTGAATCACTTGTTACTTATTCATTAAATGATGTTTCCATTGATTAGCACTTCCCCCTGATGCATAATTTTCCATTAGATACTTTGACATTACTTTTAGAAAAGGCTTTAATATGAAAACAAATAGGTTTCCTCTCTGCTTCAAAAGAGGTTTCCAAATTGTTTGAAACATGAAATGGTGACAAAATATAGGAGAAATTTAACAGGGTTTCCCCAATACTGACCTGTATCCCTCTAACTATTTATTTCCAAACTTGAACTGAATTGATTCATTCTAACATTAGGAAGAGGAGCTTTAGACACAAAATGTAATTCATGTTGTATTCCCTACTTATGAGTAAAATGTTTGGTTTTACATAGAACCGGAATAGTTTCTACCTCTTTGGTCAAACTATCCTGAAGCTGAGACTCATAACCTCAAAAAACATCATGTTGTTTCTTATGTTGTTCCTTTACACACATGATTATAAATCTTTTATTTGAACTTATGAATCACTTCATCTGATTAGCAACAACTAAATTAAAGAGACTTTTGTTTTGATGTGCCCTGACAATAAATTCAACCCCATATTTCTTAAGGTGATATTTATGCTCTCTTCTGTAAAATACTACATCACGGTCATAAAGATAAGGACTTCCTAAGAAAACTCCACATATGTCTACTAGAACCACATCTAATTCCACTTCATCAATGTAATTAGCTATAATGGAAAATATTAATTGACACTATCTTGTGAGTTTTATCTGAGTTGATTTATTTAGCCATCCTAATGGGTAAGGTCCTCGATGATTCCATGTCTCCAAACCAAAACCCTTAACTAAATATTCAGAGATTAAATTTTCATGTGATCCACTGTCAAACATTGTATCTATCTTTTTGTGCTTAGAAGTAATCCTTATGTTAAACAATTCAACCCTTTTATCCTCATTTGAAGGATTTATGTTTGATGAAGATGAAATAGTTTTCAAAATTGAACTAGTGTTAGAAGTTTTACTTGCCATAACCATAGCAGTTATCCTCTTTCATCTCTTGAATCTGAACCTAGATCTTGTTGGACTACTACAATTGCCTTTTTTTCATCTTTCTCCTTTAGGAACTTTTTGGGCTTAAGATTTGGATGAAGTTTGCAACACATACTTTCATCATGACTGATTCTCTGGGAATGAGAACAAGTATGTCTTTCCTTCTAAGTTATCACTGATTTCTTTCTCTTCTAATTGTTCTTCCCTTTACTGTCATTGGAATCTTTGATTTCCAACTCTTTGGATGACTGTAATGAAAACTTGAATGGTCTTCCAACTGATTCCATATGTATGGCCTGAACACACACCTCATCAAAATCATCAGGATTAAACATCAATAATGTACGCTGCAAATATGAATGTAAACTGCCGATGTATTTTAATGAAGTTTCACATGTATCCAATGAAATACTAAGCGACAATGCTTTCTTTCTGAACTCCTGAGTAAACTATTGAACACTCTGCCCTTTACCTTTCCTCAAATGCTACCAATCAATAACAATTTGCTGCATGTATCCTAAAGGATAGAATTGTTTCCTAAGATCTTTTAAAAAATTAGACCATGAAGAGATGACCTTTCCTTTCCGCTTTACATCTATATAAGTTTTACTTTCCCGCTAGATTAAAGTTGTGTCACCCATTCTAAGTGTAACCAACTAAATTTTCATTTTATCACCATAGATGTTCTAAATATGAAAATACACTTCTAATTGCTTAATCCAGTTATCTAACTTTTCAGGATTCATTTCACCATCATAAATAGGTAATTCAAATTTTACATCAAGTTTCAAAAGATATGTTTTCTTAGGTTTATTTTCTATTTTAGATTCTGCACTAGAAGAAGAATAAGAAGAATAAGATGATGATGGATATGATGGAGGTGAAGGTGGTTTATTAGCCTTGCCTTTACCTTTTTCCTTCTTTGATGTATTTGAAGAAGAAGTTGCATCTCTCACATCTGCTGCATAGTCAAGAATGCTTGCTGAAACTGCTCATCACTCATCTTAGTTTCAGTGTTTTCACCTGCATCAGATCCTATCATGTTCGATCTATGAATGACTCGTCGCTTCCCAATCTCTGGATCCATCTGCTCCAAAGAATGACCTATGCGACTTTGACCTGGTTAACATTCAATGGAAAATTCTTCAAATGAAACCTACTCTGATGGCAAATTATATGATCTGAAATGACCATAATTTAAAACTAATGTAGAATTGATTAGCCATTAATGATTTGAATGTTAAGTGAAAGTGAAAAAACAGAGAGAACTGCTTGATAAGATAGACTTTATGATAACTGATAAAACATAAGTAAGATGCACAACATAAGCAAAAACAACAAAAACAAAGCGATACCAGACAACAAAGTTGATTATAGAGTTTGTCCCTGATGGACTACGTCACCGGGTCCGTTTTCAAGATGGGCAACTTCTTTATTAGGATTGAAATAGAAGAGGTCAATTACACAGATATTTGACCGAACAGATTGTGCACATAGACACTTCTAGTCACTATCAAAGGATAACTCTCCGAACCAACTTTCCAATGCCTATTACGGTTCCCAATTCCAACACTAGATGCACCTGTTATACTGAAAATAAAAACTACTATGACCTCCCGAATCTGCATACAAAAACCCAAACGACTCTTCTCCACTTCAATGAGAAGAACTACCTTTTAACACCCACCAGATGCACTTGAACTTCCTCTAATGAGTTTAGGAATGAATTAGTTCTAATCTGGGTTTGAATTGGTTTGGTCTTGTCATGGTTGGACACCTTAGGTGTTGGTTAGAAGGTCTTTGTATTAAAATTACACAAACTTAAATTACAAAACCCAAAATACCATAGTTTATTAATAGAACCCGCCGGCAGCTTGCTGATCGGGTGAAGGAGGTTGACCACCCATGTGAATAGGAAGTGGTCTAACCACCAACTGTCACCTTTGCGGTCTTCCCCTGGTGGTTCCGGCTACCATCGCTCTGATGGTTTACATGTGCCCACATTTCTTTGATCACCACAGCTTACCCTAGTGGTTCCAACACAATGATATAACCTCTGGCCCTGTTCACATGTCACAGTCCTTGGTTAACTTTGCATGTGGTGAAGGTTGATTGTGGTTAACACATATTCACTCACATGAACCTTAACCACTCGTGGCTCCGACGCAGTTAGACTCCACGGTTAGGACTACGTGTATGAATTTGTAATGTTTTATGTGTTTTAACATAGGTCAAGAGTATTACTTAGGGTTTTAGACTTAGGAAATTGGGTTTTATGTATTTTGTTAAAACATAGATTTGTAGTATAACATGTTTAATAGGTTTAGGACTGGTTTTTAGGTATTTAGTGTATGGATCTAAATTTAGGATTAGGGTTTATGCTTTACGTTAGGTTTTTTTCTTTAAATACCTTTTTACAACCTAATGTCACAAAGCAACGTTACCAACATTTTTCTCATGATGACGACAACCAAAACCTATAAAAAGAATGACAAAAACCACATCGACACCAAATCCCGCAAAGGTGGATGACAATCATATGTTGACACAAAACTCTGCAAAGGCGAATGATCAAGCCACGTCGAAAATCATATCCCAGCGGAATTGATTACAAACTCATGTTGAAAACCAGGTGCTAAACCATATCAATGATAGAAATTACATGAATAACCTAAACCATAAACAACACTGTTGAAATTGAACGACACCAGACTGAATTGATTACGATGAAATTGTACACTGACAATGAACCTATGAAATTGATCTAATGAGACCCTCCTAGATCAATCCTCTCCACTTGAAAGATTTTGCACCACAAAAGTTTGAATAAACAAATAATTGATGAGGGTAGATCTCCCTCACTTTCCACCTTGCCCTGATGATGTAACAATAAATTCGATCAATCACCTGCAAGTGATGACCCTGATAATGCTAACCATGGCACATTTGGAGTCAGTCACCTATTCCATCCATCTACAGTATGAACAACTTACGACAATCAGGTCACACAACCTGTTATGAACATGGAATTTGATTTCTTTCCATGAAATACCATGAGTTAGTGATTCATACACATATTTGAAAACACTCTCTACATGACATTGTTCAATACCATCAACATGTATTAACAATCTATCTTGCAAAATAACATAGACAATCAAAGATTTTTTTTACATCAAACCAGCCACCTGACTCGACATACTTTCCTGCTTCCTAATTACTAAGTGAACTGAATAAACCCATCAATCTGTAAGGTGAAAATGACTGCAACTTAGTTTGTCTCTGAAAGTGTTGAATTAGCTATTGATTTGTTTGAATCACTTTTTCCTTATTCATTAAATGTTGTTTCCATTGAGTAGCACTTTCCCCTGATGCATAATTTTCCATTAGATACTTTGACACTACTTTTAGAAAAGGCTTTGATATGAAAACAAATAGGTTTCCTCTCCATTTGAAAAGAGTTTTCCAAACTATTTGAAACATGAAATGGTGACACAATATAAGAGAAATTTAAAATGGACTTTTCCCAATACTGACCTGTATCCCTTTAACTATTTATTTCCAAACTTGAACTGAATTGATTCACTTTGATATTAGGAAGAGGATCTTTAGACACAAACTGTAATTCATGTCGTATTCCCTTCCTATGAGTAAGATGTTTGGTTTTAAATAGAACTAGAATAGTTCCTACCTCTTTGATCAAACTATCTTGAAGCTGAGACTCATAACCTCAAAAAACATCATGTTGTTTCTTATGTTGTTCCTTTACACACATGACTACAAATATTTTATTTGAACTTATTAATCACTTCATCTGATTAGCAATAACTAAATTCAAGTGATTTTTGTTTTGATGTGCCCTGACAGTAAATTCAACCCGATCTTTCTTAAGGTGATACTTATGCTTTCTCCTGTAAAATACTACATCACGTTCATAAAGATAAGGACTTCCTAAGAAAACTCCACATATGTCTACTAGAACCACATCTAATTCCACTTCATCAATGTGATTAGTTGTAATGGCAAATCCTAATCGACACTGTTTTGTGACTTTTATTTGAGTTGATTTATTTAGCCATCCTAATGGGTAAGGTATTGGATGATTATGTGTCGCCAAACTCAAACCCTTAACCAAATATTTAGAGATTAAATTTTATTGTGATCCATTGTCAAACATTGTATCTATATTTGTGTTCTTAGAAGTAATACTTATGTTAAATAATTCAGATTTTTTATCCTCATTTGAAGGATTTATGTTTGATGAAGATGCAATAGTTTTCGAACTTGAACCAGTGTCAAAAGTTTTACCTGTCGTAACCATAGCAATTATCCTCCTTTCATCACCTTAATCTAAACCTAGATCTTGCTGGACTGTTGCAATTGCCTTCTTTTCATCCTTCTCCTTAAGGAACTTTTCGGGCTTAAGTTCTGGATGAATTTTCCAACACTTAGATTCATCATGACCGATTCTCTGGCAATGGGAACTTGTAGGTCTTTCCTTCTGAGCTATCATTGATTTCTTTCTCTTTGAATTTTTCTTCCCTTTACTGTCATTGGAATCTTTGATTTCCAACTCTTTGGATGACTGAGATGAAAACTTGAATGGTCTACCACCTGGTTCAATATATATGGCTTGAACAAACACTTCAACAAAATCATTAGGATTAAACATCAATAATGTATTAATCGCTTCCCAATCTCTGGATCAATCTACTAAAGAATTCCTTCTCCACGTTGCGACTTTGACCTTGTTAACATTCAATGGAAAATTCTACAAACGCAACCTACTCTGATACCAAATTATATGATCTGAAATGATCATAAGTTAAAACTAATGTAGAATTGATTATCCATTAATGATTTGAATGTTAAATGAAAGTGCGGAAATCGAGAGAACTGCTTGAGAAGAAAGACTTTATGACAACTGATAAAACATAAGTAAGATGCATATCAGAAGTGAAAACAATAAAAACATAGTGATACTAGACAACAAAGTTGATTATGGAGTTCGTCCCTAATGGACTACATCTCTAGGTCCATTTTCAAGATGGCCAACTGCTTTATTAGGATTGAAATGGAAGAGGTCAATTACACAGATATTTTACCAAACTAAATATGCACGCAAGAAATTCTAGTCATTGTTAAAGGATAGCTCTCTGAACCAAATTTCCCACACCTATCAAATTTCCCAATTCTGACTTTGGATGCTCTTGTTACACTGAAAACAAAAACGACTATGACCTTCTGAATTTGCATACAAAAACCCAAACCACTCTCCACTTCAATGAGAAAAAATGCCTTTTAGTGCCCAACAAATGCACTCAAACTTCCTCCAATGAGTTTACGAATTAATCAATTCAAATCTGGGATTGAATTGGTTCGGTCTTGTCATGGTTGGACACCTTAGGTGTTGGATAGAAGGTCTTTGTATTAAAATAGCACAAAATTAAATTAAAAAACACAATATACCATAGTTTATTAACAGAACCCACTAGCAGCTTGCTGACCAGGTAGAGAAGGTTGACCACCCATGTGAATTGGCGGTAGTGTAACCACCAACTACCACCTTCACGGTCTTCCCTCGACAGTTTCGGCTACCATCACTCTGACAGTTTGCATGTGCCCACATTTCTCTGGTTGTCACAACTTACCATGGTCGTTCCGACGTGGTGATATAACCTCTGGCCCCATTCACATGTCACAGTCCCTGATTAACTCTCTGTGCGGTGAAGGCTGACTGTGGTTAACACATATCCACTCACATGAACCTTAACCCCTTGCGGTTCCAATGTAGTTTTGAGAGCATGGTTAACTGCTAACCTCTGCCTTACCACTGACTGTTCACATGTTTTTTTCTATGCCTGTGGTATCTGACACGGTTAGACTCCGTGGTTAGGACTATGGGTATGAATTTGCAATGTTTTATGTATTTTAACATAGGTCGAGAGTATTACTTAGGGTTTTATACTTAGGAAATTGGGTTTTATGTATTGTGTTACTACATAGATTTGTAGTATAACATGTTTGATAGGTTTAGGACTAGCTTTTAGGTATTTAGTGTATGGATTTAGATTTAGGATTAGGGTTTACGCTTTGCATCAGTTTTTTTTTTTAATACCCTATTAAAACCTAATGTGACAAAGCGACATTACCAACATTTGTCTCATGACGACGACAACCAGAACCTATAAAAAGGATGACAATACTAACATCGACACCAAATCCTACAAAGGCAGGTGACAATCATATGTTGACACAAAACTCTGCAAAGGAGAATGACCAACCCACGTCGAAAATCATATCCTGTAGGAATTAAAAACAAACTCATGTTGAAAACTAGGTGCTAAACCATATCGATGATAGACATTACCTGAACAACCTGAACCATAAACGACACTTTCAACACTGAACGACACCCGAATGAATTGCTGACGATGACACTATACACTGACGATGAACCTGTGCAACTGATCTGATGAGATCCTCTTGGTTCAGAAACACAAAATGCGACAGACATGCAACACAAGACATGAAAGGTGGGCCTACCCCAAAACAGCTGTGTTGAATGTGCCAACAACTCGTAGATTCAATGTGGGATGTCAGAGATGCAAGGTCTATCTAAGGAATGAGCTCTATAGCCTCTGGTTGATGAGTTTTGATAAAATCAAATATGTTACGTGCATGCCACAAATCTAGGAATAACAACACTTGGTGGGAGGTTTCTAAGCTGATCCTTGTACCCGCAACTACTAAAAGTAGATCCATGAATCAAGGGATTCCTTTGCATGCTGCCTTGGGAGAAGCAACCCATGCATGGAAATCATTTTTTCTCAATCCCAGAGGGAACCGATCAACTCAAATGCACATGAAATAGTATACTCAACTCAAATGAATGGGCATTTCTGGGAGGGATTTGGGTTGGCTGCCCAAGGGGATTGCACAATTTTCGGGCAGAGTAATTGACTATTGCCCAAAATTGTTCAATGTCTGGGCTAAGTAGGGTGGAATTATACAATTTTTCTAGTTAACAGTGACAGACATATTTGTGCAATTTTGGAGCCCAGCAGGCTGCCAGACATAATTGCCAATTTTTGGATGGAATGCTGATTCGCATCCAAAATTGCACAATTTCTTGAGGGAGCCGCTCAGCCTGCAGTTGGACCAAGTCTAGTGAAATAGACTGTGAGGGGGATGCAACAAGATTCGATGCGCAGGCTATCATTCTACAAGAAAATCACTAAATCTTGTGTACTTGACAAGGTAAGACATGCTGTCGTGGAAGGTTGGTAGGGAGGTTCCAAAATGAAGCTAAGAAAAAATTTTGGAGGGTGGTTGTAGTGGCTACAACACTTGACGCCAGACTGGTAGAACTCCAGCTCTCCGAATGGACCTTGTTTGTGAAAAGAATGTCTAAAACCTTGAGAAGTATTGTTTAGTTCTCAATTCATCTTGGTTTCCACACTTTCTTGATTTTAAGATGTAGCATCTACCAAGCTCTTGGTTGATTGACACACATTCCAAGTCAAGTCAACACAATTGTTTCAATTGGGGTTGAGGGGTATATTGATGCACAAGAAGTATAGTCATGAGAGTTTTAGTTTAATCTCTAGTGTTGCTCTGCTACCAGTAGGCCTAGAGATTACCTCGATGGAGTCACGTAGGAACACAAGCATCACTCTGCTACCAGCAAGCCTGGTCAGTACCTTGATGAAGTTACTTGCATCACCTCTCTATGCGGGAAGCCTTTCTCCTCTTCTGCCTTATTCATTTTTTATTTTTTTCATTTTTCATTTTCTATTTTTTCATTTTTCATAACTATGCATAACACTTATTCATTTTAGAGGCAAAAGAGGGATCCTGACTTATTGAGAGCAGAAGAGGTTGTTCCTTCATATAAGTAGTTTATTTATACCTCTGACGTGATTGTTAAGTTTTTCCCTCTCACCTTACTCTACTTGACTGAGATGCCAAGGATTAACCCAAAATCAACTGACTAGAGTAGGTGACACTAGTTAGCGTGCAAGCATTGTGTTTTCACCAAGGTTCAGTTCGAACAGTACGTATTTTCCATTGCAATATCATGGACTAAATGTAACAAGATCTTCATATAGAGGTAGGATGACAGATAACCAAGTAGTGATAGCTACACAAGGCCTCTTGTACTTTACCCATCCTGTTTCAAGAGTCATGCATGGTTTCATGAGAAACTAACCTATGAACAAAAACAAGAAAAAAAACAACCAAGAAAAGCAGAAGCAGAAGTAAATGCGAAAGAAAAGTGATTAAGATATAAAGCAAGCAGATAAACAAGAAAATAAATAAAAAAGAAAACATGCATGCAAGAAACCAACTCAGAAGAAAAAACTACTCCTACTCCTAAGTTAATAGTGCATGGGTCATCTCACATGAAATGATACTTCCAACACATCCATCAATGCATTCATTGACCCATGTCAGTGAAGGCATGGTTCACGAACAACATTACTATGTGAACCAGCATATGTGAAAGATACAACAATGAATACAAACACACTCCGAGCTTACAAGCGTCCACATAACAAAAATGAGTGAGAGCACATGACATGCACTCTTTGGACTCACCATGATGTTGTGTGACACTACGTTTAGATTTTAAGCATATGCACACTCTTGAATGTGACATGCAAGCACACATGAGGAAGGTAGACCACTTGTGTTGTGCAAGTTTTCTTGCCGAGTAAGACTCCCCTAATGCATGAGCGATGGGATCATGTAGTTTGAGTGGAGGAAATGAAATCTGAGTGTTAGATTGGTCTTCAATGCATACATATGAGTGATGATGAAACTTGCATGTTTGAACAATTTCCTGATCAGAAGTGAAACCAATCTTAGGAGGGCTTGACATAACCATCAGCTCGCGCTGAAGTGCCTTGGTAGTCTGCGGGGACTTTGTTGACGATGGATTATTGTAGAACAGTGGTTTAGATGGATTAACAACCAGTGAATGAACATCATGATCATATGATGAGGTAAAGAAATCACGACAACCAAGATTAGAAAACTCAGGATGTTGGTCGGCATCCTCATGATTTGATGCATTATAAAAGGGGTAGATGAGAAGAAAAAATGTTCATCCTCTGCATTTGGGGAAATTATAGATGAAAAATAAATTGGATGTTCAAAGAATGATTGGTCCTATCCATTGTCAGATGATGGACTGACATTCGGTATGTCTTGTGAATGATCAACAATGGGTGCTTCCATGGATGAAGATACACATGAAAAATTAGGAATGGCGAGATCATCAAGGATGTCAGGAAAAAACAGAGGAGGTATGAATAGAAAAGGATGGTCCTCTATTGTTGGTGGATGTTCAAGCTCCCAGTCATACTCTTCATTAATGAAAGTGCATTTTGGTTGTGCAACACCAACTTGTCGATAGATCGATCCTTGTTCAAAACTACTGTAGAGTTCGGAACGAAACAACACAGGACAATGCAATATGGAGGATGATTAGAATATGAGGATGGAGGTTGAGGTACGAAGTACATGTGATAACCCATGGGATTCTCAACTAAGCTTGCATGAAAATCAAAAGGAGTGATGTTGGGAGGATGTGATGGTTGATCATATGTGTGTTCGTGCTCTCCGACATCACTCTTCGATCTTGGAGTTGTTTGATGAGGGGATGGTGGATAGTCACTTGTGACAGCAACCATGTCCATTTGTGATTACGCAAATCCATCATCAAAGTATCCTGAGAAGGGTTTGAGTGCGAAATTCTTCTTGGGATTGACAAATTGGATAAGGAAATATTCAAATCTGTCCATGAGATACTTAAATTTCATTTGACTTTTTGGGGCTTTAAACATGAATAAACAGAAGTGATCTGAAAACTCCATTGGGGATTCATGCAGGGCCTTCCGTTGTTTTAACATTTTTTTATCATGTACTTCAGGATCAAAATGGTGGAAAACAGATTCGATTAGATTTCTGAACTGCTTGAATGAGTACATGGAGTTATGAGGTAGTGTGCCACACCATTGTGATTGGTGGTTGCAAAGTGTGCGTGCGAGCAATGAACAATCATCTGTTTCATTAAAATCCTCCATGCCCTCCATGAGAGTGTGGAAGTCATCTACGTGCTCTGGCCAGGCCACTTCACCTTCACTATCATACGTGATTTGTGACAAGTGATCCCGAAACTACCTGTCAATGTGAAATATATGTTTGTTGGACAAACATTTCGGAGGGCGAACTATAACAAACTCCATGATAGATGTGTGAAAATTAAAACAGAAGATGAGGGATCATCTTGTCATCTCGCCCTCCTTCTAGTGCTAGAATGTTGACGGTGCTAGACGCGACAACATGTAAGGGGATCTCCCTAGCAAGAAGTCCCAATTAGACCTCAAATTGTTTGGCGTAGGAGTCCCAATAGTGGTTCGTATGGTAATGCCTTGACCGTGATTTCACATAGAGGCAAGTAAGATATCCCTGTTGGTAGCAAGGGTGTGACAGCTATAGTAAATCAAGGAAGGTGCATGAGAGGTTCTAACACACTGAGGGCAAAGTGAGTGCACCCATTGGAAACCTATAATAGTACATAGCTTGGAAGGGAACACACGAGCAAAGATGCACCACAAGTTGGAAAGAAAGTTAGCGAGCGATCAAAAGTGATGGTTAAACCAACAACACATTTAAGAAATATTCATACATACTTATACAAAATAGTCCATACATGCATGCATAAGCAAACAAATACATATATAATTTAGAGTAAACTAGATAGCATAGAATACAATACAAAATATGCATGAAACATGTTGGATCTTGTTATATTAAGAAGTTTAAGTTCCAATCATACAATACATCCATGTCCAACCACTAGTCCTGACAACATAATGTTACATCCACAACTGCCTGCTCCTCCAAAGATATGTACTAGCTCTGCATAGTGGAGAAGCCAAGGCTTGTTACAACACTATCCAAGCTTTCTCTAAGATAGTCCTATCGGAAGCTTGGCTTACCAAAAGCCTCTACAAAGAGTTATGAAGGACTATTTATAGAAAAGGGTGGGGTGGCCCTTAAGGTCCTCCTTTGTTACAGTTCGTCTACCCTCATGACTTTTCATCTACTCTATGACTGTTACATCCAACTATCGACACTTGAACTTCCACTTGACAAGACGTTACATTACCATGCACATGTGCCCATGTGAGACAAAATGGATTGAGCAAGCCATGAAAGACATCACTGACACTCAAACCCTTGTGGTGAGACCAACACTTTGACATGCTTGTGATGGTCAAAGGTGGTGAGCTAATGCCAAGCTTGCTTGTCTGTGATGGTGTCTGAGTGCTCAATGGTGACATCTTACTGAAGTGAACTCTTGCCTTCATTGCATCCTGATGCACTAATATGGCTTTTCTGTCCAGCTCGTTTGATAGCATGTGCATGGTTATCCTAGTGTGACCGAATCGACAACATGTTGATTCATAGTGTCTACACGGCACTCCAAGCATATGTTGGTGGTCGTGCGCATCAACTTGTCGAAGTACATGTTCAGCTCTAGTTAGACTTGCTTCTTTTCTTCGCCTAAGTGAGTGTGCCAAATGGGTGGGGTTTCATGCGTGCGCAGAATGACATGCATGCTTTTGAATTCCATTGCATGCAAGAAACAACACTACTCACCTTATCTGCTCTGTCCCAGTTGTTGGGATGGATCTATAACTTGTATGAGTGTGGTTTCATCCGTGAGTGCATGTTGCATCCCCAATTGTACCTGTTCCTGCTACAACTCATTCTCTCATCTTTGCAACTTTTGTTCTTCCTTGAGTTGTTGATAAACACATGCAACTCCTTCTCTATTCCATTCACGCAATCTTCATGTTGCATCATCACCTAATAGCTTGAGTTTCCAAAGTTTCTTTCATCACAAGTGGATCTGCTTGAGCTTGCAACGTTGTTCTACCTTTGTGTTGTCAACAACCTTCCTCTTGCATTCATTACATCCAGTATACTTCCTTCAACTGTTATTGATGGTTCTACTTGTTGTGATGTTGTTACTGTCATATTTTGATGTCCTTCTCTATGAACAACTTGATGTCATTGTGGGTAGGAAAGTTCATAGACACTTGCTCAACTGCATCCCCAAGTGTGCTCTTAACAGTGTCTTTGACTCTGCTCTCCTAAAAACCATTGTACCTATGCTCCTGAGAGGCAGATGAACACCTACGATACCCAAAAACATGGAAATACTCATGGCAAGCAATCTGTCAGTTGAAAACCAAAATGAAATTCAAAATTGACTTGCAACATACCTATATGACTAATCATGAAGGTTGCACAATTTTCATCGAGAGGTCGGGAGACTGATTGCCAAAACTATGCAAGGTACATTTTGAGCTATTAGTAGGCTAAATGACTGCTAGAACTATGTAATGAATAGTCTAGCCTGGCCTACTAAGTATGGAAACTACGTAATGCATAATTTCAGTTAGCAGTGACATGAAAGTAGCAAACTGCATTGCGTAGTTTCTGGGGCTAATAGGACACTGCCTCCAAGAATTGCATAATGCATGCCTAGAGGTCAGTGCCAGGCTAGAGTTGCACAATTTCTGGAGGGAAGGAAAACCCTTCGATTCTGGAAATGCTCAATGCTATCCGTGCAAGGCATGGTCTTGGCTAAGGCAGCCTAGTCTAATCGACGGGTGAATGAAAACTAGATAAGTCTAAATTCATGGTGAGATGAGTGCAAACAAGAGTGAATGAGCATACATGCAAACAAAAAGTGCAAGCTTCAGAAAATGGGAAAGCATGCATGTTTGTGAAGCGAGTTTCTGCAACAACAGCCATCTGTGTTAAAACATTGTCATGCATGCAACAATAGTGAGATGCGAATGAAAACTAAAACAATGCTTCTACAAAATAATGTGCATCAAATAGCAGCAAGTGCTCACTAAAATCTAGTAGAAAATAATCACACAAAGAAAAACACAAAAATCGATAGGAATGGAACACAAGACATGAAAGGCGGGCTTACCCCAAAACAGCTGAGCTAAATGTGCCGACGACTCCTAGATGCAATGTGGGATGTTAGAGCTACAAGGTCAATGTGAGGAATGAGCTCTGTAGCATCCGGTTGATGAGCTTTGATAAAATTGAAGATGTGACATGCATGCCACAAATCGAGGAAGAGCGACACTTGGTGGGAGGTTTCGAAGATGATCCTTGCATGCAACCTCCAGCTGCTAAAAGTAGATCCCTGAATCAAGGGATTCCTTTGCATGCTACCTTGGGAGAAGCATCCCATGCATGCGAATCTATTTTTCTCAGTCCCGAAGGGAACTGGTCAACTCAACTACACATAGAATAGTCTGCTTAGCTCGGAGGATAAAATGTGCATTTCTGGGAGGGAGATGGGATAACTTCCCAGAGGGATTGCCCAATTTCGGGACAGAGCAGGTGACTACTTCTGAAAATTGTGCAATTTCTGGGCTAAGCAATCTTGTTGGGAGGAATTGCGCAATTTTTCCAGTGAACAGTGATAGGTAGATCTGTGTAATTATGGAGTCCAGCAGGCTACCAGACAGAATTGTGCAATTTCTGGAAGGAAGGCTAGTTCCCCTCTAGGATTGCGCTATTTCTTGAGGAAGCTACTGAGCCTGTAGCTAGACCAAGCCTAGTGAAACAACCTGTGAGGGTGATGCAACAAGTTTTGATTACAGGTTGTCATTCTGCAAGAAAATCACTGAAGCTTGTGTCCTTGACAAGGCAAGACATGCTACTGTGAAAGGTTGGTAGTGAGGCTCCAAAATGAAGCTAAGGAAAAATTTTGGAGGGTAGTCGTAGTCGCTACAGCACCGTTGTAGGAGAAACAAAAGCGAACACAAAATTCTTGATGGCATAAAACAAGCAATTGGAAAATGATCTAGATATTGTAAGACAACAAACCGATCATATTCAAGCTGTGAATAAAATATTGTCCTCAATGGATCATCACTTGAAATAAATTTAGGCAACGATACATGGTGAAATACACACCTTGGGAGACACCATGAAGTAGCTTTATGAAGAGATGATCACTTTGCACAAGGAAGTAGTGCCTTTGCATGACATGCAGAAAATGTTGCAAGAAAATGTGAAAGCTCTAAAAGTAATTCAAGTAATCGTTAGCATGATTCAAGAATGGGGCACCAAGTATAGGAATTCACCTGTAGGGTTGGCCAAGGAAATAAGACAAGAAGTAGAATTGGAGAAGGCTAAGGTTAGAATGCTCATCCCAAGTAATAAGGGACTCGATACTTATGTGGACAACATTATAGCCTCCTTTGCACAATTGTACAATAGTTTGGAATCCTTGGTTAGAGGATAAAAGACTCCTTTAGTTAGACCATTTGCAGATACAAAGGCTAGAAGCATTATCAGGAAGGAAATCCAAGGATATCTTGATATTTTGAGGCAAGTCAGTACTAGAGAAGACTTTGAAATTACCATGAAAAACATGCAGTTGTAGGTAGCTTAAACTGATAAAGTTAATATGAAACAATTCTTATTATGGAATGAAGCACAAATTGGATCCAAAACTATTTATTTAGATGCTATGGAGGACAAATTCAGATATCAGGCAAATTTTCCTTTGAAATTTGAGGACATAGTTGCACAATACAATGCTTGGCACCAATATGTTCCTATAGAAATATAAGTTGAAGTTGTTGAACTAGAGTTTCCTCAAACACAAGCTTAATGTATTAAGTTTTGTCTTATATTAGTTGGAAAAAGAATTAAAAGTGTAAATGTAAGTGGAAGTCCAAGAGTCATGTGAAAAGTTATTAGTTATAGTAAAGATAGAAGAAGTCCAAGAGTCATGATGGAAGCTTAAAGGTCATAAAGGGGGATGAAAGGTCATCCCATTTGTTATAAAATAAGCCCTCATAACTCAAAATAGGGGCTTGGAACTAATATTTGTAGCCTTGGCGTTTCTAGTCTAGCATAAGAAGAGTATCATTCTTCGGAGAAGCAAGTGGTGGCTTCATGTTCCACTATTGGGGCTAGTGTTATATCATTGTAATTATACACTTGGAACTTTTAATTAATGATTAGAAGCTCCCAAAGTTGACACACTTTCATGCATATATCATGGATGTTGTAAGACCACTTTTTATATATTTGTGGTATATGTTATTTCATTTATGCAAATGTCAATGAACTATTTAATTTACCATAGTATGTATCTTGTTGAATGTGTGTTTCATATACTATCATGATCATCATTATCTTGTCAACAACTTTGTAAGTTAACTAATGATTCTTCTCTATGTTCTCGTGTTTCTCTTCTAGGATAGTACTTGTAATGCCCCACCCCACATTTACCCACTTTTACAATCTCACCATGGTAAACATGAGTTGAGAGTTACTGTGCATGACTCAACCTCCAAGTTTCAACTATTGAAATTGGGTCCACTTTTCAAACCTTATTGCATCACCGAGAGTCACATGATCACCTAGATGTCAAGCAATTTCCACAGGTGACCCTTTCTCTGAGCTAGAACCAATTTTAGCCAAATTTTACATCACAACTACATGCATGAAGGTCATTCCGTGCTACTAGAAGCATCTAGCCACACACAAAAATGTATCCTCCATGCAGTTGTGCCAATATTTCCCAATTCTATGCATGGAACCATGAAACCTATTCCAGAATTTTAGGACTAGCCTATAGGCCAACTTCCCAAATCTACTCATAACTTTCTAGAACTCTCTCAAGTACCCGTAGGAGTCTTCATTCTCTATTCTTTGCTCTGTTCCTGCTAAAATGTTCCACATACATGATTATATTTTTTACAAACACTTTGTAAGCATAATACTTGTGGGTTATGAATGCATATCTATTCAATGTTTCATTAGTTTCATCACAGGTTCATCAATAAGGATCACTACCCTCTCAAAGTAGATATAACAAACCCATATCAACCCATGATTTCATATAAACTATCCAAGACCTTGTCAAACCATGGAATATAACCATAACAAGAGCACATCATATGATGATAAATATACCATGCATGTCACCAACATTGAATTAGAATGAAACCATGACAAATAAATCATAAAATCACACATTAAACAAAAACTTGTGCTCATAGATCATCTTTAAATAATAACAAATAATAACATATGCATAATGCCAACCAAGTTAGGGACTTCCACATACCACTTGACCATAGATTGCAATGAACAAAATATTTCTTCCAGCCCAATCATCCTTGTACCATATTCCAAGCATGAAAGTGGGATCCCATGGGATAAACCAAGACATAACCAAACAGTGAGTCTAGATGTTAAACCATCTCCACCCTCAAGTCATAGTGGTCTCACCTAAACCAGTCTAGAGATCACATAAACCAATACAATCCTGGATGCCGTAGGATTTCTTCACCATACCTAGAGGAATTTTTGTTTCTCCACCCACTTGTTAAGATCTTCCTAGAGAAAACCATCTCCACCCTCAATCCTTGGGGATTTTCCTGAGACCACCTCAATAGGATCCAAAATCTACAGAAAATACAAATCTCAACCAAAGGGAAACCCACTACGATGTGGATATCTAGGAAATAGCATAGGCAAGGTTGTACATCACTGTCAATCTAGGAAAATCCCATGCCAATGAAAAAAAACCAATAAAACAAATGCATGAACCATGGATTCAAATCTTAGCAATATAATCATGCATGTAACATGTTACCTGCAAAAGCCTCTTGCTGGCTACTATCCCAATCTTCTCCCTGCGCTCCTCTGCTTTTCCTTTCTTATCCTTGGCTTGCTTTCTTGTGTCTTCCTTGTGTTCAAGTTATCTGTCCTCTTGTTGTATCTTCTCTCTCCCTTTTTCCTCTCCATGTCCAAGTGAATGTTAGAATTCCCAAGAGTGTGTTAGAATGTTCTCTCCCTTCTTTTCTTTCCCTTCCCTTCAAATTCCCTTGCATGAATATTCTTGTCTCTTCATCTCCCTTTTCTCTTATTTTCCTTTATTTGTTGAATTATTTTCCATTTATTTCCCTTTCCCTTTTTCCAATTCCATTTCCAATATCCATATCCAATAAATAAATAATCAACTGCAAGTCGATCCCAATGTAATGATTTTCCCCTCCATTCAACTTGGAATATGGGTCCCATCACCTTGGTTTGATTTTTCTTTCACAATGTCCATACATTATTTATTTACATGGAAGTACATCCTAGGTCTATCACAAACCCCCCTTTGGGGGAACACTGTCCTCGGACATACTGCTTATGGAGGTCTATAAACATAGCTCGATGTAGTATTTACAATGATATACACATATATACTTATGCAATTTTGCTTCAACTAGAAAACATACTACTTATAGAGCTTTATAAACACAACTTGATACAATATTTACAATAACATACTCATACATACATATGCACATTTGCTTCAACTAGCAAATAAAAGGATATGATGGCCACATCATCAACAAGGGAATCCAGAGGCTCACACCTCCACCCTCAAAACTAGTACTATGGATTCACCTCCTTCCCAGGAATTCTAAAATCTATAGCTAAAATCATAGCCTTCCTCAAATTTCAACCACTACAATTGTTCTTCTCCTTATTCTCTCAATGAACAATTACCGACTCATTATTTATGGGCACACTCCCAATGTGCTACTGATTTCAACCAAAAATTATAATGAGTAAAACAAATGTATTCTCTGACCTTCCCTTCTCTTCTTCCTAGTCCCTTGCGAAATCTGGTCACCCCTTTCCATGCATTCACTTGCCTTACAAGCTCAGACATCCCCTTCTTTGCTTCTCAATCCCTCAAGAGATCCATTCCTTGGCAAGGTTTCCTTGCATCAGAAGGTCCCAAAACTAAAACATACCCTTGCCTCAAACCATTATACTAGTCATAGCATGCTTATGGATATAAATGGACACTATTGGGTACCAGTGTCCCACAATTTCCCTGCTCTTGAAGTGCTTTAACAACATAATGTTGCATAATCTAGTTATTTTTTTTCTACTTCTAACTCTCTTATAGCTAGTTCTAACCACCCAAATCAAGCATTTTTCATACTTTCCTACACCGAGCACATAATTTTCATTAGACAAAAGGAATTGTAATAAATTCAAATCATATCTCATTACTAGCTCATCAATAAGGTAACACTTGTAATTATGTTTAATTCCTATCACAAGAAGTCAAATTATCAACTTGATAAAATTATCATGTATTAAAATATCACGTCCAATTAGCTCAAAACCCAATCATCATAAATCAAAACATTAGATTGTTCATAAATTTGGAATTAGAAGCTGAATAAAATATTGATACTTATCTTCAAGTTGTTCTTTACGTCTACCTGTATTCTTTCTACTTTCCGCACACACACTAGATCAGTTTCCAAACCTAGAAGACACCTAGTGCCTTCTCTTCTTTATGACTACATACACGCACTGGATCGGTTTCCAAACCTGGAAAGAACATAGTATCTTCTCTTCTCTTTGACCATGTACACACATTAGATTGGTTGGAAAACCCGACAAGCACCCAATGCCTTCTCTTCTCTTTGACCACATACACACACTAGATGAGTTTCCAAACTCAGTAAGCACGTAGTGCCTTCTCTTCTCTTCTCTTCCATATATAGGATCAATTGCCCAAAGCAACAAGGGAATCCAAAGACTATACCATATCCACACTCAATATCAACAACAAGGGAATCAAGAGAATATATCATCTCTACCCTCAACATGAGCAACAAGGCAATCTAGAGAATATAATGCCTCTACCCTCTATATTAGTAACAAGGGAATCTAGAGATTATACCATCTTTACCCTCAATATCAATAACAAGGGAATCCATATAGTCTCATACCTTACTGTCCCAACACATTATACAAACCATACACATACACAGTGTAAAACATGACACTTTCACATATACACATGATAAAACATAATGAATACACACGTCATGACACGATGAGTACACCTGGTAAAACACAACATGTACACAATACACATGGAAAGATACAACAAGTACACAATAGTAGTATTGCACATCCAAAGACCACATTGTCTCTACTAGGAAACCTTACCTCTAGTGTCTTCCCTACGCCTTACTACGTGCATCCATAACCCAAATCCTGGGTTCATGGTTCCTTCCACTCTCCATACTTGTCCCAACATGCCACAAATTACATTTCTTTCATTATGTTGATGTATTCTTTAAAATTCTCTATTAATAACATAAATATAGGCATAGTTATAAACATATAATATGAAAATCATATCCACATGATACTAAAATCATAGATCTTCCAGTGCTACTTGCCCACTTGATTCCTCATAAAACTAGGAACCTTTTCATGCCATTCACCTACATTAAATAATCAAAATAATCATTGTTCGACAAGAATCACCCCCTGATGACTTGGTCAGACAATTAAAATCACACACACACACACACACACACATACCCTAAAGACTCCTTTTCCATGCAATTTCATGCATCATACTGCCATAAACACACAATTTCCAGTTTATTAATAAATATAACAATATACTAGTTTCCTTACCATGTTGTACCAAGCACGCCTCCTTGCAAATGTACATGCATCAACCATCTCTCAAGGGATTTTGATTCCCTTGAAGAATCCATCTATAATTAGAAACTAATTATTATGCCCACATATGATCAACCATGTCCTAGGTAGCTTCATCAGGCCAAAAGTTCTTCCATTGCACTTTAAATTTCTCTATTTTTTAGTTCTCGAGCATGAGCTTCTTTCGCTGCAATATGTATTGAGGTTTTGGCTGGAACTTTCCTTCTGGTTCCACCTTCCATCCTGATAATGTATGACTGGGGGTCTAGCTACCTATTATCAACTATTGCATAGATAAGGGGAATGCTCTTACCTACATCCCCAACTATCTGCACCTCTTAAGCACTTTAGATCTGAGGCCTTCCACCTTGATACAATAGCCAGTCATTCTTGTGATGGTCTCTACCATAAATCCAACATTTCAATGGTTCTTTTCCATTTCCTTTATTCTGATACTCCATAGGATGAGACCCATGTCCTTTCTCAGCTACATTGAACTTCTTATGGGGGTCCACATTTTCCTTCTCACCTCCATACTGAGATATTCCTCACTTCTTGGGCCATCTTCCTTTAGTATTCTCACCACTATTCCATTCACACTTGAACTCAAGCTTTCACTTTGACTTTTCATGGAAATGCTTCAACTTTCTGATGGCTTCCTGTATTGACTGAAGCTTATCAAACACAATCCGATCATTGAATGATAATGAAAATCCACTGATGAACCTTTGGATATTTTCTTTCTCATCTTTGAGATATGAAACATATCTCAAGAGCTCTAAAATATGGTTGTATACACGTCAGTTGACATGGAACCCATCCTGAGCTCATAGAATTCGTTGGCATTTCCATCATAATACCTCTCAGACAAGTACTTCATCCTGAAGAGTCTTTCAATTTATTCCCAAATAAACTCCACTTCCTTCATTCCTATGACATGCTTGACATATCCCCACCAGATATCTTCTTTTCCTTTGAGATTGAAGGTATCTATATTGGATTTCATATTCTTTGAGTAATCATGAATCTTGAATTTTTTTCTCATTCCGAGCATCCATGCTTCTACATATTCTTATTTAGTCATCTCAACATCAAATTTAGGAGGCTTAAATTTCTTGAATTACTCTAAAAGATACACCTTCTCACTCCTCCTATAATGATTCCAGTTATGATGAAAATGTTGTCTCCTAGAAGTCAAGGTAGAATAAAGTCCATGTGTACTAGTCCTCCTCTCTGGTCTACTAAAGTATTTTTCACCCTTTATTGTATCATCACAGTCCATCATGTACATTTTATGAGACCTATTTCCATCTTCACCATTAGTATTTTCTTCCTGCCTATCTCCATGACTGATCCCCAACTGTCCCTGCTTCTGTAATCTGAAAGGCTTTGAAGAATAACTGCATTAGCCTCAACTCTCTTTTATTGAGATTTCACAAGCTATTCCTATGCTTCAATCAAGCTCTCATTATCAGCTTTGCAACTTATGATCTCTGCCTTCAGACTTATTAATGTATCTGCAAGATCAGGAGAGTCCTCCTCTCCCTGTTGCCCAACTGATTTCTCATAACCCATTGGTTTTTGTTTTGGCCTATATGGGGAGTCATATGAATTGTAATCAACCATTTTTCTCTTCATCTTTTGACCTTCTATTTTCCTGCAACATATCACTATTAGATAAAATAAAAGGAATAATCAATAAGCATTACCTCAACTTACTATTGGTGATGTTATTTCATCTACACAATCCAATTCATATTAGCATGATACATAATAATATCAGGAAAATATGAGTACATGCATGAATTATGATACTAGACCAACCTTAACAATAAAACAACTGCCATGCATGCATGATAAACATATAAACATGTGCACATTGATATGCATAACAATATGCTTTTACCTCAAGGTCAAGTGTTGTGAACCTACTCTAATACCACTTTGTAACACCCCAACCCACACTTACCTGCTTTTACAAGCTCATCGACGTAAACAATAGCTAAGAGTTACTATGCATGAAATAAAATCCAAGTTTTAGTGATGGAAATGGGGTCCACTTGTCAAACCTTACTACATCACCTAGAGACACATGATCACCCAGATGTCAAACAATTTCCACATCTCACCCTTTCTTTGAGATGGAACCACTTTCAAACAAGATTTACAGTGCAGACGTGTGCATGAAGGCCAGTCTGTGTGGCCATAAGCCTCTAGGCACACACAAAAAATCATCCTTCGTGCAGTTGTGGCCAATATTTCCCGATTATATGCATTCAACCACAAACCTTTTTCCATATTTATAGGGCTTGCCTATAGGCCAATTGGCCATATATGCTTAGAACTTTCTAGAACTCTCTCAACCACTTGTAGAAGTCTTGACTCTCTATTCTTGTCTTTGTTGCTCCTCAAAATTGCTACATACATGATAATCATTTTTACAAACACTTTGTAAACATAATAGCTGTGGGTCATGAATGCTTTCTTCACTATTTTATTAGTTTCATCATAGGTTCATAAAGAAGGCTCACCACCCTCTCACACTAGCTGTAACAAACACATATTAGTCCATGCATTCATATAAACTATCCAAGAGCTTGTAAAACCATGGAATAGAACCGTAACAAGAGCACATCATGTTATTGGGTATGTGTTATATTCTTTCCATGACTAGAAACATGCTGACCTAATAATAGTTGGGCAGGCCCAAGGACAGGGGATGGTCCCAAAGAAGGTGGGGGGACCTACCCATGATTTTGTGCATGGGTTTTGCACATGGTTTTGGGGATGATGGTTTTATGCCCATGGTAATTTGTAGATCTATTCAAGGGAACTATGGTTATGTTCTAATCCGAGGTTATTGGATTGGGGTTTATAAATGCCTCTATATATATATTAACATTGAAGAAAATATAATGAAAAATCAATCTAGTAGTCATGGTTTTTGGATCCACGGGAAAATATTTGTGTATATTGGTTTTATGTTATCACCATTATATATTTTTTGTTTTAAGAATTTGTTTGTAGGTAATTTTTGTAAAGGATTAAAACCTACATTTGGTGTTAGAGTTGTTTTGGCTTCAAAGGGACACCTTTGCTATTGAGCAGTTTCCATCGGGCCTGTGGTAGATAGTGTTACAGCTGGAGATTTGCGGGAACGATTCTTGTGGTGATAGGAGATGGTGAATAGTGGAAAGATAGAGAGCGAAAAATTCAATAGAAAAAGTTTTGAGCTGTGGAAGCTAAAGATGGAGAATCTGTTAGTGGATAGAGATCAATGGATCATTGTAGATCTAGGTACAACACCAACAGGAATGTTGATAGAATACTGGGTGAAGTTATATCAAAAGACGAAGAGAAAAATACAATTATGTCTCTTAAATTCAGTATTGTTGAATGTATCAGGGGAAGTTACAATGTAGGATTTGTGGGACAAGTTAGGGACTTTGTATCAATCTAGGTCTCTGGTGAACAAATTGTTCCTATGGAAAAAGTTGTATAACCTGAAGATGAGGGATGGAAACTCGGTGACAAATATTTTGAATGCCTTTAAAACTATGGTAAGCTAGTTGTTAAATGTTGATATTAAAATTGCAGATGAAGATTAGTGCATCAGTCTATTGTGTTATTTACCAAACTTGTGGGATAGTGATCTAGAGATCAAATTTCTTATCAAAAATGAAAGTTCCCAGAATATTTCAAAATCAACATCAAGTTGTAGTGTCCATCATTATAATTCTAACGACACATGAATTTCCTCAATCTGATGTCGTATGATAAAGTTATGATGTTCTGATCATTTGGCTCAACAGTTAAAAAATTTGTAGATGTAGACTGGGTTGCTAACTGTGCAATATGTATTGTTGATGTTAGCATGCTTACCGCACATATGGGATCGATCACAACTTTCCAAGTGGCGAGATCATGCAAGTACATGTTGTGACAATATGATTGGTCAAAGTTTTGTTGTGGTGGGCCAATGGGAAATTTCCATGTGGGCCAATCAGAAACCGTGTAACAACCTTGGTTAAACATCCATGTAAAAATATATAAGACCACGGTCATGGGACACATATTACAAGAAGAATGGTGGGAAGAAAATCCTAATGGGTGTTCATTTCAGTTATTATGGCTAAAGGAATTTGGCAAAGGCGGTGGCTAAGGCTTTGAAAAGGAAAAAGGCATTATTAGGCACATTTATTTATGAAAATAAAGGAATTTAAGAGAAAAGGAAGGTGAAAGGTCACATGTCGCATGTGAGGAGGAAATTGAAGGAAAATAATGGAAATTGAAGAAAATAGAGGCCTCATTGATAAAAAAGGATTCTGAGGATCAACTCACAAGATTTTCCTTAGACTTTTTGTCAATTCAATTTTGGATCTCTCTCATTATTCTCTCTCTCTCGCACTCATGGGCACTTATAGTTTTGTTGGAGCATTCTAGCCTTGGAGCAAGGAAGGCAAAAGAAAGCAAAGGAAGGACAAGGAAAGGAAAGGAAAGCAAGGAGCAAGCAAGGAAGGGTAGGATCAAGCAACTTTAGTAGGAATGCTTGTAGGTAACATATTGCATGTGTGATTTCCTAGCTGGTTTTGACATGCATGGATTTTCATGTTGGTATTTGGTTCTCTAGCTATCGGTGGCATGGTCTTGTCAGGTTATGACAGTGGTTTTCAGCCTTGCCTTGCCTTTTTCTGGATAGCCATGGTGTGATGGGATTGTTTCTCAGTTTTGAGCTTTGGAATTGCTAGATGGTTTCAGAATTCGGGGCGGAGGTGGTCTTAGGAAAATTCCCAAAGGCCTAGGAATCCCTTGAACAGTTTTGGAAGGATACATGATAAGGCCTGAGGGTGGAGTCTCGGTTTATGGCCTAGTGATCCAATGTGGATTGTGGTAGATACTGAGAGATGAGGATATGGAAAATTCCCCAAGGATAGTGATGGAGTTCGGAGGCATTCCAAGCTTGATTTTGTATTGTGATCTCGATGCTGGTTTTGGTGAGATCATGGTTTGGTGACGACGGAGATGGTTTAACCTATAGATTCCCTTAGTTTCATTTAGATTTGTTTATCCATGAGATCCCACATTCATGGTTGGAATAGGGCACAGGGGTGACTGGATGGAAGAAATTTTTGGTTGAACCATGTCTATGGTTAGGTGGTATCTGCAAGTCTCGAACCTGGTTGGCTCTTTCCTGTGTTTAATAAAAGCTAAGTTCTCTTTCTTTTGTACTTGTTATTATGTGGCCTTAATGGCTGTTATCTCATTGTTATTTAGATGGTTTAATGCTAGTTATAAGCATGGTTATATGACTAGTTATAGTCGTAGTTATTTCATGTATTTAATTGTAACTGAATGGATAACGGAAGCAAGACCTAATTGATGTCAAAACAGTTAAGGGAAGAGGGTGGTGATCCTTCTAGTCAAGTCTCAAATGAGTTATCAATCATTTATGCTCTAATTGTATTCATTTCTTGTGGATTGAATTGATGCCAAGTGTTTGACAGCATGTCAATCCTGATTGGGGATGATTAGGCCTAGTCATAGAGCTAATTTTTGGCTTGCAAGTCTTGTTTTCATGTAAATTATGGATTCTGAAATCTACAGGGATTTGTGGGCAATGACTAGGATTATGGGCTTGAAAAGTGGCATTAATCCTAGAGTCTTAGGAACATGTTTTAGGAGAAAAGTACCCAAACGCACCCATGCCTTGCCATGGGAGCATCTAGAGCCTCCTAGACACACCCATGCCTTTCCATGGGAGCATCTGGAGCATCCTAGTGTACCCTTGTCCATAGCAGGGGAGTGTCCAAGTGTTCGATGCACTAAAACTCAGTGGGACCCAGGGGATGGCCACGGGGATGACTAGAATTTTTCATCTACAGATAAACACAACTTCCCTAAGTGGGCAGCTACACTTAGAACAAAAGAATTAAAGAGTTTAACCTTTTCCTATAGAAGATAAATAAGACAAGCGACCTACTTGTTATCTTTCACTTCCCTTTCTCTCCTTTGAATAGCTCCCGTCACTCCTTCTCGAATTGAATCTGCTCAATCAAAACCTGAAATCATAGCCAGACGAAAAAAACCAATCAAAGCAAGAGATCTATCTACTATAGAAAATGGAATCAAAAGAATTTACACATATAATCATCATACATAAAGACAAGAATATGGGAAAAGGTGTAAACAACTTTATTAAGTAGAAGGAAGAGTTACAACCAAATAAGTCTGATCCCATGTCACTCATCCAGCTTGAGTTCCATCCTTCATAACACCGAAGTCAAAACACTCCAACAGCATAAAAATACTAGCTTATGATCTCAAATGTCAAACCAACAGTATCTCCTTACAATTCTTCAAGGTCCAACCCTTGATCACTATGATGAGTGCTAAATTTATAGGGAAATGGAGGTGGTTTTGTCATAAATTGGGCATTGAATGGCTTTCCAATTTGGGAGTTAGTTTCCATGGAGGAAGGGATGAGAGGGTAGTAGGTTATTTGATTCATTCCCTATCCAATTTCGAGCTCATAGGAGAGGATATGAGGTGGGAATATTCTAGAATGGTCTAGAATGTAGGAGTATTGCCAAAACCCTATGAATATTTCACTCAACCTCGCGCAGCGCAGGTCAAAGTGGGCCTAGGTGCTCTACAGAGTAGGCTTGAGTGGGCCTAGGTTCTCTGCAATGCATTTACACCTGACTAAGGCTGCACTGGTCCCTCAAAGAGTCATTTTAGGATGTCTTCAAGCTAGGAAACTCTCAGGAATGATGTCATTCAATGTGGTGACTTGTCTAGGGCATGTAGAAACTGAATTATGGTTTGATGAGCCCTAATAATACTGATTTGAATGTTGGAAGTGATGTGTCCAAATAGACCTATAATAGTTTCCCCCTAAAGCATGAAGTCAAAAATGATAATGTTGAGTGATATGCTTTACAATGTGATGAGGAGGTTCTAAAGAAGATGATGACCTGCATCAATTACAACACATAATATCATGCTATTTTGGATTTTTCATGAATCGCTGAGGGAATGCATACCCATGCTTAGCATATAAACTTTTCATTACATGTACATAAATTAGATAGTCGTCTACAAATATAGACCTGTGATAAGAGGACCATCTGTGTAAATCCATCATACAAAGGATTTAGTACTCTCTTGCAATCGTAGCCTGGATGGATGAAACTAGATAGGGGGTCTTCTATCTCATTTAATCGTTCGCTAAAGTACGAGTCTAACCATGTGAATATGCGATCTGGAGTCGAACATGGGAAGAAACCATCTGATTACCAGCCAATGATGTAAGTTGTTAACAGACGCGAGAGAAATCACCGATAACGATAATGATCCTCAAGGTACTATAGTACATTCTATATGGTGTGAATGGATTTTTTAATGTCGAACACCATACAAAGTCTTTTGGTCGAAGGCCAATGATTTCAACCTATCTCCGAAAGCGAGAAACTTTCCATTGATGTATGCAAGCTTCAAGGTACTGGAAGGGTGTTTCTAAGTCAACTTCTTGGATAATGTGCTGACGTAGACAAGAAGTGACTCATCACAGGAGGGCCTTGATGTATCCCACATCAACGAAATGAAATGAGTGTAATGGTTTTTGGAGATAGAATGTGACTGAAAACACAAGGTTCAGGAATGGCAGTCATAAAAATGAAGGTTTATGAGTATTGCAAAGGATGAATTTAACTGAGGGACTTCTCTTGAACATTTCAGCGACACTGAATGAATTGGCAGCATTGACCCAAAACCAATGTAATGGATGGTATGATAGACTATAGGTATGATAACCATCAAGAAGATAACCCAAACCAAGTAGTCATAGAGATGAAGTGAAAGTGTCATGTTCAAGAGAGACCTGCTACCATAAACTGGTTTACCCCATTTCCCATTTTCCCCAGTCATTCCTGACCAATACCTCTTTATTTTTTATCAAGCTTGAGGAGGATAACATATGCTTATTGTATAATTCCACCCTTTGGGTGAATCCATCTCTATGTGATGTTTTAATAAGTCTCGTCATGATGGAAAAGTTTGTCACTATTTGATGTTTTAACGAGTTTAACAACAATGATAACTCGGTCCTTTTCATGTTTAGAGAGTTTGAAAAGGGACAAAAAGAAAACTCCACAAGTTATTTTTCATAGATTTGTCTCTCAAGTCTGAAAAAGCATAAAATAATATTAGCGAGAACCTATTGACCATGTTCGATCAACGTATTCCTTTTTCGTAAATAATCTATCTTAGTCCAGAAAAGGGTTAAAATTATACTGAGTAGATGTCATTTCCAATCCATTAACGAGCTGAAAAGGACAAACAATTGGCAATGTTTTCATATTTTGAGAGTTTGAAAATAACTTAAAGAGGACTCTAAGGGGGTTCCTTTTTCGATGTTTAACAGAGCTTGAAAAAGAGATAAAAGTATGCTATGTGGTCAAAGATACCATTCACGATTGTGCACATCAAATTCAGTAAGTCAGCTATAAACCTGCTCAAAGAACCACCAGACGCATTAAACAAACTTGTTTCATTGGTAAAAATAGGTAGAGACTAAATTTTATTCATTTAATGATCATGAAATAAACATAAAACAAGAATATACCATGTTATTTTCACCATTTGATATTTACCATTCAGTTTTGTGCTCTAAACCGATTTTTTACCTCGAACTTTAGTGACTGATTGCGAGAGATTCTATAGATCATTTCTCATGTCATCTAGACCAGGTAGAAGATCTGACCCTTCTCTTTCTTTTCATGTCATTATTTTTTCATTTTAGGCAAATTTTTTAGGTTTTTGGGGCCCCTGGGTTAGTATACTTTGCCCTGGGATCAGCGCAACCTTCCACATCAAAAACTGCACTGTAGAGAACCCAAACAAAAGGGTACCTACTCTGCAGTGCACTATCTCCTGACCTAGGCTATGCTAGGCTAGTTTCACAAATTTGTTTCACCTGTTTGACCCAAAATTTCTCAAGTTTCTTGCATGAAATGGATCCTAACTAAGCTTATGGTTTGATTTCATGATTTGATCAGATCAGAATGTCTATTACTTGGCAAGAAGGAGAGCATGAAGAACAAGACATGGTTGACCTAAATGATTCGGGTACTGTAGAGGCCCTCAGAAACTGTGGGTTGCTCAAATACTTCAGGTTGTCCGAGAAGAGGCAACAATTAGAACTATTGCAGTTCTTAGTTCATCCATGGGATCCAATGGATTAGGCTTTTCACATAAGGGACAAAGTGGTCCCTATTATGATTGCTGATGTTTACTTTCTTACCAGGTTGTTGAGACGTGGTGCCCCCATTTCTCTTTCAGGATTTGCACGTGGGGGTGAATCGGTGAGGGACTACATTCGATAGTTTTGTCAGCCAAGTACACAACCTAGCAAGGATGGGAAAATCAATATTAGCGATGTACATGATTTACCTTTGAGAACAATCCTTTTCACTATCACAAAGTTGGCAGGAAGTATGACACTTCATCTGGTGAATAGATCATACATGCAGCATGTGCTTGAGCGTCTTAAGCCAACTGTATTCAACTGGCGTGAGGTCATACTTTCTTCAATGAAAGAGTAGCTAAAAAATGTAAAGAGTGGTAAGACGAAGAATTTTAGCTATGGATTGATCTTAATCACTTTTACCTTAGAGAGAATTCCATTGATGTAACCTCAGCATGTAAGACTGGGTGTAGCTAGTCCTAGAGATCCACAGATGCGGAGGTGGGTCGAATTGATGGCTAGACATGTTGGTCAATCATCAATCACATTTTCTACTACATTCTTTAGTTGGTTCGATCGACAACACATTTTCATCAAGGAGCATCCATACATAGGGATGAATTTTCATGGAGATCCAGGTTTGAGTTTACTAGTGGGCACTCAATGGGGTGCTATAGGTAAATTGTTTTTGACCAAATGTTTTTGATTTTTAAGTTTCTACATGTTTTTATGTTTTTTATGTTTCCAAGAATAAAATAAATTCATTCTCATGCATAAAGATGTTGGTACTGTTCGACCTATGGGACATCAACAGGAGGCAGGTGGACCAACGCGAAGAAATGTCGGGAGAGAAATTCTCCAGGATTTGGATTTGATCGAGACATTGGCAGAGTTGTAGGATTATGTAAAGAGGTCAACCCTTAATATCTCTAATGTCCAGATCGAGGAGTTACCTATGAGGCTGCAACGCCATACTATTGGTGTTCCTAGTCATTGGATGAGGCTATTGTGCATGTTAGCTCAGGTTGTGACCAGTTATCATGAGCATCATTAGGCCTACTTAGGATGATTTTTTTATGCATTTTGAGTTTTCAGGTCAGATGACCAAACATGTCTTGGACACAAATTTTGTAAAAACTTTAAAACATATATCTATTTTTACTTTCTGAGTTTTTATATATGGTTATGAGCAATCCTATTAAACTAATTATGTGAATTGAAAATTTACTTTTATATATGTCACAAATGTCTGTTTAACACATGGTTCAGTGAAGAATCAGTTAATGTGTTAAAGTTTCTGGAAATGTGTTGATACTGAATGTACTCAAAATGTCTTTCCAAAAACAAACTCTAAGGAATGTATGAAGAATAGTTTGGTTTTAGACGGTATAAACACTTGTAAGTTGTAGTATGACGAGTTGTGAGTCTAGACTAATGATGATTCAGCGAATGCAAAGTGAAATGGTGTTAGAGAGAAGTTTGATCAATGCACTATACTCACTGACATTATTCATAGAACAAACAATACAAATTCCTTGAAAGCTCACTAACTCACCACTTGGAGTGAAAATGGACCATGTTGCAGAAGATAGGTTCTATGTACTATGACTAGCACCATCAGCATAACCAACAAATGGTTCCAAAGATTTCGACATCTGCAACAAATGCAAAGTGGATTACTAACCACATAAAACTCTAAAAGGCACACTGACACACACACATGAAATTAAAGCATATATACAATGATTTTAATACACTTAATTAAGCATAGTAATGTTTGAGATACAACCTGTTTTGGGGCTGCGACAATGTAATTCCATCATAATCCACCAACTCGTAGGCACCTTTTTCTAGAACACACTTGACAATGTAAGCACCCATCTATAGTGGTTCAAATTTTCCTGCTCCTAGTTTATCAGCTTCCTAATCATAAAGAAAGACTAGGTCTCCTTATGAGAAAAGGCGAGGCTTGAGATTTCAGTCATATTGCGCCTTGATTCATTTCTTATGTGCTTCATTAGCCGATGCGACTTCACGATGGGTTTCATCCAGATGGGTGAGTTCTAAGAAACACACTTCTTCATCAGAAGTGTCTAGTAACAGGTCAACTGCGAGTTTAAGAAATGAAATTTCATGTTGTATTGGTAAGATTGCCTCTAGACCATACACCAATTGAAAGGGTGTGAATCCAATTGCATTACTTACCGAGGTTCAGTATGCCCACAATGTATAGTACATGATTAAATGCCAGTTTTTTTATGAACCCCTATCATTCTTTGAAGGAATCCCTTAAGGACTTTGTTGATGGCCTCAACTTGTCCATTAGCTTGTGGATAATGAATAGAACTAATATGTGAAAGTCCTAACTTGGCAGTTAACTTAGTCATCATGTGATTTCAAAAATGTGAACCATGATATGTAACTATAGCATGTGGTCCACCAAACTTGGCAACCATGTCGTTGAAAAATAAAAGTGTAGCTATCTCGCCACAATTGTTTGATGTAGGCATTGCCCCAGGCCATTTTGTGAAATACTCAACGATGACTATAATGTGCCCATACCCCTCGGTCGAGTGAGGGTTACATGTCATGAAGTCAATGCCCCATTTGGAAAATGGTCCAACAATGATGAAAAGATGTAATTGTGCAGGTGGTAATCAAGCTTTACGGTCATAGATCTGGCATACATGACAGCTTCTGATAACAATAATTCAATCTTTGAATATGGTAGGCTAGAAGTAACTAGCACATAGAATCCTCTATGTGGTAGCATAACCAGATAAGTGTCCACCACAAGCACCTAAATGGAAATCATTCAAAACTTGCTCAGCTTCCTCATGTGTGAGGTACCTCTGTAAAATCGTATCGATACCACAATGGTAAAGAGTGTAGCCAATGATCAAATAATCTTTGGCTTGGTATCGGATACGTTGCTGTTGCGAGTGAGAGGTATCGGGCTGAAAAGTTTGGGTTTGGAGATAAATAAATATATCTCCATACCACAAGTCAGATGACAAAATCAGGAACGAAGACTCATACAAAATTGATGGCTTTGATGTTCAATCAATGGCATTCGAGGGAAGGTCGCAAATAAGCTCGGCGAAAACTAGAGATTTCTTTGATTTGGATTTGATGAATCCCAAATAAAATTCCTACAAAATGATGAGTCATTTTGAGTATTTCCCCCCAACAATTGACGTGACAAAATATATGTCATAGGGTTGTAATTTGAAATGACAGTGGTCTTTTAGAGTAGGATATACTGGCGAAACCTTTGTACAACTTGAACAACAACCAAAGCTAGCTTTTCGACATAAGAGTACTTAACTTCTGTATCATTGAGATTGTGAATCAAATAATATATCGGATGTTCAATCCCATCTTCTTCTTAGACTAAAACCATCGCAATGGTTGTATCTGCAGTGGCGAGATACATGAAGTAGTTGTTTTGGTAATTCGGGGAATACATTAATGACGCTCTAATCAAGGTATCTTTAAGAGCATCAAAGGAAGCTTGCGCAACCTAATCCTAATGGAAGGGTATCCCCTTTTTCGAAATACAAGTAAATCCTTTAGCCATTTCAGCATAATTGGGTATGAACCTCCTCAGAAAGTTAGCCTTCCCTCGGAATGTCTGTAACTGTAGTAGATTGGAAGGTGGAGGCAAGTCAAGAATTGCCTAAACCTTAAGAGGGTCTAGTCGAATTCCTTCCTTAGACACTACGAAACCAAGAAAATGACCAGAACTAACACAAAATGTAGATTTGTGTGGATTGAGTCATATTTTTTAGTGTCGGCACCGTAAAAATATAGCTCTCAAATGATGCGAGTGATCAATCCGCTTTTGTGAATGAGAAGGTAAATCATCAAGGTATGGTTGAAAAATGTGTTTGATGTCATGGAAGGCATAGTTCATTTCCCTCTGAAAAGTGGCCCCAATGTTCTTCAAACCAAAAGAGAGTTTCCTCTAAGAAAATGTGCCCCATGGACAAATAAAATCAGTTTTAGATTGGTCCTCTAGGTAGATATAGATCTGATTATAGCCGAAAAAGCCATCCATAAATGAAAATATTTCACATCCAGCACATTCATCAATAATTTGGTCGATAAAGGGAGTGGGATAATTGCCTTTTGGACAAGCTTGATTAACATCCCTATAATCGATGCACACTCGTATTGTTCCTTGTTTCTTCATGACAGGAACAATATTGGAAACCAAATCAGTAATAGCAATAGGGTATATGAAACCAACATGCAAAATTTTTTCAACTTATGCTTTAATGGCAACAACCTTCTTTGGATGAATAGTACAAAGGCACTGTTGCATTAGTTTGACATCAGGATACATTTTAATTTAATGTTCAATTATACTAGAGTCAATACCTGGAATCTCCTCATATGACCATGCAAATATATCTCATAATTCACGAAAGAGAGCATGTTAAATATCAAGTTCTGATGGAGAACAAGATTTTCCAACATGAATGTTTTCTACAACTCTAGGTTTGGTCAAAATATTGATCGAAATAATTTCTTCAATATTTGACAAGTTTGACTCAGAGTCTATTGTGTCTATAAAAATAGAATTCAAAAGAAAATCAACAACTGAAGGTTGATTATGTTCATTTGAAAAATATTCTATATGATCTGGAAGATGGGAACAATGATGATAATATTCCCATGGTTGTTCTTCTGTCATCATTGATTGGATGATTCCTTCATCAGTAGAAAATATACATGAAAAAGGATTAGAGGAGGTACCATATTCTAATGAACAATCTACCCATACAATTGGCAAAGATGGATTTGGGTTCACTGCGCAAGCCAGAAAGATTGATTGCTATGCAATCTCAATGGGGCTTAGCGGCATGATTTCATTACTACTATCAACTTCAGTACTATTGGTAATCTTCCTTAAATAAGATGAAGTGGAAGATATCATGCTGTAAGTCTCAACTTTTGAAACTTACACCATGTGTGATGGTGACAGTAGTGAAAATGTACCCATTAGGGAAGAATACTTGAAAATACCTACACCAATGTTTTTATGAGATAGCGGGGGTCCATGAACTAAAAAAATGCTTCTAGTAACCTATGAACTAGAGGCAAAGAGAGTGAGTTGTTAAATAAATATGATTCTTCTTTTATGAGGGAATGCAATCATACAAAAATATGTCGAAACCACAACAGCCATAGCATATACCCAGGGTCTTCCTAGGAAAATGTTGCAGTCAAGGGTCCATCAATGACCTCAACTTCTATAGTTACTATTTTCGCCCCTAGTTCAATTTTCAAATTACTCAAAATTTTATAAGGCGTATATGTGCAACTGTCAAAAGATATTAACGTTGTTGGTGAACGTGACAAAGGCAGTGAGCCAAGTGTTTTCCAGCAATTCATTGACATAATACAAGTAGATTCCACCTCATCAATAATGGTTTGGTGAATAAGTTTATTCAACACATTTACTTGAATCAGGAATTCGAATTGCACTGGTAAATGTGGTGTATAACCCGCATGGTTGAAAACCACAAGATTGGAATCCGTTTGATCGATTCTACCAATTGCTGACAACAAAGCCTACTTTTCGGAGGGAAAATTTTGAAGCACCTCAAGCGTTAATATAGCAGAAGGTGATTGAGCCAAATCTTCTACTAAGTTATAGTTTTGTGTTGCTCGAGCTTGAGGGTTAAATGTTGATTTATGTACAACTCCCTTAGGCGGTTTTATTGTAAATTCTGGTGCAATAGGTGGTGGAATAGTTTCATATGAAGCCACAATCGAAGGATTAGGTTGATTAGTGGCCTGGTTATTCAAAGAAAATGGTGGATTTCCATAATATTTATTTCATTTGGTCACCATAACGTCATTTCTAGGCTTAGTTGTGGATAGCATAAGCACTTGTGAAGTGGAGGCATGATCTGTAGAAACCATATGTGTCTCTGGGTTCAGAAAAGGATCAGTCAACACTGCAGATGTACTAGAAGTCTTAAGAAGTTTTGAGACTTCAAATAGTTGAGGAAAATCTCATGCAAAGTGCTCATCATTACAGATTAAACATGGGTAATGAGGTTTCCTGGCTATAGAAGAGGAATCAAATGATTTCTCTTGAAGGGAATTATTTTGTTTCTTCTTGTCTTTCCCCTTCTTCTTGCTTCCTGGTTGCTTTTCACTATTGCCTTTGTTAGACGACACGACATTAATTTCAGAAGCAAGAGTGTTATCAGATGCATTTGAAGTTTGGTTGGAAATGGCAAGTGTTTGACCAGATGGTCTACCTACCATTTGTGTGCTCGAAGAACCAATCACACTGTCACTGGCATGAGAGTCCTTACTCAATAGTGGTGGAGGAATAGTATAAGATAGTCTAGGTGCATTCGAGATCTTGTCATAGAGCATGCCAGACTATGTATAAATCAAGTCCAAATATTGGGCATGAGAAATTAATTTCTCTTCAGTAATAACTCCACCTTTTACCACATCCTTGGTGATAGATGGCAACAAGGATTTTATAAACCACTAAGCTAAAATATGATCAGGAACAAAATTTTTGACCATTCGATGATGACGATGCCACTCATTAATATGATCAGATATGTGAGTAGTAGTGGTCTGTTTAAAGTTGGTCAGTAGTTCTGCTCTCGTTTCATATCTGATAGGTAACTGGAAGTGGGTTAAAAATGTGGTGGCCATAGATGTAAAGTTGTCAAAAGAAGCTCATGGTAACTCAATGTACCACTTTGCAGCCATATCAGTAACCGTTTGCTGGAAAAGACGAAGTCTAACTAAATCATCATTCAGGGAGTTTGATGAACACCATAAATGAAAAGTCCTAACATGATTGGATGGGTCTTCTCTAGGGTTTCCATTGAACTTTGGAATGTGAAAAGGTAATTTATGTGGAATCTGTTGGGTCCCTATAATACCCCATTACTATTGTAGTTATACCCCTTATTTATATTTTTGTGCCCAATAGAATCCCTCTATTGTTATTTTTGTGGCTTTATATTATTATTGTTAGGTCGGCTGGATTATATTGTGACTCCTTAGACTCCTATATATAGAAAGGAGGTTTTGTCATTTGTATCATCCAAGAATTGTTCATTTATGTAATGTAAAGGAGGTTGCCCCCTCGAAGAGGCTGAATTCTAAGGCGTTGATCTATCTTTTCTATCTTTTCTTGAGCTGGTTTCATAACATTTGGTATCAGAGCTTTGGATTCTAGGGTTTCGCTGCTCCAAACAGGTCATCATGGCATTTGCGCTATAACTTTGTTTCTGTGATGTTTCAGAAGTCGCAAAAAAAACCCATTTGAGAAGAAATCGTGCTGAACCTTGGGTCCAAATTTCAAAGTTGTTTTCGCGATATTTGCGGAGATATGATCTGAGGAAGTTGGTCTTTCTCCAGACTCCTGAATTACATTCAAAATAGGTGACCTGGGGAAAATCGTCATAACTTTCTCTGTGGGGATCGGATTGAAATTTAGTAAGAAGGTACAGAAACAGGACGGACTGTAGTTTATTGTATGCATGTTTCAGATTCAAAGGTTGAAACAGTGACTCGTGGCACGTCGTACAAGTTCACTCTACTAAACTAGTCTAAAAGCAAGTCACTGTGGGAGATTTCACATAACTCTTCCTTGGAGAATCCAATTTGGGTCAGAATTGTGGCATTGGAAAGAGGACACAAAAGGCTACTACAAGTCGCAATTTCAGAACTAGATGATCCGAAATTACAGAGATACATCAGATTCAATATCAGGCTTCTATAAAGTGAAAAAAAGGTGTGTAGTTTTTTTTTAATTTTTGTGTAAGCTTAGTTTAACGGAATTCAAACGGCATAGTAAAGAATTATTATCGGTAACTGATGCCCCGAGGAAAGAAAATGCAAACACCTAGTAAGGAACCTGAAATCTCTAGCATGACTCATGAAGAAGAGGAAGAAATGCTACATGATATATCAAAATTACAAGAACAAGTGCAACACATGTCACGCTCACAAAAGCTAACAGAAGCTAAGATAAGTGGCGTGGAATCTAAGATAAATGGCGTGGAAGCTAAGATGGATGATTTGAAGATAGATTTGAAGACAGATTTGAAGAAAGACATGGCAAATTTGAAGACAGATTTGAAGACAGACTTGGCAGATTTGAAGACAGATTTGACAAATTTTCTACAAGATATACTTACTAATGCTGAAAAGGTTGTAAAGGAAACTCATGATGTGAACAAAAGTAATGTTAATCATGATTCCATAGATTCTAATGTTGGATCGAAGACCCACCATATTCCAAAAATCGATATGAGGAAGTTTGATGGCAAGGATCCCACCACATGGATATTACAGATGGAGCAGTTCTTCGATCTCAATAATGTGCAAAACACACAAAAGGTACGTATGGCAACTGTATATTTGGAACCAAACCAGTTTGTATGGTATCAATGGCTTTCCTCTGATAAAAAATTTATCACTTGGGCAATTTTTACGGACGAATTGATAGCACATTATGAAGATACAAAAAGCAACACCTTTTTTAGCCAATTGATAAGTCTCAAACAAAAGGGTTCAGTAATGGAGCACATTGAGGAGTTCCAAAAATTGAACATAAGGGTAAAATATATTCCAAAGGAGCATAGGATTGATGTGTTCATAGGGTCTTTAAAGTATAATATCCAACATGATGTTCACCTTTGGGAACCTGATTCATTAGAGAAGGCATTCAGGTTAGCAAGAAAAATGGAAAGCAAAATTATGGCAACCAAGAAGCATACCACTCACAACTATAAAGACAGAAGTGTTGTTGCCCCTAGTCTTCCACAACCTATAAGGTTGACACCACAACAATTGGAAGAAAAAAGAGCAAAAGGGCTTTGTTACAGTTGTGATAGAAAATACACTAAAGGTCATAAGTGTGCAGAGAAGAAATTATTCTACATAGATTGTGAAGAGGAAGAAGAAAAGGAGCAAGAAAGGTCAAAAGAAGAAGATATACTCCAGGAACAAAGCCTAGATGAAGAAAAAATAGATTTGACCATATCTTGTAATGCATTGGCAGGAATTACCACTCCTCAAACCATCAAGATAGAAGGATAAATCAAGAAGAAAAGGGTAATAGTGTTGATTGATTCAAGAAGCACCCACAATTTTATTCATTGTAGGGTTGCAAAAGAATTGAATTGCTTCCTATATCCAGCACCAGAGTGTCAAGTGATGATTGCAAATGGAGGAACAATAAATTACTTTGGAAGGTGCCATAATATCAAGCTATCCATGGGAGAATATGTATTGACTAGCCCAATGCTTTCCATTCCAATGGGAGGTACTGATGTTGTACTAGGAGTCCAATGGCTACAATCCTTGGGTACAATAGCTTTTAATTTTCAAGAACTTTTCATCAAATTTTCTACGGAAGGAAAGGAAGTTGAATTAAGGGGTATTGCAGGGAAAGCAGGAAAGATAATCAACTCTAATGGTATGACAAAGCTTCTAAAAAAGGAGCAAAGAGGTGTAATTGCACAATTATGTTTGCTAGATGTTTCCACATTGGAATCATCTATTTCTCCAGATCTCCAAAAAGTCCTGGACAATCATTCCAAGGTATTTGAGACTCCCAAAGGTCTCCCACCTATGCGTGATCATGATCATGCTATTCATTTGATTCCAGGAAGTGTTCCTCCAAACATCAGGCCGTACAGATATCCCTATGTCCAAAAAAGTGAAATTGAACATATGGTTGCAGAAATGCTAGATGTTGGTATAATTCAACCAAGTCAAAGTTCTTTCTCTACTCCAATAGTATTGGTGCACAAGAAGGATGGATCATGGCGTATGTGTCCGGATTATAGGGAGCTCAACAAGCTCACTATTAAAGATAAGTTCCCCATTCCTGTCATTGATGAATTACTGGATGAATTGCATGGATCAATTTACTTCACCAAGTTGGATCTTCGTTTCGGATATCATCAAATCAGAATGAAGATTGAAGACATTCCGAAAACGACATTTAGAACTCATGAGGGTCATTATGAATTTTTGGTCATGCCTTTTGGCCTTACTAATGCACCTTCAACATTTCAAGGTTTGATGAATTCAATTTTCAAACAATTCCTTAGAAAATTTGTGTTAGTATTTTTTGATGATATACTAATCTACAACAAGTTTTGGAAGGATCATGTTGAACATGTTGACAGGGTGCTACAACTATTGGAGGAGAAACAATTATATGCAAAAAGATCCAAATGTTTCTTTGGAGTCCAGGAGGTGGAATATTTGGGTCATATTGTATCTCATGAAGGAGTTAAGGTAGACCCTAGCAAAATTAAATCCATTAAGGAATGGCAAATTCCCACATCCATAAAGCATCTGCGAGGATTTCTTGGGTTGACAGGGTATTATCGCAAGTTTGTTAAGAATTATGGGAGAATAGCAGCACCTCTAACAACATTATTGAAGAAAGATGCATTTTCATGGACTCCGGAAGCAAAAAAGGCCTTTGAACATCTTAAAGAGGCAATGTGCCAAGCACCGGTCTTAGCTACACCGGACTTCACAAAAACCTTTATTGTGGAATGTGATGCTTCAGGAAATGGAATTGGTGCTGTTCTAATGCAAGATGAAAGACCCATTGCTTTTGAAAGTCGTCCAATCAAGGGAAAGTTTTTAAGCAAAGCTATTTATGAGAAGGAAATGTTGGCAATACTCCATGCACTTAAGAAATGGCGACCCTACCTAATGGGTAGACACTTCAAGGTAAAAACGGATCATGATAGCCTTAAATACTTTTTAGAACAAAGATTATCCTCTGAAGAGCAAAAAAAGTGGGTCACAAAGATGTTGGGTTATGACTTTGAAATCATCTACAAAAAAGGGAAGCAAAATGTGGTGGCAGATGCACTCTCAAGAAAGGATGAGGATGTGGAAGCATTGTTGTGCACCATTTCTATTATCCAACCAGATTGGATAAACGAAGCAAGAGAGGAATGGAAGAATGATGAAGAAGTGTGGGCACTTATTCGAAAGCTACAACAAGATTCAAGTACGTCTGATACATTTAGCTGGCAAAATGATTCATTATGGTACAAAGATCACTTATACCTCTGTAAGAATTCCCAGCTAAAACAAAAGATTCTTATGGAATTGCACACTTCTCCCTTAGGAGGGCACTCAGGATTTTTAAAAACTTACCACAGGGTTAAGAAGGAATTTTTTTGGGATGGCCTTAAATCAGATATTCAAAATTTTGTGCGGAATGTTTGGTTTGCCAACAAAATAAAGTTGAAACAATTAAGACACCGGTCTATTACAACCTTTATCCATTCCAAGCCAACGTTGGGAGGAGGTTTCAATGGATTTTATCACAGGTTTACCCAAGTCTGAGGGAAAGAGTGTCATCATGGTGGTAGTTGACAGACTTACCAAGTATGCACACTTTTTTGCATTATCACATCCATTTAAAGCCAGTACAGTTTCTACTGCATTTATGGAAACAATTCAAAAGCTACATGGAAACCCAAAGATTATTGTAAGTGACAGAGATCCCATTTTCACTGGAAATTTTTGGACAGAATTATTTTCTTGTCTTGGTACTCAGTTAGCTCATAGCTCATCTTATCATCCTCAATCTGATGGGCAAACTGAGATAGTAAACAAATGTTTGGAAGGATATCTTTGTTGCTTTGTATCTGATAAACAGACACAATGGGTCAAATGGTTGCCTCTGGCTGAATGGTGGTATAACACTTCCTTACATATAGCAACAAAAATGACCCCATTTATGGCACTTTATGGGTATCAACCACCATCCATCACATCATATTTAAGAGAAAATTCTAAGGTTCAGGTAGTGGAACATCACATCGAACATCAACAACAAGTCCTCCAACTCTTAAAGGATAACCTCGTGTTGGCACAAAATAGAATGAAACAACAGGCAGATCAACATCGCAGTGAAAGAAGTTTTGATGTAGGTGATTGGGTATTCCTACGGCTACAACCATATAAGCAAATGTCCCTAAAGCAAGCTAAGAAGGATAATAAATTATCACCAAAGTATTATGGTCCGTACAAGGTGTTGCAAAAGATTGGTACTATGGCATACAAATTGGAGCTTCATGCAGCTTCTCGATTGCACCCAATTTTCCATGTTTCATGTTTAAAGAAAGTTATAGGCGACAAGCTCCCAGTTCAAACAATATTGCTAGAACATGACGAGGAAGGAAAAATTATATTGGAACCGGAAGCAGTCACAGAAACGAGAACTCGACAGCTACAAAATCGATCAATTTCAGAGTATCTTATCAAGTGGAAGAACTTATCCGCTGAAGATTCCACATGGGAGGATGAGAATTTTATGCAGAAGTATTCAGAACTACTCAAGCGTTGAGGACAACACTTTTTTGAAGGAGAGGGGCATGTTGGGTCCCTATAATTCTAGTGATTACCCCATTACTATTGTAGTTATACCCCTTATTTATATTGTTGTGCCCCTATTACCCCCTTGTTGTTATTTATGTGCCCCATAGAATCCCTCTATTGTTATTTTTGTGGCTTTATATTAATATTGTTAGGTCAGCTGGATTATATTTGACTCCTTAGACTCCTATATATAGAAAGGAGGTTTTGTCATTTGTATCATCCAAGAATTGTTCATTTATGTAATGTAAAGGAGGTTTCCCCCTCGAAGAGGCTGAATTCTAAGGCGTTGATCTATCTTTTCTATCTTTTCTTAAGCTGGTTTCATAACAGAATCACTGGCCACCAAGGTGCATAAAGAATTGGATCATTAGTGAGTCGGTTTAAATCCAACAATTCAAGTGTTGCAACAAAAGGCAACTAAAAATTAAATTCAAGTTGAGCGTAACCAGGGTAAGATGGAATTTGCTGAGTAATATGCCTTTGCCTACCAACATAAGGAATCTCCTACTGGTAACCTTGATAGGGGTAAGTTTGTTAAGAAAATTTGGTATAAGGTGGTCGTTGGGCACGTGGATACATTTTCTGTTGTCCAAACCCAACATAGGCTTGTTGACCAGGACCTGGGTAAGCTTGTTGTTGACCAAACCCAACATAGGCTTGTTGACCAAGTCTAGGATGTTGGTACTGTTGGAATTGTTGTTGTTGATATTGGGGTTGCCAAGGCTATTGGAGCAACTGTTGTTGATACAAAGGTTTTTGATATAACTGTTGTTGCCCAGCAATGTAAGTTTGACCAAGATGTGAATAAAATAGACTAGTATAAGCCTGAGTCATTCCGGTTAAAGGCACACTAACCTGAGGTTATTGGATTTTAGACACAAACAGTTTCTATAAAATAGCCTAAGAAGCCTGAGCCTATAGACCTGAAACTTGGGGGTAAGAGGTTGAGGGACCAACTTACAAAGGTTGAGATTCAACTGATTGAGCTTGTGATTGTGGTAAAGTTATAACAATAGGTGTAGTAGGTATGGATGAAACATGTTGCATTGGTTGTGATGGATACACAAGCCTTGGTTGAACTAGCATTGTTGGCTGCCATTGACAGACAATCATTCCAAGTTGACGTAAATTCGACAGGATATTGCCATATTATGGTCCCCCAGTAAATGGAGGATAAGTAGATTGGGCATATTGCTCTCCATATGGAGGCAATCCAGTGTAAAGTGGATACATTGGATGATAACCAAATTTTCCAGTTTGATATTGATGTAATGGATCAAACTGTTCATTACCTGTAAGTGAAGAACCAGGTAAAATTCCAATAGAGGACATGGGTGAAGACCACGGACTAGACGAAACACCTAAGTGGGTTCCAGATAATGATTGGTAACCTAGTGGGATAGACGAAACACCATACAGATGTGACTTAGGAGTTGTAGTAATCATCGAAGAAGTAGCAACAGTAGATTCTGCCATAGTTGCATCAGATGATATAGTCTAGGATGTTGTTGATTCAGTGATAGTTAAATGACCCAATAAATGTCCTAAAGAATCAACAGGTGTTTGAAAAGAAGTAGGATCAAAAGGAAAAGTAAAATGAGGAGTATAAGGATAAAGATAAGGCCAGTTCGAAAATGAAATGGAGTCCCAGGTGTAGTGTCTTCTTTAGACTCCTCAATAGCAATTAAACCAGGTCGAAGAATTTCACTATCAAGTCTATAATAGATTTCTGGTGTTTAACTCTGTAGTAAAGGGGAAGTTTCAACAATTACTGATGTCTGAGAATTAACCGGTCAATCGTCTTCTAGTATGGTAACAACTTATGATTGTTCAACCTCGAAATCCAAGTGTTTCGATAAAAGAACATCAGGTTCAGGGTGAATTTATTGAACAACTTCTGGTTTAGAAGTAACTTCTAGTTCAGAAGTAACTTCTGGTTGAACAGTGATAGGTTTTGGGTTAACTTCCGATTGAACAAAATTAGGTTCAGAAGTAGTTTCTTGTTGAACAACTTCAGGGTGAGGTTCCACTTGTTGTTGGAGAACTTCAGTTATCGTTTCACTAATTTAACTTTTAATGTCATCAGGTAATTGTAAAAGTTCCACTTCAATGGTAGATAAACCAAGAATAGTTGGAATAACTGGGGTCAAAGTATGTACCGGTATAGGTGACTTTGGTAAATCAGATGAAGAACCAGAAGTTTGTGATGTGCTGGACTCAGTTAAATGAGACCGCTTTCACTGACTAGGTGTAGCTTCAGGCAGTAAGGGTGGTTTACTCACTGTCTTCCACAAACAACAAGGTAAGGGTTGATGTTCCTCCACAATTTCTGATTGATTTTATTAAAAAAAAGAAATAAACAAAAAGAGGTAAGCTAGGCAAAAGGATTACCAAGCAATTGTGAGCTGTAGAATACCTCTCGGCGGATCGAGATGTACGGGTAGGCAATTTCCACGAATGTTGTGTTTTGTGTATCATAGTGTGCAAGGTGACTGACTCAGTTACCTAAGGATGTATAGCAACCTAATGTAGTCCTCCCATATATACCCGAAAATACATGGAGCCCCAATCCGTGTTAGTGTTGTCTAATGCAAAACCACACAGTGAGAGCATTCCTTTATACTTTATGTACTGTAACACCACCATATATACCCAAAGGTATGTGGACACACTATGATATACTCACATACGTGGAATGAGGTATCACATTCAGAATGTATCGCAAACAAGTTCGCGACAACTGCTATGTTTTATGATGCCAGAACATGTCTCTAGCCTAGAACCTCTAAATGTTTTGTGTTAGGTGACAATGCCCCATTAGGTTAATCGAGATTAATTTTAAGTTGATCTTGCTTAAGAATTTTCCTTTCAAGTTGACCATGTGAAGTTTTCTAAAATTCCTAGAATGCAACTAATATGATAAGAATTATTTTCATTCAATTTGAACAATGAAAACCTTAGCTAATAGGGACAGAGCAATCAAATTCTTTTAATCAAAGCGCATAGAGCACATCTAATGCAATTTCCTTAAACTATTCCTACAAGAAGACAAAAACTTTTTAATACACGATGCATGTTTTTCTTTTAAGTTCCCTTAATGTTTAGATGAACAAAAGGAAACTAAATGCACAAACAAATCAATCAATACTTTTCTTCAAGAAACAAATACTTTACGATAGTTTCTTTTGCAAAGAAATGAAGACTTTACGATGCTTCCTTTTCAGAAAAGGCTAATCAATATAAACTAACTTTGACAATGAATTGATAATGATAAAGAAATCACTTAATAAACACTAAATAATAAAGGCCAAATTAGGGCTAGGAAATGAAACACAAATTGATTTTAGAGACACAACAATCATTGATATTTCAGCAAGCAAAAACAGAAGGAAATTTGGAAAAAACCAAACCAAAGGTAGGATTTTTTACCTAAGGAGGATCAATGAAACCTTGAATGGGATACAATGCACTTCAGATCAATGTCATCAAGCCAAGGGTTCTCTATAGCACACTGTGTCTAGACCAAGCCTGTGTTGGTTCTAGAGAGGACATTCAAGGGACATTCAAGCACAATTTTTGACCAAAAAACACTTCAAAAAGGCTGAAATAAGATCAATGGAGGCAAGCAAAGTCCACTAGGGTGTACTAGGATAAAGAGAAAATACCAAAAATTATGATCATTCCCTAGTGGAGTAGCAAATTTGTTATGTAGAATTTTGCATCTATGGATAAACACAACTTCCCTAAGTGGGTAGCTACACATAGAACAATAGAATTAAAGAGTTTAATCTTTTCCTATAGAAGATAAATAAGACAAGGGACTTGCTTATTATCTTTCACTTCCCTTTCTCTCCTTTGAATAGCTCCCATCGCTCCTTCATGAACTGAATTCGCTCAATCAGGACCTACAATCATAAACAGAGGACAAAAACCAATCAAAGCAAGAGATGTATCTACTATAAGTAAATGGAATCAAAATCATTTACACATATATTCATCATACATAAAGACATGAATATGGGAAAAGGTGTAAACAAATTTATTAAGTAGAAGGAAGAGTTACAACCAAAGAAATCTGATCCCATGTCACTCATCCAGCTCGAGTTCCATCCTTCATCACACCAAAAGCACAACACTCCGAAAGCAGAACAATACTAGATTATGATATCAAACCTCAAACCAATAATATCTCCTTATAATTCTTCAAATTCCAACCCCTGATCACTATGATGAGTGCTCAATTTATAGGGAAATGGAGGTGGTTTTGTCATAAATTGGGCATTGAATGGCTTTCCAATTTGGGAGCTAGTTTCCATGGAGGAAGGGATGAGAGGGTATGAGGTTATTTGATTCATTCCCTATCCAATTTCAAGCTCATAGGAGAGGAAAAGAGATGTGAATATTCTAGAATGGTCTAGAATGTAGGAATATTCCTAGAACCCTATGAAGATTTCGCTCAATCTCGCCAAGTGCAGGTCAAAGTCGGCCTAGGTGCTCTGTAGAGTAGGCTTGAATGGGCCTAAGTGCTTTGCATCACATTTACCCCTGACCAAGGTTGTGCTGGTCCCCCAAGGAGTTATTTCAAGATGTCTTCAGGCCAGGAAACTCTCAGGAATGATGGGATTCAATGTGATGACTTGTTTAGGGCATGTAGCAACTGAATTAGGGTTTGATGAGCCCTAATAGTACTGATTTGAGTGTTGGGAGTGATGAGCCCAAATAGACCTGTAACAAGGTGGTATGTGGAAGTCTCGAACTTGGTTGTCTCTTTCCTATGTTTAATAAAAGCTAAGTTCTCTTGCTTTTGTACTTGTTATTATGTGGCCTTAATGGCTATTATCTCATTGTTATTTACATGGTTTAATGCTGGTTATAAGCATGGTTATATGACTGGTTATAGTCATAGTTATTTCATGTATTTACTTGTAACTGAAAGGATAATGTATGTAAGACCTAATTGATGTCAAAATAGTTAAGGGAAGAGGGTGGTGATCCTTCTTGTCAAGTCTCATATGAGTTATCAATCATTTATGCTCTATCTTGTATTCATGTCTTGTAGATTGCATTGATGCCAAGTGTTTGACAGAATGTCATGGAGCCAATTTTTGGCTTGCAAGTCTTGTTGTCATGTAAATTATAGATTCTGAAATCTATAGGGATTTCTAGGCAATGACTTGGATTATGGGCTTGAAAAGTGGCATAAATCCTAGAGTATTAGGAATAGGTCTGAGGAGAAAACTACCCAGAAACACCCATGCCTTGCTGTGGGAGCGCCTGGAGCCTCCCAGATGCACCCTTGTCCATATCAAGGGAGCGTCCAAGTGTTCAATGCACTAAAACTCAGTGGGACCTAGGGGCTAGCCATGGGGATGACTAGAAAGGCTTTTGGGAGGCCAATAGCAGTTATAGAGGGTCTTTATTAAGGGTTTCCATCGATTCCACTTCCTTAAGGTCACCTAGGCGGCCGAGTCTTGTCATAATAGCCCCTCATCTCATGTTTACCCTAGGCAAGTTGGTGAAATTGGGTAGATATGATGGGAGGAATCATTGTTGGGTGGCATCAGAGTGGTTTACGCTCTCTTTGGGTCATATATAATACCAGAGAGTGGTATCACAGCATGGTTTTTTTCTCCTTGGCTAGTATCTGGTCTCCAGTCTCTTTGTTATATATCCGATACCACATAATGGTATCATAGCGAGTTTCATTCTCTTTGGGGAATGTATAGTTTCTATTCTCTTTAGGTGTTATTTGATACCATAGAGTGGTATCAGAGCATGGTTTCGTTCTATTTATTGCCTTATGCCTCCCATACCTCCACCTTACTTCATCCTCACATCATACTCCACTCACTCCACCTCATCCTCCTTATTCCTCCCTCCTCCATTAACTCCACTCCTTGTGTGAAATTGGAATTAAAGCATTTCAAAGTTTGAAGTCACTTTGGATTGATTCTAATGGTTTGTTAAAATACTGTATTTATATTATAATATTTAATTAGTTTTTAAATTTTATTTAATTCTATTAATAATTAATCTGTAAATAATTTAGATTAATATCATAATTAAAATTTGAGTAGAATTAATTAAAATTAATTGTATATATTAGTTAACTAATAATTAAGTTAGAATTAATTATCAAATAATTAAAATCTAATTTAGGATTAGAATTTAATTAATAAATTTTGATTTTTGGGCTTAGGCAACAAAATTTCTAGAATTTTGCCTGATTTGACTCATCAAGTTTGGAAACTCATAGATTGATTTTTACTTCGCTAAATGAGGCCCATGACGGCTCATTGGAAAGATAAAATTATGGAGAACATTTATGAGGAGGTTCCATTAACATATTTGATCATTTATTGGGTCTACAATCAAGCAAAATAGCAAGATCTGATTTTTTAGTAAAGGTAATTTTGTTGTATTGAGGCTTCTGTGATCTATATCGAGTTTAAGAGAGATTCTTTCGGCGTAAATCACATGATGTTTCATTTGTCGACACGTTTCGAACCAACTAGTGTGGTTCATCGTCAGGACTATGAACCGCACTAGTTGGTTTGAAACACGTCGACAAATGAAACATCATGTGATTTACGCCGAAACAATCTCTCAAAAACTAATTTTAGTAAGTTTCATTTTCTACATTTTCATTTTCCCAAGCCTCTTCTGAATGCAAATCCATTTGTCAATGATATCCTTGGCCAATTAAATCATCACAGACATCAATAGGAAGTTTATTTCCTTTTCAATTATTTATTTAATTGAATTTGGCTAGATTTGTTTTAATTCCAGATTATACACTTTGATTTTATTTTTTCACTTTAATTATGTTTTGATTTTTTTTAAGGAAAACAATTGAATAGACGAGGAGAACAAGATCTCAATCAATGGGAATACTCCAGAAATTAAAGATTGGAATTTCGAGCAAATAAAAATTGATTGAGGAGATTTCTTCTTCAAAAAACTTTCCTACTTTGTAAATATTATAAATAACAGATTGTAGAATGTAATAAGGGCTTCTATCCTCTACAATTACGGAATTCTAAAAACACTTCTGTAATAGGGATTTACAGTTGTAGGTGGGGGGAGAGGAATCTTAGATCTGGATATTATTGAGGTTTTTCTTTTGCATTCTGAGTTATGTATAATGAATAAAGTTTACACTGTTGTAGCTCTGCCTTTGAAAGCAGAATCTCAGGCATTGTAAAAGATTGTTGGAGACCGGAGCTAGAGAATGGATTTAGTAAAATTGGTATTTCAAATAAAATTATGTTAAATACTTGTTTCATTTTATGATGACAGGAAGATGTCAATTTTCTTTCACATTTGTATACTTTTGTCAATATGGGCAATTTTTCTCAATTTTATGTTATTATGTATTTCTACTCTTATGGATTAAATTCTGATTTCTGAGTAACTATTTACTCAGAAATTTGTCTTATCAAACTGATTTATTGAATAGTGATATGTTGTGAACTTCTTTCGCATATTATTATCTAATTCTTCAAGTTACTGATTAAATGGTCAATATCATTTTGCAAACTTCTTCCTGAGTGTTGTTGATTGATTATTTCAGTTAAGATGTCTCAATAGGATGTGTTTCGTTATTCATAATGTTAGTTAATTGAACTACTTCGTTAACTTGCTATTAATTATAAGCCAGACATATTTAAATCCCAATACTTTAAATATCTTGCTCTCAGTTGGGTTAGACCTATATATGCCTAATTGAGATAGGATTAGGATTTAGTTTCTTTTGCTTGCATTATAGAATAAGTTTGCATTTAGATTTATTTCTACATTCTAATAAGTCCTCTTCCCAAAGAGGAAAACTTTAGTTGTGGCTTGGCTGAGCCCCAAATTAAAATAAGGATCACTTTCTTCCCTGATCAGCAAGAGGGTTGATCTGATGTATCTTCTCCATTGGTGAATGAAAGTCATATTTTAAAGCCATTGGATATTGAGAGAAGGTAACTAGACCTAGTTGAACCAGTCAGAATCACCATTCGAGATGGAAAGGGAGTTGCTTTAAGGTCCGGACTGGGTGGTCATCCTAAATGTTATTGCAGTGAATTTCGATGCTTCAACACTTTGGCACGAGGAGGAGGGCCTAAAACTTGTTGTCTATGTGGAGTCTCTGTATTATAACATCTTATTTTTTATCACTGTGGAGTACTAAAAAATGTATGTTTTTATTGCTTATTTTGTCTTCTTTGCTTTAAAACTCATAACCTTTTTGCATCATGAACTAGGAAGATAATAAGAAATGATGACAAAATCTAAGGGATTTATATGCAACACAAAACTACTAATAATTGCCATTTTCTTATGCAGGAAGAGGAAAAAACGAAAGATTGTCATCCCAAAGGAAAAGATAGGGCAAAGTTAACTGTTGTCCCTCTAGCAGGAAACCTCATGCAAACAAGACGATCCAAATTGGAGCGTATCAACTAGGAAAGGGAACATGAGATATCAAATCGGCGCAAGAGAACAAATAGATAATTGGAAATTAATAGTCTGGCGAATCCCTCAGGATCCTTTGATCCTGAGGGATCGCTATCTTAACTATTTTTGCATCATTGATATCTCCGCTCAGCTGTTATAAGAAGGGGCAACACTGCTAGCTTGGGGGGATGACCTGTCATTGTTTTTATGTAATTCTCCTTTGTAATTGAAACTTTGATTATCGAATCTCATTGAAAAGTGATCCATTGTAACTTCGCTTTGATGTTTTAATATAAATCTAGTTTTCATTTCATCTATGATTATGGAGTAATCTCAAGCGGTGTGTCCCTGGAGGCTAAGGGCCGAGCCCTAGTGGAACACTTGCTCCTGTACCATTATCTCTAATTCGTGTGTGGTTTTCATTATCATCTTTGTTTGGTAATCTAATGTGTTTTGTTATTTTACATCACGGTTCTGTTATATTTTATTTATGTTCAATTGAGTAATGTTGTTCTCTGTGACAAGAAAGTTGTATTATTCATTTTGACTTTGTAATGCATTGCTATTCCTTTAATCATTGATATAATATTGTTGTTCCTTACAGAATACTATTGTTGTTCAATTACAGAGTAACCGTGTTGTAACATTCATAAGTTGGTATTACTGTATTCATCTATGGTTTACACTTAATCGCAATTGTTGTTCAATTGACATTGTTGTTCCATTACGAATTACAATCGTTATTCTTTATAACTGAGATTGATACCTATTGTATCGAAGTCAGATTACTGTTTCTCTTGATATTAAGCATACTGTGTGTGTTATTTATTTTGGTTCATTGTACATTTACATTTAACTCCATTTGTTGTTCTATATTTCACTACTAAGCAGTTGCCATTCTATTTCTGTTTACTATCCGATTTATCGTCAGAGTGGAGATTGCTATCTGATTTCTGTAGGATGCGATTGCTACATTTATTCCCTTAGACTGAGGTTTGTTGTTCAATCTTATTTATAAGAACTAGATGCTATTCCATTTCCTAGTTGTTGTTCCATTTCTTGTTATTTGTATTATCATTGATTTGGTGTGTGGAATGATCTAAGACTGTAGTGAACATTGACATTTGTTGTCTAGTTCCCAGGTTGATGATATTTTCCTTGATTATCTTTAATTACATTAGTTTACAAAGGGATGAGTTATCGTTACTATACCCTTGACAATAAATTGCTATAGTTTTCTGGGTGCATGATTTGAGTCTTAAGGTTCTTTTCTGTAAGTAGATCTTATTTCAAGCATCCATTTACTCTTGTATTTAGAGCACTATACTACTAGCATTATTCTGACAAATGACCGCCTCAAACTGAGTACATGCTTTGAGATAACAAATCATTCTTGGATTGACAAGTTAATGTGAGGTAAATAGAGGTGAAAAAGACCCTTTTTACTACTCGACATTTTGGTGCCATTTCCAGGGAAGAGTGTAGCCATTTATTTCTTTTCCAAAGTGATGTAAGAACCTGCTAGGAGAGAACTGGGTTTTAAAAACGGAAGGTAAGAACCTGCGTGTGGAGCATGTAATAGCCCTGCTCCCGTGCCCACTTTCCTGCAAACTTGTTGCTATTTTCTTTGGGTAAAAATTAGCATTTGATTTGTGTGTATGACTAAGCAGAAAAAACCTAAAAAGAATCCTAAACCTCTACCGAAGCCTAACAAAGCTAAGGGGTTGGTGACCCTTGGCTGATCAACCTTTATAGACGATATCTTTAAGAAAGCAAAATCTCAGCCTTGAGTAGGGCCTAGAAAAGTTACTTCTAGATAGCCTACTAGTTCCCTTCAGGCCACAGGATCACCATCTGTAGCTTTTGCTGAGGTGCACAGTCAAACCGAATAGCAAGATTTTCAAAAAATTGAAAATTCTATCCCAAAATCATTGCAAGAAGGGAACCTTAGCAACCTCTGTGAAGGAAGAGGAGAAACCAGGGAAACTGAAGAACCAAGATCTCATCTTGGGATAATTCATCTATTAAGTAGTCCAGATAAGGGAAGCACTGCAAAAATCATTTTTGAAGAAACTCAAGAATCCCCCTAGACATTAGGCACTCTCATCATCCCAGATAAAGGACGTGTTGTTAAGGCCATTTCCATTAGAGTGCCATTCCCCCTCGACAACCCAGGAATACTCTCCTAGATATCCCAGAAGGTTATTGGCATATATTTGACCATATGGCCCAGAACCAGCCAAACACCCAAACCTCTACACTTCGATACCCCATTCTGGATACTACAGCCAACGCACCTATGAAAGCAATTCCTCTTCAGCATATCCCTACATTCCATGGCCTTACATCAGAAGATTCAGATGCATTCTTATTTGAATTTGTTGTATTCTGTAGAGGATATGACTATACCACCGATCGCCAAAAACTGAAATTATTTCCCTCTACATTAAAAGGGGCTTATTTAAGATGGTTTATGGGATTGGATGGTGGTGTTATAAATAACTAAGATCAAATGAAAGTGTCTTTTCTAAAAAAATTATCAAGATTATTGTAGGTCTAGAGAGTTAAAATATGAAATATTTCAGATAGTAGCTAGACCGAATGAAACATTAGAAGAGTATGTTGAACATTTTCAGTATAATCTTCAAAGATCTCCTTATGCATCATTACCCTTACCTAATAATGTATTAAAAACAACATTAATTAGTGGAATGAAGGAACATTGGATTGAAACACTAAATATTATGGGAAAAGGAGATATTTATCAGGAAAATTTTGCTGACATTATTAATCTATGTATCAGGAGCTCGAGAGGCAGCGCAAGGCTGAAACTAGTAGAACATGATCGATTTGCAAGAGGTAACAAAATTTCGGCAGAAGGAGTAACTTGTGCAAAAATTGGAAATTTATTAGAATATTTTAAAAATGACATATTAGGGACACTGACAACACAACTTGCTATTATGCAGGTTAAACAAAAGCAAGCAGAGGCAGAACATAATTTGGCAATCTTCTATCCCAAATGCAGAAAGAAACATAGTCACAAGGAGTGTCCATTAGATGTAGTCCAAGTTTGTGCCATTTGTACGAAAGGCCACTCTACAGAGAGTTGTCCCTCTCTTCCTGGATTGAAAGAAGTATACAAGGAAGGAGAAGAAGAGTTAGAGCCGATGTATCTACTCAATTAGCGCCGTCAATGGCAGCCACAACAATTAGGTATGATCTCAGACCTAGCGTCTTATTTTCAGCATCCACAATATCATGCTCAACAATATAATACAATGTGGCAAAATCAACCTCCCTTCCCAAATTGGTTACAACAATGATTTCCTTCATGGCTAAATCAAGCAAGCCAACCCAATTGGCCAAATTTTCCCTACACTCCACCATATTGGAAAAACAACTTATATCCAGCACAATGGTCCCCTCCTACTTCACGGAGTCAGGCCTGGCAAAAAAACTCGCAAAGACCGATGAATCAGCCAGTAGGAACCATTCCTCTCCCTCAACCTACACTGCCAGCGTTACAACAAAATCCCCAGTCTAACTTAAGACTGCAACTCCCAGCCAACCCAACCCCAATCCAAATAATAGACTGGTCCAATATATACAAATAATTGAAACATTAGAAATAGGAACCAATCTAAGGAAGTGTAATGACCTTCAATTAAGATCTGGGCGCATCATTGAAACAGAGGGAGATAAAATCACTCAAGTTGAAAATCAGTTACCTATAGAACAACCGCCACATGAAGAGAATGTGACCAGAGAACAAATTCATGATAAAGCAACCAAATCTTGCCCCCCATTCCCATAACGATTAATTATATCTCGACCTATAAAATATCCTAATTTTGACATTCTGGGAGAACTAAAAAATCTGTACATAAAAATCCCACTCCTCCAAGCCATTCAAGACATCCCAATATATGCAAAGACTATCAAAGAGCTATGTATAAAGAAACCAAGGAGGAAAATAACAAATAACCCAAAAGTCCAAGTAGTTGGCACTCTATCCGACCTATTATCGGGAAAAGAAACACCGTAAAATATGAAGACCCAGGAAATCCAATAGTAACCGTACAAATCAATGGAAAAACCTTCTCAAATACCTTAGTTAATCTAGGAGCTGCAATCAATATCTTAACAACTACCACTTGCCAAAAACTGGGAATTACATCAGTAGAACCGACCTCCACTTTATTAGAACTGGCTGACCAATCTGTGGTTAGGCCAGAAGGCACACTACATGATGTCATGGTATCCGTTGAGTCCTCGGAGTATCCTGCCGATTTTCTGATAATAAACCTCAAAAATCGATTTGATGGACATCCATTGATTTTAGGTAGACCTTGGCTTGCAACTGCCGATGCTTATATTAGCTACCGACAAGGCAGTATGACCATAAATAGGGGGCTAATATCAAGAATCTAGCTTTATACCCTCTGACATAGCCAAGCATCACAATAATAAAAACTAACAAACATCCTGTATCATACCTCACCAAAAATATTAGATCCCATTAACCATAGAAAAGGCCCTTGATTTCAAAGACCAAACAGAAGATGATGCCATTAAAAAATTTATTAGTCAATTTGAATCTAGATCCCACATACAATGTCACATGATAGAAGAAAAATTTGATAATGAATTAGAAGAAGATCCTCTTAAAGATACACACGATTAAACAATACCTACTACCTTTGTCTCAAATAGAAAAATTGTAGAAATTGAGCCAGGAAAGACTTTAAACATTAATGCCAACCTGACTTCCGAACAAGAAGAGAAGCTCATCCAACTACTAAGGAAATATAAAGAAGAATTTGCATGGGACTATCCTGACATGAAAGGAATAGATCCCCAGTTATGTACGCATCACATTTACATAGAAAAAGATGCATGACCTGTTCGCAAACCACAAAGGAGACTTAATCCTCATCTAAAAGACATTGTAAAGGTTGAACTTCAAAAAATTTTAGTTGTGAACTTCATCTACCTTATCTCCAATAGTAAATGGGTCTCTCCGCTTGTTGTGGTACCAAAGAAGAATGGGAAGTGGAGGATTTGTGTAGATTATAGAGAGCTAAATAAAGCAACACAAAAAGACCACTTTCCCCTTCCACTCATTGACCAAGTATTAGAAACTTTAGTAGGAAAGAAATTCTTTTCTTTCTTAGATGGCTTCAGTGGATACAATCAGATTCAGATTGCCCCTAAAGAGCAAGACAAAACTACTTTTACTTATCCTTAGGGAACGTTTGCCTACAGAGTTCTACCTTTTGGCTTATGTAATGGACCTTCCACATTTCAAAGGGCTATCCTCAACATTTTTTTAGATTTAATAAATGAAAGGCTAAAAGTATACATGGATGATTTTACACCATACAAGGATGATTTTGACCCAGCATTGGACACACTGGAAAAAGTGCTGCAGCGTTGCATTGCCACCAAGCTCTATTTGAGCCATGAAAAATGCTATATGATGATGACAGAAGGAATTATTCTAGGCCATTATATTTTAGCAGCTGGAATACAAGTAGAACCGGCCAAAATTCAAATAATTTTTCTAATTCCCACTCCTACCACTCAAACAGAGGTACGCAATTTTCTTGGATTTTCTGGTTATTATAGAAGATTTATAGAACATTTTTCTCATATTGCTACACCTATATATGCACTAACAGGTAATGTTGACTTTCTTTGGACAGAAAAATGTGACCATGCTTTCTAGGATTTGAAAAAGCTTATCTCAACAGCCCCAGTCCTTAGAGGTCCAAATTGGGACCTACCATTTCAAATTTCATCAGATGCTTCAGATAAAGCTATTGAAGCAATCCTTGGGCAGGAAGAAGGTAAAAAACCATATGCAATTTATTATATTAGCAATAATTTATCTCCTGCTGAATTAAACTATCCTGGTACCGAAAAGGAATTTTTAGCTGTAATACATGCTGTCAATAAGTTTAGGCATTACATTACTGGATATCATGTTATCTTGTATACATATCACTCTGCCATCAAATACTTAGCAAATAAACCAATCACAAATGGTAGAATAACCAAATGGCTTATTTTATTGCAGGAATTCGATATCACAATCAAGGACCGACCTGGAAAACAAAATCCTGTAGCTGACTTTCTCTCACGAATGCCAAAACCAATGGATGTAGCAACAATTGAAGATCAATTTCCAGATGAACATTTGTTTGCTGTCACTGTTAAAACACCCTGGTATGCTGATGTTGCAAATTAATTAGCAGTAGGAAAATTACCAAAACATCTAACCCCAATGAACAAAAATAGATTATCCAGTGAAGTACTAGATTTTCTTGGATTGGGGGCTACCTGTTCCATACAGGGGCAGATATGCACATCAAGAGATGCATCCGCGAAGATGAAATTTTTTACATTTTGAAAGCTTTTCACGATGGACCATGTGGCAGACATTTCGTCGATCGAAGAACTGGACATAAGGTGCTGCAAATAGGGTATTATTGGCCCACGATCTTCAAAGATGTAAAGAAGTTCGTTCAAGTTTGTGACAGTTGCCAAAGAGTAGGATGCCCTGGTCAGTCCAACGAAATGCCCCTGAATCCATGGCTAGTTATTGAACCATTCGAGCGATGGGCCCTCGATTTTGTTGGTCCAATTAACCCATCCTCGAACCGAAAAACATATATTTTGGTAGCGACAGAATATGTCACCAAATGGGTTGAAGCAGAGGCATTACCAAGAGCTACAGAGGATTCCATCATACAGTTCTTGTTCTGTATATTTCTCTGATATGGGCTTCCAAGAAACATAATTACAGATGGTGGACCACAGTTTGCTGGTAACAAGATTCCTAGAACACTAAAAAACTATCATATCCAGCATAAAATTACTACTCCATACCACCCATAGGCAAATGGTCAAGTATAAAGTAGCAATAAAATAGTAGAAGAAATTCTAACAAAAACCACTGCATCACATAGACGTGATTGGGATGCAAGATTACCAGAAGCCTTGTGGGCTTACAGAACAACATGGAGAAGCACTACTAACTATTCACCATACCAACTAGTATCTGGAAAGGAACCCATCTTTCCGATAGAATTTGAAATACAAACACTACGAACAACACAATAAGCGGGCCTAGATCTAAACGAGGCATAGATTAATAGATTACAAAAGATCAATGAGCTAGATGAAATTAGGCTCTTTGCCCTTCAACACACTGCATTGATCCAACAGTAGCAACCTAAGTGGCATGACACCCTCAATAAAAACAAAGTCTTCCGCGAAGGAGATTGGGCACTCCTATACGATTCCAGGTTTCAGGATTTTCCTGGAAAGCTTCAGACTCGTTGGATGGGGCCATACGAAATCCAAAACGTACATGATAATGGCACCCTTACTCTAATCACCATTGACGGATCTGGACATACCTTCAAGGCAAACGGCCACCGAGTTTGACCATACCACAAACCACTTACTCGGGAATCCTTCTACCAACAACTCCGCGAAGAATCTGACATCCAAATTTTGGAGGAGGAAGAGAAATCTTCCTCACCTCTAGTTCATTAAGTGATTCAATTGTTTTTACATTCTGTACATAATTCTTTTGTTTTGTTAGCATAAATTATTTTCTGTACATATTTTTTTTTATATATTTGCACTTTGCTATTCCTTTTAGGAAGAAATAACATTCTCACCACTTTGTTGTTCCTTTTTCAAGGAACCCTGCATTCTGTTGTTCCTTTATGACTCTATACCATGGCAGTTTGGCACGCCGCTCTCTCTTTTGATGGCCGAGGACGACCTATAACATTGCATGGGGGAAGCAGGTGACCTCATAATTTCCTGATATACGTGTCAGACTATTATTTGGGAAAATTTTAGTTGGGAATAGTAAGGCTTAATGGTATATCGTTTTTCAATTTGCATGACCTGTTGTTCCTAAGCTATTTCCATATTATGCTCTGCAGCAATTAGTAAGTGACTCAGGATTTGAATGAGCTTGCTGTTTCGTTATTTTCTCCATATTTTTAACATTTTGAATAGCTTGCTATTCCATTACCGTCTCTGCATTTTTACAGTGTGCTAAAACATGGGAGGAAGATCAATTCAGAGAGAACCACAGGTATTGACAGTTTCTAATGCTGCACGAGAAATCTTAACGAGCGCAATATGGATAGTCTATCTCTATCGGCTACAAGAATCCAACAAGACTGTAGCAATAGAATTCTTGCAGAACTTGCAAGAATATCACTCCACGGTAAGAGGGAGACACATAGCAGTCACCGATGACATAATTGTAGAGGTCTCAGGACTACCAGCCACTGGACCTGTGTGGACTCTAAAGAAGGAGAGATTGCGAAAAATCATAAAAAAATTTCAAGACGAAGGCCAGAACCTGACCGTAAGAGGAAAGGGAGTTCTACCAGTAGCATTAGGAGAGTCGTGGGCAGAATTGGCGAAGATCATCCAGAGCTACATCACTTGTGAAGGCCAAAAAGACATGGTAAGACCACCACACCTTAAGCTTTTAGTTGTATTAAAATAGAAATGCTCTATGAACTTACCTGCATTTTAAAATTCCTTACTACATGATGTTGCCCGAAACATCAAAAAATCACAACACGTAGAATCGGTAGTAAGTCACCATGGGCTAATATGACTGATAGTTAGCGACAATCTTACTCAGCAACAGAGTAGTTGGGAAGAATTAATTGCCACGATAGATGGGGGACTGACTCTACCATCCCCATAATCAAAAACATGCTACCAGTATATCGAATAGACCGTTGAAACAGAGGAAATCAGTTAGATAGGCATGGATCAGAGGGAGGCTAGAAATTCCCGAGGGAATACTAGCCAACCAATGGAGATAGATGATTCAGGGGATGAGAAACCATCGCAATTAGAAGGAGAGGAGAATGAGAAAGAGATGGAGGGAAATAAGGCAGGAGAAACAAAGGAAGAGACTGAGTAGTCTAGGCAAGCGGAGGAAGAGACAGAGCAATGCGAAGAGAGCCCATTGCAAAATCCATCGCAAGAGGATGAATTGGCCCAAATTTTGGCCAATATGGGCGAATATGCCCAACCTCTCAGCCCCATAGGCCTCCATATTGAAGAAGAACCAAAAGAGCATTCTTCTCAAGACAAAATTACACCTGAAGAGTTGTGTGACGAGGAAGAAGAAGAAGAGAATCATTCTGTTCATGATGAAAGTATAACTTGAGAGAAAAGTGATGAAGATACAGAAGCGGAACAATCTGTTCCTAGCCAGACTACACCAGAGGAATTTCATGGGGAAGAAGGGGTGGAAAAAGAAGTCACCCAGGAAATAACAGAACGAGCTAGGGTTTTTACTCCTAAGCAATCCGGCCAGAATAACGAAGGGGCACCCCAAGAAGAAAACCAAGAAATTGGCCAAGATGACAGTCCAGGCCCAAGTAAACAGATAGTTGTTCCTTCTAAGAAAATGGAAGAAATTAAAATATTACGAAAAGAACAACAAAGAATGCTGAATGTGATAGCACGACTTCGACAACAAATTAGGGTTTTGAAAATGAGAAAGAGAGAAAAAAGGACATTGGGGGTAAGACATGCAACCACCGTGGCAAGACCCCTGAAGAAAATGTTTTGGAGGACTCAAGTCTAGACTACCATTCAAAACCAAAAGGAACAACATTCAACTATTACCCTTGTTGAAGTGCAAACAGATGATATATCAACCTGCGACAAGGAAGTTCAAACAGAGGCACAACCCTCTGAAGAAATGCGAACCATAAACATGAGGCAATGCAATAAGAATATTCAAGTAAATCATCCACTTACCACTACCATGTGGAACAATAATCCGAGGACAGTAACCCTACAAGAGGGTTTGATGCAAGCTGAAAAAGCAGTATAAAAACTTACAGAACAAACAGTTTCTTGAGAGAAGTATGAAGAATTACAACAATAGCTAAGGAATGTCAATTTATCTGAAAGCAAGGCTTTTGAAGGATGGCGAAAGGAAGGATAAAGAGTCGCTAAGGTAACACACAGATTAGATGTAGTTATCAGACAGATGGATACCTTATGCTCACATTGACGTCCTAAGATGTAGAGCCCCTGCTAAGAATTATGCCTTGTTTTTAATGGAACGATATTTGCAATTGAAAATTAACGCTGTCAAAGCAGGAGCCCCTATACAAATTAATACTATTGGTGATTTCATAAATTGTTGTAAGCACTATGGAATAAAGGTCCAAAGATTATTGTGTGAATTCTATCTGCAAATCTTGTGCTAGATCAAGAGACAGAGAAGAACCCTAGCCCTTTCGTTAGGGACATCCAACTGCAGACATTTATTTCGTTTGGAGTTAATCAAATCAAATGGATTAAAGCCTATAATGCCTTCCAAAGACAAGAAAATGGATTAGACTTATGGGTAAGAGTTGAGCCTAGAGATCCATTACAGTTGTGGAATAAACATAGGAACCTCATGAGGACTTCGGGCGTGATTGAAGCATTAGGAACCATTCATACAACAATCAATTGAAAAGGGATAGAATACTTCTTTACCATTAAGGACCTTGCCATTGCAACTGCTAAATTTTGATATCATACCTCCAATCCGAATATCCAACTCAGGGAACCATTTAATTATGAGAACTTTAAGTTAGTCACTGATCGGTTGAGCCTCTATGGTAATCTTACCTTGAGGGCAGGGCCATCTTGGTTAGGATAATAGGTTCAGGAGTTCGATTATTTGGCACCCTGCACCTAGATACCAAGCCCTATATGAGATGCCTGAGGGTCAGATAGACCATCTTTTCAAACACCTAGCTAGGCATCATGGTTGTAGACAACCACATGAGATTCTGTCTCCGGCCTACTCTCTCACCGCCTTACATGTCAACTACAATGTTTTCATGAGGGCATGAAAAGGGTAAGCAGGGGGGTATGTGGAGTACTAAAAAAGGTATGTTTTTATCATTTATTTTTTCATCTTTGCTTTAAAACTCATAACCTTTTTGCATCATGAACTAGGCAGATAATAAGAAATGATGACAAAATCTAAGGGATTTATATGCAACACAAAACTACTAATAATTGCCATTTCCTTAAGAAGGAAGAGGAAAAAATGAAAGATTTTCGTCCCAAAGGGAAAGACAGGGAAAAGTTAAATGTTGTCCCTCTAGCAAGAAACCGCATGCAAACAAGACAATCCAAATTGGAGCATATCAGCCAGGAAAGGGAAAAGGAGATATCAAATCGGCGCAAGAGAACAAATAGATAACTGGAAATTAACGAGGGATCACTATCTTAACTATTTTTGCATCATCGATATCTGCGCTCGGCTGTTATAAGAAGGGGTAGCACTGCTAGCCTGGGGGGATGACCTGTTGTTGTTTTTATGTAATTCTCCTTTGTATTTGAAACATTGATCATCGACTCTCATTGAGAAGTGATCCACTGTAACTCTGCTTTGATGTTTTAATATAAATCTGGTTGTTGTTTCATCTCTGATTTTGGAGTAATCTCAAGCGGTGTGTCCCTGGAGGCTAAGGGCTCGGGCCTAGTGGAACACTTGCTCGTGTAACATTATCTCTAATTCATGTGTGGTTTTCATTATCAGCTTTGTTCGGTAATCTGATGTGTTTTTTTATTTTACATCACGGTTCTATTATATTTGATTTATGTTCAGTTGAATTAAAATGCTTACATAGTTACATTAGAAGTATGACTATACCTAGTCATGTTTCCTTCATTAAGTTAGAAATAGGAACATATTAATTTAAATTAGATTTTTTTTTTCTGTTTTCACTTATTTCATTTTTCAGATTTTCAATAAAGCAAGTAATGAATCGAACTTCTTCTGGGCATCCCCTTTCATTTTCGGAAAGCAGCTTAAAAAATTAGAATCTCTTAGATCATCCAAATTTGTGAAAACAATTGATTGTCTTGTTTTGCAAAAAATCATCATGAACATCGTATAAAGAAATTCCAAGAATTTGCTACAACTTGACAATTTTTTATTCACAAGTATTTCTGAAAAGGAACTCAGTTTCACCACTCTTGTCTTCCAATATAAATTTCAGGTGGGTGCAATACCAAAATTCGTTACTTAGCATTTTAGATTAAATAAATAGATGATCTTGAACATATGGGAATTTTGAAAAATATATGGGAGAAATTGAAGATTCATGACGAATATTTGCAGTAAATTTTCTTCTAGGTATGCATTTTGAAAGGTTCATCCTCATCTATTGTTTGATTTTCTTTTCTTTTATATATAATTTATTGCCTATTTATGTTCTGTTTATTTTTGCAGGTCTTCATTGCTTTGATTTTGGATACTTGAAACAAGCGGACAACCATTTTATATCTGCAGCATGCTCACGGAAGTATTAGTTGTTTTATTAGAATTTAAGGATTCATTAATTTTCCTTATATATTTCATTAACATTCCATTTAGAATTTTAAATACAATATCGGGAAATTCATGTTGGATCATTATGTTATCGTAACTCTCCTCATGAGAAAGTCGCGATAACATTTTCCTCTGATTGAATAATTCAATTGTTAATTAAATTATTGAATGAAGTTTTTATAGAAAGGAAAAATTGAGTTAGGCCCTTCCATGTAAATTGCATACTTTAAAACATCCCAATCTCAATGGATTGTTGTGTAGCATTATCAAGGCATCCCAATGTCGGGACATTTCATATAAAGCATCAATTGAAGTATTGTGATTTCCACACAATCCTGTACCCAATATCACATTTAAAATCATTTTTCAATGATATCGCGTCTACTAAAAAGTCACAATTTTAGTTGAAGCGCATGTTTTAAAAGTTTCGATGTCTTGGGCTCAACATGGAATTTAAATTCAATTTTAAGAGATATCGCATCCGCTCATAAAATCACAATTTCAATTGGGACATACATTTAAAAGTTTTGATATCTCGGATCCGATAAGAGATTGAATCCATTTAATAAAACTATCACATCCATTCTTCATCGCACATCGGCGTATCAACAATATTACATCTTGTACTTAAATCTGTCGATCGCCGATTTCTTTTAAAATGCAAAGTTGGTCCCACCAGTGAGCCATGTCATCCATCGCATCCCCGCAATCGCAAAATAATATCGGCATGTCCTATCTTTGGTTCTCCGATATTGCAATCACTCTATCACATATATTTACATCGTAATTTCGATATCACATTTTCACATATCATATGCCCATATCGTAAATTTGCTATTGCAACAAATATATCGCATCATAAAACTCAAATGAAGCCTTACTTTAAGATTCATCGATGTGATAAACTCTGATATATGTCTCTCTGACATTATCGATTAACTATCATATATTACTCAATTGCATATCAACAAAGGTAAAAATCACAGATTGAAATTTATGCATGGGAAAGAAACTTGTGATGCGAAACATCTGATAAGGCATTGTGTTGTATAAAATATTTTAAAGCACTCTTGGGCAACCAATATTGTAATGAAGAAATTTGTAACAAAATTGCAACATGGTTAAGTAATTTTTTATCTTCTCTTATATTTGAGTTTTAAATATATCATTATATATTTAACATATGAAATTCAAGACCTTCCCATCTACACATTTGTATTTCATTATATTAGATTTGGTCTTAATTCTAAAATATTTATGAAAATCATGGAGTTTATATGAAACTGGTAATATTATGAGAACATTCATGGTTGCAATTCATTAAAAAACATCCTTTCATTCTCATATATGATGAATTCAGTTCACTTCAAATTCCTAAAACATGAAACATTGTTTTCTTCTAATTTGTTGTTGGTTCTAGTTTAGATTTAATAAGTGATGATTGTGGGTCAATAAGATTTCAATCAATTCAACTTCCTCATCCTTTTAATTATAAATAGAGGAAGAAGTTATTTTTGTTGGAGAAAATGATACCTCTTAGGTAATATTGAACACAAACCTCCAAATGGTAAGTTCCATGTGCCCACTTTCATTTATTTACTTTTGGTTTCAATTTTGTTTCTAATTTTCATTGATATAAAACTCTGTTTTGTAGCTCCTCATAAAACTTCTCATGCTTCCATCAGATCAGATTTGGAATTCACTTTCCTTGGTTTAGTAATGATTCTCATCAAATCATCTACACTAGGGAGTTTTTGAACCATTAGTTTGTTTCTTTGTTGGGCAAGGAATCCCCCACAACATGGTTTGGGGCTCAAAGCCCATGTTTTGAGTAATATTGTTGTAAAAACACCACAAATTGCAGGCGCGGAGCGTGAATTATATTGTTAAGAGTCAAAGGGTTGTCCGCCCTAAGTTTTGAATGTAGTGTCGGCCTACCCATGGTCCACGGACCATGGGATTATATAAATAGAGTGAGGTTCTAAGTTGTGAAGAAGTGAGTTAACCAATGGATGGAGTCTGAAAGATAGCAAGCATAGAGCTAGAATCTAGTATCTTGGGTCGTAGTAGCAAGAAGAGACTCTGCAGTTGAGTGCGTAGGGCAGAGTGAAGTTTGTAACCAAGGAAGAAGAATAATAAAGAGAAGTTTTATTAGAATTCCATGTATCCATTCATATGTTATTACATGTTTGATATCAAGTGCAATTATACTATTTATTTACTACGTGTTTTTCTTATGAATGGTGAATATTGTTAAGTATAAATGAAAGTATATAGATAAGCGAAGTTAATAAACTAATATTGGGTTTCTAGTAAGGGTTTGGGAAATAATGCTGTCAGCCCCTGAGTAGGGCTGTGCAAAGGCAACATCACCGATTGCAAGGTACTGATAAGTGCGCATAGCGACATGCATGCAGGGTCAAACTGTGGACCACTTGGAACCCATCAGACATCCCCAGGGTGTGGAAACCTAGTTCTAGCACCTCCCATACTACTTCCAGTGAGACCCTAGTCTGCGCTCCGTGGACTGTTGCCGAAAGGGCCAATAGTACCGGGATTTGTTTAGCTAAACCATCTCCGAACCTAGGTCAGGCTCCAACAAGCCAACATTCTTTAAGCATTTCTTTTGTTAGAAAATGGTTAAGATGACGCTTTGAAACAAAACAATTTACACCACACAAATTTTTTTTGGTTGTCGCTAAACTTTATCATCATTGTTATCCAAAGCCAAAACGCTTATAACTTTGCAAGATAAAATTTATTTAAATCTCAACAAAAGAAGGAGCATTCGCATGATTATTTTCTTTTACTTCGTCTCATTGAGACATTGGGATACACTATCTTGTTGGAGTTTATATTTTAAAAATTTGGATTTTTCTTTCACCTTTCACCTTCTTCATTTTTAGTTTTGTTTGTTGATTTCTTTTCTTGCTTTAACTTAAGAATTTTTTTCCTTTTGTTTTCAACTTTTTTTAGTTTTGGTGAATTTTCCATGATATATGTGAAAGTACCTTTCTTGTTCAACAATGGTTGACATACAGGGAGAAATCTTAACTCTGCCTATATCAATGAACTTCATTTATCATTAGAGGCATATCCTTATGGAACCTGAATTGCTCTTACTTTAAATATTTTTCATGGAGGAACACACGATCTTTCTAGGTGATTGAGTTTACTTTTTGAAGGAAATAATTTATTTGAGTTCAACACAATGAATCCCTCCCACCCCTCCACATAAAATCCTCTGATTGATAGCTGCAGGGAAAGAATTTGGAGCAAACGTTATGAAAGTATTATGTCCATTAAAAATAAGTCTCTATTACCATCCCACCTCTTTCACTCATATACATCATAAACTAAAAGCTTGCAAATACACTTATCAAAAGAGTGATTAAAGAGGAAGCATGGAAAATACAAGTAAACCCGTCGAGGCTATTGATGCTCGCTTGCAGCGGGACTAGGCTTGTATGGCATAAAACACAACTTCGAGGGGGTATTGTTCAGGCTCGCTGGTAGCAAAGCGATATCAGAGACAATCATAAAATGGATATATGCTTTATCAAAAACTCCTATCTCTACCTTCTTCTATTACTATATGAGGTAGTTTTAAAATAAATTTTCCCAAATTTGGATTCATGAATTTTAGTTGACTCTGTTTTAAGTACTTATCTTTACAAATTCATATTACTTAATCTATTTATGTGGGACATATGAAAATGTTTTTCTATTAGCCGGTTTCTTGAACTCCATTATTTTTAACCTTTGGGTAAATTAAAGTTTATTATTTTTAAATAGAAATAACTAGTTCTTCCCACTTTGTTGCCATTGCTGTGGGGAAAACTCCACACCCCCATTATTGACTTATTGACTCAAATAATGGGGACCATTTCTATGAATTTTTGGTTAAGAATCTTTATGATTTTCATTTAAGTTCATTGTCTTATGATTTTTTCATTTTTTTATTTTTCGTTGGATTTCTGTTAAAATTGTTTCATTGAATCTGAATTTTCACAATTGATACTTGTTTCAACTCATTTGGTCAACCGTTTTGTAGATAGAAATCCTTTCAAGTTTGATCGTTTTCTTTCCTAGACTAAAATTATAAATAAATGTATAAAATTTTGATTTTTCATAATTAATTAAGTTCAATAGTCATTCATTGTAAATATTAACTCTTATCTAGTTTTTATTAATATTCTTTCATTTTTCACTAGCTGTCCTACAAAATGACCCAACTAAGTTGTACAACGGATGAAAATGCCTTTCGGGATCTTGGTAGTTTACTCCAATTTATTATTATAAAACAAATTGCGAAGCTTAGAACCCCAAAATTGTAAAATGGCTGAAGTCCAATTTGTAGGACCATAAATTCATGTGGGCCCCACTTTACCTCTCTTCTCCTCCTCCTAAATAAATTTGTGATAAAAAATTGCGATATGGGAAATAGAGATATCATGATTTCGCATATCGCAATATCACCAAGCACCTCGATTAATTGATTTGTGATTTTGCGATCACCGATTTAAAATTTTACGCGATGGGGTAAAAGGTTTTATCATAAAGTTTTTATTGATCACCTTATGCCTCTCGTACCTCCACCTTACTTCACCCTCATGTCATACTCCACTCACTCCACCTCATCCTCCTTATTCCTCCCTCTATTAACTCAACTCCTCATGTGAACTTGGAATTAAAACATTTCAAAGTTTGAACTCACTTTGGATTGATTCTAATAGTTTGTTAAAATACTATATTTATATTAATATATTAATATATTATAATTATAATTTTAATATAATTTAAATTATAATATAATAATATTTTAGTTAGTTTTTAAATTTTGTTTAATTCTGTTAATAATTAGTCTGTAAATAATTTAGATTAATATCATAATTAAAATTAGAATAGAATTAATTAAAATTAATTATATATATTAGTTAACTAATAATTAAGTTAGAATTAATTATTAAATAATTAAAATCTAATTTAGGATTAGAATTTAATTAATAAATTCTTATTTTTGGGCCTAGGCAACAAAATTTCCAGAATTCTGCCAGATTTGACTCATCAACTTTGGAAACTCATAGATTGAGTTTTACTTGGCCAAATGAGGCCTAGGAAGGCTCATTGGAAAGATAAAATTATGGAGAACATTTATGAGGAGGTTTCATTAACAGATTTGATCATTTATTGGGTCTAAAATCGAGCAGAATATCAATCTCCAAATTTTTAATAAACCTAATTTTCCTAAGTTTTATTGGCTTCATTTTCATTTGGCCACGCCTCTTTTGAATGAAAATCCATTCGTCAATGATGTCCTTGGCCAATTAAATCATCACAAACATCAATATAAAGATTATATTTCCTTTTCAATTATTTATTTAATTGAATTTGATTAGATTTATTTTAATTTCAGATTTGACATTTTAATTTTATTTTTGCATTTTAATTATGTTTTGATTTGTTTTTCAGCAAAACAGCTGAATAGATGAGGAGAAAAAGATCTCAATCAGTGGGAATACTCCAACAATTGAAGATTGGAATTTCGAGCAAATAAAAATTGATTAAGGAGATTTCTTCTTCAACAAACTTTCCTACTTTGTAAATATTATAAATAACAGATTGCAGAATGTAATAAGGGCTTCTCTCCTCTGCAATTTTGAAATTCTAAAAACAGTTATGTAATAGGGATTTAGAGTTGTAGGTGGGAGGAGAGGAATCTCAGATATGGAGATTATTGAGGTTTTTCTTTTACATTTTGAGTTATGTATAATGAACATAGTTTGCACTATTGTAGCTTTGCTTTTGAAAGCAGAAGCTCAGGCACTGTAAAAGACTATTGGAGACCAAAGCTAGATAATGGATTCAATAAAATTGGTATTTCAAATACTGTTATTTTAAATACTTGTTTCACTTTATGATGGCAGGAAGGTGTCAATTTACTTCCATATTTGTGCACTTTTGTCGATATGGGTAATTTGTCTCAATTTTATGTTATGTATCTCTACTCTTATGGATTAAATTCTAATTTCTGAGTAGCTACTTATTCAGAAATCTGTCTTATAAAACTGATTTATTGAATAGTGATATGTTGTGAACTTCTTCCGCATATTATTATTTAATTATTCAAGTTACTGATTAAATGATCAATATCATTTTGCGAACTTCTTCTTGAGTGTTTTTTATTGATTATTTCAATTAAGAGGTCTCAATAGGATGTGTTTTGGTGTTCATAATGTTAGTTAATTGAACTACTTTGTTAGATTGATATTCACTATAAGCCAAACATATTTAAATCCAAATACTTTAAATATATTTCTCTCAGTTGGGTTAGATCTATATTTGCCTAACTAAGATAGGATTAGGATTTAGTTTCTTTTTCTTGCATTATAGAATAAGTTTGCATTTAGATTTATTTCTACATTCTAATAAGTCCTCTTCCCAAAGAGGAAAACATTAGTTGTGGCTTGGCTAAGCCCCAAATTAGCTTAAGGATCACTTTATTCCCTAATTAGCAAGAGGGTTGATCTGATGTCTCTTCTCCATTGGTGAATGAAAGTCATATTTTAAAGCCATTGGAGATTGAGAGAAGGTAACTAGACCTAGTTGAACCAGTTGGAACCACCATTCCAAACGAAAAAGGAGTTGCTTTAAGGTTTGGACCAGGTGGTCATCCCCCATGTTGTTGCAACGAATTTTGAGGCTTCAAGATTATTTTATGATGTTGATGTGTTGGATGAGATAGTGCAGGAGATGTAGATCATTAAAGTGAAGTTGCAATAATAGACTTTGAGGTAAGAGAATATCATCATACAAGTTTGTAGGATGGGCATGTAGGTATGTTGGTTAATGTTTGTTATAAGAATTAGGGTTACTGATATGCTTGTCATTCTATTATTATTATGGTTACATGTATGATAAATGCTAGTTGATTAGTGTAGTCATGTGTACATGTGTCAAATAGTCATGAATGATAGTAGCCTATGGTTGTATGAATTGTTGTTGAGGTTTTATGTTAGTTAACTTGATGATTGTGTTATATGTTAACTTGTTGATTTCTGTATGATAGTTAACTTGATGATTATTTTATATGTTATGTTTTTGTTGTTATATGTTAGTTAATGATTAGGATTATTGAATTAACATCTTGATGTTATATGTATCATGTTAAATTCATGGTTAGGGTTATGAGTTTGACTATGTCATCTAATTGATGTTTGGGTGTTTGATTATGCCATCTAGTTGATTTATTTAACATGGTATTTTTACAAGTTGTTTGAATTTTTGATGAATTTCATAATATGGCTATGTGTATGTTAGATTTCTTGAAGGAATGATATTGTTTTAAGAGGGTTTTACTCATACATATGTACTGAGATAGCTGATATGTACTTGAATGTAAGTAGGGGACAATTGTAGCATTATGTCTAATGACTATGAGTTGACTATGGATTATGACATGATTTTTAATCTTGGTAAAGGTTAATTTCAAATTAGTAGATATGTTGCCTTGATCCTTGGAACATGTGGTCGGCATGTGTGAGAAGTTGTAGGGAAACATGCTTGGTGTAACAAGGTAAGATAATTGGTATATTGTTACATTTATTTATGAACTGACAATTGTGTGTTATGGTAGCATGATATGAAGAATTGCATGACAAAGAAACTTCAATGGAATCTTGAAGAAGGCTCAGGTTGAGCTTTCCCTTGGAAGCACTGGGAACCCATGGGGATTGATTCATGGTGTATGTTGAGAGTCTTTTGCTTTTGGTACTTTGTCTTTTTCTTGTTCTTGGTTTTCAGTTTTGTTATGTCTAGTGCACGGTCATGCCACTTTTCTAGTGGTGTCATATTGTTATTATTTTTCATTATTTTCTTATTGTTTATTTCTTGTTCTTGCCTTTTATGTTTTGAGGGCCTTGGGAATTGGTTGGGAAAGAAGATAGTTGATGGAGCTCTGGGAAAGTTGTTTTGAACCCAACAGGTAATGAAAGACTCGGATGAAGATGGTGCATGTGTAAGGGAAGATAAAGGTAAGAGTATGATAGGTGGCTAAGTTGGTTGGGTCCATTAGTGTAAATGGATGGTTGCAGGACAATTGTGAGGAAGCTAATAGGAAAGATAAAGTGAATGGATGTGAGGCTTTTGATTCCTTGGCTATGTTGGGAATGATATTTCTCGATGTTGTGCATGTTGTGCATGGATAAAGGTAGTTATCTTAAGCTTGACCTTATGATATTTGGTAATTATGTTGTGATCATGTTTATGGTGATGTTTATATATATTTGCATGTATATATGTATGTGTGTATGTCATTGTCTAATAGTATCATGATTGTTTTATGTTGATGTTTATCTATCTATCTATCTATCTATATATATATATATATATATATATATATATATATATACCATTGTTTAATAGGGTCATCAAGAATTGTTCTTGTGGAGGAATGATTGCTTATGCAAGTGAATGTCATGGAGAGATTCTTCATTCATGAGGAATCAAGTGGGAAGAGCAGCCTAATAGATCTATGAGGTCAGTATCATGTGGATATGAATTGATATTGTGTGATTATATTGTGTCTATGTTTATGTTATGGATAGGAAAATACTGATAGATACATCAGCGGAATGAAAACAGCATGATCCATGACATGCTAGGATAAGCATGGATGGTAGAGAGACATTGGAAGTAAGGTTGCTTGGTAGAGGTAGTGTGGTATTCAATGTGCAGTGCTATTTTTATGTATATGTTGTGCATATTTTATATTCAGTGATTGTACCTATGGTGTTGTGTGCATATTGCATAGGCAGTGTTGGGTATAGATGGTGTGATGTACATGTTGGATATGTGGTTCTATGTACATATTGTATTGTGTGCATGATGGATATGTGGCGTTGTGTGCATATGGTGTTATGCACATGTTGGATATGTAGTGTTTTGTACATATGATGCTATGCACATGTTGTATATGTAGTGCTATGTACATATGGTGTTGTGTGCATGTTATATAAGTGGTACTATGTACATATGGTGTTGTGTGCATGATTGTACATGTTGCGTTGTGTGCATGTGGTAATGTGTACATGTTGTAAATGTGGTGCTATGTGCAGGGGGTGATGTGTAAATGTAATGTTGTGTACATGTGGTGTCGTGTACATGTCATGCATGTGGTGGTGTGTACATGTGGTATTGTGTAAATTTTGTAAAGGTAGTGCGATGTACATGTGGCGTTGTGTATGCATTGTGCAAGTGGTGTTGTGTTCATGTGATGTTGTGCACATGTTGTGCAGGTGGTACGAGGTATAGGTGGTATTCTGTACATGTTGTACAAATGGTATTGGTGTACATGTGATGTTGTGTGCATTTCATCCATGTTGTGTTGCAGGCATGCAGTACTATGTATGTGCATTGTGTAGTCGTGGTATCGTGACATGTGTATTCATTATGTTGTACACTGAGTGTAAGTGTATGTATTGTGTTGTGGCATACACCGGATGTAGGATTATGTATTGTGTTATGTTGTACACTAGGTGTAGATTTATGTGTCATATGTTAGGTGTAGGGGCATGTATTTCATGTATTGCATGATGTTGTATGTGTGTGATGCACACTATATATATGTGCACATGGTTGAGGAGAAGGCACTAGGTGTTTTTCGGGTGTGGAAATCGATCTGGTGTGTATACAAAATAAGGAGGAAGGTAGAAGCTAAGGATTGATTAAAGGATACGTATCAATATTTTATTTCAGTTTTATTATGCATGTGATTTTTTATTTTTGTTTATGATGATTACATGTTATCTATGATTCTGGTTTGTGATAGTTACATGTGATTTATGGTTTTGATCTATGATGGTTGTGTTTTGAGATAACTTGATGTGATATGTTTATAGATGATGATTTGGTCAAAGATGCTAGTTTGACTTGTTGTGACAGGAAGTGAACATAATTGAAAGTGTACCTTGTTGATAGGCCACCAATGAGGTATGATTTGGAGTTATTTCATTTTATTTTAAATCTAACGGAAGTTATGTTCTTGATATAGGAAAGCATGAAATTTATTGTTGGATTGTTGAAACTGATGGAAAGCATTAGCAACAACAACAAAAGGAATTGAAATAGGCAGCAGTATGCTGGTATAACACTTCAGGAGCAGGGCCATTGTGGGACACTAGTACCCAATAGTGTCCATTTATTTCCATGAGCATGTTATGACCAATATGATGGTTTTGAGGCAGGTATATTCCTTGGTTGTTGACCTTCTGATGTGAGGAAGCCTTACCAAGGGATGGATAACCCAAGATATGGGATACTAGGGAACTTGGATGGTGAGTGACTACATGGAAGGGGGTGACTAGATTTCCTGAGGGGCCATGTAGCAGAGAAGGGAAGGCCGAAGATATTTTTTTTTGGTCATTAGAATTTACAGATGGAGTCAAATGCCAATTGGGAGTGTGCCCTAGAACAATGAGTAGGTAACTATTCATTGAGAGGACAAGTGGCATAAGATTGTAGCGCTGGACATTGGATGGAGCTTTGACTTTGATAGTGGATTTTGGACTTTTTGGGAAGGAGGTGAATCCTAGTATTACTTTTTTGGGTGGAGGTGTAAGCCTCTAGATTTCCTTGTTGCTGATATGGCCATCGTATCCTTTGATTTTCTAGTTTAGAAAATGTGCATATGTGTATATGTGGTTATTGTAAATACCATAATGAGTTATGTTATAAAGCTCTAGTAAATGGTATGCCTGTCATGTTTCAAGAATGGTCATTGTAAATACTGCAATGAGCTAAGTTATAAAGCTCCATGGGAAGTATGTTCAACTGCAGTGGTCTTACTAGTCATAGGTATCATTGAACACCGAGGACGATGTTTCCTCAAGGGGAAGGGCTCTCCAACAACCCTAGTTAAAAATTCATGTAAAATATATAAGACCACGGTCACAGGGCACATACTGCAAGCTGAGTTGTGGGAAAAACATCCTAGTGTGTGTTCATTTCGTTTATTATGGCTAAAGGAATTTGGAAAAGGCAATGGGTAAGGCTTTAAAAAGGAAAAAGGCATTATTTGACACATTTATTTATGAAAATAAAGGAAATTCGGGGAAAGGAAGGTGAAAGGTCACATGTTTCATTTGAGGAGGAGATTGAAGGAAAATAATGGAAATTGAGCAAAATAGAGGCGTCATTGATAAAAAGGATTTCAAGGATCAGTTGGCAAGCTTTTGCTCAGACTTTTTGTCAGCTCAGTTTTTGAGCTCTCTCATTATTCTCTCTCTCTCTCACACTCTTGGGCACTTAGAGTTTTCTTGGAGCATTCTAGGCTTGGAGCAAGGAAGGGAAAAACAAGCAAAGGAAGGACAAGGAAAGGAAAGGAAGGCAAGGAGAAAGCAAGAAAGAGAGAGATCAAGCAACTTCAACATGAATACCTTCTAGTAACATATTGCATGCGTGATTTCCAAGATTGTTTTGACATGCATGGCTTTACATGTTGGTATTTGGTTCTCTAGTTATCAATGGCATGGTCTTGCCGAGTTATGAAAGTGGTTTTCAACCTTGCCTTGCATTTTTCCGGATAGCCATGATGTGATGGGATTGTTTCTCGATTTTGAGCTTTGGAATGTTGGGATGGTTTCAGAACCCAAGGTGGATGTGGTCTTAGGAAAATTCCCAAAGGCCTAGGAATCACTTGATCGATTTTGGTGGGATACATGGTAAATCCTAAGGGTGGAGTCTCAGTTTAGGGCCTAGTGATCGGGTGTCAATTGTGGTAAAGCCTGAGAGATAAGGAGATAGAAAAATCCTCAAGGATAATAATGGAGTCAGAAGGTGTTCAAAGCTTCGTTTGATTTTGTGATCTTGGTGCCATTTTAGTGAGATCACAGTTTGGTGAGGGTGGAAGTGGTTTAACCTCTGGATTCCATTGGTTATTTTTGGATTGGTTTATCCATGAGATCCCACATTCATGGTTAGAATATGGCATGGGGGTGACTATCTGGAAGAAATATTTGGTTGAACCATGTTTATGGTTAGGTGGCACATGGAATTCTCGAACCTAGTTGGCTCTTACCTATAATGTTTAATAAAAGCTAAGTTCTCTTGCTTTTGTACTTGTTATTGTGTGGTCTTAATGGATGTTATCTCATTGTTATTTACATGGTTTAATTTTGGTTATAAGCATGGTTATATGAATGGTTATAGTCATGGTTATTTCATGTATTTACTTGTAAATAAAAATATAATGCATGAAAGACCTAATTGATGTCAAAATAGTTAAGGGAAGAGGGTAGTGATCCTTATTTTCAAGTCTCATATTAGTTATCAATCACTTATGCTCTCTCTTGTATTCATGCCATGTAGATTTCATTCATGCCAAACATTTGACAGAATTTTAGTCCCTGTTGGGGATGGCCAGGCCTAGTCCTGGAGCCAATTTTTGACTTGCAAGTCTTATTGTCATGTAACTTAGGGATTTTGAAAGCTACAAGGATTTTTGGGTAGTGACCTAGATTCTGAGCTTAAACAGTGGCACAAATCCCAGAGTCCCAGGCACATGTCTGAGGAGAAAAGTTCCCAGACGCACCCATGCCTTGTTGTGGAAGCATCTGGAGCCTCTCGAATGCACCCTTGTCTATATCAAGGGAGCTTTTAGGGGTTTGATGCACTAAAAATCAATGGGACCTAGACGTTGGTCATGGGGATGATTGAGAAGGCTTTTGGGATCCTGTAGTAGGTATAGAAGGTTTGTGTTGTGGGTTTCCATAGATTCCACTTCCTAAAGGTCACCTAAGAGGTGGAGTCTTGGCATAGTAGCCCCTCATCTCATGTTTACCCTAGATATGTTGGTGAAAGTGGGTAGATATGAGGGGAGGCATCATTACAGGCCACCAGGTGGCACCTGCACACAGGTTAAAAAATTGTTAAGGGTCAAAAGGCCTCGACGTGGATCAACCACATGACCTTCTTCCCACAACATACAAGCCTTACTGTTGGCCTACGATGATGGTTATTAACCATAGTGTTTTGTGCATGTATATAAGGTGTATGTAGAGGTACATTAGGGGGAAGGGGCTAGACAATGAGCCCCATCCCCCTGACATGAGATACACCATAGATCCTTGGAAGAAGTCTTTAATGGGCGGAGTGTAGTGGGGTTCAACCCCTCGTTATGGAGTTGACCATATGACATTGGCACAGTAAAAAATTTCAATGAAGCATTGATGGGGGAAGATTTGAGGTCTGGCCCCAGGTCACGGTGCCAGCACTGAACCTTTAGTGGAGTATTTGAGGGCTAGCATGGTGAGGGTGGGCAGTTAGCCTCAACCCCCAACCATATCAATTGCATGCCACCACCAGCTCGACGAGAAAGGTGCCTAGGCTAGTGGGGGTAGAGTATTAGCCCAACCCCTAGCCTTATGTCATGCCATGTGTCCTTATTTTCGTGCTTAAGGGGTTATTTGGCATTTAAATTAAGTGACAATTTTCATCATATCCAAGCAAAATTTTCGCCTCTTGAGCAGTTTAAAGGGTGAAAATTTCGCTCAATTTGTAATTTGATCCAATTTTGAGGACGAATAGTTGAAGAAACTTGGGAAAGCCATAAATTGATGAGTTTTTTGTTATTTTTTAGCTCAATAAGAGCCTAGATAGGGGTTTTGGGGCATTCTAAATCCAATGGAAGACTCTATTTATTGATTGGAGAAATTCTAGAAGGAATTTTGGTAGGTTTGGGTCTTTGAGTGTCAAGGAAAATTAGTAGGTTGAAGTAGTTATGAAGGATTTTTTAGCATGGAGAGGACCTTGTAGGGGTTTTCTAGCCTTGAAATGTTATCTACAACAACTATGAATTTTATGGTGGAACTATTCTTTATATTTTCTCATTATGAATTTTTTAGGAAGGCTCTCTTTTAGTACTCAATGTGGAATAGTTGTACATATATGCTCATTTTCAGATGGAGTACATGGTCTTCGTGTGAGAGCCCTTTTCTTGTTGACTATTTCATGATTTCCTATAGGTGGTCATGGTTTTAGAGTGAGAGTTCTTTGCAAGAGAATGTTTCCTTGAAGGGAAAACTAGCCACTCATTTGTCATCACATTTCATGTTCTCTTTTATCACTGAAATATATGGAATGGTATAGCTGTGTTAGCAGGCCTAGAGATGTAGCCCAAGAGGGGTGAACTCCATCAAAAAATTATATTTTTTTCTCTCTTCTTGTTTGCCGTTATGAGTTCATTGATGATATGTTGTTTGTTTAAATTTCACATGAAAACTAACTCATTATCCTTAAAGAGACCATAAAACTTCTTTTTTTCATAAGACCCTTTTTTACTTGCAAGGCATTAGAGAATGGTCAGTTTTTAGGAGGGAGAAGTTCTCGTCCAATTTTAGATCAATTGGTATAATATCTGGTTCTGACCAAGTTGCAGGTATGAGAAATAAGCTAGAAAGTGTCAAAGAGCTAGAGGAGATGAACTTGTCTCCTTGAATGGAGAATGTTGAATTAAGGAGATTGCTTGAAGTTGTTGATGAGGAGAAGATGAATATGCACCTTGAATTGTAACATGTGCTTGAGGAATAAGTTGGTGAGATTTCCCCTCCAGAAGTAGAAAATGATTCTTCCAAGATGAAGCCAATTTGTGGGCATGGTCCAAACAAAGGTTATGGACCCTATGTGGGGAATGATGCTCATGATTTTTTTGAGCATCTCAAAGATTCTCATTATATGCCTATTGGTAAAAGTGTGTGGCTTGAGTCATCTTCAAATTGATCGTCAACATTTGAAGTAGAAAAGATGGGTGGCAAATCTAAGGAGGTAATCAACATATCTAGTTCAAATCCTTTAGTTTATGTTAATAACACATCTTTTGTAGCCTTTGAACATCATACTAAAGGCATTGGTATGAAGTTTCTAGATCAAATGGGTTATGAAGGAGGAGGTCTCAGAATCAATGGAAAAGGTATCACCAATCCTATCGAGGTGAATGAGAGACCAAGATGTTAAGGATTTGGTTATGGTCATAGAGTGTTTGGAGCACGTTCTAATTTTTTTGAGGAAAATAAATCATCAGATGATGATATGTCACACCAACATGGTATTGATAATGGTAATTTGTCTCCCAAGAGAGATGAATTTTTTCATGGAATTTTCATGTCATCATCTAGTACTCATCATTAAAGTTACAACCCTAGGAACAAGTATAAATGTCATGGGAAGTTTCCAAATGTTGGTAACTTTGATTATTTATGGGACATGTATCCTTGCAATTTTTGTGATGCAACTGACCATTGTGTGGCTGATTTTGAGTAAGACAAAGTGATGGTCAAGAGAATGGACAAAATTCCTAGCATCAAGCATGAAGTACCTCCCTTAAATTTGAAGACGTCCTTGTTGATGGGAAAGAGAAACTATTTCTGTACCCATTGTAACATGAATGGGCATGGGAATAAAAGGTGTTGGAAACTTCATCCAAAAATTCATCCTGTGAAGGTTAAAAAGGTCATGCAATCCAATGCAAGGAAAGAAACAAGTCACAAAGAGGATATTGGCATAGTTCCTAAGGAAATCTTGAAAGAAGAATAGATGCAGAAAGAGAACACAGAATCCTAGGAGATAAAAAGGTTGGGTAGACTATTTTGTATAGTTTTCTTCTTTGTAAATTGTAAATACTTGTTGTTCATTGCCCTTTTTGGGTATTTTGTAAATTGAAACAAGAATAATCACAATTTGCAACAAGTATGTTTTTCATTGACATGTCATGCTATGTTAGCTTATTTATGAGTCCAATTGTTTGAGGACTTTTTGGGATGAACAATGTTTGTCATCTAATATGTCTATAGTTATGTCATGTACTCCCCGATACAATTGTTTCAAGATTAAGCTTGTTTTGAATAAAATATATGATAAATATTGTACAAGAAATGACAATATTTTTGTGGACAAAGCCAAATGTGTCATTAAATTATTGGAGCGAGAGTACTTTTGTGTACAAGAACGGTTTGAGAAGAGTAAAGTGAAGTTTAAATCAGTGTATGGAAAGCATTGAGTTGCTTATGATTTACAAGATGGAAAGTCAAGTTTATCTTCAATAAAGGGACTTCAAGATGAAGTTGTTTAAGCCATTTAAGATGGTTTTTGGAAAGTTTTGAAAATTTTCCTCATTTTATTTACTAGGAGAAGATAGAATTTTGGAGTCCAGAAGTTCGTAGTGGGGATGTTTTCATTGGTATGTGTTCCAATGACACTTGAATCACCTCAATCTAATGTCACATGACAAAGTTATGATGGTATGATCATTTGGCTCAACAACTAAAAAATTTGCAGGTGTGTTGACTGGGTTGTTGACCGTGCAATCCATACAGATGATGTCAACATTCTTATAGGGCATACCAGACCAATCACAACTAGAAAAGTAGTGGGATCATATAGGCACATGTTGTCACAATCTGATTGGTTGAAGTTTTGATTTTTTGGCCCAATGGTAGGTTGTCACATGGCCCAATCAGAGGTCGTCACGTGGTGCCTTCGCACAGGTTAAAACTTTTTCAAGGGCTGGAAGTCCTCAGTGGGGGATCAACCATGTGACCTATTGCCCACAGAGTTTGAGCCTTACCATTGGGATACAATGATGGTACTTAACCATAGTGTTTTCCACTTGTATATAAGGTGTATGCAAAGATGCAATGAGGGGAAGGGGTCGGGAGGTGAGACCCAACCCCCAATCATGAGATACAACATAGAACCCTAGAATAATTCTTTAGCGAGTGAAGTGCAGTGGGGTCTATCCTTTGGTCACAGAGCTGACCGTATGACCTTGGTGCAGATGGGAAGTTCAATGCAGTACTTACGGGGGTGGAGCTGAGGTCTGTCCCTAGGTCACGATGCCAGCACAGAACATTCGGGAGAGTATTTGAGGGCTAGCATGGTGGGGGCGAGCAATTAGCACCAGCTCCTGGCCATATCAACCACATGTGACCACCATCCCAATGGGAAAGGTGCGTAGGCTGGCAAGGGCAGACTATTGGCCCAACCCTTGGCCTTATACCATGCCATGTAGCCATATTTTTGTGCTTAAGGAGTTATTGGGCATTTAAACTAAGTGACAATTTGCACTGAATGTGGGCAAAATTGTCACCTCCCGAGTAGTTTAAAGGGTGAAAATATCACTTAGTTTTTAGGTTGATCCAATTTGGAGGACAAATAGGAGAAGAAACTTGGGAAAGCCATAAATTGATGCATTTTTTCTTTTTGAGCCCAAGAAGAGCCCAAACATGGATTTTTGGGAATTATGAATCCAATCACTAGTAGAAAATGATGATATTAATGACTAGGTGACTAAAAAAGTTAGTAACACAACTTTTCCAAGTGAAATACTACCAAAAATGAGCAATATTAAGTGACCTGACTAAAAATGACTAACATAAATGACTAATTTAATATCAAGTTAAATTATACAACTAGCTAATAAGTAATACAACTAAAAGTGACTAATGTGAATGACTAATTTAGTCTAGGAAAAGGAATATGACTACCTAACAAGTACTACAATAATATGAATCAATCATTTATGTTAGTCAAAGTTAATTGTGTCACTTCAACAATCTAAACTTACAAGTGATAGGGGATTCAAAGGTTGTTATAGATTGGCATAAAAGTTATACTTCCTTAAACAATTATTTATTGGATCAATGGATGATTAGAGTTACAGGGTTGATTAGAATATTTAGGGTTATATCCTTTGATAACATTAACATGTAATTAAATTCAAAGCATTTGTCAATTGTGCATGCACATAACATCCTTGTGAACCATCAACTTTAACAACAACCTCACACTTCCAAACATCATCTAGCAATACAGATGGACAAATACAACAATTCCAACATCCAACAAAAACCCACATAATGGAGAGGAAACACTAATAAACACACGTAGAATCCTCAATCCTTAGTTCTAAAGATAAACAAGCCCATACAAATGCTCAAACCAACAAAACTATGGATTGTTAATGTGGTAATATGAATGAAAAAAGAAAAAAATTAGCAAATCATGGACTCCAACTTCACTATCACCCCCACTTAGCACCAAACATGACAATTGTTTCAAAGCATCTACACTACTAATTAGTAGGAGCAAATTTGAGCAATGAAAATAATAATACTTATAAATACCAAGGGAGATCCATCCAATTGTGAACCACAATGGTGATGATCACAACATCAATAACAAAAATTATAAAAAAAGCAAGATCCTTATAGATTGCAATCGAGAGCCTTGCAACATCATCCCGCCAATGGAGAACTTCCAAGCTTAAGTATTTGGCACCATTATAGTTAAATTCAAAGTACATTTCAATAAAACATTGAATTTGTGCATTATAAAATTTTCCAATTAATCATTCTAATGGATGACTTTGAGGCTTGTACATTGTCCCTCAGACCTTGATTTCGAATTGCAGCACCAATCATTCACCCTTGGATTTGACGATGATGAAAGAGAATATGAAAAACCAACCACTTGTAACCAAGATCATTAAATCAAATGCCAACCAGATATCATAGACATATCAGAATCAATCCCTGGATCCTGGGGCTTTCAAGGGTAGGGATGGAGCTCAAGAGCTTGAGTTTTCCTAGATCAAGACGATGAATATCCACAATGTTGCAACGAAGAGTCACTTCAACAATCAAATACTAGACTCAAGATACTAAAGTGACGCCCCTTGTGAATGATAATCAGATCCTTGCTGTTAAATCCCATTTTCAAAATTTGGGTCAAGGGATCAAACTCAGCAAACCCTCCATCGATTTCGATGATATTGAATATTTTTCCACCGATGACGATTTTTTCAGAGGTTAGTTGAAATTAACCCTCAAGAAAGTTTTTTTTTGTTTGAACAACTATCAAATTCTACCTCAAAGTCTAATTCTCTCACCACTAATGAAACCCATAAAGGAAAATACCAAAATCCCAATATTGATAACAACTGTAGAGAGCATAGAATGGGAAAGGATTTAACCCACATTTTTCATAATGAAAATCGGCATGGAATATTTGTTGACTTGAAAAACTATGTTTCTTTATTGTAGACATGTTCCAACTTGAAATATCTACTCTAGGGCAAGAAATTCCATTCCCACATTGTTTAGAATATCTTTGAGGGGAACACTATCCTTGATACCAATATTTTCATAATGTATACCAAGTGTTGTAGTCTAGAAGATGCATGCCCAATTTTTGATAAAATCGCTGACCACAATTTGGTATCATGGATTGCCATGATTACAACTTATGCAAGGTATGGAAATTATAATAAAGTGCTCAAGCTCTTTCATGAAATGAAAAGGAGTGGGGTGAAGGTGAATTGTTTTTTCTATCCTAGCCTGCTCAAGGCATGCACTAGTTTAACAACTTTGCAACAGGGCAAGGAGCTCCATGGATCTGTGACTAGGAATGGTTTTGAGTCTGAATTCTTTGTTGAGAGTACCCTTGTAGCCTTGTATACAAAATGAGAGAGTATGGAGTTTTCACACTAAATGTTTGACCAAATGCCTCACGAAACTAAGACAACATGGAATGCAATGCTTGCAGGGCATGTACAAAGTAATCACTATAGAGAGGCAATGAAACTGTTCCATGAAATGAAGCTTGCCAGTGTAAAGCCTTATTCCTTCAACTTCGAGAGTGTTGTTTCCATGTGCACAAACTTAGTTTCACTCATGCAAGGGAAATATATTCATGGATACATAATTGGAACTGGATTTGAGTTGAATGTGTTTGTGGATAGTGCCCTTGTAGATATGCATGCCAAAAGTGGAAGTGTAGGGAATGCCTACCAAGTATTCGAAAAAATGTCTCTGCAAGAAGTGTGTTACATGGATCACCATGACTACAAGATATTTCAAAATTAGGAATTATGAAGATGAAAGGGGGTTGGTGATCTTGAAATGATCAACAAAGAAGTAGTAGATTTGGAAAATATCCCCATTGAGGAGGTTATGTAACCTTTGATGCAAACAAGAAGGCTTGAGTCTTTGACATCTGATGAAGTTCAACAGTGGTTGGAGATTTTTGGACCCAACAATCTTGAAGAGAAGAAGGAAAGTAAAATATTGAAATTTTTTGGCTTCATGGGGAACCCTTTATCATGGGTCATGGAAGCTGCAACATTGATGTCCATTGCTTGGTAAATGGAGGAGTAAATACTTTTTATACAATAGTGTAAAACAAACACTCAATAGAGGGTAGTTTCCATATGGTGATGCCAAAATAAGTGACATGGATTACTAATTAGTAAAAACTAATGAATGCTTAGATTTTTTCTTTTAATACACCAAGAAATATAGTTGCATCACTAATGGTGTATGTTGGACATGGATGTAATGAAAGATTTGGGTTTGGGTGCATATAGTAATGTGTTGTGCATGTTGGGAATGGATGAAATGAATTTGAATGCCCACTTTATAGCTAAAAATTGTTCATATTTTGTAGATGTTCTCATCCTTGTTTTCATGTTCTTTACTTTTATTCTACACAATTGACATCAGCCAGGCAATGATCAGTTATTATCAAAATATGGGGCAACTATAGGCACTCAAGATTCAATTTTCACTCAAGGAACTCCATGTTCTTCAAGGGTGGTTCTCCATGTCCAAATAATGGTCAAGAGAAAAGTGAAATTTCATATTATCTGGATCAATCATGTGTTTCTTTAAGACAACAATATTTTTTCAATTATCTTATGGATATTCTACAATAGCTAGTGCACATTTTCAAGAGTCCATTTCGAAATCTAGAATCTGCACCAATAACAGCTTCTCGGACAACATGTGGTGCCTTAATAAGAGTGAAACGAGAGTTTTTAGCTGGAAATTTTGTTCCTTATTTTTCAGATTCTTATGCTACAACTCACCATGCTGATCTGTTTTCAGATTTCCACAGGCTTCTTTTAGAAAATACACTTTGGCTGCTTTACAATTAGATATGACTAGAAAATCAGATAGACCATATGAAAGAGTAGATTCTACATACAAATTCCTTGTCAATAAAGATATTAAACCTAGATCTTTCCACAAACAAACCCAGATCTTTCCAACTTGGTCACCTTCCTTGTAGTTGTCTCTTCATTTACTTGACTAGGAAGGAATCATTCTAACTTGGTGACTGTTTTTTCTCTCAATAGAAATTAGATTTAGCTTTTATCCCTTTCATGAGTGTATCTTTTGCAATGTTTATTTGCAAATTTATCTTCATATGCTTGAGTAGAAGTGGGTGATTAGCTCCTTATAAGTTGTTTGTTTCCAGTTTTCTAACTTATTAAAAGTGCAAGTTGCAGAGTCATTGGGACACGTTGTGTTGGATTGGGTAAATTTAGCTCTTCAAATGGAGCTTGTCATTGAACAGGTGTTTCTTACAAAAAGCTCTCGATCTAGTGTTGAGTTCAAGGAACGGGTATTATTACAACTTCCACCTTTTCGTAAATCAATTTTCTCCTTTTTTGTTTCTATTTGAGACTAGTGTCATGCAGTAAGCATTATTAAATGATTTAAGGGGAGCAGTAATGGTAAATATATTGTTCATGTCATATATAGATGATGCACTACATATTTGTATGTTGAGGAAGACCTCAATGGTAGCCATTAGAGTTGCATTAAACCTGTAGCATGGTGGAGTAAGATATTTCTACATATGCTCCCTCTCTTCTAGGTATAGGTTTTTAATTGTAATTGGTTGTGGATCATGTCTAGTTAGTGGTTAGTGTTCTGTGAACATTAGAAAATGATCATTTTCCATAACATGATAACATTTAAAAATATGTAAAATATCAAAAGAAACATTTTAGAAAATTTTAGGCAAAGTGACTTTAGATGGTTGGTAAGTTTTCCCAAATGCCTTTCGACTCCTGTGGTAGTTGATGAATGTTGTTGGATATTTTATCAGAGAATTGTCTCAAGTGACTTGTCAACCAAAGTGTTCTATGTGTGGGTAATAGAAATGCACACGTTTGATTGGATTATATTTTCCACTAAGAATTAAATGGAAGCAATTAGACCATCTCAAATGACTTTTCAAGAGCTATTAAGCTGCAATATAGAAAACTCTTATTGAGGAACTACATTTTAAAGTTTAATTTCATAATTTCATAAGCCTTATTAACAATACTATGAGGTTGTGCATACCCTTCAAAGGATATTCATATTATCATTAGCATAGATCCATCTTAACCCTGGATCTATCAAGGACAGGCATGTTGATCCATGCCAAAATGTGAAAAATGTGGACAGGTTTTCCATATTTGCTTACTTCTTGAGCTGGTCTTCTTACTTTGGATTCTCTTCTTCTATCATGGTCCCTTGATCCACAATAGAAGAGTAGATTTTATAGAATTTTATCTTGACTATTATATCATTCTTTTTTCTTTTTTAAGGGTGTAAGTTCCTTTTTGATATTATATATTAATCCAATGCATGATAAAAGCTACATGCTTGGATATTGCTCTTCTACTAGGGAAAGTAAACAAGTATTTTGGTCCAAGAGAACATATCTTCCAGAATTTTGTTATAACTAAAGTTTGATTTATTTAATTTAGATGTTAAACTAAACTAGATAGCTTCCAAATTGTTTCCAAAATTAGAGTTTGTTCTATCCATCATAGCTATACTAGTTTAGATATCATTTATACTATGAAATAGAAGTATATGAAAACAAGAAAATAATGTGCATGCCTAATCATATATTGTGACATCACTGGCCTTCGTTGGTTTATGTTCTTCTCCAAACTTTGTGAGCCTTAGATTAGCTACTTATTTTGTTAGTTGAGCAACCTTGTTGTCCAGCTTCTACACTAGTAGCCATATGGCATCTATAGAAAACCAAATCTCTTGCGGTGGTTTGATTCTTTCAACTAGGACCTTACACATCATTGTTTTTATTTGTCAGTATATGTCAACTGCTTACACGTATCTATTAAATATTACCTATGTTAGTTCCTATATATGGAATACAGTGCCAATGACCTTATCATCCTATAAAACTACCTACTTTGGCCTTGTGTATGCTTATCTCCCTTCGATATATTTGAGCACCATTACCTTGACTTTGGTACAAATTAGCATTATCAATATGTCTAATGCACGTCCAAACGTGAACCTGCTTAATGCCATCTGTCGTGACCACTTAATTCCATTTATTAAGGGATTATGGTCATGCTTCATCTATTCTAGGGTAGTCTAGATGGCACCCCATATGATGATACTTTTATCTTGACTTTGAGATGGTATTTGTATAACACTGTTCAAGTGGAATAGAGCTCGCCTCATTGAATCATCAATTGCCTATGCATCTCATACAATGGTTTCTCAATTTTATCCAGTTGGGAAATTTCAACTTTTGACTTAGAGCTGGAGCTGTTGGGACATCTCAATGTCTGACTCAATGCTAGAGCTATTATGTTGAGGACTTGGAGTGTTCTTGTTATGTCCTCAGGAGGTCTCAGCTGGTGCACCATTTCGATAACTAGGTTTTTACTAAACCATGGAGGCGAAGACAATGAAAGGAAGTCTGGATACTCGATTTCTTTATCCTTTCCCAATTGTTTTATAATGGCTCTCTAGTATGCTTTTCTAATCTTAAGGAGTTTGGGTGATGTGATTATATGGGCATCTACAATGAGCCTTCAACATGGGCGATAAACCAAATCCACAACTTGTGTTGTTGCTGCAACGAGGGAATGAATTTTCCATGTTTTCCTTCTTAGTGAAATGGTTGGTGTAAAATGTTCTTTTCTCAAGTAAGGTTCAATAAGATCTTAGGGATCCCTCTGGAACTCAAACTTGGCACCCAAGCTTGCCTTGAGGATATACATGTTAATTTTATCATAATAAGTTTTAGATAGTTTGGTCCTTTGCTATATGAAGCATTGATTTATAATATTATTGCTTCTTTTTGCCTCTTGTACCTCATCTATGTCCCCCTTACAATATTTTATTGACCCAGAGCCCTATGGGCTAGAGTTTCAAAGGACAAATCTACTTAACAACATGTCTTGAAAGTAATCTTATTACCTTCAGGACACAAGGATCTGAGCATTGAATATATTTACATTTTTTGTACTTGAATTATTTGAATGTACTCATTTCTTGTTGGTTCCACCTCACCTTTGAATATACCTGTCACCATGTCACCTGTAGAAATATGGAGCTTCCTTTTCTAGTCCACTTTGTATGTTTGGTAGTTACTTTCCAATTCTAGGAGTCCTTTCCCTTAGATTGAATATCCATATTTCTTAACCAATTTTATAATGACCCAACAAATTATCCTACTTCAGTTGGATCTCAACAAACTCATATGAGCCCATTAGAACTTCCGAGGATGCAGAGTGCAAATGCACTTATTAGAGAAGAAAGTGTAGAAGATATTTCTTTAAACACATGATAGTTAATTGCAGAAGAAGAGAAGGAAATGGGAGATGTAAGATGGCAACCATATTGTGATTACATTCATGTAGTAGGAGGGGCATTACTCTTCCTCTGCATTGTACTATCAAAATGAACTTTTACTGTTGGCCAAATATCATCAAACTATTGGCTTGCATCAGCAATCCTAAATCCAAATATTGATAGTGCTCTTTTTTATAGGAACATATGCAAGTGTTTCATTATGTAGTGGAGCTTTTGTCTATGCAAGGGCTCAGTTTGTTGTGTTGTTTAGCTTGTGAGCTTCAAAGGCCTTTTTCCCTGGAATGATCAATTCAATATTCATTGTTCAGGGTGCCCATGGCCTTTTTTGATACCACACCTATGGGAAGAGTTCTAATCTGGGTGAAAAAATTCCCCCTAGATGTTTCTGTTCAAGCAATTTCAAATTTAGGGCTTGAAACCTTTTACTTGGTTTTAACCAAAAGCATTATTTTTTTTGCAGGCATCTTCAGAGATGAGTTTGATAGATGTAGATATAGCTTGGGCCTACAACTTTGCTTTAGCTGGAGGTTGTGATCTCATAGGAATGATATTAATCATATCATTCACCACATGGCAAGTTTTGGTGGTTCTTATTATAATGGTCTTTATCACTAGATGGATCCATGTAAGGTTCATTTTTATTATGTACATCTTTTGCATTTGAAAATTATACATCTATTAATACTTTGTCTCTCTATTTGTCAATATGAGCACATGTATCATCTAGATTTAACAAGAGAGTTAACAAGGATAAATGGTACTACTAAAGTGTTGATAATGAACAGTGCTTCTGAAACAACATTAGGTGTAGTGATAATCTACATATGTGGTGGAATATAACTTCCACAAAAGCTTGACAAAATTGTTCCCTTGGGGAATTACATTCTCCATCCGGTAGTCTTTGATCTCAACATTCACACAGAGAAGATTGATTTGAATTTTAGAATTATGTCCTACATTTAACTTTTGCTCCTTCAAATGTGTTTTCCATTTCTTTCATGGCTACTGGAACCTTGAGTTTGTTTTTTCCCATCTCTAGGAAGTTTATTAAACAAAAAATTGATGACTCTTATATTGAATATTACAACTGTTGAGCTATAAAAAGGGTCTCTTTCACCTCTAATTACCTCACATTAGTTTGTCAATCCAGGAACATTTTGTTATTTCAAAGAGTGTCTCAGTCTGAGGCTATCATTTTCCAGAGTAATGCTAGTAGTACAGTGCTCAAAAATACAAGAGTAAACGGATGCTTGTTTACAGCAAACTACTTTTAAAGACTAAACCATGCATTCAGAAAACTAAGCAATTTATCAGTCAAGGGTTTAGTAGCAGTAACTCATCCCTTTGTAAACTGATGGAACTAAAGGAAATCAGGGAACAAATCATTGACCTGGGAGCCAGATAGTAAATGTCAATGCTCACTACAGCCTTAGATCGCTCTTCAAACCAAACAATAACACAAATGACAGGAAATGGAACGGTAGATAAGAAATAGGACAACAAATAAGAAATGGAACAACAAACCTAAAATGGAACAGCAAACAGGAAACTGTAATAGCAATTAAGTCTAATAAGCATTAACACCTTAGTCTACAAGATCAAATGCAATAATCATGTCCTACAAGAATCAAATGGCAATCCTTCACTTTTAAGGACGAATTGAACATCACACAAAAATGGAACAGCACTGATTAATAATGGACTATAGAACAGTGCTTGAAAACCACACATATATGCACATGGAACACCTTAATAGTAATATGATCTTGGTAATCCAGTTATCAATCTTAGTTATAAAGAATATGACTGTATTTCAGAATGGAACAACAATCTCTATAGATTCAACAATCGCGAGGAACATAATCCCTAAGATGAATTCAATAATACCAATGAATAAGTGTACAACACAGATTCTCTGTAATTGAACAACAATAATATTCTGTAAAGACCGGAGATATTATATTAGTGCTTAAAGGAACAGTAATACGTTGTAAAATTAATATAATGGTTTTGTCTTCAGAAATGATATTACTTAGTGAATTAAATGTAACAGAGCTATGATGTAAAACAGCAGAACATATCAGATTACCAAATAACGCTGATAAGCAAACCACGCATAAACCAAAAGTAATAGTACAGGAGCAAGTGTTCCTCCAGGGCCGGGCCCTTAGCCTCCAGGGGTACACCACTTGAAGTTATTCCAGACTCAGAGATGAAATAGCAACCAAGTTTGTATTAATGCATAAGACGGAATTACAGTAGATTAGTTCTCAATGAGACTCGATGATCAAAGTTTCAATCTTAAGAGAAATTACATAAAACATAATAGACTCCCTGGGCTAACAGTGCTGCCCCTTTTTATAATGGTGAAGGCAGAGATGTCTAGGTGCAGAAATAGTTAAAGCAATGATCCCTCAGGATCAAAGGATCCTGAGGGATTCGCGGAACCATTAGTCCTCAGTTATCTCTTTTCTTTCTTGCACTGAGCCGATATCTCCACTTCCTTTCCAGGGCTGATACACTTTGATTTGGTTTGCCTTGTTTTCATACGGTTCCCCGTCAAAGGGACAATGGTTAACCTAGCCTTGTCCTTTCCTTTGGAATGCTAGTCTTTCGTTTTTCCTTCTTCATGCATAAGAAAATGGAAATTGTTAGTGTTTTTGATCTGCATATTAATCTTACAGGTTTTATTACAATTCCTTATCATCTACCTAGTTCATGATGGAAAGGTTTGTAATTTTTAATGAAAAGATGCTAAAATAATCATCAAAAACATACCTTCTTTAGTACTCCACACACCCCCCTGCTTACCCTTTTTCATGCCCTCATGAAAACATTGTAGTTGACATGTAAGGCAGTGAGAGAGTAGGCTGGAGATGGAATCTCATGTGGAGGTCTACAACCATGATGCATAACTAGGTGTTTAAAGAAATGGCCTATCTGACCCTCAGGCATCTCATACAGGGCTTGGTACCCATGTGCAGGGTGCCAAATAATTGGACTCCAGAACCTATATCCTAACCAGGATGGCCCTGCCCTCAAAATGAATTCACCATAGAGGTGCAAGCGGTTGGCGGCTAACTTAAAATTTTCATACTTAAATAGTTCCGTGAGTTGGATATTCAGATTAGAGATTTGATATCAAAATTTAGCTGAATCAATGGCAAGGTCTTTAGTAGTGAAAAAGTATTCTATTCCCTGCCGATTGACTGCTGTATGAATGGGTCCTAATGCTTCAATTACACCTGGAGTCTTCATGAGGTTCCTATGTTCTCTCCACAACTATATTGGATCCCTAGGCTCAGCTCTTACCGACAAGTCTAATCCGTTTTGTTGCCTTTGGAAAGCATTACAGGCTTTAAGCCATTTAATTTGATTAACCCCAAATGAAATAAATGCCTGTAATTGGATATCCCCAACAAAAGTGTTGAGGTTCAGCTCGGTCTCCTAGTTTAATATAAGGTTATGCAAATAAAACTCACACAATAATCTTTGAACTTTTACCCCGTAGTGCTTCCAACAGTTTATAAAATCATCAATGGTATTAATTTGTATAGGAGTACCTGCTTCAATAGCCTTTATTTTCAATTGCAAATATCATTCCATTAAAAACAAGGCATAATTCTTAGCAGGGGCTCTACATGCTAGGACATCATTGTACAAAGAACATAAGGTATCCATCTACTTGATAACTATATCTAACCTACGAGTTACCTTCGCGACTTTTTCTTCTTCCCTTCACCACCCTTCAAGGGCCTGGCTTTCGGATAGATTGATGTTCCTTAGTTGTTGCTGTAGCTCTTCATAACTTTCTCGAGGGACTGTTTGCTCTATGAGCTTTTATGCTGCTTGCTGAGCTTGCGTCAAACCCTCTCGTAGGGTTACCGTTCTCGGATCACTTTCCCATACGGTAGTGGAGATCGGGAGATTTACCTGAATTTTCCTATTGCGTTGTCTTGCGTTCATGGCCCGTATTTATCTCGAGGGTTGTGTCTCTGTCTGAATCTCTTTATCATAGGTCACTATATCATCCGTTTGTATTTTAACATGGTTAACAGTCAAATGCTGTTCCTTTTGATTTTGAATAGCAGACTGCTCCTCAACAACATTTGGAACAGCAGGCCGCTTTTCGATAGGGTTTTGAATAGCAGGATGGATTTTGGTTCTCCGATCCTTTGTCTTGAGGGGTTTTGCTGGAGTGGTTGCATGTTTCCCTGCCGAAGTCCTTTTTACCCTTTTCCTTACTTTCAAAATCCCGATCTGCTGTCGAAGCTGAACTATTACATTCAGTAGTCTTTGTTGTTCTTTCCGTAATTTCTTAATTTCCTCAATTTCCTTAGAAGGAACAACAGACTATTCATTGCGGCCTAGACTATGATTTGGATCAATTCCCTGATTTTCTCTTTGGGGTGCTTCTTCGTTGCTCTGCTCTAGTTGCTCCGGGGCAAGAACCCTAGCTGGTTCTGTTATTTCTTGGGTGACTTCCTTTTCTTCCTCCCCTTCTTTCGGAATTTCTTCTGGTGTCGTCTGGTTAGGAATGGATTGTTCCTGTTCTACATCACTTCTCTCTCTTGTCATATTTTCATCATGAATAGGCTGACTCTCCTCATCTACCTCCTCGGCATGTAATTCTTCAGGTGCATTTCTATCCTGAGCAGAGTGTTCTTTTTGTTCTTCTTTAGCATGGAGATCTAGTGGGCTAGAAGGTTGGCCATATTCGCCCATATTGGCCAAAATTTTGGCCAATTCATCTTCTCCCAATGGATTCTGTAATGTGCTGCCTTCCTGCTATTTCGTTTCCTCCTCCTGCTCAGGTTGCTCGATTTCTTCCTCCATTTCTCCTTCCTCGTTTTCCTGCATTCATTTCTCATTTTCTTCTCCTTCTAATCATGGGGGTTGCTCATCCCATGTATCGTCTATCTCTACAGGTTGGCTGGTATCTCCTTGGGAATTTTCCAACCTCCCTTTTAGCCATGCTAGTCAGACCGATTTCCTTCATTTTTCTGGACGCTCATGTGTACTGATGGCATGTTTACGTTTTGGGGATGGTGTGGTCAATCCTCCATCTATAATGGCAATTAGCTCTTCCAAGCTACTCTGCTTCTAGGTAAGGCTATGGCTAACTATTAACCATATCAACCCATGATGACTAACAACTGATTATACATGTTGTGCCTTTTTCATGCTCCGTGCAACGCCATGAAGTAATGAATTCGAAAATGCAGGTAAATTTACAGAGAATTTTTTCTTTAATATAGCTAAAAGTTTAAGGTTTCGTGGTCTTACCACGTCTTTTCTTCCATCACAAGTGATGTAGCTTTGAATGGTCTTCGACAATTCTGCCCACGGTTCTCCTAATGCTACTGGTAGAACCCCCTTTCCTCTAATTGTCAGGCTCTAGCCTTCCTCCTGGAAGGTTTCTATGATCTTCTGCAATCTCTCCTTCTTTAACGTCCATATAGGTCCAGCAGCTGGCAGTCCCGAGACCTCTGCGATTATGTCATCGGTGACTGCTATATACCTCCCCCTCACTGTGGAGTGATCCTCTTGTAGGTTCTACAAGAATTCAATTGCTACAGTCTCGTTGGATTCCTATAAGCGATTGAGATAAGTTAACCACCCTGCTCTTGCCAGGATTTCCCATGCAGCATCAGACATTGTTAACACCTGTGGTTCTCTTTGAATCAATCTTCCTCCCATGTTTATGGTTTTGCTGTAAAATCTCAGAATTTGACAATGGAACAGCAGTTGTTCACGCTGTTAAAACACAGAGAGGCTGATAGACATATGACTCGCTCAAAATCTAAAGGGCTTTACTAATGTCGCAGAGCATACTATGGAAATGGCTTAGGAAGAGCAAGCCATGCAAAAATAAAAAATAGTACATCGTTGAGCCGTGCTATTCCCAAGTACGCAATTTTCGGAATAGCGGTCTAACACATAATCCAGGGAATGATGAGGTTAACCTCCCCCCCCCGCAATGTGATAGGTCATCCCAGCCGTCAAATAAAGGAGCGATGTGCTGTTCCGTTCTGAAGTAGAGTCATAAAGGAACAACATATGGCAATATGCCATGTTTATAGAAGTAGCAGATTACAGAAATCAAGGTGTAAAGTCGGATCGCTTAATACGTAAGAGACCGCTATGATATGATGCGAGGCTGGGAGGATAGGACATCTACCGTGCATACAGAGTCTCATGCGGTCATTGTCAATTGTTTTGTCATGATTGGTGATAATAGATTTACATGCGTTGTATGGTTCGGAAAATAATATACATCCTTCTTATGTGATTTACTACTAGGGTATAAGAAACAGAAGGGTGCTGATAACTACCTATTGGTGTAAATAATGTGACTTCAATACCATTAACAGTGCTCTGTTGCTGACAGGTGTCCATAACCTTGGCAGAGTTGTTTATTTCACCCATGGAACCATGATCCTTTGTGTATGCTTAGGAAATGTTTTGCGATGTCAAAATGTAGGCCATTATGCTGGCTTGGTGACCAGTTAGCCATAATGCCATTCACAAGGGAGGAACGAAAGGTGGGCAGGCCGGCTTGTGATGAGACCTCCTGTTCCAAGGGTTCCTTATTTGATATACCTTTTGGACCATATCCCTGCTGTGGTGGCCATAGTGGGAATTCCACTTCACTTTCTTCCTCATGATACTAGTAGGCTAGCTCTTGATGAGACCCCCTATCCTGCATTTGACAACTTATATAAACAAATCATTAAGACATCAGTGTTTTCCCTTTTTTCTTTATTTTTGATAAAGTACTTTCCCATTTATACACAAAGGGTGGTTCAAAACTCCTTAAGAGTAGGAATGGTGGAAGAAGTCTTAACATCTCAATAGGAAGATATAAACCCTTTGCTCTTATTCCTGAATAATAATCAAAGAGGATTAAAAGGGACCAACATGATAAAGATAACCAATCAGAGCAGAGTTAATGGAACAATGACAGTGAAAGATAATGGGTAAAAGTGTCCATCCCTTTGTCCTCTTACTAATTCAAAGCAATTTCTTATAAAGATAGCGATTTTATAATTCACCAATTTCAATATGTTGTGATTTTGTATCCATTGCATAAGTGCATAGCTGTATTCCAAAAGACTTGAAAGAATAGGAACAATAAGCATCCTTAATTTAAAACAGCAAGGGGAGCAAGCATAAGTAAAAGGAATATGAGGATGTTGTTGTTTCAAAAAGGAAGAGCAAAAGAATACAAGCGGTGTTCCTTTTGGAAAAAGGAACAACAAAGATCAAAAATGTTGTTCCTTTGGAAAAGGAACAACAGAAAACACAAATGTCGTTCCTTTGGAAAAGGAACATCAAAAAATCGAAAATGTTGTTCCTTTGGAAAAGGAAGAGCAGAAAGCACAAATGTTGTTCCTTCGGGAAATGAACAAAAAAAATGAAAATGTTGTTCCTTTTCCAAAGGAACAACAAAAACACAAATGTCGTTCCTTTGGAAAAGGAACAACAAAAATCAAAAATGTTGTTCCTTTGGAAAAGGAACAACAGAACACACAAATGTCGTTCCTTTGGAAAAGGAACAGCAAAAATCGAAAATGTTGTTCCTTTGGAAAAGGAACAACAGAACACACAAATGTCGTTCCTTTGGAAAAGGAACAACAAAAATAAAAAATGTTGTTCCTTTGGAAAAGGAACAGCAGAACACAGAAATGTCGTTCCTTTGAAAAAGGAACAACAAAAATCAAAAGTGCTGTTCCTTTGGAAAAGGAACAGCAAAAAGCAAAAGTGTTGTTCCTTTGGAAAAGGAACAACAGAAAGCAAAAGTGTTGTTCCTTTGGAAAAGGAACAGCAGAAAGCACAAAGTAAAGAAAAAGAAAAAAATTAAAGCAAAATGAACGGCTGATCCAAAAGGTGCTGTTCCTTTGAAAAAGGAACAACAAGATGGAAATGTTGTCCCTTTGAGAAAGGGAATCAACAGAAAATAATAAAATTGCTGCTGCTCGGAAAAGTAACAACAAGGTGTTAATACAGAAATAATTCAACAAAACAAAGAAATTATGTACAAAGTGTAGAAAGAAACAAATGACTTAATGAATCACAGGTGAGGAAGACTTCTCTCCCTCCCCCAAAATTTCCATATCAGAGTCTTGGCATAGCTGCTGGCAGAAGGACTCCCGAGTGAGTGGTTTGCGATAAAGACGAACTCGGTGGCCATTTGCCTTGAAGGCATATCCAGAACCATCAATAGTGATTAGAGTAAGAGTACCATTGTCGTGTACCTTCTGGATTTTGTATGGTCCCAACCAACGAGTCTGGAGTTTCCTAGGAAAGCCCTGAAACCTGGAATCGTACAAAAGTGCCCAGTCTCCTTTGTGGAAGAATTTATTTTTAATGAGAGCATCATGCCATTTAGCTCGCTTTTGTTGGATCAGTGTAGTGTTTTGGAGTGTAGAGAGCTTGATTTCTTCAAGCTCATTGATCTGTTGTAATCGATTAATCTGTGCCTCAGTTAGATCTAAGCCAACTTCTTGTGTTGTTCACAATGTTTAGATTTCAAATTATATGGGAAAAATGGTTTGCTTTCCAAACACTAATTGATAAGGTGAGTAACCATTGGTACTTCTCCAGGTTGTTCTATAAGCCCACAGTGCTTCTGGTAGTCTGGCAGCCCAATCACGTCTATGTGACGCAATGGTTTTTGTTAGGATTGTTTCTATTATCTTATTGCTGCTTTCTACCTAACCATTTTCCTGTGGGTGGTATGGAGTAGTGAGTTTATGCTGGACATGATATTTTTTGAGTGTTGTAGCTATTTTGTTCCCAGCAAACTGTGGTCCACCATCCATAATTATATCTCTTGGAAGACCGTAGTGCACAAATATATGGAATACAAACTGTATGACAAAATCCTCTGTAGCTCTTGGTAATGCCTCTGCTTCGACCCATTTGGTGACATATTCTGTTGCCACCAAAATATATGTTTTCTGGTTCGAGGGTGGGTTAATTGGTCCAACGAAATCAAGGGCCCATCGTTCAAATGGTTCAATGACTAGCTGTGGATTTAGGGGCATCTCATCGGACTGACCAGGGCATCTTGCTCTCTGGCAACTGTCATAAGCTTGCACGAATTTCTTTGCATCTTTGAAAATTGTAGGCCAATAATACCCTGTTTGCAACACCTTATGTCCAATTCTGCAATCGGCTAAATGTCTGCCACATGGTCCACCATGGCAGGCTTTTAAAATGTCAAAAATTTCATCCTCCCGAACGCATCTTATGATATGCATATCTACCCCTGTGTGGAACAGGTAGCCTCCAACCCAAGAGAATTGAGCACTCCGCTGAACAATCTGTTTCTGCTCATTAGGGGTTAGATGTTTCGGTAGTTTACCTACTACTAGGTAATTGGCAACATCAACATACCAGGGCATTTTAACAGCAACAACAAATAGATGCTCGTCTGGAAATTGATCTTCAACTGTTGCTGCATCAATTGGCTTTGGCATTCTTGAGAGAAAATCGGCTATAGGATTTTCTCTTCCAGGTCGATCCTTGATTGTAATATCAAATTCCTGCAATAAAATCAGCCATCTAGTTATTCTGCCATTCGTGATAGGCTTGTTTGCTAAATATTTTATGGCAGAATGATCTGTATACAAGATAACAGGATATCCAGTAATGTAATGTCTAAACTTATTGACAACATGTATTACAGCTAGAAATTCTTTTTCAGTAACAGTGTAGTTTAGTTCGGCAGGGGATAAATTTTTGCTAATATAATAAATTACATATGGTTTTTTATCCTCTTCCTGCCCAAGGACTACTCCAATGGCTGTATCTGGGGCATCAGATGATATCTGAAATGGCAAATCCCAATTTTGTCCTCAAAGGACTGGGGCTGTGGATACCAGCTTCTTCAGATCCTGAAAAGCACGTTCACATTTTTCTTTCCAAAGAAAATCAACATTACCTTCTAGTGCATACAAAGGTGTAGCAATATGTGAAAAATGTTCTATAAACCTCCTATAATAACTAGAAAATCCAAGAAAACTGCATACCTCCATTTGAGTGGTAGGAGTAGGAATAAGAAAAATTATTTGGATTTTGGCTGGGTCTACCTGAATGCCAGCTGCTGAAATATAGTGTCCTAGAATAAGTCCTTTAGTCATCATCATATAGCATTTTTCATGGCTCAAAAAAAGCCTAGTAGCAATGCAGCATTGTAGGACTCTTTCCAATGTGTCCAATGCTGGATCGAAATCGTCTCCGTACGGTGTAAATTCATCCATGTATACTTCAAGTCCTTCATTTATTAAGTCTGAAAAAATGCTGAGGATACCCCTTTGGAATGTTGTAGGAGTATTGCATAAGCCAATACGTAGAACTATGTAGGCAAATGTTCCCCAAGGACAAGTAAAAGTGGTTTTGTCTTGGTCTTCAGGGGAAATCTAGATATGATTATATCCACTGAAGCCACCCAGGAAAGAAAAGAATTTCTTTCCTGCCAAAGTGTCTAATACTTGATCAATGAATGGGAGAGGGAAGTGGTCCTTTTTTGTTGCTTTATTTAGTTCTCTGTAGTCCACACAAATTCTCCATTTCCCATTATTTTTTGGTACTACCACAAGCAGAGAGACCCATTTATTATCGGATATAGGATAGATGAAATTGACATCTAAAAGTTTTTGAAGTTTAGCTTTTACCACATCTTTTAGATGAGGATTAAGTCTCCTTTGAGGTTGGCAAACAGGTCTCGCATCTTTTTCGATGTAAATGTGGCGTGTACATAATTGGGGATCAATTCCTTTCATATCAAGGTAGTCCCATGCAAATTCTTATTTATATTTCCTCAATAAATGGATGAGCTTCATTTCTTGTTCGGAGGTGAGGTTCGCATTAATGTTTAAGGTTTTTCCCGGTTCAATTTCCACAACTTTACTATTTGCAATAGAGGTAACAGGTATTGTTTGATCATGTGTATCTTTAAGAGGATCTTCTTCTAATTCATTATTGAATGCTGCCTCTATCAAGTGACATTGTGTGCGAGATCTAAGTTTAGTTTGACTAATAAAATTATTAATGGCATCGTCTTCTGTTTGGTCTTTGAATTCAAGTGCCTCTTGTATAGTTAATGGAGATCTAATGTTATCAGTAAGGTATGATATAGGGTGCTTATTAGTTTTGATTATTGTGACACTCGGCTATGCTGGAGGATATAAAGCTAAGTTCTTGATATTCTACCCTCTCGTTATGGTCATATTGCCTTGTCGGCAACCAATATAGACATCGACAGTTGCAAGCCAAGGTCTACCTAAAATCAATGGGTGTCCATCAAGTCGGCTTTTGGGATTTATTATCAGAAAATCGGTCGGATATTCCCAGGAGTCAACAGATACCATGAAATCATGTAGTGTGCCCTTTGGCCTAACCATAGATCAGTCAGCCAGTTCCAATAAGTTAAAGGTGGGTTCTACAGATGTAATGCCTAGCCTTTGGCAAGTAGTAGTTTTTAAGATTTTGATTGCAACTCCTATATCAACTAAGGCATTGGGGAAGGTTTGACCATAAATTTGTACGGTGACTGTTGGATTTCCTGCGTCTTCATATTTAATGGGTGTTTCATTTCCTGATAATAAGTCAGATAGAGTGCCAACTACTTGGACTCTTGGATTGTTTGCTATATTCCTCCTTGGTTTATTTACACACAATTCTTTGATAGTCTTTGCATATATCGAAATGTCTTGAATGGCTTGGAGGCAGGGAAAATTTTAAGAACCCCCCCTAAATTTATAAATATAATAAATGGGCGAATCTCCATGGTATATAGGAAAAATGGAAGGCGACTTTATCAATAATATAATATGTATATATAATTTTTTGGCGAATATCTCACCAGGCATGGCGAATATTTTACCCAATTATAAAATCTTGTAAGATCTTGGCGAGTCTTTCGCTAAATAATAAAACTTTGTAAAGTCCTAGTGAATATTAGCATAGGCTACATGCTGGTTTAATTCCCCCATTTAAATAGGCTACATTCCAGGTGAATACCATGGGTCAATACCATGTGCCATTTTGGTGAACACCATGGGTCAATACCATGTGCCATTTTTATTTTTATTAGAATATTTTACTCAATTATAAAATGTTATAAGATCTTGATGAGTCTTTCACTAAATAATAAAGCTTTGTAAAGTCCTAGTGAATCTTAGCATAGGCTACATGCTGGTTTAATTTCCCCATTTAAATAGGCTACATTCCAGGTGAATACCATGGGTCAATACCATGTGCCATTTTTATTTTTATTAATTCTAATATTAGGGTTAATAATGGTTTTTTGCATGGTATTAATAACAATCTAGTACATGGTATTTGTCCCATAGTATTTTGGCCATAGGTTTCACCTAAATATAACCCATTTTTTGAATGTTCGTAAATATAAGGTGGCTTATGGAGTAAATATAAAAAATGTTTTATTTGTTTACCATACCTCTCGTTTATTTATATTTTTATTAACTTACCATACCTCTTTTACAAATATTGTATTTGGCCCATAGGATTCACTTAAATAAAACATCTTTCTTGAGCCTTCATAAATAGAACGAGGGTTATGGACTAAATATAAAAAGAAGTTTTATTTATTTACGATACGTCTAGTTTATTTATATTTTTATTTATTTACCATACCTTTTGAGTACGTATAAAAAGATGTTTTATTTATTTACCATACCTCCACTTTACTTATATTTTTATTTGTTTACACCCTTACATGTATATAAGGTGACTTATGGAGTAAATATAAAAATGTTTTATTTATTTACCATACCTCTCATTTATTTATATTTTTATTAATTTACCATACCTCTCTTATAAATATGGTATTTGGCCCATAGGATTCACTTAAATAAAACCTATTCTTGAAAATGGGCGATTGGAAGGTTGTAAGTCCTAATTTCAAGGGCTAAATTTACCTTTTTTACCCTCTCCCTTAAAATAAGGTGGGCTATTTGAGGTGATTTGTAAAAATGTACTATGATACAAAATATTCGCCCACTAAAAATTTAAAACCCCTTAATTTCACCAAAGGGCGAACATTCACCCCTAAAATTATCCTTGCTTGGAGGAATGGAATTTTTATGTACAAATTTTGTAATTCTCCCAGAATGTCAAAATCAGGATATTGTGTAGGTCGAGGTATGATTAATCGTTCTGGGAATGGAGGAGAGGATGTGGTTGCTTGGTTATGAATTTGTTGTTTGCTCAAATTCTCTTCTTGTGATGGTTGTTCTCTGGGTAACTGATTTTCAACATGGACTATCTTATCTCCCTCAGTTTCAATAATACGCCCAGATCTTAGATGAAGATCATTACACTCCCTCAGATCGGCTCCTATTTCTGATGTTTTTTCTATTTGGACAGATTGGACCAGTCTGTTATTTGGATTAGGGTTGGGTTGGGCTGGGAGTTGCAGTCTCAGATTAGACTAGGGATTTTGTTGTAAGGCTGGCAGTGTAGGTTAAGGGAGCGGAATGGTTCCTACTGGCTAATGCATCAGTCTTTGCCATTTTGTCTGCTAGGCTGGACTTTGTCAAGTAGGGGGAGTCCATTGTGCTGGGTATGCATTACCTTGCCAATATGGTGGGGCATAGGGAAAATTCGGCCAACTAGATTGGCTTGCCTAATTTGGCCACATGGTTGATGAAGGAAACGACTGTGGTGACCAATTTGGAAACGGGGGTTGAGGTTGATTTTTCCACATATTATATTGTTGAGCATTGTATTGTGGAGACTGAAAAGAAGAAGTTGTGTCCAAAAACATACCAGACTATCGCGACTGCCACAGACGGCGCTGGTTGAGCAGATACACTGATTTTGGCTCTTGTTCTGCTTCCTTATATACTGCTTTTAATCCAGGAAGTGAGGGACAACTTTCTGTATGGTGATCTTTTGTGCAGATGGCGCATGTTTGGACTGCATCTAGTGGACACTCCTTATGGCTATGTTTCTTCCTACATCAGGGACAGACGATTGCCAAATTCTGTTCTGCCTCCATTTGCTTCTATTTGGCCTGCATAATATCAAGTTGTGTAGTTAGTGTCCCTAGTATATCAGTTTTAAACTTTTCCAATAAATTTCCAATTTCTGCACGTGTTACTCCTTCTGTCGAAATTTTATTATCTCTTACAAACCGATCATGTTCTGCCAATTTTAATCTTGTGCTGCCTCTCGAGCTCCTGATACATAAATCAATAATGTCAACAAAATTTTCCTGATAAATATCTCCGTTTCCCATAATGTTTAATGTTTCAATCCATTGTTCCTTCATACCCCTAATTAATGTTGTTTTTAATACATTGTTAGGTAAAGGTAGTGATGCATAAGGAGATATTTGAAGATTATAATGAAAACGTTCAACATACTCCTCTAATGTTTCATTTGGTCTAGCTACCATCTGAAATATTTCATCCTTCAGTTCTCTAGACCTGCAATAGTCATGCTATTTTTTTAGAAAAGATTCTTTCATTTGATCCCAATTATTTATAACCCCACCACCTAATTCCATAAACCATCTTAAGGCAGCCCCTTTTAATGTAGAGGGAAATAATTTCATTTTCTGGGGGTTGGTGGTGTAATCATATGCCCTACACAACACATCAAACTCAAATAGAAATGCATGCGGATCTTCTAATGTAAGACCGTGGAATGTAGGGATATGTTGAAGAGGGATTGCTTTCATAGGTGCATTTGCTGCAGTATCCACTATGGGGTATTGCAATGTAGAGGTTTGGGTGTTTGGCTAGATTTGATCCATTTGTTCGAATATGTGCCAATAACCTTCTAGGATATCTAGGAGGGTATTCCTAGGTTGAGAGGGAATGGCTTTAACAGGAATGGTTTTGATAACGCTTCCTTTATCTGGGATAATGAGAGTGCCTAATGTCTGAGGAGATTGAGTTTCTTCAAAAATGATTTTTGCAGCACTTCCCTTGTCTGCGTTGTTCAATGGCTGAGTTGTCCCAAGAGGAGACCTCGGTTCCTCAGTTTCCCCTGTCTCTCCTCCTCCTTCACAAAGATTGCTGAAATTCCCTTTTTGCAATAGTTCTGGAGTAGAATTCTCAATTTCTTGAAAGTCCTGCTCTTCAGTTTGACTATGCACCTCAGCAAGGGCTACAGATGGTGATCCCGTGGCTTGAAGGGAACTAGTAGGCTGTCTAAAAATAACATTTTTGGGTCCTACTAAAGGCTGAGATTCTGCTTTCTTGAAGATTTCGTCTATGAATGTTGATCGGTCAAGGGTCACCAGCCCCTTAGATTTTTCTGGCTTGGGAAGAGGTTTGGAATTTTTTTCTGGCTTTTTCTGCTTAGTCATGCACACAAATCAGCTGCTAGGTTCTACCCAAACAAAAAAACAGCAAATCTGTAGGAAAGCGGGCAAGGGAGCAGGGTTGTTACATGCTCCACACATATGTTCTTACCTTCTATTTTTAAAACCCAATTCTTCCCTAGCAGGTTCTTACACTACTATGAAAAGAAACAAATGGCTACACTCTTTCCCCGGCAACGATGCCAAATTGTCGAGCTATAAAAAGGGTCTCTTTCACCTCTAATTACCTCACATTAGTATGTCAATCCAGGAATGTTTTGTTATTTCAAAGAGCATCTCAGTCTGAGGCTATCATTTTCCAGAGTAATGCTAGTAGTACAGTTCTCAAAAATACAAGAGTAAACGGATGCTTGTTTACAACAAACTACTTTTAAAGACTAAACCATGCATTCAGAAAACTAATCAATTTATCAGTCAAGGGTTTAGTAGCAGTAACTCATCCCTTTGTAAATTGATGGAACTAAAGGAAATCAGGGAACAGATCATCGACCTGGGAGCGAGACAGTAAATGTCAATGCTCACTATAGCCTTAGATCTCTCCTCACACCAAACAATAACACAAATGACAAGAAATGGAATGACAGATAAGAAATAGGACAACAAATAAAAAATCTAACATCAAACCTAAAATGGAACGGCAAACAGGAAACTATAACAACAATTAAGTCTAATAAGCAGTAACACCTTAGTCTACAAGATCAAATGTAATATCGTGTCCTATAGGAATCAAATGGCAATCCTTCACTTTTAAGGACGAATTGAACAACACACAAAAATAGAACAACACTGATTAATAATGGACTATATAACAACAATTGAAAACCACACATACATGCACATGACACACCTTAATAGTAATCTGATCTTGGTAATCCAGTTATCATTCTTAGTTATAAAGAATACGACTGTATTTCATAATGGAACAACAATGTCTATAGATTCAACAATCGCGAGGAACATAATCCCCAAGATTAATTTAGTAATACCAATGAATAAGTGTATAACATAGATGCTCTATGATTGAACAACAACAATATTCTGTAAAGACCAGAGATATTATATTAGTGCTTAAAGGAACAATAATACGTTACAAAATTAATATAATGGTTCTGTCTTCAGAAATGATATTACTTAGTGAATTAAATGTAACAGAGCTATGATGTAAAACAACCGAACATATCATATTACCAAATAATGCTGATAAGAAAACCACACATAAACCAAAAGTAATAGTATAGGAGCAAGTGTTCCTCCAGGGCCAGGTCCTTAGCCTCCAGGGGTACACCGCTTGAAGTTATTCTAGACTTAGAGATGAAATAGCAACCAAGTTTGTATTAATGCATAAGACGGAATTACAGTAGATCAGTTCTCAACGAGACTCGATGATCAAAGTTTCAATATTAAGAGAAATTACATAAAACATAATAGACTCCCTGGGCTAACAGTGCTGCTCCTTTTTATAATGGTGAAGGTAGAGATGTCTAGGTGGAAAAATAGTTAAAGCAACGATCCCTCAGGATCAAAGGATCTTGAGGGATTCGTCGAACCGTTAGTCCTCAGTTATCTTTTTTCTTTCTTGCGTCGAGCTAATATCTCCACTTCCTTTCTAGGGCTGATACGCTTTGATTTAGTTTGCCTTGTTTGCATACGGTTCCCTGTCAAAGGGACAACGGTTAAACTGGCCTTGTCCTTTCCTTTGGAATGACAATCTTTCATTTTTCCTTCTTCCTGCATAATAAAATGACAATTGTCAGTGTTTTCGAAATGCATATTAATCTTATAGGTTTTATTACAATTCCTTATCATCTACCTAGTTCATGATGGAAAAGGTTTGTAAGTTTTAATGAAAAGATGCTGAAATAATCATAAAAGACATACCTTCTTTAGTACTCCACAACAACCATTCACTTGTCAAATCCATTTCATATCATACAAGTTGAGTCGATGTTATGAACTGGATGAGTCATCAATCCATATTTTTAAGACTAGGCGTAGAATGAAGGATTGCATATTGGGACACTAGAGGACATGAAATGCACACCTAAAATTTTGACTAGGAGATAGTACTATCTCTTGATTGTATAATGATTTAGTGGGGGATAGTTTATCTTTCCTTGGAGCACTGTTGAGGTCAATGGTTCATCTCATAGTTTTCTTCATATTTCATTTCCTTTGATTGGTAATTCATTCTCATGATGTTATAGGGTATGCAACATATTCATGGTGTTACTTTGTTATGCTTGTTCATCTAAAGATTTTAAATCCTAATTCATTCTATATGAAGATGATAGAAAAGGTTTCAACCCTTATGACATGGCTTATGTTTACATAGCATTTTATAGAAGCAGTCTTCTCACACTTGAACCCAAATCTATTATCCAACATTTATGAAGTATGGTACATTGACACACTACGTCATGTGACTTTGATATTTTATTTATGGATTTTACTTTGATTGGTTGATGTCACATGGAAAGTAATGACCAAGAATATTTGGTAAGAATAAAGTAAGCTTGCTACCTTGTTTCAGGAAAATTAGAAACAACCTTCTTGTTATATTGGAAATGTTGTCCAAGCTTTCAAGTTGTAAACCATGGTTCCATATCTTCAACTAAGGTAGCATTACACTTGTTGGTATATTCATCGAAGCTATTCTTGAGGTCCTTACAAGACACTAGTAATAAAAATGAGTATTTCTAGATATACAAGGCTAAAAAAGCTTGCTGGTGTTGTAGCAAGATTTTGCACAATTTTTGTTTGAAGATTTTCTTCAGGAAATTCTAGTGAGGAACCAAAATTAGACGTTACAGGTCATGTTCCATTCAATACAACTTTTATCAAGAAACTAAGCTCATTTAAGATAAGTGGAAATGCCAATGTATGCTACAGTCATACCACTATTTCTTCTAAGCTTAAGCTTGGTGTTCCTCCATGTGATAGCTCTGGCTTTCCTATGGTTCCTTTTGGTTCCCTAATTTCTGAATCCTCTCCATATTTACCTGATTCCCTTGAGTATAGAGATGTAGATTAAGGATATGCATGTTGATCCATGTTGAAATGAGCAAAAAATTCGATAGGTTCACCATATTTGTTTACTTCTTGAGTTGGTCTTCTTGGTCTAGCTTCTCTTCTTCTATCATGGTCCCTTGATCCAAAATAGAAGAGTAGATTTTATAGAATTTTATCTTGACTATTTTCTCTTATTTTTTCTTGTCCTTTTTTAAGGGTGTAAGTTCCTTTTTGATATTATATATTAATCCAATGCATGATAAAAAAATACATGCATGGCTACTGCTCTTCTACTAGGGAAACTAAACCAATCTTTTGGTCCAAGAGAACATAGCTTCTAGAATTTTGTTATAGTTGAAGTTTGATTTACTTAATTTAGATGCTAAACTAAACTAAATAGCTTCCAAATTATTGTCATAATCAGAGTTTTTTCTATCCATCATAACTATAGTTGTTTAGATATCATTTATACTATGAAATAAGTATATCAAAAAATAAAATGTTGTGCATGCCTAATCATATATTGTGACATCACTGGCCTTCTTTGGTCACAAGCAGCCTTGAAGTAAAACAAATGGAAATATGGAGACATGGAAAGTGTAGTAGTTGGACATTTGTGATAGTCAAATCAAGTGACAAGAACCCCTATCTGTAGTATGTATGTTTTTGTTTGCCTTGGAGGAATTCTATCCATATATTGTGCAACAATATACTCAATGGAAATAAAATGTTTGACTAAGTCTTGTAATATATTGCATGGACATCAATAAATTTCAATCCCACAGAGGATGGGGAGCAATATTAATATTTATGTGTCTTCCTGGAAGAAACAATATATGATAGCTATGGGGTTTTGCAAGAGTGTTGGATTTCCTTCCCTACTCTTGTCACAAACAACCTTCACATAAAAAAAAATGGCATTATAGAGACATGGAAAGTGCAACAGTTGGACATTTGTGATAATCAAATCAAGAAGCCCTCTTTGTAGCTTGTATGGTTTTGTTCTCCTTGAAGGAATTCTTTCCATAGATTGTGCAACAATATATTGAATGATAATAAAGCATTTGATATCGGTCTTGTAATAGATTGCATGTGCACAAATAAATTTTAATCCTACAAAAGATCCATGTTGGTGAAAGGGGTAAGCCATAGGCCTAACATTTACGGATCAATTTTTTGTATCATTTAATGTTTCTCAATGTTGCTCCAAAGTTCCCTCTAGGTCTTTCACCACCTTCATTGCATATCACAACTTTTATTGCATGTGGAGATGCTTGGTAGTATGCAATTTTTTTAGTTATAGACACAAACACTTTATGTGTTGTTGTGTAAGAAAGGTATTACAGCCTCAGCAAGACACCAAACAACTTTTCTGCATTCCCAAAAAAAATTGTAGCTTGATATACCATAAGAGGAATGGGGTGATCCAGAAGAAACCATAGGCATGGGAGACCATTTCCCCCCAAATTTCCAAGAAAATGATGAAAGCTATGGAGGAATTATGGGCTGTAGATTGGGGCATTTGTTATGAGTGTGAGGACCTATGTGGCCACAACAAAGAGGTAAATACTAAAAAATTCACTGTTGGAGATGATTTTTCCAATAGTGAAGAGGAGTAACCACTTCTTTACACAACAAATCAGGGATATATGGCCAATCAACATGCTGCACCCAATGAAGAAAACTAGGAAAATGTTCCAAACCCAATAGAACACCACCATATCTTTTCAATTGAATATTCAAATATGGATGATGAATTTGTTGATCTAGGTATGGATGCTGTAATGAGTAATGGTTGGGACCAAGAGAAAGGATCTTAATCTGATAAAGAGAATAAACCACAATGATCCACTTAGGTATATTGTGAGTTAGAAAACTAGTAAATTAGTTTCAAATTCGATTTATGAAGTATGCAATGAAGAGAACCCAACTTTTCCATATTTTGTTTAACATCCCAAGCCATTAATTGCCTAGAAGAAATCTCTTATGAAAAAACAACTCTAAGCCAAATGATACAAGAAGATATGCAATCATTTAACACCAAATGACCTTAGGTGATATGATTTTAGGTGCAAGTCAATTGTGTGCTTAGTTGAGGGCAAGTCCAAGGTGAAACTTGGACTGTCCTTAATCTTCGATCCTGTTTTATGAGTGATTTATTGCAGAATTCCATATTTGAAATATAGATAAGAATCAACCCAAGAAGATATATTATCACCCTTAATGCAAGACGTCTTGGATTATGAATTAGGGTTTATTGATATCCAGTAAATAACAACCCAAATTGCTTTGAATCAAGTCCACAATAAATAAACCAATGTAAATAACAAGAATCACAAGGTACATTTACCTTAGGATTTACCAAGAGTAACTTGGTATTTACCAAGAATATCTTTAAGTTGACATATGCAAGTAACATCAACTTAAAGATGATTTCACAACTAGAAAAGAAGATAAATCTTGAAAAAACCTTCTAGTACATCAAGTAGTTCCAAGTCTAGGACTAGATATTCTTTAGATGCACTAAACCTATACTTAGGGTTTCTATAAATCTGATTTTTTTCCTTTTATGTGCAATTACTAGATTTTCATAAGCAATGAAAACAACCCAAGGAATGAAAAAAAAACTTTAAATACACAATCCTTGGGGCTGATTTGCTTCTTACAGTTTTAAGAATAAAGATTTAGGATAAAATCCTAACTTAAGCTAGTAAAGAAAATGAAATAGGCAATTAACTTAATACTAGACTAGGAAAGAAATATATCTTAGGATTTTAAATATTGTTCTTAGATTTATTTATGAACAAAAGAAGAAAGGGATTTTGGTATTTTCTAATTTTTGTTGGTTGATTGGAGAAGACAAGTGCCTTATCCAACTAGGGCTTATGGGGTCAAGAAGAAAAATCATCTTCAAATTTGGTCTATTTTATCTAAGGATTAGGATGAGGAGACCAATTCCAAAGGAAAAAATATCATCTTATCTAATTAAAATAAAAAATGAAGGTTAAGACCCTCTAAGAATGGGTCCTCAAGGGAGCACCTTCACCAACAAGATCAACTATAGTTTGATAAATGTAATGAATACCCTTGCCAAGGTTCCTAAAATAGATAGACCAAGCAAGGAGTTTAATGCTTACCAAATCAACAAAGGAAGAAGGAGACGAGTTACCACTAAGTGCATTCCTTCCAAGTGGTAGACTTTACCCTTCAACGATCGATCTCACTAGCTTGTAGAAAACTTGAGTATTCACAATAAGAATTTATGCACCAAGATATAAACCAAGATACAAGAGCTTCAAGAATTGATGCAAAACACCTCAAAAGGTAGATAATCAACAAATTAACTTCTTAGTATTTGATCATTCACAAATTAAAATGAGAGGGGGACCTATTTTATAGAGAAGGTTTTAACAACCATCTTATTACGATAATATTTTCATCTCCTTTGGATCTAGCCTAGGAGATATCATAATAAGACTTGCCTTCCAACTAACTATGAAGACAAAGTCAAATAATACATAAAATACAAAAGTAGATGTGCCACATGTACAATATTACACCAAGAGAGGGAGGCATCCCACAAGGTGAAGTCAAGGGAGCCCAATGTCCCTCCATAAGACATGATAAACTTCTCAAGATGCCTCTCTAGTGAAGAAGGATCCACAAGATATGCCAACATCTATGGTAAAAATGAGGAATATGTGCAAGTGGGGCACAAGGGAGGCTCAATGAAGGGACGAATCACCTAAAATTAGTTCCAATTGTAAAATGGGACGTTTTCGAAAATGTCTCCTCTTTAAACTGTGCCAACAACATTCTGAAGTCAAGAAAGGCCCAAGAAGGTCCACATGTGCCAAATAGAAGCCCTAATGACTAAGTAATTCATCCTCCAAGGTAGAAATATCCTCAAACTATGTGACATGTGCCTTCAACTGTGTGAAAAGGCTGAGCATTCCAAGTTTTGTGATTTGGCATGGCATAGGTGGTCCTAGTACATGAAGAGTAGCACGAAAGTGCCTAGGGAATTGTGAACTACCTTGGGACTTGTGAAGGTGCCTTGAGAGCCATGCCTTCACATGAAAATATGTAAAGCAACCTAACATGATAGTGACATATCATGAGTCCCCAAAGTGCTAGGGATATGATCATCTAGGCCAATGCATGAAAAATACATTAAGGAAATCCATGCTTAGGCATAAGATAAGTGTGCTCTCAAGGCATAACAACCTTTACAATACGTGAGAAATACTTTTACATAAGGGTAAAGTAAAAAAAAACTAGGGGTTCCATAAGTCATGAGCCCAAGTAGATTTACTCCAAGACCCTGAACACCCACCTTGGCCATAAATGACCTTGATGTGATGGTTAATATAAGTTCTAATGGAAAGGACTATCTTGAAATGGGGACTAAGAGGATGGGCCATGAAAAATAACAAAGAGTCTAGAGCAACCACCTATATGAAAAAACATTTTACATAGATCACTAAGCATGCTTTAGTACAATACATAAGATACAATGGTCACACTTTTGGATGATCATGATACAATAATACAAATCATCATGATATCACATCTGAGCATGGTACTCTGGGCTTTGACATCATCAATATAGGCACAAGATCTGCTCATATGCTGGAACATATCTAGCAAAGGAAAATGGGGTACTACTAAAGTGAAACTGAGGGGTAACAAGGTGTAACAGGAAGCATGCATACAACATTCTAACAAAGGTAATGGCTTTCTGGAAATTAAATAAAGACATTTGAGGATAACCAGTATATATATTGGTCATGATAAATGTATTATGTGACTCTGTACATAACTTTACTACATTAAAGACCATATATAACCCAAGCTTGGAGCATTCATGACAAAAATAACTATTTAAGTGTATCAACTTTGTGAGATTTTTTTTTTCATAGGCTAGATAATTTCTAGATCACTTCTTCTAGATCATTTCTCTTTGAATGTTACAGCCATGTTATTATGAACAGAGAGAACATAATGTACAAGTAGTTGATCTAGTATTTAAAATTATTATTGAAGATTTTGATAAAGGAAAATGATGCCACATTACTCTTGGAAGGTACCCCTTGCATGCTTTTGAGCCTCCAAGCCTGCCTAGTATTATTGTGGGCATTCTCATTATGGATCCATGTCAGTAATATCCCATATTTGGGGCCTAAACCCATACAACTATCTTCGTGGAGGGTTCCTAAAGGCGGGGTAGTACTATACATACCCACTAACTTATTTTCAACTTTACTCTCATTTTATATCTGATGCAAAGCATATATAGTGCATTACGTGGATCTTTGAGCATCATAAAGTAGATAAACACTCTTCTTTACTATTGTTCTTCAATTATGAAAATATTCTTTCATGGTACTAATGTATTTATGAAGGAATTTTTGTAAAATAAGAGCAGTTTCATTCTATATAAAATAATTAGGTTGCAACATTTATTTGTAGTCTTACTTAGCTCCTTATGAGCAACTATCTTTCTTCAATCTACAAAATGCTAAAAAAATGCTTGGAATATGTCTCTTTGATAGTTTCCTAAATAATCCATACATTTCTTTTCCTAGAGGCTAGTTGTTGCTACTCATCAGTGCCTTCTTTAATAATTACACAAAAATAGTGTAGACAACTATGTAAGACTCACTATATGCAATGCACCAAACATTTAGAATGAAAGTTCTAGAGAATATAGATGAGTGAACAAATAAATCCTGAGTTTGCAAAATATTCCATTTCTCTTCCCTGTGTTCATGCCTCATCGGTGTTTTACTTTGATAGTAACTCAGGAAAAGTGTCAACAACCATTTAAGATGCCATGCCACAAAATATTCAGAAAGGAAGTGCCAAAGAATAAACAGATGTGAGACAACAAAATCCATATGCAGATTGATCTTCGATGGTATTCAAGAAACATTGTACAAAAGAACAATAACTATCATTTTTGTATAGGCATTTAGGAAAAGCAGAATTTGGATCTTAGACATGATTTTTGGCATACTCTACAACTATGCTACAACCTATTAATTGAGTATCCCCTTGGACTATATGTCATAGTTTGTGTTAAAGACACATTTGTTTAATGCACTCTTTGATGATGTAGGAACCTAATTATTGATAAAATACTGGTAGTTTCTTATAGTAGATTTTTTATTATTGCTTTTGTTTATGAAGTTATTTTTAAGGAAATATTATTGACATCATTTGAAGATACTGAATCTTTTCTGGGTTTCCCTGGGAAACATGCCTAGAATTTAGTTTATAGTATATTCAGGGAATGCATCTCAAGTAAATGAGAAAATACAGAAGAGCTTTGGTTACAACAGCCTATTTTGGCCAATTCTATAACATGGTTACATGATCTCTTCATCATGTTTTATTACAGCTACCAACCAAAAACGATTTCAGTTTGTTTTGAATTCTATATTAAAATTTAGGTTAAGTGTCATGCTTTGAAGTAATAAGCATCTAGTGTGAGATATTTAGTGCCAATTTTGAAAAGAATTTACTTTTCCAAAACCAGGCATCGAATTTACTTGGCTGAAGGTAAAATTTAGGGCTTTTAGAAGGCTATTTTTTTTCTCTTTGCTCCAATAACTCAGTAATCATTATATACAGATGGCAGTTACATGGACAAGTGGATATGGGATTGAGGAAGCAACACCTGTTGTTGAGTGGGGTTTTGAAGAAGTGTCAAAGTTCCTGTCACCAGTTGGAACATTGACATACACCCGCAACATGATGTGTGGTATAAATAGTTTCTCTCTTTGTTCTTTTCATTTTTTTAATGTTGTTGCTAAGAAAAGGATAGAATGGAAGGAGATATAGATAGAAAGAGAAGTATATTGTCCCTCAATACTTTTCACATGTACTGTAGTATAGACTGTCTCTTTGTTCTCTTCATTTTTGAATGTTGTTACTAACAAAAGGATAGACTGTAAGTAATTCTAGATAGAAATAGAAGTATACTTTGTCTCTCAATGATTTTTTGAGATATGTAGTGTAGAACGACTTGGATGCAAACCTGTACCTCTATTGTTCTTTGTTAACATTTCATCATGGACTATAGCTTTACGCATCAAGTTTCCCTAAACCTGCTTTCTTCTGTCACAAGTCTTAGTATTCTGTTAACAATGTATTCTATGAGCCCTCTTAACCTGGCACAAGTTGCAAACAAGTGAAAAAGCCCATGATCCCAAGTGTAAACCCACAACCACAATATTGTATCTTTTGTTTCCACCATATTGTTCATGCTTGATACTCAAAAACTTGACTGGAATGCAGTGTATGCATTTACTATCTGAAGCATCTAGTTCCTTCAAGTCATACAACAAGTCCTCTGAGTGTCGAAAAATTTTCATTCACCTACAAAATATGCTCAACAAACTTCCTGCACTTGGCTAACCTTGTTCAAAAGATACATGTCCTCATCACCCCCTATATATATGCATAATTCATTGCAAGTTACATTGTTGCTATGAAGCTACATTGTCGAATGCAGAAAATTAGTATCATATCTTATTAATTACCACTATGGAATAAGAATAGACAATCATATTCAAAAATTTGCAGGAATAACATTCACGAATGCAATGTTGAAGAAAAATATTATAATTGGGAGGCTAAACATGTTGCAGTTAATGAAAAATTTATTATGAATTTAGCTATTGTAAACAACATAATTTTTGTAATCCTTGAAATCATCATTTTTAAACCTATACACATTTATATACTGATGTTCAAAACTGAGTATAATGATTAACCAGTTGGTTAGCTATTGAATGAGCTGGTGACCTCTTCATATTTTTAACCATGGACTATCCAGGAATGTATATGTACTATCTACAACTATATCATAACCAAAGCTATCAAGGATATTTACAAAATTTTGGATCTTTAAACTCCCTAGGTGTATTTGACAAGCTGATGTCCACTTTTGTTTTAGGGTTTTTATTGTTTTTTCCTTTTTTGTTTTCAAATTTCTTAGTGGAATTGTATCTGAGTTGTATCTATACCAGATGGGGATATATATGGATCCAAATTGGTGGGAGGATGGATACTGTAACATAGATGACCAATTTGTTCTAGTAATAGCCTATAGCAACCATTTGAGTAACCCCTGTTCTATGAGCTATCTGTTATTTCTTGTAAGTTTCATTCCTTGTTTGCAATACCTAATGCTACAACATAATTTATTGCCATAAGGATGAGTGTACTCTGTCATAATATTAACCTCTTGAGAGTGTAAAAGAGCCATAAACGACCACTAAATTGTCAGTTACTGCAATAGCTATAATTGTAGCAGTGCTTCCTTGGCTGATGCCATCTCCTTCTGCAATAGGATAATGTCTTAACCCAAAATTACCAAGGGGATTCATCCAAAAGTTTTCTCGTCTTTTAACAAATTTATTTTGTTAATTTTTCTGTTATTTCACTATAGTGAGAGACCTAATATGGCCTATAATTTAAGGTTCTTATAATTTCCACCACTTATGAGGAAATCAAATGTTCATGTGATTTTCCTCCATAAAAGGTTTGCAAATTTGCATGGATTTAGCAATTGTTTGGTTGTAATGGCTTCTATATATAGCATGATAATATTATTATTCCTCACATAAAAACATTTCATGAAAGAGTATTTCCCTTTGAAATCCTCATGCAATATTTTCCTTTTATCACATAAAGCTTCTTTGAGAGGTCGTACCTCATCTCCTAGTGTCTTGATCTTAGGCATACCTACTATTACCGATGAAATTATCATTGTTTGGGACCCAAAAAGTGAGAAAAACAATTACACATTTGTAGCCCTACATCTAGAGGTTGTTAACTTAAAGTCTTCATGCATGCCATCTAATGAGGATAAAAGAAAGGAGTTTGTGTGGATGACTAAGGTTAAGTGTGTTAGAGACGAGATTTTAGGACCAATAAAAGGACCCTCAAATTAACCTTTTGAAGGGTTGCTATGTGAATCAGATTCTGTAAGTTTGAATAAAGTTTTGATTCAAAAACAACACCAGGGACGACATGATAAGGTTTTCCTGATCAGAAAGAGCACCATTCTTCGAGCTCAAGCCATGATACAAATAGGAGTGTTCTTGGCCCTGGAGACAACCTTTTCTCTGCTAGAATGAAAATATATTTTTCATGAACTAAAGAGAGTCTGAATGTGGATGTTTTCACAAGAGCCTTAGAGGGTGGATTTAATGAAGTTATCAGCGATAAGGAGGGTTTCTCTCCCATAATATGCTAGTTTGGTAGTGATCAAGGACTTATAGGCTAATTGTTGCCTAGAATTTTGAGAAGTCATGATTCCATGGTATCAAAGGAAGGGAATGAGGACACTAACCCACTAGCAACAACACTTGTGGCTTGTAGGTACTCTTATTTTAGCATTTCACTCTTTTTCATGATGACCAAACACAGGGGAAAGGGACACTGCAACCTTGAGATGATGAAGTGGTTTCATTGGATCATTGATTTTTCCTTAACAACTCTATGTTGACATGTTCAAATTTGAGGGTTCTCAAAAACTCCTTACAGAGAACTTACCCCCAAGTGTTATAGACATTTTTGTGCCTTACAGCATTGAGCATGAAATGTCCATAATCTAAGGGATCCAAAGTCCCTAAACATGTTGTTCCTACCCCTAGAGGAACAAGGCTAACAAACCACAACAATTCACAGAAGTTCTCCACCTGAAACTGCTCAAAAACAAGTCAATTCAGGATCATGTCAATGGATCCACTGGCTACTTGCGCTGAATGTCAAAGCCAACACTGGCTACCTGCACTGAGCGAGAGTGGACATGTGGCAAGCTCATTTCTCAAGGTGTCAAAACCCAGGAAGCTTCCAAAATGACACTTGCCTCAGGGAATTCGACTGGTGATGAGTAAGAGGTTCCAAATCTCCAAGTGGAAGCAAGAACCTCCAAGTGGAATCAAGAACTGACAGAGGGAGAGGACACTAGTCAGATCTCAAGCTGACTCATCCTCTCTCCAAACATCTATATATGGATCTCTCCTCCATGAGATCTGGGGGCTAGAATTTTGTGATTGCAAAGAATTGATGTTGGTTTGAGATTGGAATCATTGGGTGCTTAATGCTTTGAAGGGAGGTGAAGATAGGAATTCCATTTTCCTGGGAAGGAGATGCTGGATTGGAGCCCTCTGGGTTGTATCTCTTCCTGAACCTTGTTATTCATCAATAAAGCTATCTTGGTTTCTCCTATATACTGATGTATTCTTGATGTATGATTGCATTAGTATGTTTAGTTTACTTCTAATCCTGAACTAGTTATGATTATGAATCTATGTCTTTGTGTAGTGTTCTTCTCTTGTGATCTTGCAGAGACCTGTTGAAGCTGGGTGAGTGAGAAGGCAAGTAGCTGGGAACACCCAAAGAGAAGAGAGGCCGGATCGAGGGACAAACGGAAGACACCGATTAGTCCATCCATCTCTCTTCATTCTTAATTCATAAAGGAAGAATACTAGAATAGCTGTCTCTGTTTGTTGCTAAGGCACTGTCACACCTTAGGTGGAAAGGATCGTCCTGCATAGGCATTTTTCCCCACAAAAAATTGGCGACTCCGCTGGGGAGATTTTTTTTAGTCATTTTATTTGTGTCTCTATCATTGTTTGTTTCATAGACTCAACAGCAACAATCGAACTGTCTCTGCTCTTCTCAGTTGCAAAGTAGACAGTTGCTGCCTTGATCCAATCACTGGATTTGTCTATGATCTGAACAATGGACTCACAAATGATTTGATGATCCTTTGTGATAGATATTAGTACCCCCTCAAAGCATCCCCTTGATTGTACCTTGCTTGTGGTTTTGATTTGACCTGAAACTGTTGATTAATCAGCAATCTGTGACCCAGAACCCAGTGAGAAACGAGAGTTTCTCCTTCAGCGCGACCCCAGTGAAGGGATTCTACATTTCAACGCAGGTCCCGTGAAGGCCACCTGCGCTGAATGTCAAAACCCCAGTGTTGAGGTTGCGCTAAACCAGTTTGTCCTTGTGCAGCTAGGGTTCTCTGCTCTGTGTTACCCTGTTTTGATCTCTGATTTTTGCAGCCTGTAACCAGCATAGGTACCAGTCTGATAACTCCTTTTCTCTACTTAAATTCTGCCTCCTTTTGTACAAAAAGACTGTGAGTGTTTTTATGTGTTTGTGGCATCATTTACAGTTTTCCTTTGCATGAGTGAAATAATCATCCTGTAGCCCTTGATTCAGATCTGTTGATTGCGATCTTAGGAGAGAGTTCATTAGCTGTTTACAGTTGATTATACATTTGCTTTTGCTTATTGGTTTGAGTTTGTCTCTTTTAAGTGTCAAAACAAGTGTTCATTTCGAAAGTCGTAAAGTGTTGTAATCTCTTCTACCCTTTCTGATTTCGAAAAAGTAAACTTGTTTGTACTTGTCATTTAAAAGCAAATTCAAAGTTGTACAAAAAGCTTTCTTTGTAGGCATCAATACTAAGAAAGCGGAAAACAAACACCTGCATTGTGCATTTGCATTTTGATAGTTTGCATGCTTGATTTAGGAAAAAGTGCATTAGAGTGTGTTGATTGCTCTTTAATAAAAGATGGTGTCTTTCTTTTCCCTTAGTAGCTAGGATTTTCAAAGTTGAAAAGATATAAAGCTTGCTTATCATCTTCAGACTGCATTTAGGAATTGTATCATACATCTCGTGGTGATCCAGAAAGGCAAACTTCTAAAAAGATCAACTTAAAATAAACTGAATGAACTTAACAACGCTTTGCAACATAACGCACAACATAGAGGTCTAGGCTAGAGACATGTTCCGGCGTCGTTAAGCCTGGTGACTGTCGATCTCGTTGAAGGTGGGTGATTCCTCCTGAGGGACGATAGCGCTAGTACGGATTGTGCTCCCACGTACCGTCGCGTATATATTGGGAGACCCCTATAGGCATAAAACCTTTATCCTTAGGAAGCCGTGTCGGCCGCCCTACTGATCGCAATGCACTGAACACAGCATTCAAGAAGATTGACTGCCCATACCCTAAAAAGTATTCTGTGGTTTTGCGAAAAGTTTGACACACCCTTTGCCTAGAACTCCAGAGCAGTTCCTTTTGGCCTTTTTCAGACTCTATAACAGAAAAAGTCCATCCGAGCATTTGTCACTTCGGGCTCGTTAAAACATCGAAGGAGACTAGAATAATCTTTAGCTTTTTCTCGACTCTTTAAAAGTGAAAAAGCAAGTTGTGTCTAAAGCGTCATTAACAATTTATTTTAAAAGGAACAATCACCCTTTATTCCCGCGTTGATCTTTAGGTTGAAAAGATGGAGCCCACCAACCAAGGAATTCCCCTTGGTGGAAATCCTAGTCCCTTCTCCTCTTGGGGAGATGTTGGTGCACCCCACATGGCCACATTGTCGCTTCCAGGACTGACAATTGGCCTGCCTGTCTGGCTCTTTTCAACCAATGTCATCCAGAACACCACTGTTCCTGAACAGTCAAGTCAACAGTTAGACCAGACCAGAGTTTCCCACCAGCCTTCTACTTCATCTTCCTCTCCTCCTTCCTCTTCGCTTGACGGAACTGGTAAAACAAAAAACCGAGTTCCTAAGGAGAAGAAGGAGAAGAAGAGGAAAGAGAAGAAGAAGAAGGAGCCAAAGGTGTCTGGGGGCAAACAAGTGGCATCTGACAAAAATCCACACACAGCACTGGCAAGGCCTAAATCGCCATGCGTCATATGCAAGGGAGACCACTTCCATAGAGATTGTCCCTGCATCCCTCGGATACTAAGGGACTGGTCTCCCCGTTTGCACAATTCGGTAGCGTCGACCTCTGATAGCCATGTTGACTGCTCACCGTCAACTAGCGGGAGTGAAGCCCCAGGACAGAGAGGGAAAGCTAAATTTCCCTGCAGACTGTGTGAAGGCGACCATGCCATCCACCGTTGTCCCTTCTTAGATGAGGCAAAAAGAGTTCTGGAAGATCGCCCGATTTTACGAGCGCAACTTCCTCCTGGATATCAAAGACTCCTGCCAAGTCCTTCGCTAGTTGAGAACCCGGCTGGCCCGCTCAGGTGGTCAGCCGAAGCACCTATCATTGAAGATGAACCGTCTGAATCCATACCTGATGAAAGTCTAAAGGTTGAAACGGCAGTTGACCCGGTTTTGCCTTCAGAGGCTCTATCTTCTAATGATACCATCACAGAGGAGAATAAAGACGACACTATCCAAATTCTCTTCATCAACACTGACTCTGATGAACAAGGGGGCGATGCCCCCATTCCTTTATCACAGGAAGGAAGTTCGTCAGAGCAATATCCGGCTGTCTATTTGGTCCCACCGCCAAGCAACGTAGTTGTCTCGTTTGACTCGAACCAACTAGGCAGACCCCGGTTGCCAGCAAGTATACCATTCAGAATTATCGTTCAAATATACAGAATGGTAATGGCTGGCACTATTATTGATGAGGGGGCATCTGTGAGTATCCTTTCCTCTATTGCTTGGAAAGCGCTTGGCTCGCCAGCGCTTTTGCCTGAAATGAGAAATCTATTAGGCTTTGATAAAGGAACCAGTCGACCTTTAGGGATCCTCCCCAATGTGCCCGTAACATTGAAAGGGAAGACTGTTCAAATGAACGTGATGGTCGTTCAAGGACCCTTGGATTATAACCTACTCCTTGGACGAGACTATATATATTGCATGGGAGCCATTGTCTCCTCACTCTTTAGAGTAATGTGTTTTCCGCATGAAGGGAGAATGGTCAAGCTCGTGGACCAACTTTCATTCCCCGGATCACGCATCGCAAATAGTCATATACCATCCCTAAATGGTCTATTCACGCAAGAAGTGTCTCAACCCACGGTCCGTCCTCCTGATGAGCGTGAGTAATCCGGGAGGATATGACTGGAACCCAGGGGGCATGCGTCCTGGTCTGCTTCGGCAGGGAAACTTTGGGTATAGGGTAGGTTTCCGCGGGAGAATATGACTAGTCCGTACCCCGTCCGTCTAGGAAGAGGGGTTGTTCTAGAATAAGATTCTTTTGTCAAAGTTATGTGAGTCGGTGGGCGTCGTTGCTCACCGTTGGTAGACATCGCTGAAGAAGTGTCTTCTTTGCTCCGCGAACGAGACAATCTTTGGGTAACCTGAAAGAGGTAGGCCTCTCTCGGCAAGACAAATGTTTTGGCGGAAGTGAAGTAGCGGTAACCTTGAAATCGTACTTTATGCCTGGGGGCATGCAAACCTTTTGGAGTGCAAGCAAGGGGCGTCTATTTATTTTTTAAATTTTTAGGACCTCTAACCCTTTAAACTCGTAGCATTAGTCGTTTCCGAACTTGCATAACGAAAGGATCCGGGGCAAAGCTTCGTGAGATGAAGCTCCATAAAAGATAGAATCTCAATGAGACACTCTTATCATATGACTGGTATAATCGAGCAGTTTTAGCACACAATTCATGCTCGTTAAAAAAATAAACGCAAGATCCGAGCAGTTTTAGCACATAGTTCATGCTCGTTAAAAAATAAACATAAGATTGAGCAGTGTTTTCCTGCATTCAAGCTCATTAAAAAATCAACCACCACCCGGTAAATAACCACTGTGAATGTAACCTTATCTGCCATTAAAGCCTTGGTCGTGTTTGCACCATCACCTCCACTTTTCATTTGGCCGATCGTTCACCTCCGTATGATTGTTTACCCATTTTGAGGAACAGCTGCGAAGAGTGATTCCACCTAGCCATCCTTGTGACACTGCCGTGATTGGAAAATTCCAACCTGTACCTGGAATCAACTGCTAACCCTGTTTATCACTCGTTCCTCAAAAGACGAGTCTTCTTTAAGCTCTTTTCAACTGACTCGTAAAATATGAAAAGATTGCCGAGTCCTTGGCCTTCCAGCTCGTTAAAGGGACAGGAAGTGCTATCCCTCCTCTAGATTTTAATCTTTTTGGACCTGAGGGATTATTGCACAAAAGATCGAGCGCTTGTTTTATTCGGCTCGTTAAAACTATCGAAAACTCATCCCTTTTGTATTGTTTTATACTTTTTCGGACTTAAGGGATTAGATGACGAAAAAGGAACTTTTGGAGTTAACTTTATGTACCTTTTCAGACTCTCTAAAAATGAAAAGGACCGAGTTATCTTTGTCGTTAGACTCGTTAAAATCACTAAATAGCGACAAACTTGTCTTTAGACGAGAATGAGTTTCACTATCGCTAGGCTCGTTAAAACATAGCGATGGGCTTGCCCGAAGGGCAGGTTATAGAACAAGCATATGTTATCCTCCTCAAGCTTGACAAAAATAAAGAGGTACTGGTCAGCAATGACTGGGGAAAAATTGGGAGAAACTAAAGAAAACTTTGATGGTAGCAAGTCGCTCTTGAACATGACACTTTTCCTTTGTACCACAATCGGGTTGGGTTGTTTCATTCACCGGTCACATCACCATGGTCTCGCCATACCATCCATAATTGGGGTAATGCTACCGGTCCATCGCATCAGTGTCGCCATATGTTCAAGAGAAGTCGTTCAGAAAGAGTCAACCGTGTCGCATCCACTGCCATACATTATCCTTCATCCGTTCATGACCGCCACCCTGAATCATATGTCACAGATCGTTTTCACCTCCATCAAAATCATTAGCTCCGTTCCGTGTCATTGATGTGGGATTCATTAAGGCCCTCCTTTGACGGATCGCTTCTTGTCGACATCAACTCATTATCCAAGAAGTTGATCTAGGGACAACCCCTTCAGTACTTTGAAGCTTGCATGCCTCAATGGCAAGTTTCTCACTTCTGGCGACAGGTATACATCAATGACCTTCGACCGAAATATTTTGCGTGGTGTTCGACGCCAAGTCCTTTATTCTCACCACGTGAATTGTACTGCAGTACCTTGAGGGTCATTATCATTATCGGTGATTCCTCTCGCGCTTGTTAATGATTTACCTCACTGACAGGTAATCAAGTGATGTCTTTCCATGTTCGACTTCAGAACAATTCTCACATGGATCGACTTGTACTTAGAGTGAAGATCGAACGAGTTTGAAGACCCCGGATCTAGTTTCATCCATCCGGGCTGCGATATATATTCAGTAAAGATAAAGACATTTGACATGTACATCATTGCAGCAGATGATCATCCTACTCAAAGGATGATAATTTCATCAAAATTATCAGTCTACCATCAGACGATTGTCTGTTCTATGTACAAAGAAATGAATTTATAAAGCTGAGCATGGGAATGCCAGCCTCAGCTAGATCATGAAAGCAGTATGAAAAGTAATGTATTGTATTGTATCTTATTACAGGTCTCCTCCCAGCATTGGATGAACTTCGGATCCTCCTGGATAAAGCATTTCACCCGATAAACGACCTCATACTTTAGGGGGCAACTGTTATAGACATTTTTGTGCCTTACAACATTAAGCATGAAATGTCCATAATCTAAGGGATCCAAAGTCCCTATACATGTTGTTCCTACCCCAAGAGGAACCAGGCTAACAAACCACAGCAATTCACAGAAGTTCTCCACCTGAAACTGCTCAAAAACAAGTCAATTCAGGATCATGTCAATGGCTCCACTGGCTACCTACGCTGAATGTCAAAGCCAACACTAGCTACCTGTGCTGAGCGAGAGTGGACATGTGGCAAGCTCATTTCTCAAGGTGTCAAAACCCAGGAAGCTTCCAAAATGACACTTGCCTCAGGGAATTCGACTGGTGATGAGTAAGAGGTTCCAAATCTCCAAGTGGAAGCAAGAACCTCCAAGTGGAATTAAGAACTGACAGAGGGAGAGGACACTAGTCAGATCTCAAGCTGACTCATCCTCTCTCCAAACATCTACATATGGATCTCTCCTCCATGAGATCTGGGGGCTGGAATTTTGTGATTGCAAAGAATTGTTGTTGGTTTGAGATTGGAATCATTGGGTGCTTAATGCTTTGAAGGGAGGTGAAGATAGGAATTCCATTTTGCTAGGAAGGAGATGCTGGATTGGAGCCCTCTGGGTTGTATCTCTTCTTGAACCTTGTTATTCATTAATAAAGCTATCTTGGTTTCTCCTATATACTGATGTATTCTTGATGTATGATTGCATTAGTATGTTTAGTTTACTTCTAATCCTGAACTAGTTATGATTATGAATCTATGTCTTTGCGTAGTGTTCTTCTCTTGTGATCTTGCAGAGACCTGTTGAAGCTGGGCGAGCGAGAAGGCAAGTAGCTGGGAACACCCAAAGAGAAGAGAGGCCGGATCGAGGGACAAACGGAAGACATCGATTAGTCCATCCATCTCTCTTCATTCTTAATTCATAAAGGAAGCATACTAGAATAGCTGTCTCTGTTTGTTGCTAAGGCACTGTCACACCTTAGGTGGATAGGATCGTCCTGCATAGGCATTTTTCCCCACAACACCAAGTTAGAGCCATATGCTATCTACCAGTTTGCAGATGGATTGGAATATATATTCTATAATTTGGAATATGAGGGGATTCCTCTGGAAGGAAGCCTACGATGATATATATGCAATGACATCATTATTAGAGTTTTATTGATGTGTCCATGAAACACATGAAACTTCTGCAGGATTTAGTGTGATGTTGTCCCAAGAAAAAAAGTATTAACTACAACAGTTTTCCTTTTACAGTGAAAATGGCCTTGGCAAGAAAATGCAAATCACCTCTTGTAGCCTATCTTATGGGTCCAAAGGGAAATCAAAGATTTCTCTCATCATGCTATCATTTTAATAGGAAGGAGTGTCGTTGATATGTATGGACATTTAGTACATCACAGTGATGACAAAATCAAGTGTTATTGAAGGTTTGATCTTCGACGAAATGTAGTGCTATCACACAACTTGTTCTTACAGATTGTAACATGTCCTTTCATATATGTGGAGTGAGTATCATCTAATTAGAATATTATGGTACAAGTTGGCACTAATATGCATCAGTAAGTTCCGAGTGTAGACCTATGTAGAAATATTATATTATAGAGCTTCCCAGTGAACTAATTATGGGGAACTTTATTGTTGAACACGTGAAAAGATTTGCAAAGTAAACATATATTGAACTACAATTTGTTTGTTGTATTTCAAAGCACAAAAGAAAGGGAATGTTGGTGTTGTTTTAAATAGGGATACACAATTAATTCAATGCAATGGAAGTGGTTACATACATTGTAAACAAACAACAACTTCTCCATACACAAGATTCATTAGTAGATTTGTTGGTGAATAATCCTCTAGTTGCATCTTTTTTTCTTATCCTTTGAATTCATCATAAGTGCCTAGATACCTAGAATAGAGTCACCCAGTTATAGTAAATTCAATTTGTTTCATGACCTTAGATTGGTGGTGTGTTCTGATATTGAGAATAGTACAAACAGTTGCCCAGTGATGCAGTGGAAACAAAGCAAGCCATGAAGGTACTTATGGGAGAATTGTAATGCCTAGCCTAGAGATGTTGATGAAACATGATGCTAAAGTGGTTTTTTTTTCTTTGGTTTGTTGTTTTTATTTCTTTTAGTAAAAATTTGAGGCACTTGAGATTACTCAAATTTAAAATCAATCGTTTTTGGTCTCTTGAATATTTTGTAGTTAATATTGGGACGAGTTTTTTTTGGGATATAAAGGGAAAATTCCCTCGTAGTATCACAACATTGGAATGGGAGAACAATTTTATCTCTGCTTATAGAAAAGAAAACCCAAATTTTCTTTTCAATGTGTAAGTCCTACTTTCCCAACTAGCTTATTTGATTCCATGTATTAATAAGTTATATGTTTTATGCAAAAGATAAAAGGTAATTTTATTTGTGGTTTTTTTACATGTAGGTGTGGATTTCAAGTATGAGTACTACCAAATATAAGAATCTCTCAAGAAGCATTTAGCAATATGAAGGATAGAGTCTGGAATTTGCAAAAATGAGCAGACTAAAGAGAACATTGATGTTGTTTTCTTGCGATTTGATGATGAACACATGAAGGTATTTGAGAATTGTGTTAGGAAGATCCTCATGTCATCAGGGTCAACAACCTTTACCAAAATCATAAACAAATGGAATACTGCACTAATAGGTAAGTGCTTCTAGTTATTTCATATTGAATTGTACTAGTTTTTCATGTCTTTGTTTGCATGATGCTCCAAGCTATTTTAGATTGTCAATTTGAATACATTTTCTTATTTTAGACGTTTATTACATACTAGTTTATCTTCTTTGATTGGTGTAGGGATCATAACCTATTTCCATGAAACAACAGTGCATACACATGAGCTTCTTGATCTCCTTGTCAAATGTGAAAATAAAATTCAAACACGTATAAAGATTGGTTTGAACTCCAAGATGCCAAGCAGGTATCTTGTGTCTTTTCATAGGAAAAGGATAGTAATATGCATAAAGGAAATACTCAGTAAACTTAAATTGCTTGGTTAGATTTGAATATTATTTTGAAAATTTATGTTTTGTAAATTAGGTTTCCTCCTGTTATATTCTATACATCCAAGGAAATTGGAGGGATTGGAATGCTATCTATGGGCCATATTTTAATCCCACAAAGTGACCTACATTATAGTCTACAGATGGATGTTGGAGTTACACACTTTCATAGTGGTATGAGCCATTAGGAAGATCAACTTATTCCAAATCTGTATCAATACATACAAGTAAGTGTAGGCAATTTATCTCTAGTTGAATCTATTTAAAAGTGCAAGTTCAAAGTTGTGTGTTGAGATAACAATATGGTCTATGGCATCCCTGGGAGAGTGAATTCATAGACTCTCAATGTGTTTGGGTTGAATATGATTTAAAGAGGCAGGAAGCACAAGCCCAGAATGTATAATTAACTCATGAGGTTTTTGAGGTATTCTTTCTGCTACATTCTCTTTATAGTTATTGAACCTACTATGTTTACAACACTTACTTATTTTTCTTGGATATTACAGGATTCATGGGACCAAGGTATTCCTCACATTAATACTCTATTTCAAAAATATAGACACACATTGGCTTATGGTAAAGGTTGGAGGGTACGAACAAACTTCAAACAATATCAAGTGTTGAAACAAAATCCATTTTTGTGGAATCATCAACGACATGATGGGAAGTTGTGGAATCTAAATAATTATTGAACATATGTTATTCAAGCTCTTGGTGGAGTGGAAGGCATTTTGGAGCCAATAGAGAACCATACTAGTGATACTCTTAAAGCCAATACGCTGCATGAGACACACATATACAAGCTAATGGTCAAGTCTTTATAAGAGTTGGTGAATTCACCCGCAATACCTTGGAAACACTACGATAATGTTTTGAAGTGATGAAGCAATATTTCATGTGTATATCATAGTCCAACCAATATTAAGTTGAAAACTCATATTGTAATATTTGACATTTCATATAATATAATGTGGTTGAAATTATTTATAGTTGTACTTGATATTTTTTAGTATTGTATTTAACATATGTAACTTTACATTTTCATATTAGATAAACATGCATATTGTATGACATTTTTTTAATTTAGTCACAAAAAAAATACTAATTAATTTATGTTGATTAATAATAAACACATAAAATCAACCTAAAACTACTAAATTAGTAGTCTATATTGATTAATGAGTAACAAAAATAAAATGAATATACAAGGACTAAATTAGTCATTTATAATTATTACTAATGAAAGTAAATCAAATGAATATAAACTATTGAATCAATCGTTTATATAATGAATATGAAACCACAAAAATAAAAGTAAATTACTTCTGTAAATGATAAATTTTAGATTACAAATGGCGACTAAATTTTGCATATATACAACTATTAGTAGCTAATTTATAGTATCTTATAACACGACCAAATTTAGTCATATTTCTTTCATTAATTTATTTCAAATGATGACTAAAATTTTCATATATACGACTATTAATAGCTAATTTACAGTATCTTATATCATGACCAAAATTTGGTCATATTTATTTAGTCATTAATTGGTTTTCTTGGGTGATCATATAGCAGTATATTTTACTGTGTATTTGGTCATTAATTATGACAATAAATGACTAAATTAATGACCAAATTTATAATTAAATATACTACTAGATGATAAAATTGAGACAAACAATTAATGGCTATGTGAAAAACGACTAAAAGTTGGTCGCGTTATAAGATACTGTAAATTAGCGACTGTTAGTCATCGACTGAAAAATGGTCATTTATATGAAAATTTTAGTCTTTTTTTAGTAACTGACTAGCCATTTTTTACTAGTGTATGGAAGGCTCCATTTATTGATTGGAGAAATTCTAGAAGGAATTTTTGTAGGTTTGAGTCTTTGAGTGCTAGGGACAATCAATGGGTTGAAGTAGTTTTGATTGATTTTTTAGCATGGATAGGACCTTGTAGGGGTTTTCTAGCCTTCATATGTTATCTGCAACAATTGTGAATTTTATGGCGCAACTTTGCTTTATATTTTATCATTATGTATTTTTTAGGAAAGGTCTATTTTAGTACTTCAATGTGGAATTTTTGTACATGTATGTTCATTTTTAGATGGAGTATAGGGTCTTGATGTGAGATCCATTTTCTTATTGATTGTTTCATGACTGACTGTAGGTGGTCATGTTTTCTAGAGTGAGATTTCTTTCCAGGAGAATGTTTCCTAGAAGGAGAAACTAGCCACTCATTTGTCAACACATTTCATGTACTCTTTTATCACTGAAATCTATCAAGTGGTCTAGTTATGTTAGCAGGCTCAAAGATGTAGCCCAAGAGGGGTTACGTCCTTCAATTTTTTTTTTTTTTGTCTTTCTTCTTATTTTCCTTTATGAGTTTCATGATGATATGTTGCTCGTTTAAATTTCACATCAAAACGAACTCATTATCCTTGAAGAGACCATGAGGAAGGAGAAGTTCCCCTCCAATAGTACATAGTATGGTTGTCACTATAGATAGCAATACAACTACCTAGAAGTTTGATGAAGTAATCTCATCCTTACTGTTGGAGGAGATGAGATGGAAAAATATGGAGAGCTAGAATGAATATTCCTTTCCTATAAGAGGGTAGTCCCAAAACAGGAAGAAAAAAGTCCTGAAGTGGGGGATCTAAGTATAGAGGGAGATCGAAATCTCCAGGAAAACCTGTAAAGGTATGTTGGGAATGCAAAAAAGAATGGGACCACAAAAGTGACTATAGATCTAAAACTCTTGAGAAAGGAAAGGGATCTGATGATTCTCCTTTTGTAGAGGTGAAAACCACCTTAGATGAAATTGGGGATGTGTACTTGGATTCTCCTTCAAGTACACATATAGATCATGAAGTGTGGTTGATTGACTTAGGTGCATCCTTTCACTTCACTCCCCATAGGGAGTGGTTCTATGAGTATGAAAAATATGGTGGTGGTGATGTTTTCGTAGGGGATTACAGGAAGGTCAAAATCATAGGATGTGGAAAAGTCAAGATAAAGTTGCAAGATGGAAGGATTAGAACACTTCTTAGTTTTTCGCATATTTATGCATTTGCTAGAAATATGATTTCTATAAGTAAGATGGATGATGCAAGTGTAAAAACATTGTTCTAGAAAGATACCTGCAAGATGTTTCAGGGAGCACTCATATTAATGCAAGTAGTTTAGATTGGAACTTTGTACAAGCTTCTCGGTAGCACTATTATGGACAAGTGCAATAGTTCTGTGGTTCTTGAAAGTGGAGCACAAAATATAGTGGTATAAGCATATAAGACTATGTTGTGGCATCAAAGAATTGGAGATATTGGAGAAAATTCACTTTAAATACTGCATGGTAATGGTATGTTAGAAGGTATGTCTAATTTCTCTCTAGATTTCGATTTATGTGAAAAATGTGTATATGGGAAGTAGAATAAGGTGAGTTTTCCCTCTGGTGATATGAAGGCGAAAGGGATATTAGAGCTTGTGCACAATGATGTGTTTGGACCTGTTTTGGTTCCATCTATGGGTAAATATGTGTACTATGTATCATTGATAGATGAATTATCGAGGAATACATGGATATATTTCCTGAGGAAGAAATATGAAGTCTTTGACAGGTTTAAAGAATTTAAGGCTCTGGTGGAAAATTAGAAATAGAAGAAAATCAAGGTGTTGAGGACAGATAATGGTGGAGAGTTCTATAAGAAGGAATTTGAAGAGTTATATAAAAAGTGTGGTATATAACGACAAAAGACTACTCTGCACACACCTTAGAAAAATGAAGTTGCAAAAAGAATGAATAGGACATTGATGGAAAAGGAAAGAAGCATGCTCAGTGGTGCTGGGATAGGACAAGAATTCTGTGTAGGGGCAGTGGAGACTACATGTGACCTGTTTAATAGGTCACCTTCATCAGAGTTGGAGGATAAGACTCCACATGAGTTATGGACTGGTAAGAAACACTCTCTCTCGCATCTTAGGGTATTTGACTGTAATGTATATGTACATGTTCCAAATGCGTAAAGAAGCAAGTTGGATGGTAAATATGAAAAAGCATTGTTATTGGGTATAAGGATGGTTTATAAGGTTATAAGATTTCAAACCCAAAAAAAAGAAGGTTGTGTATAACCAAGATGTGGTTTTTAGAGAGGTGAAATATGTTATTAAAGATGAAGTCCTACCAAAGGAACATGAAAAAATAGAGTTTAAACTAGAGGAAGAATCAAACTCTACAACAGAACATGAATCATAAGAGGAATATCCAAAGACTCTAGTTTTGAGAAGATCAATTCAAGAGAGAAGAAAAATAGAGAGGTATAGTCCATATTATTTATGTTCAAATTTTTATTTACCTATTACTTATGATGATCCAAGAATTGTTAGGGAGGAATTGGATTAAAAGGACGGAAAACTTTGGAAAGAGGCCAGGGTTTGATGAAATGAAATATTTGGACAAAAAATGAGGCATGGGATTTGGCGGACTTGCTAATTGGAAGGAAACCCATTGGCAATGAATGGGCGTTTAAGAAAAAGATGAATACGAAAGGCAAGGTGGAGAAACAAAAATATTTCTTGGTACCAAAAGGTTATTTCCTAGGCATTGGGAATTTATTTTAGTGATAATTGTTCTCCTATTCCAAGATAACTTCTATTAGATTAGTTTTATCAATTGCTACTACTTTTGATTTTGAGGTAGAATGGACTGATGTGAAGACAACATTTCTTCATGGTGATATAGAAGAAGAGATCTACATCAAGAAACCTCAATGGTTTGCATTGAAGGGAAAGAAAGAACTGGTATGCAAGTTGGAAAAGTCTTTTTATGGACTGAAGCAAACACTAAGAATGTGATATAAAAAAAGTGATACATATATACGGGGACTTAGCTTCACAGTGAGAAAAAAAGATCATTGTGTGTATTTTAAATTAATTGGTGACTGTATTATTTATTTGGTCTTGTATGTGGATGATATGCTATTGATTGGAAATGACAAAGAAATTATCAAGGATTTGAAGACCCATTTTTCCTCCAAATTTGACATGAAGGATCTTGGTGCTACAAATTATATTTTGGGCATGGAAATTAGACAAGATCGGGCAAAGAGGAAGCTCTGGTTAAACCAGAGGAAGTATGTCGAAACAATATTGTAGAAGTATAATATGCACGATAATAGACTACTGAAGGATCCTATTCCTGTAAGTGTCAAGTTATCTATTGAACAGTGTCCCAAGAAACAGGAAGAGGAAGAGGACATGTCTCGTGTTTCATATGAGAGTGAAATTTGTAGCCTTATGTATGCAAAGGTATGTACTAGAACATACATTGCACATTCAGTGGGAGTATTGAGCAAGTTTATGTCAAAAACAGGGAAGGAGCATTGGACAAAAATGAAGCGTGTTTTTAGGTATTTGTGTGGCACTAGTGATTATGGTTTGTGATACCAAGAAATACTAGGATTAGGTAAAGTTTTGGACATGGATGGACTTGTTGGTGCAGACTAGGCTAGAGATCTAGATCAAAGAAGATCTACGAGTGGGTATGTGTTTAACCTATTTGGAGGAGCAGTTAGTTGGATGAGCAAAAGACAATCTATATTGGCACTTTCAACTACAAAGGCTGAATACACGGCATCCACTCATGTAAGAATGGAAGCAATTTGGTTGCATAGATTATGTTCAAGTATCGGGTTGGTACAACGAGCTCTAAGGATAGATTGCGATAGCCAAAGTGTAATTTTATTGACAAAGAACCTCATCTATCAATGAAAGACAAAATACATTGATGTTTAGTATCACTTTATGAGGGATATGGTAGAAGACAAAATGGTGTTACTAGTAAAGGTGGAAACTTTCAAGAATTTTTCATATACATTGAAGACATTTGTGAGCACTAATAAGTTCTCTTAGTGTAGAGAAACAATGGGCATTGCAATATTGGACCAATGACTAAGCTCTCTTGTGACCCTTGTGTGGAAAGAAAACAGGGGGGAGAGTGTTGGGTATGTGTTATATTATTTCCATGAATAGAAACATGTAGACCCAATAATAGTTGGGTTGACCCAAGGATGGGAGATGAACCCAAAGATGGTGGGCAGACCTACCCATGGTTTTATGCATGGGTTTTTCACATGTTTTTGCACATGATGGTTTTCTACCCATGGTATTTTTTAGATTTGGTCAATCTTGTGTTAATGGATTGGGGTTTATGAATGCTTTGACATGTATATATATTTATTGTGACATTGAAAGGAATATAATGAAAAATCAACCTGGTAGTCCCAATTTTGGGATCTAGGGGAAAATATCTGTGTATATTCTTTTATGTTCTCTCCATTATATATTTTTCTGTTTTAAGAATTCGTTTGCAAGTAATTTCTATACAGGGTTAAAACCTACAATTATGATGAGAAATATATCATGCATGTAACCAACATTGAATTAGAAGGAGACCATGAAAAACCAATCATAAAATCACACATTAAACTAGAACTTGTGCTCATAGATCATTAGTAAATAATAACACATATAACATATGCATAATGCCAACCAAGTTAGGGACTCCCATGTGCAACCCGATCATAGATTGGGCTTAACCAAATATTTCTTCTAGCCGAATCACCTTCATGGCATATTCCAAGCATAAATGTGGGATCACATGGGATAAACCAAAACATAAGAAACAAGGAGTCTAGAGGTTATACCACCTCCACCCTCAAGTCACATTGATCTCACTTAAAATGATGTAGAGTTCACCAAAACAAATACAAGCTAGGATGCCTCATGATTTCTTCACCATACCTAGAGGAATTTTCCTTTCTCCAACTACCTGTTAAGAGCTTCTCAGAGAAAACCATCTCCACCCTCAATCCTTGGGATTTTCCTGAGACCACCTTAACAGGATCCAAAATGTACCAACAATATAAATCTCAACCAAAGGGAAACCCATTACATCATGCCTATCTAGGAAATGGAATAGGAATCACTATACACCATTGTCAATTAGGAAATTCTATGCCAATGACAACAAAATAATCGATAAACCAAATGCACAAACCATTCATTCAAATCCCAACAAGATAATCACACATGCAACCTGTTACTTGCAAAATCTAGTTACTAGCTTCTATTCAAATATTCTTCTTGTGCTCTCTTGCTCTTTCATGGCTTGCTTACTTGCGTATTCATTGTGCTCTCTCCTCTTGCTATATATTCTCTCTCCTCTTTTCCTCTCCTTGTCCAAGTGAATGCTAGAATGTCCAAGAGTGTGATAGAATTTTCTCTCCCTTTTTCTTTTCCTTTTTTGTCAAATTCACTTTCATGTATATTCTTGTCTCCTCATCTTCCTTTTCTATTATATTCCTTTATTTATTGCATTAGTTCCCATTTATCACCCTTTTCCTTTTGCTAATTCCATTGCCAATTTCCATATCCAACAAATAAATAATCAACCACAAGTGGATCCCAATGAAATTTCCCCCCCTCCATTTAGCTTAGGATATGTGTCCCATGATCTTGGTTTGATTTTTATTTTACAATGTCCATACCTTATTTACTAACATGGAAGTTCAACCCGAGGTTTTTATTGTACTACTACTTTTCTTCAAGAGTATCACTCTTTTCATTTTGGTGTGAAAGAATTTTTTATGCATCGTAATTGATATCTCACAAAGTTCACACAATTTCCATCACCAAAGCTATGTGTATATCATCTTATATGTGTTCATTTAAACCAAGGCACATCTTTGAGATCACTGATTTGGAAACCAACCATAATTTGGTTGGGGCTCCTACTCCAAATAGTGTGGGGTCTAATTGGGACTTCACATCAGGAAGACCCACTTCCTATTATCGACATCCAATACTATCAACAATTTCATAGATGGGAGAATTTTTAATCCATATCAATCCATGTTCACGATGGCTTCCTCAGGTTTGGAATTCTATTACAAAGAAATATTCAATGACATCACTAAAGTACTTGTACTCATGTCAAATTAACTGTCGTACAACATTCATTATACTTCTGTAATATCATACACAAGTAATGGGCTCATTTCTTATTAAGGTATCAATATAATCTTCATCTACTTCATTTTCAATCAATGGTATTTTTTCTCGATGTATTTGATGCAAAGAATTTATTAAAGTGAAGTAGGAGCATTCGGGCCTAGTTGGCAATGTGATAGCATGATCACATGTTGTGACTAACAAGGGTGGGAAGACAAGAATTTAGTTAATTTTCTCTATTTAAATGTGTGAGAGTGTTTATTTATTGTCAAATATGAGAAAAAGGGTATAAGTGGTTGATTGATCCTCCCTGTGTGGAGATTAGGCTAAACAGTTAGATTTATTTGGCTTGAATAAAATATGAGGAATTTTAAAAGCTTGATTTAGCGTTGGTTTAGAAGAGAGTGAGTTTGAGGTGACTTTTTAGGAGAGAGTGAGAGATTTCTGGTTCTGAACCAGAATTGGTTCATGAACCTATTCATGTATAAAATGTGATCTTTTTGCATAAATCAGAGGTTGGATAGGTTAGCATAGGGGAGGATATATTTATTACATAGGTTTGAATCGAGTAAAAGGGAGCAAGGATTTCCAGATTGAACAGGGTCTCTTATTGTTGTAACCGAGCAGAGGGCCAAGAATCTGTAAACTTACTGTGCTGAATAAAATGATTTAGTGCGTGAACGTGTCATTTGATTGAAATCCTTCGCGTACCTTTGCATGTTTGCTTGCAGAACAAATCAGGCAATTCTTCTCTATTTTTATGCCTTAAATTATGAATTGCAGTGTTAACGCATAATCAGGTTCTTAACGTTATAATAGTAGTGGAGAGCTTCAAAGAAAACAGAGGAAACCTGTGAAAAGTGTAAGTCTAACAATATTGAAGAAACAATGGGAAAACACAATTATGCTAACAAACGGTGAAAAACATTGTTAGAATGAAAATCCAGACTTGAAACATTATAGGGAATGACCTTTATCCATATCATATCTGTAAACAAAGTCAGGTTGAAGCTCTTAAATGGAGGAGTTGAGTGCAATGGCTCAGTGATTGTGATCGAGCTATTAATCATTGACTGTCGGATTGTGAACCTGATTGACGGTCGTGATTAAATCAACCATCACATATCAGAGGGTTTGGAGATCACGGTTGTGGAGATTGGGGGTCAGATGAGTGGAGCGACTTAAGTGTGGAGATGATCATCTTTATAGATGCAGGTGAACAACACTTGAGATCTGGCCTATGCGTTCTGGGTGGAATCCTTTGTGTTTATGTTTAAAGCGAATATCTTCAGGAATGTGATGAAACATATGGAACAACGGACCCAATAATATTTATAGAGGTGGACTAATGCATTTGAGTTCTGTCTATTTGTTTTAAGCGGATTTTCCATGTTCTCCTTAATATTCTAGTAAAATTTTGTAAGCGGGTTTTAAGGCTTAAAGGTATATCTTAAATCGTCCGATAGTGTAAAGAGAACATGATAAGGTGTTTAGTCTGAGCTTAAAGACATAAGCTATATGGGAACACTTCCGATTGTTGGAATTACATTTAAATTGAGTACTTTGCATCATTTTTGGTATGAGAGCTAGCTCAATGCTCTGTAAAGCATGGTTTGGAAATTGAGTTGTAATCTCAGCATGTGTATGATTGCACTGAAGTGAATTTGATGTAGATGAGGATCAGACTACAAAGAACACTAAGATCAGAATAGAGAAGCAGTGAATGCCTGAGCAAGGTCTGGTACGAATGTTTAATTTGATAATTTTGCAGAGATGTATTTGAATGTTTAAAGAATAACAAGAGATTGAAATTTCAAAGGAGAAGATGTTTTCCTTTCAGGAAAATGAAATTTCTGGGTAATTTGATTGCATGTTTGATTTGATTGAGATGAAAGGTTTAGAAGTTAAAGCTGAAAAAAATATTGGTTTGTTGTGGCATTAAAGTCATTCAAATGATTTCAAGAGTATTGTGAAAACTGAGAATGATTGAAGATTGTTTAAATAATGTTGAAGGCAATGATATTGATGATTGAAAGAATAGAGATTGGGTTTAATAGGACTAAAGGAATAACCACTACAAGGAATGAATTTTGGGACTTGTAGGAGAAAGATAGGATTTGCTTGCAAAAAGGTTATTAGAAGGAATTGATAGTATCTGATCATAAATTGGCAATTATAATTGAAACTCAGATATAATCTTAATTGGTCTTGAAAAATTGAAGAGTCCATTATGAAAATAGAATGGGAAATAGTTGTTGACTATATGGAGTCCTACCGTATGGAATGTCTAAATGAAATAGTGAACATGTGAGTCCTTTGATTGACGGAATGGGAGTTAGTTTTAAGACATCTTTGAAGGAAATATTGCATATTTGAAAGGTACTTTGATGTATCTTGAGAACATTTTGTGCAAGTCAGTGGAAGTAGTGGAATTACTGAAAGGTGGAATGAAGTGTACTAGCATCATAGGATAGGAGCTATGTAAAGAAGATAGAGCAAGAAGAATTCTCATATGAGTAAAGGTGACAGTACCCAACAGTAAATGAATTTACTAAAGGAAGGAAGGAAGTGAGAAATTGGAGATACAGAGCCTAAAGCAAGGAGTATTCAAGAGGATATGAGAACATATTCCAACTGAGGTTGGGTAGAAGTTGTTGAGGTAGCTCCACAATTGTGATTGTGGATAGGAGATAAAAATTCTAGCAAGAGAAGTGCTAGGTAGAATTGTTAGACAATGAAAGGTTTGAGGAAAGAACCAATAGATGCCAAAGGACTAAACTCAAGAAAGTTTGCTGAGGCATGAAGGAGACTTGTTGTAGGTGAAATAGGAAAGGTTAGTTGCAGCTCACTAGTGAACAAGGAAAGTTCACCAGAGGAAGAAATGGAATTGACTATTGATAGTCATAACAGCGTACAAAGGAAAGTCATAGATAGAGGGAAAAGAGTGTTGAAGTAGTTGGATTCAAAGGAATGAGTAAAGAAGAAAGGGACATAGAGTTGGTTGGGATGAAGGTATAACTCAATCATTTGGAGAAGATGGTATTGAAAGGAATTAGAGAAAAATGGAAAAAAGGATTTTATGTGGGAAGAAGAGTTAAATGGCCCATCATGGAGTTGTTTTCTGAGAAATTAATGCTTCAAACAATTGATAATGAAGAAATAGAATACATCTATGAACCAGAAAAAGGATCTCTCCTTGGGGAAGGAGACAGTGATGACAGTAGAGAAGAATTGATCTATGCAGATCAGAAAGAGAGGAATGTACTGGTGGCATCCTCACAGACAAGAGGATCTCCTATTTTTGGGATTAATTATTTTTGTAAATGTAAAATTGCAGGTATGCAGCCTAAGGAATTTGAACTTGTGTATGAAAAAGTGAAAGGAGAAAAGGCAAGACAAGTAAGAAAGGATACACATAAGGACCTTCAAGGCTTCAGTTGGTCGAGGAAATTAAAAGGTATGGCTGAATGGTTGTTTCTTCTCTTAGTGAAAACTTATTTTATCATATTTCAAGGAATTTTAGCATGTATAGAAAACCAATGGGAAATGGAAACAGGAAAGGAAATAAGTGCATTGCAGATTTGTGAAGTGAAGAGAAGGAAAGCTGACAGATAGAACTTAGCTAAAGAAGTTAAGCCAAAGAAATCTCTGAAAGATGAAAATCTTATTAGAGAAGAGGAAGAGGCATTGTTGTCTTATTTGGACAAACTGAGTATTGGAAGTAATTGTGTAGAACATGAAGGTAGTCTACGAACTTATAATGAAGTTTCCAAGCATAGTCAAGAAGTTGCAGTCCCAGAAGTTTTCTTTGATGAGAAAGAAGTAAGATATGTTGAGGAAGAATTTCTCAATAATTTAGTGAACTATCAGAATAGTTCAGGGAAGCATGAGAAGTTGATCATTAAGGCTTTGAATGAAGAGCCTTGTAATTTTGAAACTGACATGTTGTGTATGTTCTAAGGTTTGACAGGTGATGAACAACAATTGGACAATGTGCTTATGCATGATGATGAAGAAGTGAGATTATTGGAAGAGATGGCTGAGACAGAAAGATATTTTGAGCATGTATTTAATAATTTTGAGAATGATGGTATTGACAGGGAAATTTTCATGATTAAAGGAGCTAAAGATAAACAAATGAAAGTTTGTGATGATAACCATAATGAAGTATTTTAAGTAGAAAACCAAAATGAAAATATTATGGAAACTGTGGAGGAATGCATGATGATGTTGATAGATGCAGGAGTTCAGAAATTTTTTGATTCTAAAGTGAATTATTTTATTGAATCTATAAACCACGAAGAAGCTCTAGAAAACTAGAATTTTGTTTATGTTGCAGGAGAAGATAACATAACATCATTTTGTTACAATAGTATAAGTATAGAGGATGAAAAGATACTTCATAATGATATGCTCCAAGAAATCCTAGCTATTGAATTGTTGAATGATAATCTCGTGATGGAACAAGAAATACTATATAGTGTAGAGGAAAGTATTGGAAAGAGAATTGATGACAGTTTCATAATGTTTGCAGAAGGACAGTATAAAGAGTTGATGGCAAAATCACCTATGAAGATCGAAAATCATAGCTATTTTGAATCTAACAATTGTAATGGAAAATATGTGTTATACAAGAAACAAGAGTCATAGACAAAGGACATGCTCATTGATTATGAAGGAATTGGCATTTTTTTGGAAAAGTTATTAGATAAATATGATAACGTAGAGGGAAGTATTATCTTTGACGATAATGGAAGGGAAGCTATAGAATACAAACAATAGTTTGTAAATGGTAGGGGAAAGGAAGATTTGGACAAAATTTTTGTAATTTATATGGTAAAGGAGAATGTATAGCATACAAATGTAAGTGGAATTCAGTTAAAAACAAATTGTAAGAAGGAAATTGAGAAATCGTGGAAGGTAAAATCAAGGGACAACAAGAAGGAGAAATTAACCACAGGAATTTGTATCAGCGAGAACAGACGACAATAGCAGATTAAGATTTGGAAATCTGGGAGAACAGAAGTGACAATGGCAAAAGAATTGAATCAACAACATGATGGGAGTGATGACGAGTTACAAAGTAAAATTTGGGATACTGGATGGACAACAGAAGAAACACATGACCATGAGGTCATGGAAACTTTCAACTCTGGGAGTCTGATGCAGGAGAATGTAGGCCTAATCAGCAATGTGATAGCATTATCACATGTTGTTACTAACAAGGGGTTGGAAGACAAGCGTTTAGTTAATTTTATCTATTTAAATGTGTCAGAGTGTTTATTTATTATCAAATATGAGAAAAAGGGTATATGTGGTTGATTGATCCTCCCTGTGTGGAGATCAGGCCAAATAGTTAGATTTATTTGGCTTGAATAAAATATGAGGAATTTTAAAAGCTTGATATAGAGTTGGTTTAGAAAAGAGTGGGTTTGAGGATACTTTTTAGGAGAGAGTGAGAGATTTCTAGTTCTAAACCAGAATTGGTTCATGAACCCAGTCTTGTATAAAATTTGATCTTTTCGCATAAATCAAAGGTTGGACAGCTTAAGATAAAGGAGGATAGATTGATTAGATAGGTTTGAATTGAATAAAAGGGAGCAAGAATTTCCAGATTGAACATGGTCTCTTGTTATTGTAACCGAGCAGAGGGCCAAGAATCTGTAAACTTAGTATGCTGAATCAAATGATTTAGTGCGTGAATGTGTCATTTGATTGAAATCCTTCACTTACCTTTGCATGTTTGCTTGTGGAATGGATCAAGCAATTCTTCTCTGTGTTTATGCCTTAAATTATGAATTGCAGTGTTAACGCATAATCAGGTTCTTATCATTATAATAGTAGCGGAGCGCTTCAAAGCAGACAGAGGAAACCTGTGAAAAGTGTAAGTCTAACAATATTGAAGAAGTAATGGGAAAACCCAATTATGATAATAAATGGTGAAAAAAACTGTCAAAATGAAAAATCGGACTTGAAACATTATAGGGAATGAACTATATCCATATCGGATCTATAAACAAAGTCGGGTCAGAGCTTTTAAATGGAGGAGTTAAGCAAAATGGCTCAACGATTCTGATCAGGCGATTAATCGTCAAATGTCAAATCATGAACCTAATCGATGGTCACGATTAAATCAGCGATCACATATCGGAGGGTTCAGAGATCAAGGTTGTGGAGATCGGTGGTCAGAGAGTTAGAGTTTGGGACTATTGATGGTCGGATGAGTGCAGCAACTTAACCGTCATCACGATCATATTTATAGACGTGGGTGAATAGCACTTGAGATTTGGCCTATGCATTGTGGGCCAATTCCTTTGTATTTATGTTTAAAGCGGAGATCGTCGGGAATGCGATGAAACATATGGAATGGCGGATCTGATAATATTTATAGAGGTGGATTAATGCATTTGAGTTTTGACTATATGTTTTAAGAAGATTTTTCGTGTTCTCCTTAATGTTCCAATAAAATGGTGTAAGCGGGTTATAAGGCTTAAAGGTATATCTTAAAGCCTCTGATAGTGTAAAGAGAACCTGATAAGGTGTTTAGTCCGATTTTAAAGGGTTAGGCTATATGGGAACGCTTCTGATTATTGGAATTACATTCAAATTGAGTACTTTGCATCAGTTTTGGTATCAGAGCTAGCTCAACGCTCTGTAAAGCATGGTTTGGAAATTGAGTTGTAATCCCAGCATGTGTATGATCGTGCTGAATTTAAATTGATGTAGATGAGGATCAGACTACAAAGGACATTGAGATCAAAATAGAGAAGTAGTGAATGCCTGAGGAAGGTCTGGTAAGAATGTTTAATTTGATAATTTTGTAGAGATGTATTTGAATGTTTAAAGAATAACAAGAGATTGAAATTTCAAAGGAGAAGAAGTTTTCCTTTCAGGAAAATGAAATTTCTGGGTAAGTTGATTGCATGTTTGATTTGATTAAGATGAAAGGTTTAGAAGTTAAATATGAACATAATAGTGGTTTGTTGTGGCATTGAAGTCATTCAAATGATTTGTGAAAACTGAGAATGATTGATGATTGTTTAAATATTGTTGAAGGCAATGATATTGATGATTGAAAGAATAGAGATTGGGTTTAATAGGACTGAAGGAAGAACCACTACAAGGAATGAATTTTGGGACTTGTAGGAGCAAAACAGGATTTTCTTACAAAAAAGTTATCAGAAGGAATTGATAGTATCTGATCATAAATTGGAAAATATAATTGACACTCAAATATAATCTTAATTGGTCTTGTAAAACTGAAGAGTCCATTATGAAAATAGAATAGGAAATAGTTGTTGACTATATGGAGTCCTATTGAATGGAAAGTCTAAATGAAATAGTGAACAGGTGAGTCCTTTGACTGATGGAATGGGAGTTAGTTTTAAGAATTCTTTGAAGGAAATATTGCAGATTTGAAAGGTACTTTGATGTATCTTGAGAAAATTTTGTGGAGGTTAGTGGAAGCAGTGGAATTGTTGAAAGGTGGAATGAAGTGTACTAGCATCATATCATAGGAGCTATGTAAAGAAGATAGAGAAAGAAGAATTCTCAGATGAGTAAAGGTGATAGTACCCAACAGTGAGTGAATTTATTGAAGGAAGGAAGGAAGTGAGCAATTGGAGATACATAGCCTAAAGCAAGGAGTATTCAAGAGGAGATGAGAACTTCCAACTGAGGTTGGGTAGAAGTTGTTGAGGTAGCTCCACAATTGTGATTGTGGATAAGAGAAAACAATTCCAACAAGGGAAGTGCTAAGTAGAAATTTTAGACTGTGAAAGGTTTGAGGAAAGAACCAATAAATGCCAAAAGGCTGAACTTGGGAAAGTTTGGTGAGACATGAGGGAGACTTGTTGCAGGTGAAATGGAAAAGGTTAGTTGCAGCTCACTAGTGAACAAGGAAAGTTCACTAGAGGAAGAAATGGAATTGAATATTGATAGTCATGATAGGAGTACAAAGGAAAGTCACAGATAGAGGGAAAAGAGTGTTGAAGCAGTTGGATTCAAAGGAATGAGTAAAGAAGAAAGGGACATAGAGTTGTCTGGGATGAAGGAAAAACTCAGTCATTTGGAGAAGCTGGTATTGAAAGGAATTAGAGAAAAATGGAAACAAGGATTTTATGTGGGAAGAAGAGTTAAATGGCCTGTCACGGAATTGTTTGTTGAGAAATTAATGCTTCGAACAGTTGAGAATGAAGAAATATAATACATTTGTAAACCGGAGAAAGGATCTCTCCTTGGGGAAGGAGACAATGATGACAGTAGAGAAGAATTGATATATGCATATCAGAATGAGAGGACTGTACTGGTGGCATCCTCACATACAAGAGGATATCATATTTTTGGGATTAATTATTTTTGTAAATGTAAAATTGCAGGTATGCAGCCTAAGGAATTTGAACATGTGTATGAAAAAATGAAAGGAGCAAAGTCAAGACAAGTAAGAAAGGATATTCATAGGGACCTTCAATACTTCAATTAGTGGAGGAAATTAAAAGGTATGGTTGAATGGTTGTTTCTTCTCTTAGTGAAAACTTATTGAATCATATTTGAAGGAATTTTAGCATGGATAGAAGACCAATTGGAAATGGAAATAGGAAAGGAAACAAATGCATTGCAGATTTGTGAAGTGAAGAGAAGGAAATCTGACACGGAGAACTTAGCTGAAGATGTTAAGCCAAAGAAATCTTTGAAAGATCAAAGTCTTATTAGAGAAGAGGAAGAGGCATTGTTGTCTTATTTGGACAAACTGAGTATTGGAAGAAATTGTGTAGAACAGGAAGGTATTCTACAAACTTATGATGAAGTTGCTAAGCATAGTCAAGAAGTTGCAATCCTAGAAGTTTTCTTTGATGAGGAAGAAGTCAGAGATGTTGAGGAAGAATTTCTCAATAATTTAGTGAACTATCAGAATAGTTCAGGGAAGCATGAGGAGCTGATCATTGAGGCTTCGAATGAAGAGCCTTGTAATTTTGGAACTGACATGTTGTGTATGTTTTAAGGTTTGACAGGTGATGAACAACAATTGGACAATGTGCTTATGCATGTTGAAGAATAAGTGAGATTACTGGAAGAAATGGCTGAGACAAGAAGATATTTTGAGCATGTATTTAACAATTTTGAGAATGATGGTATTGACAGGGAAATTGTCATGATTAAAGGAGCTAAAGATAAACAAATGAAAGTTTGTGATGATAACCATAATGAAGTATTTTAAGTAGAAAACCAAAATGAAAATATTATGGAAATTGTGGAGGAATGCATGATGATGTTGATAGATTCAGGAGTTCAGGAATTTTGTGATTCTAAAGTGAACTATTTTTTTGAATCTGTAAACCATGAAGAAGATCTAGAAAACCCGAATTTTGTTTCTATTGTAGGAGAAGATAACATAACATCATTTTGTTACAATAGTATAAGTATAGAGGACGAAAAGATGCTTCCTAATGATATGCTACAAAAAATCCTAGCTATTAAATTATTGAATGATAATCTTGTGATGGAACAAGAAACACTGTATAGTGTAGAGGAAAGTATTAGAAAGAGAATTTATGATAGTTTCATAACATTTGCAGAACGAAATTATAAAGATTTGATGGCAGAATCACATATGAAGATCAAAAATCATAGCTATTTTGAATCTGACAATTGTAACAGAAAAATTGTGTTATACAGGAAAGAGGAGTCATATACAAACAACATTCTCATTGAATATGAAGGAATTAGCATTTTACTGGGAAAATTATTAGATAAATATGATAACATAGAAGGAAGGATTATCTTTGATGATAATGGAAGGGAAGCTGTATAATACACACAATAGTTTGTAAATGATAGAGGCAAGGAAGATTTGGACAAAAATTTTGTAATTTATATGGTAGAGGAGAATGTACAACATACAAATGTCAGTGGAATTCAGTTAAAAACAAATTGTAAGAAGGAAATTGAGAAATCGTGGAAGGTGAAATCAAGGGACACCAAGAAGGAGAAATTAACCACAGGAATTTGTATTAGCGAGAACAGAGGACAAAAACAAATTAAGGTTTGGAAATTTGGGAGAATAGAAGTGACAACAGCAGAAGAATTGAATCAGCAACATGATGGTAGTGATGGCCAGTTACAAAGTAAAGTTTGGGATACTGGATGGACAACAGAAGAAACACATGACCGCGAGGTCATGGAAACTTTCAACTCTGGGAATTTGATGCAGGAGTATTCGGGCCTATTCAACAATGTGATAGCATGATCACGTGTTGTGACTAACAAGGCATTGGAAGATAAGAGTTTAGTTAATTTTCTCTATTTAAATGTGTGAGAGTGTTTATTTATTGTCAAATATGAGAAAAAGGGTATATGTGGCTGATTGATCCTCGCTGTGTGGAGATCAGGCCAAATAGTTATATTTATTTGGCTTGAATAAAATATGAGGAATTTTAAAAGCTTGATTTAGCGTTGATTTAGAAAAGAGTGGGTTTGAGGAGACTTTTTAGGAGAGAGTGAGAGATTTCTGGTTCTAAACTAGAATTGGTTCATGAACCCATTCTTGTATAAAATGTGATCTTTTTGCATAAATCAGAGGTTGGATAGGTTAGCGTGAAGGAGGATAGATTGATTAGATAGGTTTGAATCAAGTAAAAGGGAGCAAGGATTTCCAGATTGAACAGGGTCTCTTATTGTTGTAACCGAGCAGAGTGCCGAGACTTTATAAACTTACTGTGCTGAATAAAATGATTTAGTGCATGAATGTGCCATTTGATTGAAATCCTTCGCTTACCTTTTCATGTTTGCTTGAGGAATGGACCAGTCATTCTTCTCTGTTTTTATGCCTTAAATTTTGAATTGCAGTGTTAACGCATAATTGGGTTCATATCATTATAATAGTAGCGGAGTGCTTCAAAGCAGACAGAGGAAACCTGTGAGAAGTGTAAGTCTAACAATATTGAAGAAACAATGGGAAAACCCAATTACACTAAGAAATGGTGAAAAACACTGTCGGAATGAAGATTCAGACTTGAAACGTTATAGGGAATGACCTATATCCATATTGGATTCGTAAACAAAGTCGGGTCGGAGCTCTTAAATGGAGGAGATGAGCGTAATGGCCCAGCGATTGCGATTGAGTGATTAATTGTTGACTGTTGGATCATGAACCTGATCGATGGTTGCGATTAAATTGGCCTTCGCATATCAGACGGTTCAGAGATTGGTGTTGTGGAGATCAACAGTCAGAGAGTCGGAGTTTGGGACTATCAGCGGTCAAATGAGTGGAGCGACTTAAGCATGGACACGATCGTCTTTATAGATGCGAGTGAACAACACTTGAGATTCGGCCTATGCGTTGTGGGCGAATTCCTTTGTATTTATGTTTAAAGTGGATATCATTGGGAATGCGATGAAACATATGGAACAGTAGACCTGATAATCTTTATAGAGGTGTATTAATGAATTTGAGTTCTGGCTATCTATTTTAAGCAGATTTGTCGTGTTCTCCTTAATATTCTAGTAAAATGGTGTAAGCGGGTTTTAAGGCTTAAAGGTATATCTTAAAGCCTCCAATAGTGTAAAGAGAACCCAATAAGGTGTTTAGTCCGAGTTTAAAGGCTTAGGCTATATGGGAACACTTCCAATTGTTGGAATTACATTTAAACTGCATTTTTTGCATCATAAAGGATCATATATATGTTCAACATTGCTAAATGAAACAAATAAATTGGGTGGACTTAACTATCGGATCATTGCATATAAGTTCTTGTGAAAATGTGAAAAATAGCCTACAATGTTTGTATTCATCTAGGATCCATATAGGCAATGTTCGATGCAAGAATGCATTTCAAATTTGCTCTTGTTTTAATGTCCTAAGCTATCATTTTTTTCCTTTTAACTTTCATTTTCTTATATGAATCCAAATACAACTAAATGCTTGATTGAGGATAATTCACACTGTTTTGTAAAACAAATTCATTATATGATATGTAAAATCATGATGTTGATACAAATTTTCCCACCTAGCAATATCATGATATGTAAAGTTTCTTGTAACACTATCTAATGATTTTTTTCGTAAAAGAGTGTGGGAAAGCTCATCTCTTCCAAATAGTTATCTCTAGATATTCCCAAAGGACTATAATCTTCCCTTGAAGCAATGTTTATTTGATTATTACGAAGATCATAGATACTATAAGAATCACTAAATCCATGTAATAATGTTTTTGTTATTGGTTCTTGATCACAAGAATCAATATCATCATGTGACTTTCTGTATCTGCATTTGCCTCAAATGCATACGCATCTTTATTTTGATCAAAAAATCGTTTCTTGTTTTCATTTATTTTGACATTCTCTTGTTTATAGAGTGGAGTTTTACACAATTGTCTCAATGCCTTCATGATTTTATGAACACGTATTCACCCAAAAACAAATATGATTTTAAACACTAAAATCATTTTAATTTCCATGCCCAGAGTACTAGATTCATTTATTTCATGAGGAAGTGTAATTTGAATTTGAGATATGTCAGGAGGTACATTGATTAGTCCACCAGTCAATGCTAGTCATGGTTTTCTAAAACATTGTCCAAGTTCTTATATTTTCAAAAATAGTAATCGTAATGATATCAATCTTTCCTCCAATTCATAAAGCTCTTTCACTATGGAAAATTTTCTATTACGAATTATTCATTTTGGAATTGAAATTTTGATAAATTTGTCATTTTCTAGTGCCTTTTTACATTTTTTTGATAAACACTTAATTTTGGATGCATTTCTGATTTATTTTTCTATGACATCTCTTTTAAACCAAGTTTGACTGCAAATGTATATTTGAACATCTATAATGATTCTTTATGTTCATTAGCAAATATGATATATTTTATTGACTTTCATCGCTTTGATCATCTTGTAATTCGACTTGTTTTGATAAAGATTTTATTTCTTATGTATTTTTTGAGTTCATGCAATGAAGAACATGGTCTTTTGCTATTGATAGGTTTTGTATTAATTTCCATAATATCTTTATCAATGTTCATGTTCTTAGAGCTAGAATTTAATGGCTTGCATAGCTTTTTGAGAACATTTTGTTTCGAAAATGTCCTTCATTCTTATATGTTTTTTGGGTCAATGCATCAATAGTTGTGATCTCTTATTTGCATTGATAAAATATGATTCAATTTATATTCCCTTTTCATTCACTTTCATGTTTACAAAATCATTTTTATCAGATTCATCTATACATTTCTTTTCATTAACTGCTTCAATAGGACGTGAAAAGTTTTTTTGTTGTATTATCTCTTTGAGAGGTTCATAACGTAAATGACCTACTCTTGTAACAAGTTGCATAACTTAGAATATCATTTTGTCTTTCTCGAACCCACGAAATTTAGACACAATATCTAGAGTATCAACGGACCATATGCATATAGTTATGTTCAAGATACACCATATCCAGTCATAAACAAAAAGGCCATTGTCTATCTTCCCTATTTCATATGGCATTGCAAATTGAATAATGTATCCTTTATAATCTACTATTCCAGAAAATTGCCTAATTGCATGTTCATTCATGTATTTTTCTATGCAATTTAATGAAAATGAGTCATTATGCATTAATGCATTGCAAAATGTATGTGGAATTATGCATCATAAACAAGGAACATTATACTCATTCTTCATCAATTGGTATATTTTTTCAAAAGAAATTTTACCATAAATACTCCTGAACCAAGAAAATATCTTAAACATATGCATGCCTATATTTTCGTTTTATCTGCATCCATCCATGTTAAGTTTGTTCATACATTGTTATATTATATGTTCATGATCAATTCCTATTGAAAAGCATTTCTTGCACAAGAGTGGTCTGAAATGTCTAACAATTGAATTCTTGTCATGGAACAATATGTCAAAACTTGCTTTGCATAAATTTAAATTAAAATGCAAATAGCTTTTCATTGTTGCCTTTGAACAAAGTTTCATGGGAATTTTTAGCAACTTTGATAAGCAATGTATACAAAATATGTCCGCCCAAAATCCTAATTCTTCCCCAGCAATAATATTTGAATTTGATTTTGTCATCCTTTCCAAGTAAACATCCAGGCTATTTATACCATGCATATGTATTAATGCATCTATATTCAATTAATGTTTGTAAGATAATATGGCTTCAACCTTTCCTTCATGTAAACAATTCATAAAATGTTCTATTGTAACTTCACACAATTCTATTGACGTGTATCTAAAATGCAATAGAGTTCACATACTATCGAATATGCGATCTCCCACAACATATGAAAAATTGTTCAAATGAAATAAATTATGCTACCTTAGTATTGCATATATACCATTCCTTTCTATACTAAACAAATGATTCTCCATTGATGCTTTAGCAATCATGTTTCAAAAAAAAATTAAATTCACTATGAACTCTTACTCAATTATAAGCACAACATAAACAATGTATAGGAAAATGAGCAAAATGATATAGATATAACCAATTCACATAAATATCTTGTCTATGAATGATATATAGAATCAAAAAACAAATGAACCACAATTTAATTTATACAAATATCGTAAGATATGTATCTTCTTCTGAAAAAATATATTGTGTATAATTCTTATGCTAATGAGAAAAACACACAATTTTAAGAATAGAGTATTGATTCCAGAAACTATGAGAAAAACCATTTACAACGAGCCCCTCACCCTAGAATTGTGAAATATACCAATATGCATTGGCAATATGCATGCCAAAATAATGCATGATCAACACCTAGCCAATGCAACTACCGACACGTTACTTGTTAAAATTACGTCGCAAGAGCTTTATAAAACATAAAACATTTGATTTATGATTCTTAGGCTAATGAGAAAAACATAGTGACACATTTCTTGTTAAAATCATGTCATAAAATCTTTATAACACTTGGACCCTTTGATTTATGATTTACGTCGAATAATGACTATGCATAATAACAAACAAAATCTTTCTATGGAAAAGTTCCATTCATCCGCATTCAATTTCCCTCTGAGCAGTTCTTCGAAAAACTTTCCTTCCACACAATACCAATCTTTAAACAATGGAAACCACTTAATATCAATCACTCCATACAATTTATCAAATGATTTCATATTTATTTAATTTCCTACGTTTCTATGATTCACTATTTATATGTGTGCATGATTTATCATGCATAACATGTGTCACACATGGTCACTATACACAAAAATGAGAAATATAGAGTTAGAATAAATTGGGAACGTCATTGATTAAGAAAATAATTTTAAGTACAAAACATAAATGGCTAGAAACTTACTTTTTTCACAACGCGTTTACAAATATAAGTATTGTTTGAGTTCTATTTCTTTCCATGAGATTTAATCTCCAAAGAGAAATCTTGAACATAAAGTACTACAATATAATGTTTCTTGAGTTTTGACACATTGTTGAAGCCCAGTTGGATATCAACTATGTTTTTTGCAACACATCATAGATATGAAAGACATATAATGCTTCAATGATTACAATTTCCTCTTTTTGTTAAGCTTTCACATGATACAACAAAAATGAGTCTTCCGCCCCTCGAATCACTCTAGTTTTTGCTTGGATGAGCAAATGCTTGATCTATTTAGTGGTAGAGTGGCCTTATGAAACCTATCTGGAAGAGCAATTTCATAGAGCTTTGAATCAATGCAAAATGGATAATTTGCGTAGGATTCCAATTCATAGATGAGGACACCTTCGACTTTCAATTAGGTCTAAATGGCATCTCTAAATATTGTTTTAAAAGTACCAAATGTGGAACATAAATTAATGAAAGATAATAGAGACTGGAGATGTTGTTAAGGCTCAATTGAAAATCAAATATGTATTTTACAAGAGATCATGAATACGGAAAACATCCAACAATCGAACAAACATGGTTTTTTCACTTCATAAAGTGAAAGTTTCTCGCACAAGAATTTGCTAATAGTTGTATGGAAACGCAACTCCTTTATGTGTAGCGAGAGCATTTCTTTGGTTATTTTTTGAACTCTTTCTCATTTATAACTTTCACAGATATAGCTATACGGAAGAGAAGTTACACAAAACTAATTAATTGATCAAAGGTTGTTCTCTCAACTAATACATAGTTGAGAAATTTTTTTTTTATCTACAATGAAGAATGTGTCAAAGACAAAGTACATGTGGGAGAATAGAGGTGCAAAAGTGACATGTATTGCTAATACATTTATGTTTTCATTCGCACAATATTTCATAAGAAAAAATGATAAATGGGACTGATATGTTAGTAGGAAAGGAAACACAATGATATATTTACGTCACATCCCTAGATAAATTACTATCTAGATATACAATTATCTAGATTTTTAATTGTACCCATCGTTATCTAGATATATTATTATTTGTATTTTTAATTCTCCCAATGCCTTTGATGCAATATTGATGACGTACAACCAGGGGGAGTGATAGTAAGTAATATGATGCAACCTGTATTTGAATACAAAGGAATTATGATAATTGCTATAGTAATGATAATTGAATTAAAATAAAACCACTGACATTAATCCCGAATCACATGTTGACAATAAAAAAACAACACAAGAACAACCATTTTGACTTATTGGGTATTAGAATGATATGACTGAAAAGAGTTGCGCTGGCAAGACATGGTATCAATTTTAGAGTTTCATGTGTATGCTAACCTTTTCGAACTAAATTAAAAAATATTTCACACACTTTCAACACATAAGTGTATCAATTTGGATCTACAAAGACTAATGATAAAGCTAATGTAATGATCATCTTTTGAAAATGGAAAATCTTGTGAATCTTCCAGAGCAATAAAACATCAGCAAATGTAATGAACCCAATGAAACAATTGATAGATCAGTAGAATAGAATAGTCTGCAATTGCAACAAGGAAAGTAGTGCAACAATCACACCAGGAATAGATAAAGCCATGCTATTAATTCAGAGAAAAGTTAAAGGAATGGCTATAATGAAGAAAAGCCTATATTTTTTACCTATGTTCTATGATCTAATCAAACCAGGATGTTCCAAAGAGAAGCACTACAATTACCAGGAGGCCCTATTTGATCATAATGTTCCACGCCAACGATAAGGGAAAATGATGCATTGTGAACACACCAGAATTCTTGTTGGATGAAAAAATGAACACTTTGATCAACACATAACATTATAATCAACAAAATGAACAATTTGATCAATGATCCATATTATCTATTGAATGGAAGTAAGTTTTATGAAATTGAACCTTATTAATGATTAATAGTTTTTATGTTATTTAAAACGAAATAGTGATGTTTCTTATTTAATGTTTATTAAAGTCCTTATTGCAATAAATTATTGTTTCTTATTTAAAATAAAGTATTAATGTTTCTTATTTAATGCTTATTAGACTTTCCGTAAATGTTAGTGAACACCTCTTGCATACTGAGTATGGTTTCCACACTCTAGTAGAATCAACTTCTTCTGCACTAAAAAAATTTCTAGTCAATTGATTCAAGGTTGTGCTCTCCACATAGTGAATGCTTTGTTTATGGTTATCTAAGTGTAAATAGGAATATGTGTGGAATTGGAGAGGAAGTCCATTATCTGAAGCAATATTTCAAACTTTCTTCATGTGGACTTTTTCACTCCGCACAATCACAAACCTTAAGCACAATTCATGCACACTTGCACTCATAAACAAGTTTTTAATCACAAAACCTACAAAAAATACTTTCGTCCATGTCGACACCTATAAGAAATGTTGATACCCACTACTATGTTATTAGCTCACTTTAGGAGGACTTTTGAAAGTGTTGACAATAATGTTTTTTTCATAGCCCCAAAAAATCAACTTATTTTGCCCTAAAAACTTTGCTAATTAACTGGTTAAAGGTTGTGTTTTCATAAAGAAAACTCTCCACTTCCATATTTTTTTCTTTCCACGCAGTTCCTCAACAATATTATTATAATATATTATTGGTAATATTTTACTTCTAAATATTGATAAAAAATTTACTTCTTTTTGTACCCAATGCAGAGAAAACTTTGTACAATGAAATATATTTGAAGCACGAAAACCGAATAGAAACTTTTATTGTAGAAAAGGAAAACTAGAAAAGCCTTACCATAATCAATCCATATATTAAGAAAATCTATATATATGTAATAGGAAAATGTGAAATGTCATTACTTTACAAATTAAAGTTGTAAAGTTCCCTCTACACCTTCAATCTCTCACACATATCTCATTCTATGCACATCCTTCATTTCGCACAACTACATATGTAAAAAATTTAAATTGAAAAGAGTTTTAAATTATTTTTCTGTTTGTACCCCCATTCTCACACACATTACCAAGTCTCTACACAGTAAAATACTCGCACAAAGAAATATTCATGAAAGGAAACAAATAATACTAATTTGAAATTTGTGCATAGCTAAATTAATTATGCATTGACAACATACATTTCCTTATGCACCATCGTTTTCTCGCACATACACCATCCTCTACACATCCTTCAACAATGAACGTTTAAATTGTGTCAAGTCAAAGCCAACATTAACAACAAAGGAAAAGGTTAAAAATAAAAGAAAGGTAGATTGATGGTATATTTACATTATTGAAGAAACACTACAAACATAGAGTTAGGGATTAGAATCATAATTCACCAAGTTTGTTAGCAAGTATGATAGAAGTTGATATTTATGGAGTGTGATTCTAGAGTTGCAGAGAAAGAGATCAATAGTTATTTATTTAAAATGGTCATTGCTCTAGAATTTCTCGTCAATTTTCTCTGAAAGAATGCAGAAGTGATTCTATATAAAGCCTAGGTCAATTTCAACCTTTTAAATAAGAAAATGGCAATACTGGAATTGAAGTTAGAGAAACTATAATTGGAAAATGAAATGTTGATTTTTCGTGTGGATAATTTGGCTCAATAGAGGACCTCAATATTGAGGAGGACACTAATAAAATAAATGATGATATCATGGCCATTGACCGAGATTCTCCCCCTTCTTAGATTGAGCCAGAAGTTAATGAAGCCCATTTCACTTCTGTTATCGAGGATATGTAATAATTTAAATATTTGTTAGTTTTTTTTCCCTTAATAGAGAAAATCAATTTAGAATAACTTCTATAATCCAATTGTGAACTATTTCAATCCTTCTTCGAGATTTTTGATATTAGAGGAAGAAATTTTGGCTGAATTCGTGCATGAAATTTCTCTGTATTGCTCTATTTAATTTGTTTCCTACACCCTACGTCAAAGTAAATCATTGTTGATTTAGCTGTTGTTTTTCTCTCATAACTTAAATTTAAAATATTTCTGCAACTTAATTTGCAAAGTTTTCTATTTTCTTTTCTGGCTAATGTAAGCATTTATTCAAGAAACTGACACACATACCCTATTTTCTGCATATTTAAATCTCCACACAATTAAACATAATAACATTCATCTACACATCCTTCAATCCATAAAGATTCATAGCTCTGTCAAATCACAGCTCTACGGAATTTCTCTTGTTAGCGATACAAAAAATGACTATATCGTTAATGTGCAATACAATTCCCTCTCGGCACAATGAAACATAATAATAATAATAATAATAATAATAATAATAATAATAATAATAATAATAATAATAATAATAACAATAATAATAATAATAATAATAATAATATATTAATATTAATAGTTTAACATTAATTTCCCTATGCACTGCAAGTTCTCCTGAAAATACTATGTCCTAATTTCGTCCTTATCGAATAAAGTTCCCAATATAAAAGCTCAACACAATTAAAGCTTCGCACAATGAAAAATAGTAATATTAATTATTATATTCTCTTGTACATTCCCTGTTCTCCCACACATATTTTTTTTTTCCCATATTTTTATTGTCCTGATGTCTCTCCCCTAATAAATATAAACCTGATATATATTTAATATAACAGGAATGCATATGTGCAGAACTGTTAAGCAAATCTTTTATGCACAAAAATCTCACAAATTTACATTAATAGTTTAACATTAATTTCCCTATGCACCACCCATTCTCTCGCATGAACCCTTTCATTTGCAAAATGAAACATAACAATATTAATTATTATGTTCTCCTACACATACCCTGTCCTCCACAAAGATTCATAGATTTAAAGTAAGAGGTCTATGCAACTTCTCTCCTGCACATACTTCATCCTCCGCACAATTAAAGCTTCACACAAGGAGAGATTTTAACATTAATTTCATCCTTTCCGAATAAGTTTCCCTATGCACCCTCATTTTCCCGCACATACCCCTCCATGCTTACAGGAAATGCTCCGCGCAATGAAACATAATAATAATAATTTAAAAAAATTTCATAGTTGAACTAATTAAAGTTCCCTCTGCATCCCAGTTCTCCCGCACATATTGCGTCCTCTACAAACATTCATATCTCTATAAAATCATAGCTCTTGCATATTTTTTCACTGCCCCTCTCCCCTTCCTCTACACTACCCACCCCCAATCCTCTGCAAAGGGCCTGCAAATGTGTCAATTCTATCACCATTGGATAGAGAAATAACACACAGTCTCAAAACTCATGAAAATAACCATCCATTCTCCATGGTACTGGATTTTCCTCCATAAATATTACTAGCTCTATAAAATCAGATTTTTATGCAACTTCTCTCCCACACATACCCCATCCTTGTGCATTTTAAATTTGTTCAAAACACAATGTATGATATGCGATGTGGATAATTGTAAAAGTAATAGTCATATTTGCAGAACGAAATATTAAGTGGAGAATTGTTTAGCCTCCACTCTCCTTCCACCTACATAAAGGACTTGCAATTGTGTCAGTTCTATCATCATTGGGAAGAGAAGTATCATAATAGTGTCAGTGTTAGCGTTAGAGCAGTCATCGTTGGAATGGCCACTTTGATTTTTTTCTTTAACTTTAAAAGAAATTGCCAGACACTAAAAATACCAAAAATAAAACTCCCTCCACAAATGGAATCATGTTCCATTAGAAATATTCAACATTTTCTTGAAACTTTGGTTAAAATTTCAAACAACAACAAAATGCACGGTCAATGCATTTTGACCATGAAGCGAATGTTACAGTTCCTCGCAAGGCAAAGAATAATAATTCAATGTGGATCACTAATAAAATATTTCAATATATAAGGTTAAGTAATATTAATTGTATTTATAACTATATTAATTAAAAAAACATTAAGAGAACAATGTGCATAAATAAAATATTTCATTGTCGACCATGGTTATGGAGAATAGTGGGCCAAAGTATTAAATTAAGATACTAAAAAAATCTAGACACATGTATATATATTTCTGAAGGAATGTGAAAATGAATTTACCCGAAAAAACATTCAAATATTTAAGAATGGATGTAAGGTTGGAGGGAGCCAGAAGAAAAGGGAGATGAGGGTTAGTTATTAGAAGGAATATATATATATATATATATATATATATATATATATATATATATATATATATATATATATATATATATATAGATATATAGATATATATCTATCTATCTATATATATATATATATATATATATATATATATTTATATATTTATATCTATATATATAAAATGATTAAAGCATGAAAAAGATAGATATTGAGGAATTTAATTTAAGAGGAACCATGTTAGGATGGAGGGGTTAAAGGAAACAGGTGGGAAAAAAATAAACAAAGAAAAAAGAAATATAGAAAAAAGGGAAAGAAAAGGTAAAAATAGAGGCCCTAAGGAATTGTGGGTTACTCAAGTATTTCCGACTATCTAGTATGCGACAATAGATTGAGCTTTTACAGTTCCTTGTTTGTTCATGGGATCCTACTGATCAGGCCTTTCACATTAGGGACAAAGTGATCCCATTTACCATCGATGACATCTACTTTTTGACTGGACTGTCGAGGTGGGGTGCCCCCATCTCACTATCTGGATTTGCCAAAGGAGGTGAATCAGTGAGAGACTACATATGACAGTTCCACTGGGAAGGTGCACAACCTAGCAAAGACGGAAAGATTAACATCAGGGATGTTAGTGATTTACCATTGAGGTCGATCCTCTTTACCATTTCCAAACTGGCTGGCACCACGACACTACACTTAGCAAACAGATTATACATGCAATATCCTTTAGAGTGTTTAGAGCCAAAAGTGTTCAACTCATGCGAGGCAGTACTTTCATCTGCAAAAGAACAACTGATCAAGGTGAAAAGCGGAAAGACAAAGAACTTTGGCTATCAGTTGATCCTAATTTCTTTTGCCTTGGAGAGAATTACAACTATGTAGCCACAACTTGTTTCATTGGGTGTATCTAGACCTAGGAATCCATAGATGCAAAGATGGGTAGATCTTATGGCTAGGCATGCTGGTCAGTCATTGATCTCATTTACCCCTGAATTCTTTGAGTGGCTTGATCAATAGGATATGGCCATCAAAGATATCCATATTCAGGAATGGATTTCCGTGGTGATCCAGACTTGATGTTACCAGTTGGAGCACAGCGGGGTGCTATCGGTAAATTGTTTGACCAAAGCGTTTATTATTTTAAAGTTTCTGTGGTTTTTGAGTTTTTTTATTAACTCCAAGACTAAATAAAATCATTTTCTATGTATGCAGATGTTGGACCTATTCAACCTGTGGGGCACCAACAAGAGGCAAGTGAGCCAGCACAGAGACCTGTTGGGAGAGCAGTGCTTCAAGACTTAGATTTAGCCGAGACATTAGTTGAACTACAAAACCACATAGAGGGTTTGACCCTAGGCATTCCAGATTTCCCAATCGAGGAGTTCCCTATGCGACTATAGTGCCACACCATTGGTGTGCTGAGTTGCTGGATGAGACTTTTAAGCATGATAGCATAGGCTGTGACCTGTTACCATGAGCACCACTAGTTTACTTAGATATTTTCTGCATACATTTTGAGTTTTTAGGTTAGATGACCAATTTTTATCTTGGACACAAACTGTTTGTAAACACTTCTAAAAAAACTATCTATTTTAGTTTCAGAGTTTTATTATGGTTAAGTGATGCAATCCTATTCAACTGATGATGTGAATTGAAAATGTTTACTTTACAAATGTTGCAAATGTCTACTTAACACATAATTCGCTAGAGAATCAGTTAATGTGTTTAGATTTCTAGAAATATGGTGATATTGAATAAACTCAAAATACATTTCCAAAATACAAACTCTAAGGAACATGCGATGAATTGCTGGGTTTCAGATGGTATAAACACCAGTAAGTTGTAGCATAATGAGCTGCGACTCTAGCCTAATGATGATCCAACGTATGCCAAGTGAAATGACATCAGAGAGAAGTTCAATCAATGTACTATACTCAGCAATGTTGTTCGTCGATCGTCCAATACAAATCCCTCTAAAACTCACTAACTCACCACTTGGAGTGAAAATGGCCCATGCTACAGAGGATAGATTCTGCATACTATGGCTGGCCCCATTAGCGTAACCAACAAATGGTTCTGAAAAGTTCGACACCTGCAACAAATGCAAAGTGGATTACTTAACCAAATAAGAACTCTAAAAGAAACACACACACACATGCAATCAAAGCATATATACATTGAGTTTTACTATACTTAACTAAGCATAATAACATTTAAGGTACATCCCCTTTTGAGGCTGTGACAATGGAATCCCGTCATAGTCTACTAACTCGTAGGAACCTTTCGTCAAAACACTCTTAAAAATATAAGGGCCCATCCAAAGCGGTTCAAATTTTCCTGTGCCAAGTTTATCTGAATCTTGATCATAAAGCAAGACTAGGTCACCTTCTAAGAAGACACGAGGCTTGACATTTCTATCATATTGCGCCGTAATACATTTCTTGTGCACTTCGTTAGCCAATGTGGCATCACGATGGGTTTCATCTAGATGGATTAACTCTCAGAAATGTGCTTCTTCTTCAGAAGTCTCAAGTAGCAGGTTAATTGTGAGTTTGAGAGACGATATTTCACATTGGATTGGTAAGACTTCTTCCAAACCATAAACCAATTGAAATGGTGTAAACTCGGTTGAATTTCTCACTGAGGTTCGATATGGCCACATAGCCGAGTACACGATTAAATGATAATTTATTTTGTGAACTCCAATAATTCCTTGCAACATGTTCTTAGGGACTTTGTTGATAGCCTCAACTTGTCCATTAGCTTACGAGTAGTATGGAGTAGAACTATCATGTGACAGTCCTAGCTTGGCAGTCAATTCAACCATCATGTGATTGCAAAAATGTGATCCATGATCTATAACTATGGCTTATGGTACACCAAACCTGGGAACCACATGGTTGAAGAAAAATAAAGAAACCGTCTCGTCACTGTTGTTCAATGTTGGCATCACCTTGGCCCATTTGGTAAAATAGTCAATGACGACTATAATATATCCATGCCCCTGGCTGAGGTGGGGTTACATGTCATAAAGTCAATACCCCATTGGGAAAATGGGCCAACAGCAACAACTGGATGTAGTGGTGCAGGTGGTAATCTAGCTTTTTAGTTAAATATCTAGCAAGCATGGCAACTTCTGACAGCAATAATACAATCTTTGAGTATGGTTGGGCAGAAGTAACTGGCACAGAGTATTCTCTACGTGGTAGCGTACCTAGATAAATGTCCACCACAAGCACCTGAATGACATCCATTCAAAGCTTTTTCGTCTTCCTCATGAGTGAGGAATGTACGTAAAATTGTATCGATACCACGATGATAAAGTGTATCATGAATGATCAGATAATCTTTGGCTTGGTATCGAGTACGTCATTGTTCAAAGCGAGAGGTATTAGGTTGAAAAGCTTGGGTATGGAGATAGAACAGTATATCTCCATACCATGGATCACTTGACGAGATAAGAAACAGAGACTCATCCAAGGTTGATGCTTCTAATGTTAAATTATTGGAGGATGGGGGAAGATCACAAAGTAACTCGGCGAAGACAAGATATTTCTTTGATTTAGATTTGATGAACTCCAAATCAAACTCCTCCAAAATAACTATCCATTTTGAATATTTTCCCACAAGCAATTAACGTGACATAATGTATGTCATAGGGTTGCAATCTGATATAATGGCAGTTTTACAGAGGAGGATGTAATGATGAAATCTCTGCATAGCTTGAACAACTGCGAAAGCTAACTTTTCAACATAGGAGTACTTACTTTCTGTATTGTTGAGATTAAGACTCAACTAATAAACAGGATGTTCATTTCCACTTTCTTCTTGAACTAAAACCATACCAATGGTTGTATCTGTAGCGGTGAGATACATGTAATAGTATTTTTTATAGTTTGGGGCATACATTAATGATGCTCTAATCAGGGAATCTTTAACAGCATCAAAGGAAGCTTGCGCAACTTGATCCCAATGAAAGGATACCTCCTTATTCAATAGATTCATAAAACCTTTAGCCAACTCAGCATAGTTTGGAATGAACCTCCTCAAAAAGTTTGCCTTCCCTTGAAGTCTCTGTAATTGTAATGAGTTTGAAGGTGGAGGCAAGTCAAGGATTTCTTGAACCTTAATTGGATTGAGTCAAATTCCATATGTTGAGACTATGAATCCAAGCAATCAACTAGAGCCGACACAAAACACCCACTTGTGTGGATTGAGTCTTATATTGTAGTGTCGGCACCGTAAAAATATTGCTCTCAAATGTTGCGAGTGATCAAACTGCTTTCATGAATGAGCAGGTAAATCATCAAGATAAGGTTGAACAATGCTCCTGATGTCATGGAAGTCATAATTCATTACCCTCTGAAATGTAGCCCTTTCATTCTTCAAACCAAAAGGTAACTTTTGATAGGCGAATGTGCCCCTATGAATAAAATTTGTTTTAGATTGATCATGTGGGTAGATATTGATTTGATTGTAGCCAGAAAATCCATCCATGAACGAAAAAATTTCACATCTGACACATTCGTCAATAATCTAGTCGATAAAGGGTGTAGGATAATTGTCTTTTAGACATGCTTGATTTACATCCCTATAATCGACACACACTCAAATTTTCCCTTGTTTTTTCATAACTGGAACAATGTTCGAGACCGAGTTGATAAGAGGTACAAGGAAAATGAAGCCAAAATGCAAAAGTTTTTCAACCTTTGCTTTAATGGAAACGACTTTCTTAGGATGAATAGGTCGGAGCTATTGTCGTACTGGTTCAACATCAGGGTACATTTTAATCTCATGTTCAACAATGCTTGAGTCAATTCCTGGCATCTCCTCGTAAGATCATGCAAAAATATCTCTAAATTCATGAAGCTGAGCATGGTAATTATCAAATTCCAATGGAGAACAAGATTTGCTGCCATGAATGCTCTCTACAATGTTAGGCTTGGTCGAAATTTTTATAGAAATTTTTTCTTCTATGTTTGACAAATTACGCTTAGAATCTAAAGTATCTACTCTAACAGAATTCGACAAGAAATCAATGATTGATGGGTGGTTTAGTTCATTTTAATAATATTCATTGTCATCTAGAAGGTGGGAACGATGATGATAATCTCCCCATGGTTCCTCTCCTATCATCATTGGTTGGATGATTCCTTCATCCATGGAATATATACATGAAAAATAATCCAAAGAGGTACCATATTCTAACGATCTATCTACCCATACAAAAGTTGAGTGTGGATTTGGGTTTGCCGCACAAGCTCGAAAGATTGATTGCTATGATAATTCAATGGGGCTTAATGACAACACCACAAAATTACTATCAACTTCAACTTGGTTGGAAATCATTGTTACACTAAAATATCGTCACCATGATTATTTGCAGTCAGTATGGTTCTATCATCACTTGTACTGTCCTCCTAAGCAAGTCTAAGACCTCAGCTCTTCAAATCAAGCTTTGGAAGTGGGAGAAAGACATTAAAAATCAATGTAACTCTAGTTCCACACTTTCTCTCATGGTCACCTGTGGTCCCGCACCTTCTGTGTACAAAAGCTGCGTACCTACCCGCTCTGTCCCTAACGGTGTAGGTGCGGACCCCTGTGAAATTCAAAAGGCATAAGTTTTATCTTAAAAAACTCACTTTGGATTAATTCTAGAGTTTTCTAGAAGGAATTTTGACGTGGATTGTTCGCTCTGAGGTGGTTCATGCATCCCAAAAGAGAAAGAGCTAATCCCTTGACTAAAGGAGCTATCCCTTTGAAGGAGGGATTTATCCCTTTGAAGGAGGACCTAGTAACTTCCCTCCATTGCACTATAAATACAGGCATTGGGGTGAGGACTAAGGAGGTTAGAAGCTGAACATTTTGAGGGTAAATGCTGGTGAAATTAAGACTCTTTGGTTGAGTTTGAGAGGAGAGATCACATACCTCTTGGTTCCATTGGAGAGTGAGTGAAACTTGTCAAAGTAGAGGAGACATCTTGTTGGACCCTGGGAGGAGCTTGTACAGTGTCAATGAAAAGGTTGTAAAGTTCTTCTTCTTTTGAATTAATAAAATCAAACTCATTTTTCTCAACAAGTATCTTATGTTATTTGTTTCATGGATTCCTTGACTTTCATGTTAAATATGTTTTATGCAATTGGTTTTTCAGGTGCTATTTAATTTGTTTGCCTTGTTTGTGTTTGCAGATTCGCGAAAAGGAGCTCATTTGGATCAAAAGAGCGAGGGCATCCACAAGCTTGCGTTGGACAAAAGGTAGGCCCTAAAAACACTTGTTTGCTATTGTTTATTGAAGCATATTTAGAGAAAGATAGTGTCTGGTTGGTTTGCTTGTAGTTAGGTCTTCTTTAGATTCTAGGAAGGTCTATCTTGTCTGCAAGATCGACTCATTCCGTGCGACAAAATGGCGACCATACTGGGGATTTGATTATTTTCCTTGTCTATACTTTGACCTGAGAAACTATATTTTCTGTTTCTGTTTTTGACTTGGTGATTGTGGGATTGGGTGAATTTAGTTAATTTTGAGTTAGTTTTCATTTTTCATAGTTTTGGGAGAGGTACGCACCCTCTGAGTTAAGCACAATGCGTACCTGTACGCACTTTTTCTTTGTGCATAGAGCGTGGACGCACCTGTGTAAACAGGTTGCCTGCGTACCCTATCAAATATTTGAAAAATTTTAAATTTTTCTCTTTTTTATCAGTTTAGAATTTGTTTATAGGTTTTAGCCATTGCCCATACCTACTTGTTCCCTGTCAAAAACTTTTCTTGGTTTAATTTCATTAGCATTAGGGTTTTAGGTGGAATTCCTAGGAATTTTGCTTGTTGGTTTTGTTTTTCGTTTTTTGTTGTGTAGTGGCTCTGAGCTTAGAAGCCATAGGGACCTCAGATTACCTTGGTGTCTACCAGTCTTCTTATGAGTCTGACCATTTATGAAATATCCCCTTGTTGAGGAATTCGCTTTGAGTTTTCTCATTTCAAAATTTCGAAAAGCTTGTAGTTGAAAGTTTGGAATTTTCATTTTTAAAAAAAGAAAACGAAAGATTGGTTGTTTTTTGACTAATTGTGATTCTGCATAAATTAGTCCTTAGCTCACGTTTAGCTAAGTAAAACATCCTCAAAAAGACTTTTAGTAGGCTTTAACTTCAAGTAGCTTTTTACAGTTTGTAGCTCTCAAAGTTAGTCATTTTCATTAGTTTTGAGTGTTTTATTTACAAAATATAAAAAACAAAATCTCTTTTGGAAAAGTTTGTCTTTTGTAGTGATTGAGCGCTTTGAAAAGAAAAGGGAAAATTGTGTGAAATAGCTAGTTGTCTCGTTTTGAGTGCTTTGGAAAGGAAAAGCTCTTCTTTTAATTTGTTTAATTGAGAAAGATTTGTGTTTACAAAGTATTTGCATTCTCAAACTCTTTCTTAGTTTAGAAGTTCATCGAAGAGAAAATATTGTTTAAATCATCTTAGGTGCATCTTTTTAGTGATTTCGAGTCAAGTCTTTACACCACGAGTTTCATCTCCGCCACCTCTTGACTTAAACAACAACCACTAAAATTAACGCTTAAAGTAAAATTCACCTAGTAACATTTTATTTCTAGGGCTCTGATACACCAACTTAGCTTAGGCTAGTGTCTTGGAGTAGGAGAGTAATTAACTCTCCAAGATAGTAAAAACAAACAAGTAGCTGTATCTTGTGGTAGGAAGAAATCCAATTGTTGCATTTATGCTCTGGGAAAGCTCCTTTTAAAGGAGAAGCACGAGATCGTGTCTGAACCAGTGTGGGAATCAATCCTTCCTCATTGGGAACGATGCCAGATATTCACGTATTAAAAACGGTAAACCTCAAATTAACCATTGTTGAGGAGCCTGGGGTCACTTGTTGGTAAACCTTGGATTATGTCAAGGAGCCTTCAAGGGGATTGAGCTTGCTACTCTACCCTTGCGTGCGTATCGGATCGTAGACTGTTCCCCCAGGTGTATTTGTCTCAGTTGGTAACCTTAGTGGCCATATTATTTAGGATTCTTCCTAAGGTGACAGTGGTGGGAAGATCCCACTGTACCTGGAGCAGACATCGGCTAGACTCACTTGGATTTTATGGGGGGTTCACTTCACTCGAGACGGTTAAGTGGAGGAACTTGGTCCAGTCTATTCATTAAGTAGGTTGCCGGGGTAACTGTTCCAACCGCCATTTCTGTACTGAATTCTGCGACGTTGGATTTCATCACCAACTAGTGTTTTCGGTCTGGAAAGTTATTGCTTGTGTGTGTTTGATCTCTAGATTCTTTAGGCATGTGATTCAAATTTGTTTGGTTCTTTAGAGGCTTTAGGTGGTTTTCATTGACACTTTACTTTGTTTGCGTGTGAAGTAGTTAAAAGTTTTTAACTGTGGCTGAATTACCAAGATAGTCCCGTAGACTTCGGGGCCAGTCTCCTGAGTTTGTAACTGTGGCTGATTTATTGAGGAAGTCGCGTAGACTTCGAGGCCTACCTCTTGAAGAAGTCCCGAGCCATATTGAAGGCTTGAAAGTCCTCGTAACTCCTAGTGGCAGTAAAGTTGGGTCACCTGAAGAAGGAGAGTCTTCGTTGGTTGTACATCCTGATTACCAAACTCTAGTAACAGGTTATAATCCTGAATCTATTTCGGTTTCCGAACTTGCTAGTAGCTTTTCATCTACTAGTGATATAGGTGAAGAACCTGAGATATCTGAACCTGTTACTCCAAAATCGGGGTTTGTCTCTCCAACTTCTAGTGGTCCTAATTCACCTAGGGTAGAAAGAGTAATCACCAAAAATCTTCCTTTTGGTTTGATAGCTATTGAAGAACTTGCTCCGGAAGAAGAAGTAAGCATCCCTATCCTTGAAAATCAACCTGTTATTGATCTAAGGGATCGTGAATCAATTTTTTACAGTCCACGTAGAAGTACTACTTGGTATCTTTCTTTGACTAATTATTTGGAAAACCTAGTGTTAAGTTTTTCACCACCTCGTGCTCCTTATCACCCTAGAGGTTTTTATACTCCCGTAAATATGTCAGGTCAGTCGTCCATGTTTACTCAATCGCCTGAATCTTTTTTGTATGGTGGTCCTTCTGTTCCCTCTGGGTATCAGTCACTTTCTGGTACTTTTTCGGGAGCATCTCCTCAACCTATTGAACAAGGGTTATTCACTGGAAGCAATGGCGCAAAGCTGTTGAGCATAGAAGACATTCTTATGACGTCAGGTTCTATTCCCAATTCTCAACCTCAAGGTGGCCAGTTACTGCCTAGGGGGCAGCCTCAATTAACGCCTGGGAGGCAACCTCAAGGTACACAATTTGCATCTGGGGGGCAACCTCAAGGTACACAATTTGCATCTTGGGGGAAACCTCAAGGACAGTACGTGCCTACAGTACAATACGTTCCTCAAGGTCAACCCCAGACTCAATATGTACCCCAAGGTCAACCCCAGTATCAATTTATAGCTCAAAATCAACCCCAGTATCAGTACGTGCCTCAGGGGTATCTACCCCAAGGTCAGTACTCGAACCAAGGTTTCCAACCACCCCAAGGTCAATCTTATGTTCAAGGAACGGGAAATGTACCTTTCAATTATCAATCCTACCCTCAACCCGGTTATGGTCCTCAATATTCTCAACCTGTTATGGGTCAGTACCCAGGAATGAACATAGTGTGGGATCCATCGCAAACTCAACAGGTGTTGCAGCCAAGTGGACAGTTGTCATCTCAAACTGGAAAACCCTTAGTTTCTGGTTCATTCCAGCAACCAGTCCAGTCTAACATTCAAACTTCTGTACCTTCGGTAGTTTCACAGTCTGGGCCTACTGCGCCTTGTACTCCATCTCAAATGACTGCTGCAACTGCCACAACGTCTGTTCAATCTACCCTACCTACTTCCGGAGTATCGACAGCTCTGGTTTCTACTGTTCCTGTATCTACTCCTCAGACATCTTTACCACCGTCTGGATCCACGATTCAAACTACGGTTTAGATGCCTGTAAGACAACCTGGTTTAAGTACGGTTGTCACAAGTCAACCTCAATTCACCTATCAACCGTACTAGGGACAGTACCAATCCGGTCCTGCTCTCCAGCAGCCAGTTTATCAGTATCAACCGTATCCTGGGTACACTTATCAACAACCTCAACAACCCCAGTACGGTCCAGTTAATCCTGGTTTTCCGGGAGGATACAATATCCCGAATGCGATTCCTATTCCTAGTTATCCCGGATATCCTCCTCCTAGGGCTAGTCTCATGACCCAGAGCTTTAGGGATCCTAATTGGAAGTTACCATTTATCGCAACTTTGGACTTACCTGATTTGTCACACCTAACGAACGATCCGATTAATTATTTTCCGTTTTGGCCGCCAATGCCGAATAAGTTGCCCAGTGACATTCCCAAGTTCGAAGGTAAATCTGGAGAGGACCCGTCGAACCATGTGATGACTTACCACCTCTGGTGTGCGTCTAACTCCATCACAGATGATTCGATCTGTCTTAGACTTTTCCAGCGCACTATAACTGGTATCGCGGCCAAGTGGTACATTGAGTTACCGCGAGGCACTTTTTATAATTTTAGTCAGTTAGCTACCTCGTTTTTAACTCATTTTCAGTTACCAGTCAGATATGAAAATGGCACAGAACTGTTAACTTCGCTAAAACTATCGACATCCACATACATTTCAGATCATATTCATGAGTGGAGACGTCGACGACGTCTAGTGAAGGTATTTATTCCGGATCAAATCTTGGCTGAGTGGTTTGTAAAATATTTGTTGCCAAGGATCACTGAAGATGTTGCTAAAGCCGGAGTTGTTACTGAGGAGCAAGTGATTGCTCAAGCACAGTACCTTGACTTGGTCTATACTCAGTCAGGTACGTTACACGAAAAGATCCCTTATCTTCCCAAGTCAAATCAAATCACTGTAGTTCCTTCGGGATCTCATGCCGCTGACGGTATGATTGGTACGGTTAACACTAAAAGTAAGAAAAAGTCTTCCAAGAATTCTTCTCCTATCATAACCTTGCCTGATTCCCCGACAGGAGATTCTTCTGCAGAGGTTTCCGCCGATATTCACGTTGTAGAGTCATCTACGGCTAAATCAAGATCTGGTGGGAAGAAGAAAGGAAAGAAGAAGAATAAAACGGACAAAAGTTCAAAAGAGAAATCTGAAAAGGCAGAATCCAATGATGAAAAGTGCAAACCTCGTTATCCATGTCTCATTTGTGATGAAGAAAATTTTACAAGAGACTGCCCTCATCGAGCAGAGGTTGTGAAGATCGTCAAAGGTTCCCAAACTCCTGATGTTTTGAAGGATCCATTTCCAAGTCAAGATAGCAAGACGATAGTTTCTTCCTCGAGTGCCAATGAAGAACCCATATTGATGATGTCCCATGTAAGGATTGCGACTCGATCACAAGATTATGGGAGTAAAAGTCCTATTGATGGTAAAGAAGCAGAATCTTCTCATTCTAATCCATCAACCTCAGTTCCCGGTTTCGATCCACTACAAATCGAGAAACCTAATCCAGACTTAGTAATCAAACCGCCCGCCAAGGGTATACTTCAAAAGTCAGCTTTCAATCCACATGCGAGAGCAGCTCAGAATTATAACATTGTTGACGATTTAGCTGTTTCACCCTCAATAATGTCGGCTTTGGAAGTGCTGCAATCATGCCCAGCACAGCGTAAATTACTTTTTTCGGCTATAGGAGCTATTGATATTCAGGACCCGAACCTAATAATCTTTGATCTAGAAAATAGTACACCACATTTGCCTCATCAAATGGCTTTCCAGATCCCAGTGATAGTCAAAAACAGGCCTATTCATCGGACTGTAATTGATGATGGAGCTTCAACGTGTATTATGTCAATACAGTGTTGGAGATCGCTTGGTTCTCCTTCACTAAATCAATCCCCGACAATTCTTAAGGCCTTTGATGGCCATGGGTTTCATCCTTTTGGCATTCTACAGGATTTGCGTATAGGGGTTGAAGGAAAAACTGTTAGTCTAGATGTGGAGGTGGTTGATGCCCCTCTAGACTACAACCTTCTCTTGGGTCGAAGTTGGTCTTACGCTATGACATCGGTCGTTTCATCGGTCTTTAGAGTCATAAAGTTTCCACATAATGGAAAGATCGTAACAATAGACCAGCTGGCTTACTTTTCATCCGACCCCAGCCTCTTCGGAGAGCATTCAGCATGTCGGTAAAATGACTATCCCATATAAGGACGTTGGAGTAGGATTAGTTAAAGATGTTGGTTTACTGGGAACTTTTCCTTTTCCTCCAATCAATGCATCATCTTCATTTGCAACTATTCATATGATTACATCAGACACTATTTTTTATGACGATCCTTGGATCGTTCCTTCTGAATCTGAAATAGACTCATTTGGTAATTCCATGCCTTTCAGTCCATATGAAATTGCCTATGAAGCTGTGCAGTCTTTTTCCAACCCGTGTTCAACCAAAAATGACTTAATGAATGTGGTCCATGAGGAATCACTTTTCACATCAACCTCAGATTTAACTACGTTTTCTGAACTTGTTCACTCTGATGAGCAAATTTGTGAAATCCTATGTGTAGATGATTTACCATGGGAAAATCTCCATCACAGATCTTCGTTTTTACCTGAGGATGATCGTTTTGAAAATGATTTCTCATCAATCTTTACGACTGAATATGTTAAGGAACCTCAGAATCCAATGAAACATCCCGATTCAGAGTTAAATTTGGGAAACATCTCTCGAACTATTCCCATTGACATTTCGGTTAAACCCAGAATTGTTGAGGACATTCATATAGGTGCCTCATGTACAGATGACGAAATTCAATTATATAAGGCCCTATTTCAAGAATTCTGCGACGTACTTGCCTGGTCCTATGAGGAAATGCCAGGAATTGATCTCGTGATTGTTGTTCATGAGATCAAGACTTAGCCGGACGCTAAACCCGTCCGGCAACATTTGCGTCAGATTCACCCACGAAAAGCTGCTGCAATTAAAGCAGAAGTTGAAAAACTGTTGAAAGCAGGTTTCATTTATCCGATCCCGCTAACGTATTGGGTATCGAATATTGTTCCGGTTAACAAAAAACAGGGAACAATAAGAATATGCATCGACAATAGGGACATTAATCGAGCCTGTCCAAAGGACAACTACCCAACTCCCTATATCGATCAAATCATTGATGATTGTGCCGGTAGCGAAATATTTTCCTTTATGGACGGTTTTTCCGGATACAATCAAATCAACATTCTACCTGTCGATCAACCCAAAATGGCTTTCATTTGTCCATGGGGGACATTTGCTTATTGCAAATTACCTTTTGGGCTTAAGAATGCCGGAGCAACTTTTCAAAGGGTGATGTCTTATGCGTTTCATGACATCAAGGACATTGTTCAACCCTATCTTGATGACCTGCCTGCTCATTCATTACATCGAGCTGATCACCTCGTCCATTTATGAGCAATCTTTATGAGGTGTAGGCATTATCGTATTCGGTTGAACCCACACAAATGTGTCTTCTGTATAGAAACGGGTTGATTGCTGGGATTTGTAGTTTCGAAAGCCGACATTCGCGTTGATCCCTCAAAGGTCGAAGCTATCATCAATTTGCCTCCTCCTTCAAGTCTTCGCCAACTCCAAAGTTTGCAGGGGAAAGCAAACTTTTTACGACGATTCATTCCTAACTACGCCGAGGTTACAAAGGGTTTTACATGGTTGTTGAAACAGAACACTCAATTTTCTTGGGATGAGATAGCTCAGAATCTTTTGATGCACTCAAACACGCGTTGACTCATGCACCATTGTTGCATCCTCCCAACTACAACCAGGATTACTTCTTGTATCTCGTCGCCTCCCATTCCACCATTGGAATGGTCTTAGTTCAGGAAGATGAATTCGGAATGGAACATGTGATATATTACCTTAGTCGAACGTTAAATCCAACTGAGCTAAAATACTCACATGTGGAGAAATTGGCATTGGCAATCGCTCAAGCTGTCCAACGTTTTCGTCACTACATTTTACTACGTAAAACTACGGTAATTTCAGATTGCAACCCTATGATCTACATTTTGAACAAACAATTTCTAGGGGGCAAGTACTCTAAATGGATCATTATCCTGCAGGAGTTCGACTTGGAGTTTGAGAAATCTAAGTGTAAGAAATATTTAGTTTTTGCAGAATTAATGAGTGACTTCCCGCGTGCTGACACGGAAACTGTGGCAGAGGAGCCCATTGCGGATGAATCTTTCTTTCTAATCAACACTTTAGACCGTGGTATGGGGATATCATCACCTACCTCCAGACCCAATCCTTTCGGCCAGAAATTTCAAGGTCAGAACGTCGGAAAATTCGATTCTAGTCCCAACAATTCAAAATTATTGGAGATACTCTTTATCACCGTGGGGCGGACTCTATTTTTCGACGTTTCTTAACTCACGAATAGGCTGAGAGGGTTCTAAATGACTGTCACTCTGGAGCATGTGGCGGTCATATGTCTGGGTATGCCACAACCCAAAAGATATTGCACGCTGGCTATTAATGGCCGTCCTTGTTTAAAGATTGTATTACGGCGGTCCGAAAATGCCACAATTGCCAAATTTTTGATCGTAAGATGCGCGCTCCACCTGCTCCTCTCCACCCTATAATTTCCGTTGGTCCTTTTTCCAAATGGGGTATCGATTTTATTACATTTAACCCTCACTCGGCCAGGGGGCATGTGTATATCATCCTTGCAGTAGATTATTTTACTAAGTGGGCCGAGGCGATGCCTACATTCGAGGCAGATGGCAAGACAGCTGCAATTTTCGTGTTCAATCATATAATTGCTAGGTTTGGTGTCCCACAAGCGATAATCACTGATCATGGGCGTCATTTTCGAAACGTTATGATGACCGAACTTGCAGGCCAACTTGGTTTACGTCACGATAGTTCAACTCCTTATTATCCACAAGCAAATGGCCTGGTTGAATCCATCAACAAAGTCTTAGTTATCATGATCCGATGAATCATTGGGATTCATCGGTCAAATTGGCACAACATGCTATTTTCAGCACTTTGAGCGTACCGAACTTCAGTAAAAACATCAATAGGGTTCATTCCTTTCCAACTAGTCTATGGTTTGGAAGCTGTGTTACCCATTGAGTGTGAAATCCCATCACTGCAAATGGCCATCGAGTTATTTCCAGCTACTTCCGAAGAGGAAAAGCGTTTGTTATACTTAGCTCAATTAGATGAGAATCGACGTGATGCTGCATTGGCGATCGAGACTCACACAAAACGTATGAAAGCTCAGTATGATCAGAATGTGACCCCTCGAAATTTTTCGGAAGGAGACCTAGTGTTATTGTATGATCAAGCTAATGATAAATTAGGCGCTGGGAAATTCGTTCCTATGTGGCATGGTCCCTATATTGTTAAGCGAAAACTAGCAAAAGGGGCCTATGAATTGGTGGACTTTGATGGGGACTCTTTGGGTAAACCCAGAAATGGCTTTTACTTGAAGAGGTACTATGCTTGAAAGAATGAGGCATGGAGATTTTTAGTTAGGATAGTTTTTCTTTCTAGCTGGTGTGTTTTAGTTTACAAACAAAAGTGTGCTTAGCTTAGAGAGTGTTTTTCCGTCATTTTTCCTGCTTATCTTGGTTTTACTCTTGATATTGCAGATGTCGATGCCTCTCCAAACATACATTGGGTTTGCTGATGGTGCTTGTCGTAATACACGAAACATCTCTTCCGCAGCTTGGGTTATCTATTCGCCCTCTGACGAGTTAGTTTCTATGCATGGGGTAAGCCTCGGTCAAACAACAAACAACATTGCAGAGTACAGTGCAGTGATTGAGTTATTGTCTGAATCTATTTCATCTGGGATTCGGAGTTTGATAGTGAGGTTAGATTTTGAACTCGTTGTGTTACAGCTTAATAGATTGTATGCCATTAGAAATCCAGTGTTATTAAGATTATTTTTTAGAGTGCGTCTCTTGGAACATGAGTTTGAATATATTGAATATCAGCATATTCCAAGGTCTTTAAATACATTAGCAGATGCAATTGCTTCTCGAATGTTAAATAGACATTTGCAATAATCATACATGTAAATTTAAAACCATTCCATAATATGATTTACAAGATAATCCGGTAATAGTGATATATATATAGGAGTGTGTCAAAAAATACATCGTCTTCGATCATAGGTTGAAAAACACCTTATGATCGGCAAAAAATATAAGTACAAAAACAAAAATGTCACATGTGCCCACAGAAGGCGATCATCCTATCACTAGTGATGATCTGTATAAGAAACCACTGCCTGGGCCACCTTGCAAAGGAACCTCCTAAAAGGTCCTGGGACTCCAATCACATAGCGGTGAAGTCGACGAGGAATGTCGCCTATAGTGGTCTCAGGAATATCCCCTGTCAAGCGCTCAAGATGACTCTCCAACTCGACCAAAACCTCTGCTGATTTGTCCTGTGGGTTTGGCACGGGTGCAACTGGTTGCCTCCTCTCAAAAGGCCGGAGAGCGGCTGGTCACTGTGGACCCACATCTGCATTTGAAATTTTTACTATTAGTTTTGAGACGATGGAAAAATAAAAAAAATTTAAATAGGAAAAGTTGAAAAGGATTTTACCTGACTTATCCCACTGCTCTCCTGGTGGAAGAGCCATGTCTGGGTCACCATGGAAATCCATCCCAGCGTAAGGGAAATACTGAATGGAAGAAACCTGACTTTCCAACCATTGGAAATACTCAGGTTTGAACCGAGCAACTTCTGTCCTCTCGTCCGGGTGACGGGCCATGACTGCGACCCATCGCATCAGTTTGGGCTCTCGAGGAAGCCCAGGTCCAACAGTAAGGTGCTGTGGGATTAGCATACGAACCCTCTCTAGGCCAAAACTCACGACCAAAGCCCCATAACCAAAGGTCTTTAGTCGTCCGCTCTTGGCCCTGGTCAGTTGGCCTTTCACATTGGCCAGCACAACATTGCACCAGTTGAAGATGGTGCTTCGAAAGCAATCAACTGCCATACGCATCTGGGATCCGGTGGCAATATGTAATGTGGCAGCTCCGCAAAGTCTGGTGACAGTAAACACAAACACCATGAGCTCAGGACAGGATATGGTCTTTATGTTTATCGCTTTGTCTTTAGCCTCGCTATTGCAGTACTCTAGCCGGAGGCTATTGATAGACTGGCCACCTGGCCTAGTCCCGAATAGAGTCAAGTCTTCGCCTCTCTTAGGCAAACCAGTCAAGAAATAAATGTCCTTCGGCTCGATTTCGAGCCGGTTCCTGCCAATGAAAAAACACTGGTCCTGTATGCTCCATCTGTCAACCAGCCACTGTAAGAAATCTACCTGAGCCCTCATGCCAGGAATGGTATAGAATTTGTACAGTCCGCATGCCCTCAAAGCATCAAATGAAGGCTGATGATTCCATGTGGCAGCATCCATGTCCTCATGCTCTCGTTCACACCAATCTACCATGATATACTCTCTGCATCAAGTATAAAGATTAATTAGATTGCTAGAAAACATTTTGATTGGTCCATTTTTGAGAAATTTTGGGTTCAAAACCCTTGCGGCGGGGTACGCACCCTCCACGTTAGACACAGTGCGTGGGTCCGCACTTTGTCTACACGGAAGGTGTGGACCCCGAGCTTTTTCCCAATGGAGAAAAAGTCGGGGTCCGCGGGTCTGCAATGGTAAACCTGCGGACCCCCGCGCACGGGTTTTGCGCCTAAAAACCCTCCCAAAAAATGAAATGAGGGACTAAATCAAAAAACTAAACAGTTGAAAACGAAGAGTAGGATGATGTGGATTACCTGGAGAAGACAGCGCTCGATTCCGACGGTTTGATTTTCCACAATCTTCACGGGAAGTTTTCTAAGCAAAAGCACTATTTTCTCACCCAAACTCGAACGGTAAAAATGAATTGACAAAGGCCCTTTTTATAAGTTTTTTGAGTAAATAAATCGCAAATTTGTTTATGTTTCACTTTGAAAAGGTATTTTGCAACGCTTTTATCCATTTCAAATAGGTATGAGTAATGTTTGTGTTTTTGTGCAGAATAAAGGATTATTCAGGTGAAATCTATCATTTTCAACGAAAAAACAAGTAGAGTCATCTTTAAGCCCTTTTCTGACTCCTAAAACATGAAAATATTACCGAGCGTTTCTTTTACACTCATTAAAATGGAATTAAAAGACGGTCCACTTACAACTCTTTTCCGACCGTAAAAACATGAAAAGATTGCCGGATTTTTGTCGTTTCAAATTCGATATTGGTTATAAAATGACGTGTCGTTGATCGCTTTTTTACTTTTTTCAGATTAGTGACACTAATAACAAAAAGTACTCCTTGGTCGTAAAAGATCAAGCGGTTCTCTCAAGTATTATTTTATACTTTTTCGGGCTTGGGAGACACAAATTTACAAAAAAGGTCAACCCTGGAGTCTTCTTAAGTTTTTTCAGACTCTCTAAAATTGAAAAACGCCGAGTTTCTCCTATACTGGACTCGTTAAAATTCCACAGTAAAGGACCTGTTCAATTACAAACAGGAACAAACCACTCCTTCTTAGGGTTCGAATTTAAACTAAGTTGGACTCATCCGAAGGATGAGCTTATAATCAAGAAAATGTTATCCTCCTCAAGCTTGTCAAAAATAAAGAGGTACTTGCCAGAAATGGTGGGGGAAAAGAGAGAAAAATGAGCCTGTTTGTCATACTTTGTAACCACTCTTGAACACGACACTTTTATTCCCCTGGGTTGGGAAATCCTTTGCCTAACAGTTGATCAAACCACATTGAAAGTCTTCAGCCGGTTTCTGGGTATTAACTTTGGGTCAATTGTCACCAAGCCATCTGTTGTATCGTTATTTGTTCAAGAGGTCACTGCCAGTAAGCCATTCATATGTAAAAATATCTGCCATCCATCTTGACCATCCCTGGGTCAGTCCTTGCAACTAAATTTCTTCAACTTGATCTATGATTTCGTGTGGTGGGCTTGCCTACGACGAATCGCTTTCTATCGACATCAACTCATTATCTAGAAAGATGATCTAGAAATCGTCAGTACCTTGAGATCTGCATGCCTCAATGGCAGGTTTCTCGCCTTTGACGATAGTTTACATCATTGAATTTCGATCGAAGGACTCCGTGATATGTTCGACATCAACACATTTACTCACATCTCATGGATTCTACTGGGTACTTTGAGAGCCATTGACATCGCTGATGGTTTCTCTCACACTTGTTAACAATTTACATCATTGACTGGTAATCAAGTGGTTTCTACCATGTTCGACATCAACACATTTATTCGCATGGATAGAATTGTACTTTTTCGGGAAGTAGAAATGAAGACCCTGGATCTAGTTCCTACCATCCAGGTTGCGGGGAATTTTGTATTCATTGTATTGTGGACTATTTATAAACAGATGGCTGTGACCATACTGTGTTCACATGAATCCATACTTGTGATGTTTTACAAGATCATTCCTATATTAGAACAGTAGATAGTTTTCTAGTTAGTTTTGATCTGAGTATGGGAATGCCTACCTCAGTGATGATATGATCTCATATATATATCTTGCATTGAATGTTTTTACAGGTTCCGACCAGGCTCTCCACAAGATGATCCTCGAAATGATAAAGTACTTCACTCTTCCTATATGATAAATGAAATCCTCGTCTACTATAGACTTCGCACTTTAGGGGGCAATCTGTTACACTAAAATATCGTCACCATGATTATTTGCAGTCAGTATGGGTCTATCATCACTTGTACTATCCTCCTAAGCAAGTCTAAGACCTCAGCTCTTCAAGTCAAGCTTTGGAAGTGGGAGAAAGACATTAAAAATCAATGTAACTCTGGTTCCACACTTTCTCTCATGGTCACCTGCGGTCCCGCACCTTCTGTGTACAAAAGCTGCATACCTACCCGCTCTGTCCATGACAGTGTAGGTGCAGACCCCTGTGAGAGTTAAAAGGCGCAAGTTTTATCTTAAAAAAATCACTTTGGATTAATTCTAGAGTTTTCTAGAAGGAATTTTGACGTGGATTGTTCGCTCTGAGGTGGTTCATGCATCCCAAAAGAGAAGGAGCTAATCCCTTGACTAAAGGAGCTATCCCTTTGAAGGAGGGCTTTATCCCTTTGAAGGAGGACCTAGTAACTTCCCTCCATTGCACTATAAATATAGGCATTGGGGTGAGGACTAAGGAGGTTAGAAGTTGAAAATTTTTAGGGTAAATGCTGGTGAAATTAAGACTCTTTGGTTGAGTTTGGGAGGAGAGATCACATACCTCTTGGTTCCATTGGAGAGTGAGTGAAACTTGTCAAAGTAGAGGAGACATCTTGTTGGACCCTGGGAGGAGCTTGTACAGCGTCAAGGCAAAGGTTGTAAAGTTCTTCTTCTTTTGAATTAATACAATCAAACTCATTTTTATCAACAAGTATCTTATGTTATTTGTTTCATGGACTCCTTGACTTTCATGTTAAATATGTTTTATGCAATTGGTTTTTCAGGTGCTATTTAATTTGTTTGCCTTGTTTGTGTTTGCAGATTCATGAAGAGGAGCTCATTTGGATCAAAAGAGCGAGGGCATCCACAAGCTTGCGTTGGACAAAAGGTAGGCCCTAAAAACACTTGTTTGCTATTGTTTATTGAAGCATATTTAGAGAAAGATAGTGTCTGGTTGGTTTGCTTGTCGTTAGGTCTTCTTTAGATTCTAGGAAGGTCTATCTTGTCCGCAAGATCGACTCATTCCGTGCGACAATCCTCCTTAAATCAGATGAGGTGGAGGAAATCATGTTGCAAGTCTCTACTCTTGCCACTCCCGCCAAATCAGATGGTGAGGGGAGGGTAAAAGTGACCATTAGGGAAGGATATTTAAAGAGACCTACTCCAACACTTTGAAGTGACAGCAGGTGTTTGTGTACCAATGGAGTTCTTCCCGTAGACTATGAACTATTGGCAAAGAAGGCTAGCTGATCAATGACTGTGATTCCACCCTGAAAAGTGAATGCAATAGTATGAAAATACGTGGAAACCACAACAGCCATAGCATATACCCAAGGCCTTCCTAGTAAAATGTTGTAATCATCGGGTCCATCAACTACCTCAACTTCAATAGTAATTGTTTTTCCCCCTAGTTCTATTTGCAGGTTACTCAAAATCCCACATGGAGTATATCTTCTTCCATCAAAATCTTTCAACGTGGTTGGTGATCATGACAACGATGGCGAACCAAGTGTTTTCCAGTAGCTCATGGATATAATGCAAGTAAGTGCCCCCTCATCAATAATAGTTCAGTGGACATTCTTATTGAAAGATTTTACTTGGATTAGGAAAGCTAATTGTGCCGGTAACTGTGGTGAATATCCGACATGGTTAAAAACCACAAGATTTGAATCCGTAGGATCTATTCCACCTATTGCTAATAGTAAATCCTGTTTCTAGGAGGGATAGTTTTGCAACACCTCAACAGTCAACATAGCAGAAAGTGATTGAGAAAGATCTTCTACTATGTTATAGTTTTGAGCTGCTCGAGCTCGAGGGTTGAATGTCGATTTGTGCACAACTCCCTTTGGTGGTTTTATTGTCAATTCAGGTACAATAGGTGGAACAACTTTAAATGAAGTTGAGCTCGAAGGATTAGGTTGATCAGTGGCCTGATTATTTGATGACGACAGATTTCCATAATCTTTCTTTCTTGTTGAAACCAAAACTTAGATTTGTGGCTTTGTGATGGATAACATGAGTACTTGGGATGTGGAAGCATGGTTTATTGCAACCAAATGTGTCTTCAGGGTTGGAAATGGATCAGTCAACACTACCAATGTGTTTGAAGTCTTTAAAAGTTTAGAGACCTCAGAGCGATGTGGAAAATATCTTGTATAATGCTCATCATTACATATAAAACATGGATAATGAGGTTTCCTCACCGAAGCAGAGGAATCAGATGATTTCTTTAGAGGGGAATTTTCTTGTTTCTTTTTGTTCTTCACCTTTTTCTTGCGTGCTGGTTGCTGTGGATTTTTTCCTTTTTCAGATGACATGACATTAACCTCGGAGGCAAGAGTATTTTCTAATGCATTGGTAGTTTGATTGGAAACAACAAGAGTTTTACCAGATGGTCTTCCTGCTAATTGTGTGGTTGAAGAATCGATCACACCGTCACTGGCATGAAAGTCCTTACTCGATTGTGGAGGAGGTGGAATAGTGAAAGTTGGTCGAGGTGCATTGGGAATTTTATCATAAAGCATGCCAGATTGTGTGTAAATCAAATCCAAGTATTTGGCACGAGAAATGAGTTTCTCTTCTGTGATAACTCTACCTTTTTCCACATCCTCAGTGATTGATGACAATAATGATTTTATCAACCACTCAGCTAAAAGCTGATCGGGAACATATGTCTTAACCATTCGACAATGACACCACCACTCATGAATATGATCTGATATATGGGTAGCAGTAGTCTATTTAAATTTGGTTAGGAGTTCCGTTCCAGTCTCGTATCTAATAGGTAACTGGAAGTGGGTCAAAACGTAGTGGCTAAAGTGGTGAAGTTATCGAAAGAAGCTCTTGGTAATTCAATGTACCATTTAGCATCTTGACCAGTAAGTGTTCTTTGGAAAAGATGAAGTCTGACTAAATCATCATTTAAGGAGTTAGATGAACACCAAAAATGAAAGGTCATAACATGATTTGATGCGTCTTCTCCAGGATTTCCGTTAAACTTCAAAACGTGAGATGGTAACTTATGTGGAATTACTAGACACCAAGGTGCATACAATATTGGATCATTAATGAGTTGATTTAAATATGGTAATTCTAAAGTTGCTACAAAGGGCAACTGTCGATTCAAGTCAGTTTGAGCATACCCAGGATATGATGGAATTGCCTGAGCAATACGTTTTTGCATACTGACATAGGGAATTTGCATTTGGTAACCTTGGTATGGTTGTTGAAAAAAACCAGTATAAGGTGGTTGTTGATAACCAAATTGAATGTGTGTTTGTCCATAACCTGCAAAGCCTTGTTGACGAGGACCTTGGTAAGCTTGAGATTGTCGAAAAGCAGGTTGAGCCTATGAAACAATTCCAAACTGGGGTTGGAGCTACTAGAATTGGGGTTGTTGAAATTGAGGCTGCCACGGTTGTTGAATAAACTGTTGTTGTTGTTGGTACAACTATTGTGGATTCAATGGTTATTGTTGTCTAGCAATGAAAGGTTGCCCAGGTTGTGAATAAAATATACCAATGTAAGCCTGGGTCAATCCAGATAAGGGCACACTAACCTGAGGTTGTTGCTGAACTCCAAAAACAAGTGGTTGTTGTACAAAAACATGAGGAATTTGAACTTCTTGACCTAAAACTTGTGATTTCAAGGTAGAAGGATCAGTTTCAATAGGTTGTGATACAACAGTTTGAACTTGTGACTATGGTAAAGTAGTAACAACAGATGTAGTAGGAATAGTTGACAAATTTTGCATTGGTTACATTGGATACACAAGTCTTGGTTGAACGGGCATTGTTGGTTGCTATTGACAAACTCTAATTACAAGTTGACCTGAATATTGCATGATATTACCATATGGTAGTCCCACAGAATAAGGAGCATACTGTGAATAAGCATATTTCTCTCCATATGGTGGCAATCCATTATTTAATGGATAGATAGGTCTTTGTTGACCAGATTGCCCAGCTTGATACTGATATGCAGGATCAAACTATTGAGTTCCCATTAGAGGAGAAGGGAGAATTTTGGTTGAGGACTTGGGTGATGACCATGGTGTTGAAGAAACCCCTGAGTGGGTTCCAGACAATGATTGGTAACCAACCGAGATAGATGATTCAACATACATGTGCAACTCAGCTATGGTAGAAGACATCAAAGAGGTTACAATAGAAGATTCTGCTACAACTGCATCAGATGATACAGTTTGAGATGTTGATGGTTGTGCAGCCATAGTTAAGTGACCCAAAAGTTTTCCTAAAGATTCGATGGGTACTTGAAAAGAAGCAGGATCAAATGAAGAAAAGAAATCAGGAGTATTATGGTGAAGATAAAGCCCAGTTCCAAAGTGAAACAAGGTTGCAGGTGTGGAATATTCTTCCAATTCTTCCTCTATGGTAATCAAACCTGGTGGAAGAACTTGACTCTCAGGTCCGTAAAATATTTTTGGTGTTGGTGAAGTTGAAGTTTCAATAGTTACTGATGTCTGAGGGGTAACTGGTTGATCGTCTTCCGGTAAAGTAACAACTTCTAAATGTTCAAATTCGAAGTCCAGATGTTCAGAAAAATGAACAGTGATGGGACCAACCCATGTTACAAACCTTAACTAATCAAGTAACTATTGATTACAATAATTTATGAATAATTTTATTGTTGATCAAGGTTTAGTGTAGACGTTTTGGTTGGGAGTTGATTGCTGTATTAATGTGATTGTACGCTGAGAGGACAAATGTCCAGACCTCAGGCTTCTGTCCTGCGTTTGGCTAAACCCTAGGGTATTCGGTTCTCCCAGTCATTTTCATTGTGCACTATTGGTTTTGAGCTCTACGACTCTGTGAGGGTTTGTCATTGTTTTGCTGCTATGTTTGCCTGCGTCGACTGTGGATTTTCCATTGGTAAGTTACAGTTCTGCATCAATATTGTTTTTCCTTGGTCTATGTCTTGCTGACTTGGTTCTACTAGCCTTTGGTCGAACTGTGTGAGGTCCTCTTCTTCTTTGGATGGCTCAATATTCACTGCTTCTTTCTGGTTGCTCTTTGGTCCTTTAAGTTGATTTACAGTTCCTCTGCCATTTATATGGTTACATAATTTGCTGTTTGGGCATGCATATGCTTGTGCTCAGGTCGTGGCCTCAATGGGATCCTTCCATCCGGTCACTGCTTTCTCTGGAAAGGTAAGATGTCTCTCTCTGCTGAAGGTTATATTACCAACTTTTATTTACACTAACAGTCTCTGCTCCTTGCGAGCAGGGTTCTTGTTCAATGATGGCCGCAGTCAATTGTAATTTTCCTTGTCCAGTTCTGTTATCGAGAGGGTAAGTTCATCTGGCATTCACGTTCCCCTTCCTATTAGTCTTCACATTTGTTGTTTGGTTTCCAAACCCTTGAAGCTAACACATTGTTGTGCTCTCCTTGTAGGTCTCTAGTCTCTAGTTGGATTATCCCTTGGCTCCTTCTTTGAGTAGAGCCGGTAGGATCATTTCCTGTTATCTCTACTTGGTTGAAGGGTTTCTAGTTCTGTTTCTATTGTACTTGACCTGGTTTGGTTGCAATGCATTCAGTTGTGAACAAATCTAGTTTTCTGGTTCATTGACTGTATAGTGTGGATGCATCCATGGGCTATAAAGAATTTTATTTTAAGGGTTTGAAACCCTAACCCTCTTTCTATTACTCTGTTTTCAAAGGAGGGTTTCCTTGACTTCGAAACTACTGGCTTAAACTTGTAATTACGTGTTTGAAACCCCAATGTGGACTATAGTAATATTTGTGAAAGATTAATGAAAGGAAATTTGGTATTATCGTGCACAAGGTTACCTCTTGCTTATATTCAATGTTGGAACTATATTTGTTGATAATGATTCACTGTAGTGTATCTTCGCGCCTCTGTAGGCTTTTAGCGTGCACAGGAACTATGTGCTTGTCTTCATTTTGTATCTCTGTTTCTCGGCTTTCATTATGCTTTTTCTTGACTTTGTATTGGGGAACTTGCTTTAGTTCAGGAAAGAATTTGATAGGTTCTGTCTGTTCTTATAGTGCATGTAACAAAAATTAGATTATAGGAGATACAATAGTAAATTCAAATGGATTCAGGAAAATAGAATGTAAAGAAAATATCTCTGTTTCGTATTATTATTCTCTGTCCCAAAAAGAACGAACCCCGTTCATGCTATGTACAATTGTTTTATAATTCCTTGCAATACAGTTAAGCAAACTGTTGGCAGTTACTTGTTTAGTTATACAGTTGTCAACTATCTTGCTATTTTGATTCTTTCATTCTGTAAAATACAATGATAATATTTTCTTTCCTGTTACTTTGTTGTTTTTTTTCAAAAGTAAACAACTAGAAAGTTAAACTAAACAAGAGACCAGACAACCAGGTGTCTGCAACTGCTTTTACCTGACTGTACTGTCCCTAACTACTCATTAACAGACAAAAACAAAACATAAAACAGGTTCCTAATACTGTCCTTAATTGACAAACACAAATGAAATTCGAATTGTTGACGATCTCTCCTCCTCGGTTGAGACCAACACCCGGTCATGGTGCCCTTAGCTGGATGCTCCTGCATCAGGCTCCCAGGGTAAAAAGAAATCATGACTCCAGTCCATGAGCTTCTCAACTGAATAACCAACCTACTCTATCTGCCTAGTGTCAAGCCATGAACTATCCTCGATAGGATGGTTCTTCCACTTGACCAGATATTGCAGATACTCCTTCTGCCGAGCTCGTTTGGCCACCTGAGTGTCGAGGATTCTCGCGATCTTGGGAGGCTGAATGTAAGGCATTTGTGTCATCCAAGTCTCACTTCCATCTTGGCTGTCCCGTGTAAGCCATGTGGTACTGTCTTCCTCTAAACCAGCAGTGTACATAAATAGGTCTGCTACATTAAAGATGGGTGAAATACCTATTCCTAGTGGCAGCTGTATTTCATAGGCATTCGTTGAAAATTTCTGGAGGACTTTGGAGGGACCTATCTTCTTGTACTTTAGCTTGTTGTATGCACCTCTAGGGAAGTGTTCCTTGCACAAATGCGTGAGTACTTTATCTTCCACATTAAACTGCACTTCTCTCCATTTCAAATCTGCTTGCTGCTTATATTTTTGGTTGTTGTCCTGCAATTTAATTTTCACCTGCTCATGCAAATATTTCATCGCGTTAGCGAAGTCTTCCCCGCTAGCACTCCATCTTTCCTGGTGTCCCAGATCTCATAATTTGTGCACTCCACGAGGATGCATGCTGTACAAGACCTGAAAAGGACTGCAACCCATGCTGCAATTAGGCAAGTCGTTATGGGTGAACTCTGCCTGGGCAAGTGTTCAATCCCACATCCACGAATTTTCACCAATCAAACTCTGTTGTAGGTTCCCCAGACTTTTGTTTACCACCTTGTCGTCCGGATAAGTCGTTCTTGTGGGCAAGACTAAGGTCCCTAGTATCTAATGATATCTAGCAACCAGCAAACCAAACAAATTCTATCCTTCTCTAAATATGCAATTTATAGATAAAGGCAAACAAGTGTGTTTAGGCCTACCTTGGGTCCAGTGCAAGTTTGTGGAAGCCACGCTCCGTTGATCCAAATGAGATCCTTTGTAAAGAATCTGCAAACCCAAGCAAGCACACACATTAAATAGCACCTGAAAAGCCAATATAATAAAGCATACTTATCATGATGATCAAGGAATTCATGAAACAAATCACATAAGACAATTTGTTGAGAAAAATGAATCTGATTGTATTAACTTTAGTAAATGAAGAACTTTACAACCTTGGTGCCTTGATGCTGTACAAGCTCCTCCCAGGGTCCAGCAAGAAGTCTCCTCTACTTTGACAAGTTTCACTCTCTTCCCAATGAAGCCAAAAGGTATGTAATCTCTCCTCTCAAGCTTAACTAGGAAGTCTTAATTCCAACAACATTTACCCTAAAAAATGTTCAGCTTTTAACCTCCCTAGCAAGCAGCCCAACGCCTTAATTTATAGTGCAATGGAGGGAAGTTACTATGTCCACCTTCAAAGGGATAAAGCCCTCCTTCAAAGGGATAATCTCCTCTCATCAAGGGATTAGCTCCTTCACTTTTGGGATGCATGAACCACCTAGGAGCAAACCATCCACGTCAAGATTCCTTATAGAATCATCTAGAATTAACCCAAAGTGTGTTTTTTAAGAATAAATTTGCATCTTTTTTACTTTCACAGGGGTCCGCACCCACTCCTTTAGAGACAGAGCGGGCAGGTCCACAGGTAACATGAACAAGGGGTGCGGGACCGCAGGTAACAGTAAGAGAAAGTGCGGAACCAGTGCTTTATTTATTTTTAAGGACTTTCTCTCATTTTCAAAGCTTGACATGAAGAGTTGAGGTTTGAGACTTGCTAAGGAGGACAGTATGAATGATGATAGACCCATACTGATTGCAAATAGTCATGGTGACAATATTTTGTGTAACGCACCTCTATTTTCTCGTCGGTCTGCGGGTGATAAGTAGAGTTGTAACTCAACTACATGTCCATATTCTTCCATAGGGTGCACCAAAAGTGCCTTGTAAACTTCACATCCCTGTCAAAAAGAATAGACTTAGGCAAACCATGTAGCCTGACAATCTCTGTAAAGAACAAGTGGGCCACGTGAGTGGCATTGCTGTTTTTTCTGCAAGGGATGAAATGTGCCACCTTTGAAAACTGATCCACCACTACCATCACCGAATCATAACCCCGTTATGTCCTTGGTAGACCCAAGATGAAGTCAAAACTGACTGAGTCCCACGGTCTACTTGGAATGGGCAATGGTGTGTGTAAAGTCTCGTGTTTTGACTGTGAACTTTTGCCAACTAGCACACTTTACATCTGGTCACAAATCTTTGCACATCCCTTCGCATTCTTGGCCAATAATAAAAATGACTGAGCTACTCTAATGTCTTTTCTATGCCGAAATGTCCAGCTAGACCTCCACTATGCTTCTCTCGAATGATATTATCTCTCATCGAGCAGTCAGGAATGCATAGCTCTCATCCCTTAAACAATAGCTTCTCCTGCAAATTATAGTCCAACCATGGACTATTGTCTCTCACCAAAGGATTCTGGCACACTTCGTAAGTCTGATACAAATCTTTCAGGTGCTTAAAGCCTAGCACTTGTATAGTACTCTCCTACAAGAGTAAGGCTCTCCTAATCAATGCATCCGCCACCTTGTTGCCCTGCCTGCTGATGTGTTTCAACGCAAAGGTGAAACTCTACAAATATTTAACCCACTTGGCATGTTTGTGGTTCAGCTTGTGTTGTTGCATCACATATTGCAGTGCAAAATTATCTGAAAACAAAACAAATTCATTCCCCCAAAAATAGTGTCTACAATGCTTCAGCGCTTGGATGATAGCATAGAACTCCTTATCGTAGGATGAATACTTCTGCCTACTTTCATTCAACTTCTCGCTGAAAAATGCAACAGGTTTATCCTTCTGGCTAAGTACAGCCCCAATGGTCGTACTGCTTGCATCACAGCGAACCTGAAAAAACTTTTTAAAATCTGGCAATCTCAGGATCAGTCTCTCTGTGATATCCTTCTTCAATAGCTGAAAACTCCTTTTTATTGCCTCAATCCATCGAAAAGGCTGACTTGCCTTCTTAATAGTGTCCAACATAGGTGCCCAGATTTCACTGAAATTTCTTATAAATTTTCGGTAAAAACTCAGTAGCCCATGAAAACTACGTACCTCAAATAAGATTTTTGGGGATGGCCAGTTGACTATCGCTGCAATCTTCTCTAAATCCATCTTCATCTCATTTTCTGCAATTACAAAGCCCAAATAAACTAATTCTTTTTGCAGAAAAGTACACTTTTTCAAATTTATCAGCAGCTTATTCTGTTGCAATTTTTCCAGCACTTTTCAAACATGTCAAAAGTGTTCCTCTCTTGTCTTGCTAAAAATGAATATGTCATCCATGTATACTATCATGAACGTCCCAATGTATTCTTTCAACATTTCATTCATTAATCGTATAAATGTACTGGGTGCATTGCTTAGTCTGAATGGCATTACTAGGCACTCATACAGTTCCTCATTAGTTTTGAAGGCTATCTTCCACTCATCCCCCTCTCGAATTCGAATCTAATGATACCCACTCTTTAAATCAATCTTAGAAAAATACGCTGCTCCGCTCAAACAATCAATCATGTTATCCATTTGTGGAAGTGGAAATCTGTACAGGATGGTGATCTCGTTGATGGCCCTCGAGTCTGTGCACATTGGCCATTCTCCTCCTTTCTTGGGAGCAAGAACTGTTGGAATTGCACAAGGGCTCAAGCTCTCCCTTATCAACCCTTTGTCTAGCAATTCCTGCACCTACTTTCTAATCTCTTCATTATCTTTGGGGCTCATCCGATATGCTACCTTATTCAGCAAACTTGTTCCCAGTATAAAGTCAATATGATGACTTATACTTATTTTAGGGGGCATTTTATCTGGCAAGTCATCCACCACTATATCATTAAACTCCTGCAACATCTGTTGAATTTCTGTGGGCAAATCTGACACCTCTGTGTGTAGAAGCACCATATTTTCTCTTCTTACAATAGCATAGCTCACCTCGTTGTTCTCAACTTGTTTCAAAAACTTTTTTCCACTTATTAACAACACCCTTGTCCCACTTGTTCCCGCTGTCTCTTCCTCCTTAATGGGCATAAGCATGTGCTTGATCCCATCTTTAACAAACATGTAACATTTTGTCTTCCCGTCATGTACCACCTTCCTGTCATATTGCCATGGCCTGCCTAGTAGTATGTGACATACATCCATTGGCATTATGTCACAAATGACTTTATCCTTATATCTGCCGATATGAAACTCCACTTCGCATTGTTCATCTACCAGCAACTGATGGCCTTTTTGTAGCCATGACACTTTGTAAGGAGTGGGGTGTTTCAATCGCTTCAACCCCAAATTTTCCACCATCTCCATGGCTACCAAGTTATCTGTACTCCCACTATCCATAATCAGCTTACAGCACTTACCGTGTGACTTACAAACTGTCTGAAACAAATCTTTCTACTGAGATTTTTTAGCTCTTTTCTTGGATGGTTTCAGCAACACCTTGTTCAAAACTAAGGCCTCCCTTGTTTCTGGCACATTTTCAGCTTCTTGGGTATGTGCCTCTTGGTTCTTCTAGCTGTGTGACATACACACCCCTTTGTCTAGCTTGTTCTACCTCAGGACACTTAAAAGAAATGTGTCCCCACTTGTGACACCTATAACATTGATAACCAACTCCTCTGCCTTGGCCATTTCCCCTGCTTCGCTGATATGGCCTACCACCTCTCGTGCTGTCACCTTTTTCTACTATTCCTGAAGCTTTAGAACTGCTGCCTTCTTCATTACTGCTAGCAGTTTTCCCTCTGCCATAAGATTGTCCTCTTCTTCTGTTGGTTCCCTGTCCTCTCCTGGAATTTTCTTTCCTAACGATCTTATCCTCTGCTTTCATAGCACTCTGATATGCTTCTTCGATTTTTTTTGGAGAAAGAATACTAATTTCATCTAATATTTCTAACCTTAAACCATTTACATACCTGGCTGTTTTCTCCGGGGTGTCCTCTGTATAAATAGCCCTTAAATTCACTCGGTAATATTCTTCAGTGTACTCCCTTACTATCATCCCTTTCTGCTTCAGATTCTGCACTTGCTTGTGTAGTGAAATCTGGTGATCCTTAGGTAGAAATCTGCCTTTCAACTTGGCCACCATCCTTGACCATTTCTTGATCGGCAACTTGTTCAACCTCCTTCTTTCTGTTTGGACACTGTCCCACCACAGGGCTGCATGTCCTTTCAACTTTGTAATAGTGAACTTGACCCTGCGCTCTTCACTGACCTCTTCACACTCAAAGTACTTGTCCAGCTCGCTGATCCAGTCCAACAGAACTTTTGTGGACAAGCTGCCGTCATAATTTGGGAGCTCCAGTTTGGGCTTACTGCTCACCAATAGGACCGACCTCAACAGTTTCATCTTTGGCCCTTCTTCATCCGATCCATCTATTGTCACTACAACTTCTTCTTCGCTATCATCTCCTACCTCTGGATCCCTTCTTCTCCCTACCTCAACTACTTCCAAATAGGCAATAAGGATCCTAATATCCTCTCTTAATCCTTCCTCCACTATCCTCCGAGCACCTCTTCCATGACCTCATCTTCCTACCTCCATTTCTTAAGCCAATTCTAAATCTTGCTCTCATACCACTATGATGGGACCAACCCGTGTTACAAACCTTAACTAATCAAGTAACTATTGATTACAATGATTTATGAATAATTGTATTGTTGATCAGGGTTTAGCATTAATGTTTTGGTTGGGAATTGATTGCTATATTAATGTGATTGTACGCCGAGAGGAAAAATGTCCAGACATTGGGCTTCTGTCCCACGTTTGGCTAAACCCTAGGGTATTGGGTTCTCTTGGTCATTTTCACTATGCGTTGTTGGTTGTGAGCTCTACGACTCTATGAGGGTTTGTCACTATTTTGCTGCTATGTTTGCTTGTGCCAACTGTGGATTTTCCATTGGTAAGTTATAGCTATGCATCAATATTGTTTTTCCTTGGTCTACGCCTTGCTGGCTTGGTTCTGTTAGCCTTTGGTCAAACTATGTGAGGTCCTCTTCTTCTTTGGATGGCTCGATATTCACTACTTCTTTCTGGTTGCTCTTTGGTCCTTTAAGTTGATTTACAGTTCCTCTACCATTTATATGGTTACATAATTTGTTTTTTGGGTATCCATATGCTTGTGCTCAGGTCATGGCCTCATTGGGACCCTTTCATCCAACGACTACTTTCTCTGGCAAGGTAAGATGTCTCTCTCTGCTGAAGGTTATATTCCCAATTTTTATTTACACTAACAGTCTTGGCTCCTTGTGAGTAGGGGTCTTGTTCAATGATGGCCACGGTCAATTGTAATTCTCCTTGTCCAGTTCTGTTATCGAGAGGGTAAGTTCATCTGGCATTCACATTCCCCTTCCTATCAGTATTCACATTTGTTGTTTGGCTTCCAAACCCTTGAGGCTAACACATTGTCATGCTCTCCTTGCAGGTCTCTGTTCTCTAGTTGGATTATCCCTCAGCTCCTTCTTCGAATAGAACTGGTAGGATCTTTCGTTGTTGCCTCTGCTTGGTCGAAGGGTTTCTGGTTGTGTTTCTATTGTACTCAACCTGGTTTGGTTGCAAGGCATTCGATTTTGAACAAATCTAGTTTTCTGGTTCATTGACTGTATAGTGTGGATGTGGCCGTGGGTTGTAAATAATTTTATTTTAAGGGTTTGAAACCCTAACCCTCTTTCTATTACTCTGTTTCTGAAGGAGGGCTTCCTCGCCTTCGAATCTACTAGCTTAAACTTGTAATTATGTGTTTGAAACCCTAATGTGGACTGTAGTAATATTTGTGAAAGATTAATGAAAAGAAATTTGGTATTATCGTGCATAGGGTTACCTCTTGCTTATATTTGATGTTGAAACTATATTTGTTGATAATGATTCATTGTAGTGTATCTTCGCGCCTCTGTAGCCTTTTAGCATGCACAGGAACTATGTGCTTGTCTTCGGTTTGTATCTATGTGTATTGGCTTTCATTATGCTTCTGCTTGACTTTGTATTTGGGAACTTGCATCTATTTAGGAAAGAATTTGATAGGTCCTGTCTGTTCTTATATTGCATGTAACAAAAATTAGATTATAGGAGATACAGTAGTCAATTCAGATGGATTTAGGAAAATAGAATGTAAAGAAAATATATCTGTTTCGTATTATTATTCTCTGTCCAGAAAAGAATGAACCCCATTCATGCTTTGTACAATTGCTTTATAATTCCTTCCAATACAGTTAAGCAAATTGTTGGAAGTTTCTTGTTTAGTTATACAATTGTCAAATATCTTGCTATTTTGATTCTTTCATTCTATAGAATAAAATGATAATATTTTCTTTCTTGTTACTTTGTCATTTTTTTTTCAAAAGTAAACAACTAGAAATTTAACCCAAACAAGAGACTAGACAACCAAGTGTCTGCAACTGCTTTTACCTAATTGTACTATCCCTAACTATTATATCCCTAACTACTCATTAACAAACAAAAACAAAACATAAAAAAGGTTCCTAATATTATCCTTAATTGACAAACACAAAAAAAATTCAAATTGTTGACGATCTCTCCTCGTCAGCTAAGACCAACACCTGGTCATGGTGCCCTTAGCTGGATGCTCCTACATGAAACAACAGTTTCAGTAAGAGGTTCTTGAATAACTTCAGGTTTAGATGTAACTCCTGTTTGAACTGAAATAGATTCTGGATTAAATTCTGGTTGAATTGATTCAAGTTCATAAGTACTTTCTTGTTGAGCAATTTCAAGTTGAGGATAAACTTGTGGTTGAACAACTTCATTTACTATTTCACTAGGATCAGTGGTAATGTCCCTAGGTAATTGTGAAACTTCTTCTTTAGGAACGGATGTACGAGAAATAGTTTGAGTAACTGGAGTCTCTGTAATTACCGAAATAGATGATTCAGGTAACTCAGATGAAGAACTAGGAGTTCTTCATGTACTAGGCTGAGTTAAGCGAGACCTCTTTACCCGAATTGTTGTCGCTTCGGGAGGCAAAGGTGGTTTCCTCACTGTTCTCCATGAACGATGGGGTATGGGTTGATGTTCCTCCATGATTGCTGATTAATTCTATTATAAAAAAAGAAATAAACAAAAAGGGGTATACTAGGAAAAAGGCTTACCAAGCAACTGTGAACTACAGAATACCTCCTAGTGAACCAATAGTATGAGTAGCCAGTATCCCCGAATGTTGTGTTTGGTGTATCACAATTTACAAGGCAGATGACTCGGTTACTTAAGGATGGATAGAAACCTAGAGTTTTCCTCCCATATATTCCTGAAGGTACATGGAGGCGCAGTCTGTATAAGCATGGTCTAATGCAAAACCACGCAGTGAGAGCATTCCTATATACTTTACGTATTGTAACACTGCCCTATATACTCATAGGTACATGGAAGAGCTATGATATACTCACGTACATGGAATGAGGTATCACACTCAGGATGTATTGCAGACAAGTTAACCACAACTACTTTGTTTTACGATGCCAAAACAAGTCTCTAGCTTAGAACCGCTAAATGTCTGTGTTAATGAAAATGCTCCATTATGTAAACTGGTGTCTATTTTAAGTTGATCTTGCTTCGGAGAGTTCACCATGTGATGTATTCTGAAATTCCTAGGAATGAAACTACCATGATAAGCATTCTTTCCATTCAATTTAACGATGAAAATCCTACATACTTAGGGATAGAGAAATCAGATTTCTTTTGGTCAAAGAGCAAAGAGCACAATCTAAATACAAATTCCCTACATTATTCCTTATCAGCACACACAAACTTTTTCAACGCAACATGCATGTATTTCTTTTCAATTTCCATTAATGTGAATGAAAAAAAAGGAAAACTAATGCACAATCGATCAATAAACTATTTTCATAAAAATGACGATTTTGCAACAAATTCTTTTCAAGGAAAGGAAGACTTTACAACACTTACATTTTCAAATAAATGAGGAATTATGACACTTTCAACGAAAAGACTAATCATTTTCACACATCAATCAATCGATCTTTCATGAATGAAGATTTGACAACAATTCAATTTTCAAAGGAAAAGACGATTTTACGACACTTTCTTTCGCTAAAGATCAATCTATCAAAGAAACTAACTTTCAAATATAGATTGAAAATGAAAAAGTAAATACATAGGAAACATTTATCAATCCTAGTCTAAGTAGGGCCAGGTAAGGAGATGAAACATTATTTTCAGAGACAAGAAATCGTTGACATTCAAAAAATCATTTAAACAAGAGAAAATTGGCTGAAAAACATCAGCTCCTAGATGGGAAACTGACCCTCAAGGGATCAGCATAGGAAGCAGCCAGAGACAGTGCGCTAAAGCACATCGGATCTATGCGGGAAGTGCATTGCAGTGCATTGTGTCCTTCATTGGGCTGTGCTGGTGACAGTAAGCAATTTTGAAGGCAATTTGGCACAGTTTTGGCTCAATTTTCAATGAAAGAAGACTGAAATTCAATCAACGACCACAAGTACAGTATGTAGAAATGTCTTAAGAGGTTGATAAGCTACTAAGATGGATGATCACTCCCCAGTGGAGTCACCAATTTGTTTTGGGAAGTTTTAGTGTCTACGGATAAACACTTAAACCCCTAGACTAGTAGCTAAGTCTAGAACAACAATGCAAAGCATTCTCTACTTTTTCTATGATCAATAGATTAAATAAGAGGTAAAGAAGCCTACCTATAGCTTTCGCTTACTCCTTATCTCCCTTGATCAATTCTGTCACTCCTCTCCGTACTTAATCTGCTTGAAGAGTACCTGCACATAGACAGAAGACAAAAACCGATCAAAGCATATGGTAATCATCTATTGATTAAACATAGAATGGAATCAAGTACATGATACACATATGAAAGCATAAATGAATAACGAAACCATATGGAAAAAGATTTGAACACTTTATTAGTAAAAGGAAGAGTTACAACCCAATTTGCTTGATTCAGCATCACTCCTCCAATTCAATCCCATCCTCTCCTCATAACTAGCAAGACATTTTGACATCATTACAATAATTGAAATCAACTCAAGTATCATACTAACAACATCTCCCTATAATTCAATAATTTCCAACCCCTGATCACTTAGATGAGTGGTCTTTTGACAGGTGAATGAAGGAAGTTATGCCATAAATGGTGATAATGAATGCCCTCCCAAACTTAGGATTTAGTTCCATGGAGGAAGGAATAAAGGGATTGATGTTCCTTAACTCCCTTCCTCATCTAAATACGAGCTGAAGGGTGTAGATAAACTTTGGAAACTTCTAGATGCATCCAATGGATAAGAATATTACTAAACCCCAATGAAATTTCACTCAAATTCACCCAACACAGGCCAAAGAAGTCTTAAGCACCCTATTAGTGTATGGTCTGCATTTCAGCGCACCCTAATGAAGGCCTACCTGCGCTAATATTCTTAGAGGTAGTTTTTGGATTATTTTAGTCATGAAACTTCTTTGGAAGCTAGGCATTCTGATGGTTGACTTCTTTAGGGCATGTACCAACTAAATTAGGGTTTTATGGGCCCTAATAGTACTGATATGTAGGTTGGGGTTGATGTTCCCAAATGAATCTGTAACAACCATGAAGAAGAGAACAACACCCAGATAAGCCTATGAGCAATTAAAAATGAAGATGTTGTTTTTCTTACTCAGGAAGAATAGGAATTGTACATGCTAGAATAATTACAATTATAATTTGGAGAGTCCATTGACTTCAAACAAGGCTATGAATATTTAAAGCTCCACACAACTAAACATAATAATATTCATCTACACATCCTTCAATCCATAAAGATTCATAGCTCTGTCAAATCAAAGCTCTACGGAACTGCTCTTGTTAGCGATACGGAAAATGACTATATCATTAATGCGCAATACAATTCCCTCTCCACATAATAATAATAATAATAAACATAATAATAATAATAATAATAATAATAATAATAATATTATTATTATTATTATTATTATTATTATTATTATTATTATTATTATTATTATTGTTGTTGTTGTTGTTGTTATTATTATTATTATTATTATTATTATTATTAGTTTAAGGTTAATTTCCCCATGCACCCCAAGTTCTCCTGAAAATACCATGTCCTAATTTCGTCCTTACCAAATAAAGTTCCCAGTATAAAATCTCAACACAATTAAAGCTTCGCACAATGAAACATAGTAATATTAATTATTATATTCAATTGTACATTCCCTGTTCTCCCACACATACTTTTTTTCCATATTTTTATTGTCCTGAGGTCCCTCCCCTGATAAATAGAAACCTCATATATATTTAATATAACACAAATGCATATGTGCAGAACTGCTGAGCAAATCCTTTGTGCACAAAAATCTCACAAATTTACATTAATTGTTTAACATTAATTTCCTTATGCACCACCCATTCTCTCACATGAACCTTGTCATTTGCACAATGAAACATAACAATATTAATTATTATGTTCTCCTACACATATCCTATCCTCCACAAAGATTCATAGCTTTAAAATCAGAGGTCTATGTAACTTCTCTCCTACACATACCTCATCCTTCACACAATTAAAGCTTCACACAAGGAGAGATTTTAACATTAATTTCATCCTTACCAAATAAATTTCCCTATGCACCCTCGTTTTCCTGTACATACCCCTCCATGCTTACAGTAAACGCTCTGCATAATGAAACATAATAATATTAATTCATTTTTTTTTAGAGTTGAACTAATTAAAGTTCCCTCTGCATCCCAGTCCTCCCACACATATATAACACATCCTCCACAAAAATTCATATCTCTATAAAATCATAGCTCTTGCATATTTTTTTCACCCTCACCCCCTCCCTTTGCACTACCCACCCCCAATCCTATGCAAAGGGCCTGCAAATGTGTCAATTAGAACACTATTGGATAGAGAAATAACACACAGTCTTAACACTCATGAAAATCACTATCCATTCTCCATGCTACTGGATTTTCCTCTAGAAAGATTCATAGCTCTATAAAATCAGATTTTTACGCAACTTCTCTCCCACACATACCCCATCCTTGCACATTTTAAATTTGTTCAAAACACAATGTATGCTATGCAATGTGGATAATTGTAAAAGAAATAGTCATCTTTGCAGAACAAAATATTAAGTGGAGAATTATTTAGCGTCCCCCCTCCTTCCACCTACACAAAGGACTTTCAATTGTGTCAATTCTATCATCATTGGGAAGAGAAGTATCATAATAGTGTCAGTGTTAGTGTTAGAGCACTCACCATTGGAATGGCCACTATGATTTTTTTTCTTTAATTTTTAAAAAAATTGCCAAACACTAACAAATACCAAAAATAAAACTCCCTCCACGAAGGGAATCGTGTCCCATCAAAAGGTGCATAAAAAATTAGAAATATGATTTCTATAAAATTAGAAAATTAATTTTGAATTTTTGGAAAATAGAAATATTTAGCATTTTCTCGAAACTTTGGTTAAATTTGCAAACAACAACAAAATATTGCAGGGTCAATGCATTTTGACCATGAAGTGAATGTTATAGTCCCTAGCGAGGTAAAGAATAATAATTCAATGTCGATCACTAATAAAATATTCCAATATATAAGGTTAAGTAATATTAATTGTATTTAGAACTATATTAATTAAAAAAACATTAACAGAACAATGTGCATAAATAAAACATTTCATTTTCGACCATGGTTGTATATATATATATATATATATATATATATATATATATATATATATATATATATATATGTATGTATGTATGTATGTATGTATGTATGTATGTATGTATGTATGTATGTATGTATTTATATATGCACTAATAAAGATAAATTACTTTGGAGAATAGTGGGCCAAAGTGTTAAATTAAAATATTAAACAAATCTAGACACATGTATATATATTGCTGAAGGAATGTGAAAATGAATTTACCCTAAAAAACATTCAAATATTTAAGAATGGATGCAAGGTTGGAGGGAGCCGAAAGAAAAGGGAGATGAGGATTAGTTATTAGAGGGAATATATATATATATATATATATATATATATATATATATATATATATATATATATATATATATATATATATATATATATATATATATATATATTTTGATTAAAGTATGAAAAAGATAGATATTAAGGAATGTAATTTAGAAACCATGTTAGGATGGACGGGTTAGAAGGAAACAGGTGGGAGAAAAATAATCAGAGAAAAAAGAAATATAGAGAAAAGAGAAAGAAAAGGTAAAAATAGAGGCAGGGGGTGGATTTGATGACTCTCGTCCCTCCCCTCCAATCAAATCTCCACCCTTCTGCCTCCCCCGCCCTCCTCACTTTTTTCCTTTTCCAAATCTCTGCCCTCTTCCCCCCCCCCTCTCTTTTTTCCTTTTCTTTCTCTTCTTTTTGGATTTTTTTTTTCTTTTTTTTTGTTTTCCAACCTTTTTCCTTCTGACCCCTTCATCCTAGCATGGTTCCTCTCAAATTACATTCCTTATTCTTTATCCTTTTTGTGCTTTAGCCTGTATTCACATGTGTGTGTGTTCCCTCTAATAATTCCCCCTCTCTTTTTTTTACGACCTTGCCATCCTTGCATTCAGTATTGAATCTTTGACACACACACACATATTCTTAACTGGACTATTGACTTGAGCTTTTGATTATGTTAGGGTCCTATAATAATAGGATTCATAATTTTGAATTGGATATGGATAGTCTTGTAATATTGTACATACTTTTGCTTTTTGCAAAAAGTTTTCCATATTAAAAATTAAAAAATGTAAAGAGGGTATGTCCTAAAAGAATAATCAAAAGACAAAAATAAAGAAAAAGGATAAAAAAAGTAAAAAATATGAACCCCAAAAGAGATAAAAATATATCATGAAAATGTGCAAATTCAAATGGCACTACTTTTACATTACTATGGAAAAAAAATATTGTATGCAGCTTGTCAAAAATGCCACAATCCATGATCATCAAATAGCTTAATCTTGACCCATTCATGCTTTAAATTTCATGTTGATAGATAGAGAATAAAGATCTAGCAAAATTGTTTAACCTTGGTAGATCAGTAGTTAGGTAGAGAGTAATAATGAGCTCATCAATTTAATCTGAGCCATTGGAAGTTATATGGTTAGAATTAGATAGTTTGCTTGTCAAAATAAAAGGAAATAAAGGTTCAACAAGTTCAAATGCATCCAATAAATGAAGAAAAAATGTTAGGGTAAATAAACGGTAGGTAAAAGAAGTTTTGAAAAGTGCGCAAAATTTCTAAGTCAAAAGCACATTTATCATGCTTAATCCTATGTTTCATGTGTAGGAGGATTTGAGAAAAAAAGGATATTCACTGAAGTTTGTTTACTAATTTCCCCTTATTTCACTACATGCCCACATACTTATTTGCTAATTTCCCCCATCCTCACTTCATTACTTATAAATTCCCTTTTCCCCTCATTTTGACCTTTTACCCCTTAGTTTCACACACTGCCCTAGTTATTACCCTTCAAAAATTGTTCCCCCTTCACAAAACCCCTTTCCCTAGTGTGAAACTCGTTCCCCATTAGAAATATTACCTTCCCCCCTTATTAATTTCACTATTCCCCTTAAAAACCCACAAAACCTTTTATCCTAAGTTTTTCCTAAAATTCCTGCATTATGTAATTAACGTCCCCACTTCATATTTCGTCGATACCCTTTTTGACCCACCAACCCTTGGTTCAGTTAAAAAACCCCTACCACACAACCCATGGTCCCATCTTACTAACCATTGACTTATACTAAAATCTTGACATTTTTCGTTAATTAACTGCAATTCTTTGTAATTAAATCTCAAGCCCCTCCAATCACTTTCCCACCTCCATTCGTGCAACTCAACTTTGCGATATCCCTCTGATCTCCCACCCTTAGATCTAGTGGTCTACAACCATATCATGCGGATTCATTGTCCGACTGTTAACGATCCGAGAGAACGTGAGGTTCGAGGTTTGGTCGAGCTCTCTTTGGCTACATGGCAACACCATGTTATATTGCGTGCTCTCAAAAAATACCACCTGTCATCCAAAAGTAGTGCGATGTCACACAAAACCACCTCCCCACCTCAAGGCAAACTTCCCACTGTTCATTCAATAATATTCACACCAAAATGTGATCGTTATCGGTTAAAAGGCCGAAACAATGCCAAATTTCTCTTTTTACTCATTTTTTCTACAAACCAATTGTGACACCCTAAACATCTGAGCAACCAATTCAACCACTTTTACTACTTGAAGATACTGCAGATAGCCAATTGAAGTAGCCAATTGACAGTTGAAGCCAGAGTACACTCTGCAGCTACCACAAAATCCCATCTGCACACCAAATCGCCAATTTCTAGGTATTCTTGGAAAAACCAGAAAGGCCCTATGAATTTGGAAAACACACAGTAATTATTGAGTGGTTAATTAATTAAATTAATTAAGAAACCTCCCTGAATTGAAAAGAAACCTATTGTACATCCCTAACCCTTTTCACAGACTGTAATTACCCTACCACTATCTAGAGCTTCTAAAACTCGCTCCTAAAGCCACTGAAATCATAATTCAATTCAGTAAATCCAATTATGGCTTCCCAAACCCCTCTAGGTGTAAGACCTCTGCAAACCCCTCACCTAGATATTGACCACCTTGCATTAGCCGATAGAAACTTTCAAATTAAAGATACTACTTCCCCTGCCTACCTACTGAAACTCCACTACTGGAGTAAAGACAAATTTTTAAACCAGAATGATGACATTCACCTTTGGGAGTCAAATTTGCCCAAGTACTATTTCCCATAGGTACACCCATTTCCATAAATCATCCACTTCTGCCAAGAATGTTACATTCCCAGTCAAAGAGCCATAGTCACCCCTAATCAATAGGTTTTGTTCACCATCACAGCAAAATCCATTAATCAAATGCTGCAAATCCAACCAAGCCTAAATGAGACCCCAATTTCTATTGAAGGCTTGCTTGAACTCTACACCAAGCTATACATTCCCAAGAAATATCAGATTATTAAAACTTTCATCATTAAAGAGTCTCACACTCCAACAGATAGTCCTCCTTATTCTGCCACCGTTTTCTCTAAGACAGGTACAAAACTTATTACCATGCTCTCTTGCATTTTTGGGTACACCACAGATGAACATGTGGATGAGGTTGTCCTGAATTTCATTTCTATCTTTTGCTCATCAAGCCTCCTACTATAATGTATAACTATGCTCAGTTCATTGCGGAAATAATGCATGAACAATTCATTGGACTACCAAATGAGAGAGTTTTCAAGTACTCTTCAATTTTATTTCACATGTTCCTGTACTATCAGTCAGGAAAGTTTCCAATCAACATTTAGAAGTTAGATGCCAAAGGCAATCCAACATTAGTCATCTATTGGACACCATTGATCCAAATGTATTCAATTATATTTACTTACAAAGACTTCATTGATACATTTGTGCATCCTGTTATAAACATGCTAACTAGTAGCTATCAACACAGGACTAGTGAGGAAATTAAAAGGGTTTTACAGTTGGAAAAGAAAAGTAAAGTTGGAGACTAGTATCTATACCAACACCACGCAAAGATAAGGATATATGGATTCCAACTAGCTCCCTACAAACTGCCCAAATACCTCCCCATGAGGATATTTTCATTAGAGTAATTTAGGTAGATTATAAATTCTGATGAAGTCAATTTCCTGGTAGCCAAGAAGAAGACTCAATTTAAAGTTAAAAACTAATTGGTCACCTTTATTTGTAGTAATAGGGAAGCTGGACATGGGGCCAATAAGATTCTACAACAGTTTAAATTCAGGAATAGTTTTATGTGGCAATATGACCCTCATGGAGTCATAAATAAACTAAGGCTCAAAGTAAAATTGGGCCCTTTCATACATCATCCCAGGCCAGACATTGAGATATTTGCCAACCAGTTTGAATGGTTGGAAAACACTTTGATAGATACGGACAATACTATAGTTGATGTGGAAAATACATTGATAGATGTGGAAAAGAATATTGATACTAGTTCCTTTCTGTAGGTTCCAGCCCTAGGATAACAGATGAATATTATTCCCATCCTACCAACTCCAACAAATGAAGACTGAAATGCAAAGAGAACCAGGGAAGAAGGTTCTAGTTCAGCCATGGAAACCACAAATGAACAATTTGATATCAGTTACAGGAAGAGGCCCAAGTTTAATCCTGTAATTGAATAAGAAGACACGATTGAGACAGTGGAAATCACTGACACTGAAGTAATGGTTGGAAGGAATAAAGGCCCAGATACTTCAAAACAAACACATTCGACTTATACGTCAAATACTCAACTTATTGAGAAAAAACTTAGCATTGAAGTTTCTTCATCCACCAAACCTATGGATAAAGAGAAAGATAATAAAGGAACGTATAAGGAAATTAAGTTGAGGAATGAGACATTAGAGGCTGAGACTTATACCCAATACTTCAAGCAGACACCCGCAAATCAAATAGATTAATGTCAACATTTGACATCAAAATATAGAAGATGTAAGTGACATTCATGCAACCTACAATCCAATAGGCAAGATCATCAGTAGACTATAAGAAAACAAATTTTGAAGTTTTGTCCAGGGATGTTCACACCATTGACCAAATTGAGTTCTATAAGAAGGCAGGTGAGATGATCTATTCCACCATGACAACAAAGCTATGACTACACATAAACTTCAAATTTAATTAGATAATATCACTGCACAGTACAAATTGGAAAAGGCCTCCTGACAGGGCAAGGACAACAGAATCAAGTCACTGGAAGACTTGGTGATTGCACTTGGACATGATCCCAGTGATGTCAAGGCTGTTGAGAAATTAATAAAGAAGAAAAATGAGGATATTGTTGCTCTTAGAAAAAAATTGAAGATGCCTCATTTAGAACATCCATAGAGCAAGGAGGTCCTTGAGATCAAAACTAAGTAGGAGGAAATGATGGACCTTGTTCTCCAACTAAATGATGAATTGAAGGAAATGGAGGAGTTGGACAACTTAATGCAGATGAAACAAGCCAGCCTTGAGACTACCACTGCCACTGTCATTCCAAGGGTCACTATAGTAGTACCATCCACCTTGGCAGCTTTATTAGATCCTACAGCTCCACTGGCTACAACACTTCCAACTGCAACAACATCTACATCAGCAACAGGTTCAACAACGGCAATAGCTCAGCCAGGTGATGAGGCAAGTAAATTGGTCAAAGTAATGGAAGACATGTCCATTTAGACCACAAAGATAAATAAGATTAAAGAAAAGATAACAGGTTTAGAGAACGACAATAAGCTTGCACAGATTATGCACAAGGAGGAAGTTCAAAAGTCAACCAGGTTGACTAAAAGAATGAAGAGCTTAGAGAAAGAACTAACATTGATGAAGCCACTTGGCCAAGCTAAAGAATAGTTATCTAAAAATATCATTGACTCTATAAATGATATCTAGCCATGTATACACGTCATCTTTGAACAAAGTGAGTTAGTCAAAGAGGCTACAGAAGAAATTCAGAGGGTTAAGGCTAAACTGGGGGACATGCCAGAAGAAGCCACTAGAATAATCCATTTCCTTAACTCCAAAAACAAATATGAATTGCAGGAGCTAGACATAGCTAACATGATTTGCACAATACTAGAAGTGAAAAAGGTCCCCACCAAGAGGAATTTGATGATGAACCTTGGGAACAAATGCCAAACCATGCAGCTCGCTATAGACAGGTTCATGGTAAAGTTTGATGTTTTGAGGCAGAAAGGTCTGCCAAATCCCTTGGTGATAAATGATAAATTTATGCCACAAGAAGACTACAATAGAAGAGTTAGAGAAGTGGCAAAGGATCAGGTAAATAATTCTTCTATGAAGGGGATGACATTGGATAACCTATTTTACCTCTAGCATGAGGTAAAGCACCTTTTTGTGAACATGCCCAATTTTTCTAAGTATACAAAAGCAGATGAAATTTTCAGGAAAATGGTGAATATCAAATTACTAGATGCAACTATTTGGGAGAAGTTAAATGACTTGCTATAAAAATGCATAGTCAAAGTGAAAAAGCACAGTAAAGGGAAACTAATAGGCCAACCAGATGAAAGAGTATCAGTTAAATAGAAAAGTGAATGATAGCCAGCGTGGAAAACCAACAAGGCAGAGAATAAACAACAAGAGATCAAAGCATAAAGATAGCACAACCAAATAAACAGGGACTACATGCAGCAGTTGAACATTTGTCTTTGTCTTCTTGCATGAAGATATTTCTTTTGCCTAGATTAATTTCCAAGACAGTTTGGGATATTTTTTAATCTAATTTGTATAAATACTTCATAATTCAAATTATTGATGGGTGGATTGCTATACATTTGTATAGTTATATTGATTAGAAACCTGAGGGTTATGGTACCAATTTTCAAGTCAACAGATTGGATTGAGTAATAAAGAGATTGCGTTATAGGATTCATGTGTTGAGCTACTTCAGTGAAGTATTTTCTTTGTCAAATTGTTATTCTCTTATGTATTTCACAAACTTACATGATATCTAAATTGAATGAATTAACTGGAAATTTATTTCAGAATTTGTTTAAGTACACTTTGTCTTGAACAATTAATCATTTTAATGTTTTCTTTTGATATCCGGATCTGAGAATCCTTAATTTTTCTCCCATCCTTGTTGACCTCTTTCACTTCCTTCATAATATAGTGTAAGGAACCCTTAATTTCTCCTTGGATTTGATTGGAAACCACTTTACTATCTAGCCTCAAGATTTGAAGTTACTCAACTACCTTGACCTGTAAACACTATCTTCAGACCTTGATCTAGTCTTGTTGTCATGACACTTGACCCTATAGACCAATGGTTAAAGGCATCCTTCTATCCATCTAAGTTAGTGATTCCACCACCAAATCCAAATCAAAAGCCAAGTACAATCATAACTAGCATAAAATCAATTAACTAAAAAAAATTAAATCATAAAGAGAGAGCCCTCTTTGAGCATTAGGAAGGCTAGATCCTAATCTCTAAACTAGGTTTGTGGTTACCTCTATAATTTCTTTCATAACAACTCAAGAGAAATTTTGGAGTGATAACACATTGGCGACCATACTGGGGACTCGATCCTTAGTGTAATAAAAATTTAAGGAAATATTAAATCTCATCTTTTGCCCCTTAAGGTCATTTTTGAGTTATTAAAAAGTTTCATAAAAAAAATTAAAAAATTAAAATTCTAGCTTCCAGGAAGACACATTATACCAGGGAAAATCTAGATCCTAACCCTGCAACAATAGTTGATGACCCTGACAAAATTTTAAGGAAATCAACAAAGGGATAAACTCAAGGAAGTAGTATTTAGTTAATTAAAGCAAACTCACTCCCCAAAGAATTATCAAGTTTAGAGGATATTCAGTTTGATTTGTCATTTGAGCTTTCTTTGTTTAGAACCAAATCAGAAAATTCAATTCATGAAACTGTAATAGACCCTAATTTCATTCAATTTATTGAATCAAAAAAGGTGCCTATACATCTATATTTAGATGAACTTGTTTCAAATACTTTTGATAAACTAGAAGCTTTAACCTCAACCTTGATAAGCCATATAGATGATGCCTATCTTCAAGAACCAGTTGAATTAACTGCCCTCACTGCTGCTGCCTCTAAACATTCTACAAAATCTTCAAAAACTGTAAATACACCTTCATTTGCTACCACATCTCCTATAATATCCACCATAGTTCATTCCCCTAAACCATTGATACCTCATCTTCCTCTCCAACTGAACATCTCAAGTTCATCTAGTTCATCTACACCCATCTCAAGTCCTTCTAGAACCACTACTTTGCCCCACAGTCAATCCAAAATCTCAACCATGGTAGACAAATATGCACCTTTGGTTATACCAGCCCAAGTACATGCCATGCCCCAAGACTATCAAAGTAAAATCTTTTTGTTTGATGCTACTGGTCAGTTTACTACCCAACAACATGTGAACAAAATGACTAACTATTTTGAGTTGCATGAGATTGATGAGTCTGATGTCCAAATGAGGTTATTTTCCAAAACATTGATAGATGTTAAAAAATGGTTCAAAGGTTTACCAACTTATCATATTGCATAAGTATTTGCTTTTCATAGATTGTTTATTGATAGATGGGAAAGAAAGAAAAACCCTCTGCAAATACTATCTGAATATGATAACATTAGAAGAGCTCCTAATGAATCAGTTCAAAATTATTTTACTAGGTTCAACAATATCTACAATCCAATTCCTGCTAATATTAAACCTCCACCAGACCTAACATTAATCAAATTTCTTGATGGTTTTGACACTGATATGTCATACCAATTAAGGGAAAGAAACCCTGAAACATTCGAACGGTTGCAAAGTAATGTTATTAGAGTAGAAGAAAAATTATTAGCTAAGAAAGCTAGGATGAGAAATGATAAAAGAGTTATCATTAAAGAGGAAACTTCCACTTCACATGGTAAAATATATAGTTTAGCTAAGAGTGTAGAAAGGATAATGGATAGATTAGAAAACATGGAAAGAAAAACTCACTGGGAAAATCAACAGCCACCCACAATAAGAAACCCCAAATTTAGGAAAAATCCTAACACTGGAAAAAACACAATACCAAATCAGCAGATTAGACCACCGTTCCAGGAAAACTGTGCTGAGGGTTCACAAACCATTGTTTTGAGAAGTTTTAGTGTCTACAGATACACTCTTAAACCCCTATACTAGTAGCTAAGTCTACAACAATAGTGCAAATAATTCTCTACTTTTTCTATGATCAATAGATTAAATAAGAGGTCAAGAAGCCTACCTATAGCTTTCTCTTACTACTTATCTCCCTTGTTCAATTCTATCGCTTCTCTCTGTACTTAATCCACTTGAAGAGTACATGCACACAGATAGAAGACAAAAACCGATGAAAGCATATGATAATGATCTATTGATTAAACATAGCATGGAATCAAGTACATGATACACACATGAAAGCATAAATGAATAACACAAGCATATGGAAAAAGCTTTGAACACTTTATTGGTAAAAGGAAGAGTTACAACCCAATTTGCTCGATTTAGCATCACTCCTCTAGCTCAATCTCATCCTCTCCTCATAACAAGCAAGACATTTTGACATCATTACAATACTTGAAATCAACTCAAGTCTCATACTAATAGCATCTCCCTATAATTCAATAATTTCCAGCCCCTAATCACTTAGATGAGTGGTGTTTTTATAGGTGAATAAAGGAAGTTATGCCATAAATGGTGATAATGAATGCCCTCCCAAACTTAGGATTTAACTCCATGGAGGAAGGGATAAAGGGATTGATGTTCCTTAACTCCCTTATTCATCCAAATACGAGCTCCAGGGAGTCGATAAACTTGGGAAACTTCTAGATGCATCTAATGGATAAGAATATTCCCAAACCCCAATGCAATTTCGCTCAAATTCACCCAGCGCAGGCCAAAGAAGGCTCAAGTGCACTGCATAGCACCCTATCAATGTATGGTCTGCATTGCAGTGCACCCTAATGAAGGCCTACCTGTGCTGATCTTCTTAGAGGCAGTTTTTGGATGATTTTTGTCATGAAACTTCTTGGGAATCTAGGCATTCTGATGATTGACTTCTTTAGGGCATGTAACAACTGAATTAGGGTTTGATAGGCCCTAATAGTATTGATCTGTACATTGGGGTTGATGTGCCCAAATGTATTTGTAACAGTTTTCCCCTAAAGCATGAAGTCATAAATATGTATGTCAAGTGAAATGCTTTATCATGTTGAGAGGAGGTTTCGAGGCGGAAGGTGACCTGCATCAATTACAATACATATATCATGATAATTTGATTTTTCTCATGAACTTGCTGAGGGAAGGCATACCCATTCTCAACTTATAAACTTTCATTACATGTCCAAATATAGTTGTCTACAGATATAGACCCATGAATGGATGACCATGAATGTAAGGCCATTGTACATTTGATTTAGTACTCCTGAAAATATCGCAGCTCAGACAGATGAAGCTAGATCGGGGTCTTTAATCTCATTCAATCTTTCGCTCAAGTACAAGTCTAACCATGTGAATAGATTATCTAAAGTCGAACATGGGAAGACATCGTCTGATTACTAGCAAATGATGTAAGCCATTAACATACGCAAGAGGAATCACCAATAATGATAATGACCCTCAAGGTACTACAGTGCATTTCGCATGGTGTGAATAAATGATTTGATGTCGAACACCATACAAAGTCTTTCAGTTGAAGGCCAATGATGTCAACATATCACCAGAAGCGAGAAACCTGCCATTGATGTATGCAAGCCTCAAGGTACTGAAGGAGTGTTTCTAAGTCAACTTCTTGGATGATGTGCTGATTTCGACAAGAAGCGACTCATTACAGGATGGCCTTGATGTATCCCACATCAACGACATGAAATGAGGTAAATGATTTTGGAGATTAAAAAAGCGACTGACGATAGAAGGTTCAGGTATGGCAGTCATGAAAATGAAGGTTTACGGTATTGCAAAGGGTGAAGTTTGAACTGAATGATTTCTCTTGAGCATGTCGACGACAATAAGATGAATTGGTAGCATTGACCCAAAACAAAGTAATTGATGGTATGATAGACCAACGGTGTGATAACCATCAAGCTTAATGACCCAACCCACATAGTCACGGTGATGAGGTGAAAGTGTCACGTTCAAGAGCGACTTGATACCATAAAATGTTTTCCCCTTTTTCTAATTTTCCCAAGTCATTGCTGACCAGTACCTCTTTATTTTTTATCAAGATTGAGGAGGATAACATATGCTTGTTGTATAATTTCACCCTTTGGGCGAATCCATCACTATTTGATGCTTTAATGAGTTTAGCAAAGGTGAAACTCGGTCTTGTCTAGATGGATAAGTTTGTCACTATTTGATGTTTTTAATGAGTTTAATAACAAAGAGAACTCAGTCCTTTTCATGTTTAGGGAGTTTGAAAACGGACAAAAGGGAAACTCAACAAGTTCTTTTTCATAAGTTAATCTCTCAAGTCCAAAAAAGTGTAAAATAATACAAGAGAGATATCGTTTCCTATCCTTTAATGAGCTAGAAAAGATAAGCGCTCGGCAATCTTTTCATGTTTAGAGAGTCTAAAAAGAGCTTAAAGAGGACTCCAAGAGGGTTCCTTTATCGTTTTTAACAAAGCTCGAAAAAGAGATAAAAGCTTTCTTTGTGGTCAAAGATGTTCAATTTACATTTGAGAACATCAAATTATGCTGCTCAAAACACCATCAAAATAGATTAAAAATACCTATTTCATGGAAAAAACCAATAAAAACCAATGTTTACTCGATTAATGTGAAAGAAATAAACATAAAAACAAGTTTTACCATTCATTTTTACCATTTCACATTTACCCTTTGATTTTGGTACTTTGGAGCAGTTTTTACCTCGAAGTTCACCAGCTAATTGTAGAGGATTGAATGGACCATTCCTCGTGCCGTCTGGACTAGGTAGGAGCTATCTCTGTTATCTTTCATTTCATTCCATTCATTTTTAGTTTCAGGCAAACGTTTTGAGTTTTTGAAGCCCCTAGGGTTTCAATTTTGAACTCTGGAATCAGCGCACCCTTTCAATATCGAAAGGTGTGTTGCATTGCACACACCTATAAGGTTGCATGCATTGCAGCGCATTGTCTCTAAGGCATGGATGCGTTGGGCGCCAAACCCAAATTTAGATAGCTAATTTCTCATAAATTTTGCTTTGATTTTTGCAAGAAATGGATCCTAATTTGTCTAATGGTTGTATTGTAGACATTCATCAGATCAAAATGGTGACTATATGGAGAGAATGAGAGCACAAAGAACAAGATATGATTTTCGTAAATAATCAGGGTACGGTTGAGGCCCTAAGGAATTGTGGGTTACTCAAGTATTTCCGACTATCTAGCATGTGACAACAAATTGAGCTTTTACAGTGCCTTGTTCATTCATGGGATCCTAGTAATCAGGCCTTTCACATTAGGGACAAAGTGATCGCATTTACCATCGATGACATCTACTTTTTGACTGGACTGTCAAGGCAGGGTGCTCCCATCTCACCATCTGGATTTTCCAAAGGAAGCGAATCGATGACAGACTACATACGACAGTTCTATCGGGAAGGTGCACAACCTAGCAAAGATGGAAAGATTAACATCAAGTATGTTAGTGATTTACCATTGAGGTTGATCCTCTTTACCATTGCCAAATTGGCTGGCAGCGTGACACTACACTTGGTAAATAAATCATACATGGAGTATGTTTTAGAGTGTTTAGAGCCAAAAGTGTTCAACTCATGCGAGGCAGTACTTTCATCTGTAAAAGAACAACTGTTCAAGGTGAAAAGCGGAAAGACAAAGAACTTTTGCTATGGGTCAATCCTGATTTCTTTTCCCTTGGAGAGAATTACACTTATGTAGCCACAACTTGTTTCACTGTGTGTATCTAGACCTAGGGATCCTCGGATGCAGAGATGGGTAGATCTTATGGCTAGGCATGCAGGTCAGTCATTGATCTCATTTACCCCTGCATTCTATGAGTGGTTTGATCGACAAAATATTTCCATCATAGAATAGTCATATTCAGGAATGGATTTCCATGGTGATCCAAACTTGATGTTACCAGTTGGAGCATAGTGGGGTGCTATCAGTAAATTGTTTGACCAAAGTGTTTTTGATTTTAAAGTTTCTACATTTTTTTGTGTTTTTTTATTAACTCCGAGACTAAACAAATCATTTTTTATGTATGTAGATGTTGGACCTGTTCGACCTATGGGGCACCAACGAGTTGTAGGTGGGCCAGCATAGGGACCCATTAGGAGAGCAGTTCTCTAAGATTTATATTTAGCCGAGACATTAGCTAAGCTATAGAACCACATAGAGGGTTTGACCCTAGGGATTCCGGATGTCTGAATCAAGGAGATGCCTATGCAACTGCAACCCCACACCATTGGTGTGCCAAGTAATTGGATGAGACTTTTATGCATGATAGCACATGCTGTGACCTGTTACCATGAGCACCACTAGTTTACTTAGATATTTTATACACACATTTGAGTTTTTGGGTCAGATAACTAATTTTTGTCTTGGACACAAACTGATTGTAAAAAATTTTAAAACAACTATTTATTTTACTTTCAGAGTTTTGTTATGGTTAAGTGATGCAATCCTATTCAACTGATGATGTGAATTGAAAATATTTTCTTTACATACGTCGCAAATGTCTATTTAACACATAATTCACTAGAGAATCAGTTAATGTGTTTAGATTTCTGGAAATATGCTAATATTGAATAAACTCAAATCACCTTTCCCAAATACAAACTCTAAGAAATATGCGATGAATTGCTGGGTTTCAGACAGTATAAATGCCAGTAAGTTGTAGTACAATGAGCTGTGATTCTAGCCTAATGATGATTAGGCATATGCCAAGTGAAATGGCATTAGAGAGAAGTTCAATCAATGCACGACTCAGCGATGTTGTTCATCGATCAACCAATACAAATCCCTCTAAAACTCACTAACTCGCTGCTTGGAGTGAAAATGGCCCATGTTGAAGAGGATAGATTCTGCGTATGATGACTAGCCCCATTGGCATAACCAAAAAATGGTTCCGAAAAGTTTGACATCTGCAACAAATGCAAAGTGGATTACTTAACCAAATAAGAACTCTAAAAGAAACACAAACACACATGCAATCAAAGCATATATACAATGAGTTTTACTATACTTAACTAAGCATAGTAACATTTAAGGTACAACCCATTTCAAGGCTGCGACAATGGAATCCCATCATAGTTTACTAATTCGTAGGCACCTTTCATGAAAAGAAGCTTAACAATATAAGGGCCCATCCAAAGTGGTTAAAATTTTCCTGCGCCAAGTTTATCAGACTCATGATCATAAAGCAAGACCAAGTCACCTTCTGAGAAGACACAAAGCTTGATATTTTTATCATATTGTGTCTTAATACATTTCTTGTGTGCATCGTTAGCCAATGCAGCATCACAATGGGTTTCATCCAGATGCATTAACTCTAAGAAACATGCTTCTTCTTTAGAAGTGTCGGGTAGTAGGCCAATCACAAGTTTGAGAGACAAGATTTCAGATTGGATTGGTAAGACTGCTTCTAAACCATAAACCAATTGAAAGGGTGTAAATCTGGTCACATTTCTCACTGAGGTTCGATATGCCCATAGAGCTGAGTACAGGATTAAATGCCAATTTATTTTATGAACTCCAGTTATTCTTTGCAACATGCGATTAAGGACTTTTTTGATAGCCTTAACTTGTCCATTAGCTTGCGGGTAGTATGGAGTAGAAATATCATGTGATAGTCCTAACTTGGTGGTCAATTCAACCATCATGTGATTGCGAAAATGTGATCCATGATCTGTAACTATGGCTTGTGGTACACCGAACCTGGCAACCACATGGTTGAAGAAAAATAAAGTAGTTGTTTCTCCACTGTTGTTTAATGTTGGCATCGCCTCAGCCCATTTGGTAAAATAGTCAACGGTGACTATAATATAACCATGCCCCCCAGCCAAGGTGGGGTTACATGTCATAAAGTCAATGCCCCATTTTTTAAATGGGCCAACAGCAATGACTGGATGTAGTAGTGTAGGTGGTAATTTGGTTTTTCGGTCAAATATCTGCCAAGCATGGCAACTTCTAACGGTAATAATACAATCATTGAATATGGTTGGCTAGAAGTAACTGGCATAGAGTATTCTCTGTGTAGTACCGTAACCAGATAAATGTCCACCACAAGCACCTAAATGACATTCATTCAAATCCTTTTCGGCTTCCTCATTAGTGAGGCATCTACGTAAAATTGTATCGATACCATGATGATAAAGCATATCACCAATGACCAGATTATTTTTGGCTTGGTATCGAGTATGTTGTTGTTCAAAATGAGAGGTATTAGGTCTAAAATCTTGGGTCTGGAGATAGACCAATATATCTCCATACCATGGATCACTTGACGAGATAAGAAATAGAGACTCATCCAAGATTGATGCTATTGATGTTAAATTATTGGAGGATGAGGGAAGATCGTAAAGTAACTCGGCAAAGACAAGAGATTTCTTTGATTTAGATTTGATGAAATCCAAATCAAACTCCTGCAAAATAACTATCCATTTTGAATATTTGCCCCCCAGCAATTGACGTGATAAAATGTATGTCATAGGGTTGCAATCCGATATAATGGTAGTTTTACGGAGGACGATGTAATGATGAAATCTCTGCACAGCTTTAACAACTACCAAAGCTAACTTTTTGACATAGGAGTACTTACTTTCTGTATCGTTGAGATTACGACTCAAGTAATAAATAGGATGTTCATTTCCACTTTCTTCTTGGACTAAAACCATACCAATGGTTGTATCTGCAATGTCAAGATACAGGTAATAGTCTTTTTGATAGTTTGGGGCATACATTAATGGTGCTCTAATCAAGGAACCTTTAAGAGCATCAAAGGAAGCTTGTGCAACCTGATCCCAATCGAAGGATACCTCTTTCTTCAATAGACGTGTAAAACCTTTAGCCAACTCGACATATTTTGGAATGAACCTCCTCAGAAAGTTTTCCTTCCCTTGAAGTCTTTGTAAATGTAACAAGTTTGAAGGTGGAGGCAAGTCAAGGATTGCCCGAACCTTAATTGGATCGAGTCGAATTCCATCTTTTGAGACTACGAATCGAAGCAATCGAACAGAGCCGACACAAAACACACACTTGTGTGGATTGAGTCTTATCTTGTAGTGTCGACACTATAAAAATATTGCTTTCAAATGTTGCAGGTGATCAGACCGCTTTCGTGAATGAGTAGGTAAATCATCAGGATAAGGTTGAACAATGTCCTTGATGTCATGGAAGGCATAATTCATTTCCCTTTGAAATGTAACCCCTGAATTATTCAAACCAAAAGGTAACTTTCAATAGGTGAATGTGCCCCTGTGAATAAAAGTTGTTTTAGATTGATCCTGTTGGTGGATATTGATTTGATTGTAGCAAAAAGTCCATCCATGAACAAAAGGATTTCACATCCGGCACATTCGTCAATAATCTTGTCGATAAAGGGTGTAGGATAATTTTATTTTGGACATGCTTGATTTACATCCATATAATTGACACACACTTAGATTATACCTTGTTTTTTCATAACTGGAACAATGTTAGATACCTAGTCAGTAAGAGGCACAGGGAAAATGAAGCCAGCACACAAAAGTTTTTCAACCTCTACTTTAATGGCAACAACTTTCTTAGGATGAACAGGTCGAAACCATTGTCATACTGCTTTGACATCAGGGTACATTTTAATCTCATGTTCAACAATGCTTGAGTCAATTCCTCGCATCTCCTCGTCAGACCATGCAAAGATATCTCTAAATTCATGAAACAGATCATGATAATTATCAAGTTCCAATGGAGAACAAGATTTGCCTACATGAATGTTCTATACAATGTTAGGCTTGGTCAAAATGTTTATAGAAATTGTTTGTTCTATGTGTGAAAAACTGTGCTAAGAATCTACAGTATCTACTCTAACAAAATTCAACAAGAAATCAACGATTATGGGTGGTTTAGTCAATTTGAATAATCTTCATTGTCATCTAGAAGGTGGGAACGATGATGATAATCTCCCCACAGTTCCTCTCCTATTATCATTGATTGGATGATTCCTTCATCCGTAGAATGTATACGTGAAAAAGGATCCGAAGAGGTATCATATTCTAACGATCTATCTACCCATAAAAAAGTTGAGTGTGGATTTGGGTTTGCCGCACAAGCCCGAAATATTGATTGCTATGATAATTCAATGGGGCTTAATGGAAACACCTCAAAATTACTATCAACTTCAACTTGGTTGGAAATCCTCCTTAAATCAGACGAGGTGGAGGAAATCATGTTGCAAGTCTCTACTCTTGCCACTTCCACCAAATCAGATGGTGACAAGAAGGTAAAAGTGCCCATTAGGGAAGGATCTTTAAAGGGACCTACTCCAACACTTTGAAGTGATAGCGGGGGTCCGTGTACCAATGGAATGCTTCCCGTAGCCTATGAATTAATAGAAAAGAAGGCTAACTGATCAATGACTGTGATTCCACCCTTAAAAGGTAATGCAATAGTATGAAAATACATGGAAACCACAATAGCTATAGCATATACCCAAGGCCTTCCTAGTGAAATGTTGTAATTGAGGGGTCCGTCAACTACCTCAACTTCAACAGTAACCATTTTTCCCCCTAGTTCGATTTGCAGGTTACTCAAAATCCCACATGGAGTATATGTTCTTCCATCAAAAGCTTTCAACATGGTTGGTGATTGTGACAACAGTGGTGAACCAAGTGTTTTCCAATAGCTCATGGACATAATGAAAGTAGATTCCCCCTTGTCAATAATAGTTCAATGGACATTCTTATTGAGAGATTTTACTTGGATTAGGAAAGCTAATTGCATCGGTAATTGTGGTGAATATCTCGCATGGTTAAAAACCACAATATTTGAATCCGTAGGATCTATTCCTCCTATTGCTAAAAGTAAAGCCTGTTTCTGGGAGGGACAGTTTTGCAACACCTCGAGTGTCGACATAGAAAAAGGTGATTGAGCAAGATCTTCTACTATGTTATAGTTTTGAGCTGCTCAAGCTTGAGGGTTGAATGTCGATTTGTGCACAACTCTCTTTGGTGGTTTTATTGTCAATTCAGGTACAATAAGTGGAACAAGTTCAGATGAAGTCGAGGTCGAAGGATTAGGTTGATCAGTGGCCTGATTATTTGACAATGACAGATTTCGATAATCTTTGTTTCTTGTTGACACCAAAACTTAGGTTTGTGGCTTTGCGATGGATAACATGAGTACTTGGGATGTGGAAGCATGGTATATTGCAACCAAATGTGTCTTCGAGGTTGGAAACTGATCTGTCAGCACTGCCGATGTGTTTGAAGTCTTTAAAAGTTTAGAGACCTTAGAGCAATGTGGAAAATCTCTTGTATAATGCTCATCATTACATATCAAACATGGATAACAAGGTTTCTTTGCCGAAGCAGAGGAATCATATGATTTCTTTGGAGGGGAATTTTCTTGTTTCCTTTTGTTCTTCCCCTTTCTCAAATGGAACAACATTAATCTCGGAGGCAAGAGTATTTTCTGATGCATTGTTAGTTTGATTGGAAACAACAAGAGTTTTACCAGATGGTCTTCCTGCTGATTGTGTGCTTGAAGAACCGATCACACCGTTGCTAGCATGAGAGTCCTTACTCGATTGTGGAGGAGGTGAAATAGTGAAATTTGGTCAAGGTGTATTGGGAATTTTATCATAAAGCATGCTGGATTATGTGTAAATCAAATCCAAGTATTGGGCATGAGCAATGACTTGATCTTCTGTGACAACTCCACCTTTTTCCACATCCTCGGTGATTGATGACAACAAGGATTTTAGGAACCACTCAGCTAAAAGCTAATCGGGAACATGTCTTAACCATTCGATGATGATGCCGACACTCATGAATATGATCTGATATATGGGTAGCAATAGTCTGTTTAAATTTGGTTAGGAGTTCCACTCCAGTCTCATATCTGATAGGTAACTGGAAGTGGGTCAAAAAAGTAGAGGCTAAAGTGGTGAAGTTATCAAAAGAAGCTCTTGGTAATTCAATGTACCATTTAGCATCTGGACCAGTAAGTGTTCTTTGGAAAAGATGAAGTCTGACCAAATCATCATTTAAGGAGTTAGATGAACACCACAAATGAAAGGTCATAACATGATTTGATGGGTCTTCTCCAAGATTTCTGTTAAACTTCAGAATGTGAGATGGTAACTTATGCGGAATTACCGGACACCAAGGTGCATATAAGATTGGATCATTAGTGAGTCAATTTAAATATGGTAATTCTAAACTTTCTACAAAGGGAAACTGTCGATTCAAGTCAGGTTGAGCATACCCAGGATATGATGGAATTGCTTGAGCAATAGGTTTTTGCATACCGACATAGGGCATCTGCATTTGGTAACCTTGGTATGGTTGTTGAACTAAAATAGTATAAGGTGGTTGTTGATAACTAGATTGAATGTGTGTTTGTCCATAACCTACAAAGCCATGTTGAGTAGGACCTTGGTAAGCTTGAGATTGACCAAAACTAGGTTGAGCCTGTGAAACAAGTCCAAATTGGGGTTGGAACTGTTGGAATTGGGGTTGCTAAAATTGAGGCTGCCATGGTTGTTGAATCAATTGTTGTTGTTGGTACAACTGTTGTAGATTGAATGGTTGTTGATGTCCAACAATGAAATTTTGGCCAGGTTGTGAATAAACTATACCAGTGTAAGCCTGGGTGAGTCTAGATAAGGGTACACTAACCTGAGGTTGTTTCTGAACTCCAGAAACAAGTGGTTGTTGTACAACAACTTCAGGAATTTGAACTCCTTGACTTGAAACTTGTGATTGCAAGGTAGAAGGATCAGTTTGAACAGGTTGAGATACAACAGTTTGAACTTGTGACTGTGGTCCAATAGTAACAACAAGTGTAGTAGGAATAGCTGACACAGTTTGCATTGGTTGTGTTGGATACACAAGTCTTGGTTGAGTCGGCATTGTTGGTTGCCATTGGCAAACTCTAATTCCAAATTGACCTAAATATTGTGGGATATTACCATATGGTAGTCCCCCGAAATAAGGAGGATATGGTGAATAAGTATATTGCTCTCCATATGGTGGCAATCTAGTATTTAATGGATACATAGGTCTTTGTTGACTAGATTTCCCAGCTTGGTACTAATATGCAGGATCAAACTATTGAGTTTCCATTAGAGAAGAACCAGGTAAAATTCTGGTTGAGGACATGGGTGATGACCATGGTGTTGAAGCAGCCCTTGAGTGGATTCTAGACAATGATTAGTAACCAACTAGGACAGACTATTCACCATACAGGTACGACTCAGGTGTGGTAGAAAACATCGAAGAGGTCACAATGAAATATTCTTCTGCAACTTCATCAGATAATACAGTCTAAGATGTTGATGGTTGTTCAGCCATATTTAACTAACCCAAAATTTGTCTTAATTATTCGATGGGTGTTATAGAAATATTTTGGCACTGCAACTTGAATCTTATGTGTCGATAAACTAAGGGCTCTTTAACCGCAAAAAGTGTTGTTTCATACCCTAAAGGATCATGGCCAACTGATTACATCATTCCCCAAAAGTTCCACCTGAAAAACCATCCAGAACTGGCCAAAATAGGACCATACTAACTACTCCATTGTCAGGGCGTGATGCATACTGACTCGTACACTAGCCAGGTGCGATGCATACTGATGAGGACTTCTGTAGGGTGCGATGAGCGAGGATGGACAAATGTCCAAGGTAGTTTTCTAAGTGTATGCTCATGGAATCTTCTAGAAACTTCCCCTATGACACTTGCCTCTCTGAATTCGCCCAGGGATGACTATGAGATCCAAGAAATCTCCAAGTGGAACCAAAAGCAATAAGTGGAATGACACCAATTGAAACCCCAGAGATGACTCACACCCTTGCACACATCTATAAATGGATCCCTCATCTGAGAGATCTGAAGGCTGGAATTTTGTAATTTGCAAGGAAGTGCTGATAGTTTGTGGTTGAGAAAAAGCATTGTATTGTTGGTGTGATCTTGCTTTTCATGAGGTGAAGAGGGCTTTGATGTTGGGAGGATGATGATGGATCAGACAGCTGGGTTGTAATTGCCCCTTCATATTTAATAATTTTCTTTGAGTTTTCTTCCATATAAATGTGCAATTTGTGAATGTTATTGTTTATGAATTCCATTGTATGTTCATTAAATTTCTGATCCTATAATGCTTATGATATAATAGATCTAGATGCGTTGATTGTGTTTGTTACTTTGTTTCCATAGGTATTCTCTAAGCGGGATAAGCAGGAGAGGAGTTGCAATTTTTGTCAAGGGAGAGAGAAATCAAGCAAGGAGTCAAGCGCAAGATCCAAGTTGGTTCCTTTGCCTCTCTCTTATCTATCATACATAGAAGAAATCCCAAATTTCTTTGACTATTTGTTTCTAGGGTAGCTACCAATCCTAGAGGGCTAGTCAATTGAAAAGACACTAGTTTTCCCGGAAACAAAATGGCAACTCCACTGGGGATTGAATAGATGTTTGTTTGTTATTGTTTTCTTCTTTATAAACTATAGACGAAGCCTCAAGTTAGCCAAATAGCCTTCAAACTGCACTTGCTCTGCATGTGCATAGTAGATGAATGCTGCTTCAGTCAATCTCTGATTTAGTTTATGAATTGAACATTTGACTTACAAGCATTCTAGATGCCCTTTCGGTAGCTCAGTAACCTTCCAAGATCATTCCTTTATACTTTTCTCTTTACTGTCCATCATAGCTCAGCTTAAATCACTAAAATCAGCTACAAATTTGAGCCAAAACCCACCTCAGTTGTGCTCCCTAGCCCATCGCATTGTCTGTCACTGTCAACTAGTATGCATCACACTTCCTAAGCCTGAAAAGTGAGATTCATCCCTGATTTTGTGAAGCCTGGGTGTGATGACTGACTGAGCCTATTTCCCTCCTTGAAATTTGGGTTTTTTTTGTCCTTTTTTCAGCTCTGTTTAGTTGATTTGCTGCTTATGAACAGTGCCTCATTACTGAAGTCTACTTGCATTACATAGATCAGCCTCCATTGATTAGGATTACTAAATTTTTTTATGTATTTGTCCATCATTTACAATCCTTTGTCGAAAAGTTGCTTAAATCGATATGTCGTTTTGGTACAAAAGTGTCGTAACTATCATTTTGTGTCAAAAGGAGAAGTGTCGTCGAGTCTTCCTTCTCTCAATAGTCAATTGAACTTTTTGTCATGTATTTGATTTGATTTGTTGATATTTGAAGTGTCGAAATCATTTTCTTTTCGAAATTGAAAAAGTGTCATTTAGTCTTCCTTTCTATTTTGAAAAAGAAATTGTCAAAATGTCGCTTTGAATGAAATATTTCAGATCTATACTTCTCTTTTTTGGTATTTCTCACATTAAGGGAACGAAAAAAATACATGCATTTGCATTTGCATTTAGCTTATGTGCAAAAAATGATTTAGGAAAGTGCATTCAGAGTGTGCTTTTGCTCTTTGTTTGAAAGAATCGTAATTTTCTTTCCCTAGTAGCTAGGATTTTCATTGATCAAAATAAACAAAGATTGCTTATCACTGTGGATTGCATTTTTAGGAATTTGGAATCAACATCACCTAGTGAACCATTGAAAGACAAACTTTTAAACAAGATCAACTCTAAAATAAATCTCAATGAACCTAACAAAGCTTTGGAACCTAACGCAACACATCTATAGGTCTAGGCTAGAGACGTGTTCTGGAATCGTAAAATCTGGTAGCTATCGTTTTCATCGAAGGTTGGGTGATTCCTCCTCTTTGATACAACAAGTGCTAGCAAATACTTGTGCTTCCTGTACCATCAAGTATATATTGGGAGACCACAATAGGCTTACATCCTTTATCCATAGGAATCTGTGTCTACCGCCCTGTCGATCGCAATGCACTGAACACAACATTCGATAAGATTGACTGCCATACATAATTCCTTGGTAATTTCTCTTTAATTTATCACCATGGTGTATATTGCAGTTTTGTGATTGGTTTGGTAATCCCTTTGTCTAGATTTCCAGAGTAGCCACTTTCATTCCTTTTCATTTCCTTAAAAGAAAAGTTCCATCTGAGAACTTGTCACTTTAGGCTCATTAAAAGTCGAAGGGGACTAGAGTCATCTTTAGCTTTTTCTCGACTCTTAAAAATTGAAAAAGCAAAGTTGTGTCAAAGCGTCATTAAAATTTATTAAATTCGGAATAACATCCCTATTCCCTTTTTGATCTTAGGTTGAGATAATGGAGTCCACCAATCAAGGAATCCCTGTCAAGGGGAATCCTAGTCCATTTTCTTCTTGAGGAAATATTGGTGCTCCATATATGGCTACGTTATCCCTTCCAGAAATCACAATTGGCCTGCCAGTATGGCTATTCTCAACCTCAGTCATTCAAAATACCACAATTCCTTAGCAATTGAATCAGCAACCAGTTAATACTGAAGTTGATCCTTCGCTTTCTTCTTCGTTTGTTTCTCCCTTCCCTTCTTCCTCTTCACTTGGTGAAAATAGTGATGCTAGTAACCAAGTGGCAATGAAGAAGAAGAAAGGGAAGGAGAAGAAGAAGAAGAAGCCAATTCATTAAGGGGGCAACCATGCAGCATCTGGTGAGAATCCATACACTAAGCTCTTCAAACTTAGAGATCCATGCATAATTTGTAGAGGAGACCATTTTCATCTAGAATGTTCATGCATTCCTCAGATCTTGAGAGAATGGTCCCCCCGTTCACACCAAATGGTGTCATCAACTTCTGGTGATCATGTTGACAACACAACATCAACTAGTAATAATGGGTAGAAAAGAAAGGTCCAAATTCCATGTAAGTTATGTGAAGGGGACCATACCCTTCCCCATTGTCCTTTTCTGGATGAAGCCAAAGGAGTCTTACATAACCGTCCTGCTTCACAACAATGACTTCCACCTGGATACATGAAGCTCTCCCCAAGTCCTTTACTAGATGAAAATCCGATTGACATAACTCAACCTTTAGTCGAAACACCTATCATTGAAAGTGAATCTTCTGAGTCCATACTAGACCAAAGTAAACAGGTCGAAATGGTAGTCGACCCAGTTTTACCTTCAAAAGATCATACACATCCTCAAGAGAGTGAGAACGATACCGTTGAAATTATTTTTATCACTTCAGAGTCCGATGAACTTGGAGGCAATCTCTGTTCCTTCACAGTGGGGAGAGAGTCCCCCAGTTCTCGCTACTCAAGGGGTTAATTCAACCGTCTATTAAGTACCACCTCCAAGTAGTCTAGTCACTTCCTTTGATTGGAATCGCCTAGCAAGATCCTGCCTTCCTTCTAATGTACCATTCTGAATCATAGTACAAGTTTACAAAATGATCGTGTCTGGCACTATCATAGATGAAGGGCCATTAGTGATTATCCTTTCCTCAATTTCTTGCAAAATTCTTGGTTCACCATCGCTTATGCCTGTCATACACAATTTGTCAGGCTTCAGCAAAGGAACCAATCGACCATTAGGGATCCTTCGTAAGTTACCCATAACTTTGAGAAGGAAAATTGTTCACTTGAACGTGATGGTAGTCCAAGGACCATTAGATTAAAATCTACTCCTTGGACGTGACTATGTTTATAACATGGAAGCTATTGTTTCAACACTCTTTCGAGTGATGTGTTTCCCGCATGAAGGCACAATTATCATTGTTGACGAGCCTTCATTCCCAAGTTCAAGCATAGCTCCAATTCGATCATCATGCCTAAATGGTCCTTTTGTGTCGAGAATGTCTCTTAAACCTTCATTCCATCCAACTGATTACCAGGAGTAGTTCGGTGAATGTAAAAATGCTTAGGGAGCATGCACCCTTGTCTATTTTGAGATGAACCCAGCTGAAAAGATAGGTTTCCTTGTAGGTTATGTGATTGGAAGTGTTTTGTTACTGTGTTTTCCAAGGAAGTTTTTTATCTAACCGCTGAAAAAAGCCATCCTACTTAACCACAGTGATTTCCATATGGTTACTAAGAGACTCTCCTTTTCATCATGTTGGGGGCATGCAACTTTTCAATTTCCTTTTCTAGCCTTTTAGCTTTTTAGCTTTGTAGCTTTGTAGCTTTTTAACTTCTTAGGTTAGGTGATTGGTCCAACACACCATTAAACTTTGTTTACTCTACAGATGAAGCAAAGAACTATTTTGTTTAACTTCTAATGAAACCATCCTACCTAACCTTAGTAAGTTCCTTCGCTTTTTAGTTTTTCTAGCTTTTTAGTTTTTCCTTTTCTAGTTTTTTAGCTTTTCCATTTCTAGCTTACGTAAAAAGAAAAAATAAAAACCTGAGCATATGTTATCGCATGGTTCAAGATCGTTAAAAAAAAACATACCTGTTGTGGGGAAAAATGCCTATGCAGGACGATCCTATCCACCTAAGGTGTGACAGTACCTTAGCAACAAACGAATACAGCTACTTCGATTTCTTCCTTTATGAAATGTGAAAGAGGGGAGATTGGTAGACTTACCGTTGTCTTCCGGTTGTCCCTCGATCTAGATCCTCTTCTCTTCGGGTGTCCACAACTACTTGCCTCCTCGCTTGCTCAAGAGAACAGCTACTTGATTTCCACGAGATCACAAGAGAACAGCTACCTGTGACAAGAGAACAGCTACTTGCGACAAGAGAAGGACACAACACAAAGGCAAATATACATATTCATAAATGATTCAGGATTAGAAGTAAATCAAATATACTAATGCAAATCATACAAAATACACCAGCATATAGGAAAGAACCAAGAAGCTTTATTGATTGATAAACAAGGTTCAGGAAGAGATACAACCCATAGGGCTCCAACCCAGCATCTCCTTCCCAGCAGAATGGAATTCCTTCTTCAACTCCCTTCAAAGCATAAACACCCAATGATCCAACCTCAAACCAACAACAATTCTTTGCAATCACAAAATTCCAGCCTCCTTGACCTCATGGAGAGAGATCTATATATAGGAGTTTTGGAGAGAGGATGAGTCAGCTTGAGGCTGGTATGAAACTGACTAGTGTCCTCTCCCACTTCAGTTCTTGAGTCCACTTGGAGGTTCTTGCTTCCACTTGGAGATTTGGAACCTCTTACTCATCACCAGTCGAATTCCTTGATGCAAGTGTCATTTTGGAAGCTTCCTGAGCATTGACACCTTGAGAAATGAGCCTGCCACTTGTCCAGTTACGCTCAGCGCAGGTAGCCTTTGTTGCAGTTGACATTCAACGCAGGTAGACAGTGGAGCAGTTGAAATTCAGCGCAGATGCTCAGTGGAGCAGTTGACATGATCCAAAATTGGCTTGTTTTTTAGTGTTTTCAGGTGGAGAACTTTTGTGAATTGCTGTGGTTTGCTGGCCTTGTTCCTCTAGGGGTAGGAACAACATATTTAGGGACTTTGGATCCCTTGATTATTAACATTTCATGCTCAGTGATGCAAGGCACAAAAATGTCTATAACAGTTGCCCCCTAAAGTATGAGGCCGTTTATCGGGTGAAATGCTTTATCCAGGAGAGTCCGAAGTTCATCCATCTGCTGGGAGGAGACCTGTAATAAGATACAATGCAATACATTATGATTCATACTGCTTTCATGATCTAGCTGAGGTGGGCATTCCCATGCTCAGCTTTATAAATACATTTTGGTACATAGAACAGATGATCGTCTGATGGTAGACTGATAATTCTGGCGAAACTATCATCCTTTGAGTAGGATGATCATCTGCTGCAATGATGTACATGTCAAATGTCTTTATTTTTCCTGAATATATATCGCAACCTGGATGGATGAAACTAGATCCGGGGTCCTCAAACTCATTCGATCTTCACTCTAAGTACAAGTCGATCCATGTGAGAATTGCTTTGAAGTCGAACATGGAAAGACATCGCTTGATTACCGGTCAATGATGTAAACTGTTAACAAGCACAAGAGGAATCACCGATAATGATAATGACCCTCAAGCTACTGCAGTGCAATTCACGTGGTGTCAATAAAGGACTTGGCGTCGAACACCACGTAAAATCTTCTGGTTGAAGGTCATTGACGTATACCTGTCGCCGGAAGTGAGAAACTTGCCATTGAGGCATGCAAGCTTCAAAGTACTGAAGGGGTTGCTCCTAGATCAACTTCTTGGATAATGACCTGACGTCGACAAGAAGCGATCCGTCAAAGGAGGGCCTTAATGAATCCCACATCAGTGAAACGGAACGGAGCTAATGATTTTAATTGAGGTGAAAACGATCTGTGACATATGATTCAGGGTGGCGGTCATGAATGGATGAAGGATAATGTATGGCAGTGGATGGGACCCGGTTGACTCTTTCTGAACGACTTCTCTTGAACATATGGCGACACTGATGCGATGGATTGGTAGCATTACCCCAAGTATGGATGGTATGGCGAGACCATGGTGATGTGACCGGTGAATGAAATAACCCAACCCGATTGTGGTATGGAGGAAAAGTGTCATGTTCAAGAGCGACCTGCTACCATCAAAGTTTTCTTGGTTTTTTCCCAATTTTTCCCCAGTCATATCTGACCAGTACCTCTTTATTTTTGTCAAGCTTGAGGAGGATAACATATGCTTGTTCTATAACCTGCCCTTCGGGCAAGCCCATCGCTATGTTTTAACGAGCCTAGCGATAGTGAAACTCATTCTCATCTAAAGACAAGTTTGTCGCTATTTAGTGATTTTAACGAGTCTAACGACAAAGAAAACTCGGCCCTTTTCATTTTTAGAGAGTCTGAAAAGGTACATAAAGTTAACTCCAAAATTCCTTTTTCGTCATCTAATCCCTTAAGTCTGAAAAAGTATAAAACAATACAGAAGGGATGAGTTTTCGGTATTTTTAACGAGCCGAACAAAACAAGCGCTTGATCTTTTTTTGCAATAATCCCTCAGGTCCAAAAAGATTAAAATCTAGAGGAGGGATAGCACTTCCGGTCATTTTAACGAGCTGGAAGGCCAAAACTCGGCAATCTTTTCATATTTTACAAGTCAATTGAAAAGAGCTTAAAGAAGACTTGTCTTCTGAGGAACGAGTGATGAACAGGGTTAGCAGCTGATTACAGGTATAGGTTGGAATTTTCCAATCACGGCAGTGTCACAAGGATGGCTAGGTGAAATCACTCTTCGCGGCTGTTCCTCAAAATGGGTAAACAATCAAATGGAGGTAAACGATCGGCCAAATGAACAGTGGAGGTGACAGTGCACAAACACGACCAAGGCTTTTATGGTTGATCAGGTTACATATACAATGGTTATTTACCGAGATGGGTTCATTTTTTAACGAGCTTGAATGCGCCAAAACACTGCTCAATCTTATGTTTATTTTTTAACGAGCATGAACTATGTGCTAAAACTGCTCAGATCTCTCTTTTCTATTTTTTAACGAGCATAAATTCCGCGGTAAAACTACTCGAAATACCAGTCATATGATAAGATTGTCTCATGGGAGATTGCTATTTTTTATGGAGCTTCATCTCCCTACGCTCTGCTCCATATCCTTTCTTTATGCAAGTTCGGAAACGGCTAACCCAAAAAACAGATAAATAACCGCTCTTTGCTTGCACTCCAAAAGGTTTGCATGCCCCCAGGCATAAAACAGAGTTTCAAGGTTACCTCTACTTCTTTTCCGCCAAAACTTTCGTTTTACCGAGAGAGGCCTACCTCTTTCAGGTTACCCAAAGATTGTCTCGTTTTTTCTTCAAACAAAACACTTCCTTAGCGATGTCTACCGAAATAGACAAAGGTGAGTGACGCAATCCCGTCACCTCACATAACTTTGACAAAAGAATCTTATTCTAGAACAACCCTCTTTCCTTTACGGACGGGGTACGGACTAGTCATATTCTCCCGCGGAAACCTATCTTATACCCAAAGTTCTCTGCCGAAGTAGACCAGGATGCATGCCCCCTGGGTTCCAGTCATATCCTCCCGGATTACTCGCGCTCATCAGGAGGACGGACCGTGGGTTGAGACACTTCTTTCGTGAATAGACCATTTAGGGATGGTATATGACTATTTGCGATGTATGATCCGGGAAATGAAAGTTGGTCCACGAGCTTGACCATTCTTCCTTCATGCGGAAAACACATTACTCTAAAGAGTGAGGAGACTATGGCTCCCATGCAATATATATAGTCTCATCCAAGGAGTAGGTTATAATCCAAGGGTCCTCGAACGACCATCACGTTCATTTGAACGGTCTTCCCTTTCAATGTTATTGGCACCTTGGGGAGGATCCCTAAAGGGCGACTGGTTCCCTTATCAAATCCTGATAGATTTCTCATTTCAGGCAAAAGCGCAGGCAAACCAAGCGCTTTCCAAGCAATAGAGGAAAGGATACTCACATATGCCCCTTCATCAATAACTGTACCAGCCATTACCATTCTGTATATTTGTACAATAATTCTGAATGGTATGCTAGCTGGCAAGCGGGGTCTGCCTAGTTGGTTCCAGTCAAAGGACACAACCAGGTTGCTTGGTGGTGGGACCGAGTAAACGGCCGGATAGCGCTTTGATGAACTTCCTTCCTGCGATAAAGGAATGGTGGCATTGCCCCCTTGATCATCAGAGTCAGTGCTGATGAAGAGAACTTGGACAGTGTCGTCTTTATTCTCCTCTGTGATGGTGTCATTCGAAGATAGAGCCTCTGAAGGCAAAACTGGGTCAACTGCCGTTTCAACCTTTAGACTTTCGTCAGGTATGGATTCAAACGGTTCATCTTCAATGACAGGTGCTTCGGCTGACCACCTGGGCGGGTCAACCGGATTCTCAACTAGCGAGGGACTTGGAAAGAGTTTTTGATATCCAGGAGGAAGATTCGCTCGTAATATCGGGCGATCTTCCAGAACTCTTTTTGCCTCGTCTAAGAAGGGACAACGGTGGATGGTGTGATCGCCTTCACACAGTCTGCAGGGAAATTTAGCTTTCCCGCTCTGTCCTGGATCTTCACTCCCACTAGTTGACGGTGAACAGTCGACATGGCTATCAGAGGTCGATGCTACCGAATTGTGCAGACGGGGGGACCAGTCTCTTAGTATCCGGGGGATACAGGGACAATCTCTATGGAAGTGGTCTCCCCTGCATATGACGCATGGCGATTTAGGCCTTACGAGTGCTGTGTGTGGATTTTTGTTAGATGACACTTGTTTGCCCCCAGTTGCCTTAGGCTCCTTCTGCTTCTTTTCTTTCTTCTTCTTCTTCTCCTTCTTCTCCTTAGGAACTCGGTTCTTTGACTGACCGGTTCCATCAAGCGAAGAGGAAGGAGGAGAGGAAGATGAAGTGGAAGGCTGGTGGGCAACTCTTGTCTGATCTAACTGTTGACTCGACTGTTCAGGAATGGTGGCATTTTGAACGACATTGGTTGAAAAGAGCCAAACTGGTAGGCTAATTGTCAGTCCTGGAAGCGACAATGTGGCCATGTGGGGCGCACCAACATCTCCCCAAGAGGAGAAGGGACTAGGATTTCCACCAAGGGGAACTCCTTGGTTGGTGTGCTCCATCTTTTCAACCTAAAGACCAACGCGGGAATAATGGGTGATTGTTCCGTTTAAAATAAATTGTTAACGACGGTTTAGACACAACTTTCTTTTTCAGTTTTAAAGAGTCGAGAAAAAGCAGAAGATGACTCTAGTCTCCTTCGATGTTTTAACGAGCCCGAAGTGACAAATGCTCGGATGGACTTTTTCTATTATAGAGTCTGAAAAAGGCCAAAAGAAACTGCTCTGGAGATCTAGGCAGAGGGTGTTCCAAACATTTTGCAAAACCACAGAATACTTTTTACGGTACGGGTGGTCGATCTTCGCGAATGCTGTGTTTACTGCATTGCGATCAGTAGGGCAGCCGACACGACTTCCTAAGGATAAAGGATATATGCCTATAGGGGTCTCCCAATATATACGCGACGGTACGTGGGAGCACAAGTCCTTACTAGCGCTATCGTCCCTCAGGAGGAATCACCCACCTTCTACGAGATCGACAGTCACTAGGCTTAACGACGCCAGAACACGTCTCTAGCCTAGACCTCTATGTTGTGCGTTATGTTGCAAAGCATTGTTAGGTTCATTCAGTATATTTTAAGTTGATCTTTTTAAAGTTTGTCTTTCAGGATCACCACGAGATGTATGGTACAAATTCCTAAATGCAGTTTAAGATGATAAGCAAGCTTTATGATCTTTCAACTTTGAAAATCCTAGCTACTAAGGGAAAAGAGAGCGACTATCTTTTCTCAAAGAGAAATCAGCACACTCTAATGCACTCTTCCTAAATCAAACATGCAAACTTATCAAAATGAAAATGCACAATGAAGGTGTTTGTTTTCCACTTTCTTAGTATAAATGCCTACAAAGAAAGCTTTTTGTATAACTTTGAATTCGCTTTTAAATGACTGAAACAAACAAGTTTACTTTTTCCAAAATCAGCAAGGGTAGAAGAGATTACAATCACTTTGCAATTTTTCGAATGGAATACTTGTTTCGACACTTAAAAGTGACAAATTCAAACCAATAAGCAAAAGCAAACGTACGATCAAACTGCAAACAGCCAATGAACTCTCTCCTAAGATCACAATCAATCAATCAATCAGATCTGAATCAAGGGCTACAGGATGACTGTTTCGCTTATGCAAAGGAAAACTGTAAATGACGCCACAAACACATAAAAACACTTACAGTCCTTTTGTACAAAAATGAGGCGGAATTCAAGCAAAGAAAAGGGGTTATCAGTCTAGTACCTATGCTGGTTAAAGGCTGCAAAAACAGAGATCAAAACAGGGCAAAAGACAGCAAAGAACCCCAGCTGCACAAGGCCACACTGGTTCAGCGCAAGCCCAACACTGTCAGTTTGACATTCAACGCAGGTAGCCTTCATGGGACCTGCGTTGAAATGCAGACTGCCTTCACAGTGTCTGCGCTGAAAGGAGAAACTCTCGTTTCTCTTGGGTTCCGGGTCATAAAATGCTCAAAAATCAACAGTTTCAGGCCAACTCAGAAACAAAAGCAAGGTATAAATAGAGGGATGCTTTGAGAGGGTACTAAAGACTATCACAAAGGATCATCAAGTCATTTGTGAGTCCATTGTTGAGATCATAGACAAAAAAACCAGTGAAGGATCAAAGCAGCAACATTCTACTTTGCAAAGCAGTTCGATTGTTGCCGTTGAGTCTATGAAGTAAACAATGATGTAAACACAAACAAAATGACTAAAACAAATGTCCCCAACGGAGTCGCCAATTTGTTGTGGGGAAAAATGCCTATGCAGGACGATCCTATCCACCTAAGGTGTGACAGTACCTTAGCAACAAACGAATACAGCTACTTCGATTTCTTCCTTTATGAAATGTGAAAGAGGGGAGATTGGTAGACTTACCGTTGTCTTCCGGTTGTCCCTCGATCTAGATCCTCTTCTCTTCGGGTGTCCACAGCTACTTGCCTCCTCCCTTGCTCAAGAGAATAGCTACTTGATTTCCACGAGATCACAAGAGAACAGTTACCTGTGACAAGAGAACAGCTACTTGCGACAAGAGAAGGACACAACACAAAGGCAAATATACATATTCATAAATGATTCAGGATTAGAAGTAAATCAACTATACTAATGCAAATCATACAAAATACACCAGCATATAGGAAAGAACCAAGAAGCTTTATTGATTGATAAACAAGGTTCAGGAAGTGATACAACCCATAGGGCTCCAACCCAGCATCTCCTTCCCAGCAGAATGGAATTCCTTCTTCAGCTCCCTTCAAAGCATAAACACCCAATGATCCAACCTCAAACCAACAGCAATTCTTTGCAATCACAAAATTCCAGCCTCCTTGACCTCATGGAGAGAGATCTATATATAGGAGTTTTGGAGAGAGGATGAGTCAGCTTGAGGCTGGTATGAAACTGACTAGTGTCCTCTCCCACTTCAGTTCTTGAGTCCACTTGGAGGTTCTTACTTCCACTTGGAGATTTGGAACCTCTTACTCATCACCAGTCGAATTCCTTGATGCAAGTGTCATTTTGGAAGCTTCCTGAGCATTGACACCATGAGAAATGAGCCTGCCACTTGTCTAGTTACGCTTAGCGCAGGTAGCCTTTGTTGCAGTTGACATTCAATGCAGGTAGACAGTGGAGCAGTTGACATTCAGTGCAGATGCTCAGTGGAGTAGTTGACATGATCCAGAATTGCCTTGTTTTTGAGTGTTTTCAGGTGGAGAACTTTTGTGAATTGCTGTGGTTTGCTGGCCTTGTTCCTCTAGGGGTAGGAACAACATATTTAGGGACTTTGGATCCCTTGATTATTGACATTTCATGCTCAGTGATGCAAGGCACAAAAATGTCTATAACACTACCACTGAGCATAGTTCACCATGGTTCAAGCTCGTTAAAAAATGAACCCAACTTTGGTAAATAACCTTTGTGATTGCCATACTATCAGCCTTTTGAGCCTTGGTTGTGTTCCTGCCATCACCTCCATCCATTTGTCCAATCATACACTTCCACTTGATTGTTTACCCTTTTGAGGAATACCTTTGATGAGTGGTCTTATTATCCAATCTCTTCACATGACCATGTTTTGAGAAGTTCCAAGCTTACCTGGAATCAATTGCTACCCTAAAACACCACTCGTTCCTCAAAAAATGAGTCTTCTTTAAGCTCTTTTTAGACTCATTAAATATGAAAAGACTGTCGAGCTATTGGCCTTTCCAGCTCGTTAAAGTAATCAAAATGCAATCCCTCATGTATATTTTAATCGTTTTTGGACCTGAGGGATTATCTCACGAAAAAGTTCGAGCGCTTGTCTTTTTAGCTCGCTAAAGTGATCAAAAAGTCATCCCTGTTGTATTATTTTATCCTTTTTCGGACTTAAGGGATTATGCTATGAAAAAGAACTGCTGGAGTTTCCTTTTCATCCCTTTTCAAACTCTCTAAACATGAAAAGGTCTGAGTTGTCTTTGTCATTAAACTCGTTAAAACAATAGCAACAAACTTCTCCATCTAGGCAAGAACGAGTTTCACTGTCACTAGACTCACTAAAATGTAGCGACAGGTTTTCCCGAAGGGAAAATTATAGAACAAGCATATGTTATCCTCCTCAAACTTGACAAAAATAAAGAGGTACTGGTCAGCAATGACAGGGGAAAAAGGGTAGAAAACTTGAAGAATTTTATGGTAGCAGGTCGCTTTTGAACATGACACTTTCACTCCTTCACCTTGATTGAGTCAAGTTGGGTTATTCTATTCACCACTCATTTCACCATTGGTATTCCACACCATCCATTTGTTGGGGTTAATGCTACCAATCCATCTCAATGTTTCTGATATGTTCAAGAGAAGTCATTCAGTTGAGAAACCACCATCCAGTTAATGCCTCATCCACTGCAATACCTTCACCCTCCATTTTTCATGACCGCCATTCCTGAACCTTGTGTCCCCAGATCGTTTTCACCTCCAGAAAATCATTTTCTTCATTTCGTGTCGTAGATGTGGGATAAATTAAAGCCCTCCTACGACGGGTCACTTCTTGTCGACATCAGCTCATTATCCAAGAAGTTGACTTAGAAACACCCCTTTCAGTACTTTGAAGCTTGCATGCCTTAATGGCAAGTTTCTCACTTCCGGTGACAGGTTGACATCAATGGCCTTTGAGCGAAAGATTTTGCATGGTGTTCAACATCGGATCATATATTCACACCACGTGATTTGTACTCTAGTACCTTGTTTTCATTATCATTATCGGTGATTCCTCTCGTGTCTATTAACAGCTCACATTATTGGCTGGTAATCAGGCGATGTCTTTCCATGTTCGACTTCATAACATCTCTTCACATGGATCTACTTGTACTTAGAGCGAGGATTGAACGAGATTGAAGACCCCGAATCTAGTTTCATCCATCTGTGCTGTGATATATTCAGGGATATAAAGACATCAAATGTACACAGAAGCTGCATAGATGGTCATTCGAACCACGGATGATGACTCTACATCTGAGGAATCACTAGTCTACATATGCATATGACTATGTTTTCTATGTACATGGAATAAATTTATAAAGTTGAGCATGGGAATGCCCGCCTCAACTAGATCATGAAAATTATATTATGATGATGTATTGTATTGTATCTTATACAGGTCACCTTCTGGTTTCGAAAACCTCGGATCCTCATGATAAAGCATTTCACCCGACATCAACAATTAACGACTTCATGCTTTAGGGGGCAACTATTATAGACATATTTGGGCACTGCAACCCCAATCTTATATGTCAATAAACTAAGGGCTCTTTAACCCCTAAATGTGTTGTTTCATACCCTAAAGGATCATGGTCAGTTGATTACATCATTCCCCAAAAGTTCCACCTGAAAAACCATCCAGAACTGGCCAAAACAAGACCATACTGACTGCTGCATTGTCAGGGTGAGATGCATACTGACTCGTACACTAGCTAGGTGTGATGCCTACTGATGAGGCCTTCTGTAGGGTGTGATGAGCAGGGATGGACAAATTTCCAAGGCATTTTGCTAAGTGGATGCTCATGGAATCTTTTAGAAACTTCCCCTATGACACTTGCCTCTCTGAATTTGCCCAGGGATGAGTAAGAGATCCAAGAAATCTCCAAGTGGAACCAAAAACAACAAGTGGAATGACACTAATTAAAACCCCAGAGATGACTCACACCCTTGCACACATCTATAAATGGATCCCTCATTTAAGAGATTTGGAGGCTAGAATTTTGTAATTTGCAAGGTAGTGCTGATAGTTTGTCGTTGAGAAAGAGCATTGTATTGTTGGTGTGATCTTGCTTTTCATGAGGTGAAGAGGGCTTTGATGTTGGGAGGATGATGCTAGATCAGACAGCTGGGTTGTAATTCTCCCTTCATATTTAATAAATTCCTTTGATTTTTCTTCCATATAACTGTACAATTTGTGAATGTTATTGTTTATGAATGCCATTGTATGTTCATTACATTTCTGATCCTGTAATTCTTATGATATAATAGATCTAGATGCTTTGATGGTGTTTGTTACTTTGTTTCCACGGGTATTCTCTAAGCGGGATAAGTAGGAGAGGAGTTGCATGTTCTGTCAAGGGAGAGAGAAATACAGCAAGCAGTTAAGCAAAATATCCAGGTTGGTTCCTTTGCCTCTCTCTTATCTATCATACATAGAAGAAATCCCAAATTGCTTTGATTGTTTGTTTCTAGGGTACCTGCCAATCCTAGAGGGCTAGTCGATCGAAAAGACACTAGTTTTCCCGGAAGCAATGGGTACCTAAAAAGAAGCAGGATCAAATGAAGAAAAGAAATTGGGACTATTAGGGTAAAGATAAAGCCCAGTTCGAAAGTGAAACGGGCTTCCAGGTATGGAATATTCTTCCAATTCCTCCTCTATGTCAATCAAACCTAGTGGAAGAACTTCACTGTCATGTCCATAAAAGATTTATGGTGTTGGTGAAGTTTAAGTTTCAATAGTTACTGATGTCTAAGGGGTAACCAATTGATCCTGGTCCAGTAAAGTAACAACTTCTAAATGTTCAAATTCGAATTCCAAATGTTTGGGTAAATGAACAACAATTTCAGTAAGAGGTTCCTAAACAACTTCAGGTTCAGATGTAACTTCCATTTGAACTGGGATAGATTCTAGACTAACTTCTGGCTGAACTGATTCAAGTTCAGAAGTACTTTCTTGTCGAGCAATTTCAAGTTGAGTATCAACTTGTGGTTGAACAACTTCGGTTACTGTTTCACTAGGATCAGTGCTAATGTCCCCAAGTAATTGTGAAACTTCTTCTTTAGGAACAGATGTACCAGAAATAGTTAGAGTAATTAGAGTCTCTGTAATTACCGAAATAGATGATTCAGGTAACTCAGATGAAGAACTAGGAGTTCTTGATGTACTAGACTCAGTTAAGCAAGACTGCTTTGCCTGAATTGGTGTCGCTTTGGGAGGAAAAGGCAGTTTCGTCACTGTTCTCTGCGAACGATGGGGTATGGGTTGATGACCCTCCATAATTGCTGATTAATTTTATTATCAAAAACAAAAAGGGGTATACTAGCCAAAAGGTTTACTAAGCAACTGTGAACTGTAGAATACCTCCTAGCGAACCAAGAAGTACGAGCAGGCAGTCTCCCTGAATGTTATGTTCAGTGTATCACAATTTACAAGGCGGTTGACTCGGTTACTTAAGGATGGATAGAAACCTAGAGTTTTCCTCCCATATATACCCGAAGGTACGTGGAGGCCCAGTCTGTATAAGTGCTATCTAATGCAAAACCGCACAGTGAGAGCATTCCCATATACTTTACGTATTGTAACACTGCCCTATATACCTGAAGGTACGTGGATGAGCTATGATATACTCACGTACATGGAATGGGGTATCACACTCGAGATGTATTGCAGACAAGTTAGTGATAGTTGCTTTGTTTTACGATGCAGGAACACGTCTCTAGCCTAGAACCACTAAATGTTTATGTTAATGACAATGCTCCATTAGGTAAATTCATTTTTATTTTAAGTTGATCTTACTTAGGGATTTGCCTTTCAAGTTCACCACGTGATGAATTATGAAATTCCTAGGAATGCAACTATCATTATAAGCATTATTTCGATTCACTTTAGCGATGAAAATCCTAGCTACATAGGTATAGAGCAATCATATTTCTTTTGATCAAAGAGAAAAGAGCACAATCTAAATGAAAATTCCCTACATTATTCCTTATCAGTACACACAAAATTTTTCAATGCAACATGCATGTATTTCTTTTCAATTTCCCTTAATGTGAATGATCAAAAAGGAAAACTAATGCACAATCAATCAATAAACTCTTTTCATAAAAATGATGATTTTGCGACAATTTTTTTTCAAGGAAAGGAAGACTTTACGACACTTTCGTTTTCAAAGAAATGAGGAATTACGAAACTTTCAATGAAAAGAATAATTATTTGCACACATCAATCAATAGATATTTCATGAATGAAGATTTGACGACAATTAAATTTTCAAGAAAAGATGATTTTACAACACCTTCTTTCGCTAAATATCAATCGATCAAAGAAACTAACTTTCTACTATAGATTGAAAATGACAAAGTAAATACATAAGAAACATTTATCATTCCTAGTCTAAGTAGGGCCATGTAAGGAGGTGAAACACTATTTTTAGAGACAAGACATCGTTGACATTCAACAAATCATTCAAACAGGAGAAAATTGGCTCAAAAATTTCAGCTCCTAGATGGGAAACTAACCCTCAAATGATCAATGCAGGAAGTAGTGAGAGACAGTGCATTGAATCACACTAGATCTATGCGGGAAGTGCATTGCAGTGCACTATGTCCTTCATTGGGCTGCACTGGCGATAGCAAGCAATTTTAAAGGCAATTTGGCACAAGTTTGGCTCAATTTTCAATGAAAGAAGACTGAAATTCAATCAACGACCACAAGTAAAGTATGTAGAAATGTCTTAAGATGCTGATAAGCTACTAAGATGGATGATCACTCCCCAGTGGAGTCACCAATTTGTTTTTGGAAGTTTTAGTGTCTACAGATAAATTATTAAATCCCTAGACTAGTAGCTAAGTCTAGAAAAATAGTGCAAAACATTCTCTATGTTTTCTATGATCAATAGATTAAATAAGAGGTAAAGAAGCCTACCTATAGCTTTCACTTATTCCTTATCTCCCTTGATCAATTATGTTGCTCCTCTCCATACTTAATCCACTTGAAGAGTACCTACACACAAACAAAAGACAAAAATCATTCAAAGCATATGATAATGATATATTGATCAAACATAGCATGGAATCAAGTACATGATACACACATGAAAGCATAAATGAATAACAAAAGCATATGGAAATAGCTTTAACCACTTGATTAGTAAAAGGAAGAGCTACAACCCAATTTGCTTGATTCAACATCACTCCCCTAGTTCAATCCCATCCTCTCCTCATAACAAGCAAGACATTTTGACATCATTACAATACTTGAAATCAACTCAAGTCTCATACTAACAACATCTCCTTATAATTCAATAATTTATATCCCTTGATCACTTAGATGAGTGGTCTTTTTATAGTTGAATGAAGGAAGTTATGCCATAAATGGTGATTATGAATGCCCTCCCAAACTTAGGATTTAGTTCCATGGAGGAAGGGATAAAGGGATTGATGTTCCTTAACTCACTTCCTCATCCAAATATGAGCTCAAGGGAGTAGATAAACTTGGGAAATTTCTAGATGCATCCAATGGATAAGAATATTCTCAAACCCCAATGAAATTTTGCTCAAATTCACCCAACGCAGACCAAAGAAGGCTCAAGTGCACTGCATAGCACCCTATCAGTGTATGGTCTACATTGCAGCGCACCCTAATGAAGGTTTGCCTGCGCTGATATTCTGAGAGGCAGTTTTTGGATGATTTTAGTCATGAAACTTCTTGGGAAGCTAGGCATTCTGATGGTTGACTTCTTTAGGGCATGTAAAAACTGAATTAGGGTTTGATGGGCCCTAATAGTACTGATCTATAGGTTGAGGTTGGTGTGCCCAAATGGATCTGTAACAACCATGAAGAAGAGGATGACACCCAGATAAACCTATTAGGGATTAAAAATGAAGATGTTGTTTTTCTTACTCAGGAAGAATAGGAATTGTACATGCTAGAATAATTACAATTATAATCTGGAGAGTCCTTTGACTTCAAACAAGGCTATGAATATGCTATATATGAATTTCAAAAATAGTACAACCTTAGAAACAAAACGAATACCAAAATTCCCACTAGGAAATCAATCCAAACCCAAACTAAAAAGATAACAGAAGCACCAGTGACAAAGTTCCACAAATTCTCCCTAGGGGAACTCAGGAGACTGCCAACCCAAAAATTGTAGATATAACTTCATCTGAAACTCAAACTAAAACTGTTACTCAAATCATTCCAAATAAGAGAATTCAAAACAAGACTGCTGAGACACAAACTGAATTTCCAAGTATTGAAAAAGAAGATAAAAATACACAGACCACATTTACTAAGGAATATCTCATACAATCAGGAAAAACTAAATTGCCATTCAAAATTAAGACTGAGATAGAAAAATTGAAAATATCAGTTCCTTTGACCGAACTAGTAAAAAATGAATCATATAGAGCACAAATCACTGAAACATTAAATATAGGTGAAGGAGAAGATGTTGTAAACCTTAATGATGATCAACCTAAGTTAGTGTTTGGTCCAGAAGTAAATGGCACCCATCAACAAGGGGGTATCCATCCATTCTACATTAGCTTGAATGTTCATGATAAAATCTTACATAATGCTATGCTAGAGTCAGGGGCATCCCATAACTTAATGCCTAAAGCAATCATGGAGAGATTAAACTTAGATATTACCAGACCCTATAAGGGCCTGTTTTCTTTTGATTTTAGCCAAGTCAAATTCCTTGGCCTCATTAAATATTTGTGTGTGACTCTAGTCCAGTGCCGAGCAAAGAGTAATGTGATTGACATAGTAGTTGTTCATATTCCACCCAAGTATGGAATTTTATTATCTCACTCATGGGGAGAAAAATTACAGGGATCTCTACAGTTAGACATGTCATATGCCACCATATCTGTGTTTGGTAAGAAAAGAAAACTTTACAAAGAAACATTGATGAAATACATGGTGAGTAGTGCAGAAAAACCAGAGAATTTCCCTATATACTCCATGCATTCTAATATGGACTCTTTTATCTTGTACAATTCAGACAATGACAAAAATGAAATCACAACTGTAAAAGAAAAATACAAAGTACATGATAGAGAAAACATATTTCATGAGTATCTATGGCATTTAGATTTTGATGGCTCTGTCAATAGATTAGGGGCAGGTGCAGGAGTTTGGATTCACAACATGGAAGATAATCATTCTAAAGGTCATGCATTTAGATTAAACTTTAAATTCACAAACAACATGGCAAAATATGAAGTTCTAATGTTAGGACTACAAATGGTTAGAAAACCTGGAGTCAAGAGAGTTTCTATCATGGGAGACTCAGAATTTATTATAAAACAAATCAAAGGTGAATACTCTGTGAATAATCCTAGACCTAGCCAATATAGAACGACTGTCCTAGATTTGATTAAGGACCTTCTGGAAACTAATTTTGTTGCCATTCCTAGGAAACAAAATATGCAAGCTCACATTCTGGCCACTTTTGTTAGTACCTACAAATTTCCTTTTTAGATCAACCACCAGTACACTGAAGAAGTGAGACATATGCTTGTTATACCTGACAATTTGAAATATTGGCAGATTTTTCCACAAGATTCTCAAATTTATGATTTCATGAATGCTGAAGGAGAGTTTCAAACCTTTAATATAGATACTGATTGTATAGTAGATAATAACATAGATAGTAAGATAGATATAAATGCATTAGATGTAGGTAAACCCACTAATTTAACTAAAGAAGAAATAGATAACTTAGAAAAGGTAGAAATAGAACAAATAATGAATGATGATCCTGAAATTCTAAACCTTAAAAGTAACTTTTTTCCTAAGGGATTAGTCCCATTAGAGGATTTGTTTGATTCAGACGATGTAGCTACGAAACAAAAAATGGAGCCTTTAAGAGCAGATATAGAAGAATGTAACTTAGGAACAAAAGAAAAATCCAAGATTATCAAAATATCTAAATCATTACCTTCAGATGAAAAGCTAAAATACGTAAGTCTATTCAAAGAGTTTCAAGATGTCTTTACCTAGAGTCATGAAGACCTTAAGTCTTATGATACCAGCATTATTCAACATAAGATACCCCTCAAAGAAGATAGGAAAACCTTTAAACAAAATCTTAGGAGAATTAATCCAGTTCTTATGCCATTAATTGAAAAAGAAGTAAAAAGGATGTATGATGCCAAGATCATAGCACCAATTAGATATTCTAATTCAGTCCCTAATGTGGTCACTACTAGAAATAAAAAAGGAGAAATCAAACTCTGTGTTGATTTCAAAAACTTGAACAAAGTGTCATTAAAAGACAACTATCCTCTCCCAAAAATGGACCACATTCTTCAGAGGGTAGTAGGCTCATCCGGAATTTCATTGCTCGATGGATTTTCTAGATACAACCAGATCTTAGTTCAACCAGAGGATCAAGAAAAGACTGCATTTACCACTCCCTGGGGTACTTTCATGTACTTGAAAATGCCTATTGGATTGACAAATGCAGGAGCAACATTACAAAGAAATATGGACATATCTTTTGCAAAAGAAATCCAAGATGACATCATAGTATTCTCACAATCAGATAATGAACATCTAGATCACCTAAGAAGAGTTTTCATTAAATGCAGAAAATTTGGTATTTCCTTAAATCCCAAAAGGACACTCTTTGGTATAGAAGAAGGTAAACTCTTGGGAAACATAATATCCAAAGATGGAATTAGAATAGATCCATCTAGAATAGAGGCAATGCTAACCATTGCTCATCCTATAAACATCAATAATTACAGTGATTCTTAGGAAAAATAAATTTCCTTAGGAGATTCATTTCCAAATTAGCAAAATTAATTAGAGAACTAAATACCATGTTAAAGAAAGATTCAACACTTAAATAGACAGTAGAATCTAAACAATCTTTTGAGGCAATCAAAGAAGCCCTTACTAAAACACCTATCCTCATAAGTCCTCATTTCCAAAAAGATTTTATAATTTTTTCTTTTGCTTTAGAACATACTATTACAGTTGTCTTGTTGCAAAATAATGATCAAGGTTATGAGAAGCCTATTGCATTTTTCAGCAAATCTTTGAGAGATGCTATACTAAAGTACAACATAATGGAAAAACAAGCACTTGCTTTAGTGACATCTATTAAAGATTTCAGAGTGTACATCTTGTATTCACACATCATTACTTATGTTCCAAATTCAATAGTAAAGGACATTTTGACACAAAATGGGCCTGAAGGAAAGAGAGGCAAATGGATTTCCACTATTTTGGAATATGACATAGAAATAAAGCCTACAAAACTTATCAAAGGCCAAGGTTTAGCTAAACTCATGGCTGAATCAAACTGTCAGGCCTTAGATATAAACTTCATTGGTGCCCTAGATGATCAAGAAGAGACAATGACTCCACAGATCAGTGAACATTTCATTGATTCACCCTAGTATGAAGATATTATATTTGTTTTTCTAAACTTACAAGCTCCTCCTTGTTTATCTAGAACTAAAGGTATATTTTTGAAAATGAAATCAATGAAATATTTTATCATATATAATGCTTTATTTTGGAGAGATAATGGTGGCATTCTATTAAATTGTTTATTGAAATATGAAGCTAACAAAGTTATGCAATAATTTCATGCAGGAGATTGTGGAGGACAACTATATTGGAAAACAACTGCTGATGATATTCTAAGGGCAGGATTTTACTAAGCCACCCTTTTTGTAGATGTCAAGAAACATGTGACTTCCTATCGCAAGTGCCAAATATTTGAAGGCAAAATTAAAATCTTACCTTTACCTCTCAAACCCATCCCCATAGAAATGCATTTTAAACAATGTGGTTTAGACTTCATTGGGGAAATTCACCCATCCTCCTCAGCCAAACATAAATGGATTTTGAGAGCCACTGATTACTTTACTAAATGGATAGAAGCCATCCCTTCTAGACAATCCACATAATCTGTCATTATCTCATTCCTTGAAAACAATATCCTTTCAAGTTTTGGATTCCCACAAAAGCTCATTACTGATAATGCAGTTGCTTTCAAATCTAAGAAAATGATAGAATTTTGTAGCAAATATCACATTACCCTTGGCCATTCCACTGCCTATTACCCTAAAGGTAATGGACTTGCAGAATCCTCAAACAAAAGCCTTGTTAATATCATCAAAAAACTGCTAGAAGACAACAAGAAGACCTGGAATAAAAAGTTGATTAATGCTTTATGGGCATACAAAGTAACTACCAAAAAGTCCATTGGTACATCTTATCAGCTAGTATATGGAATGGATGTTGTTTTTCCTTCCTCTTTAGGAGTACCAATGATGAAGATCATTTAAGAGTTGTAAGTAGAACCAAATGATATCCAAAGGAGGATAAATTAAAGAATACATTTGCAACAAACCAGAGAAGAAGTTTATGTCAAATCACAAGTGATCCAGGATAAAATCAAAAATATTTTTGACAAAAAGACAAAAGATGGTTATTTTAAGGTGATAAAGTTCTCAAATAGGATTCTAGAAGACAAGAGAAGGGAAAACATGGAAAATTTTATTTCCTATGGCAACGCCCTTATATCATTTATGGTTACAGAGGTAACAATGCATTTTTCTTGAGACAATTAGATGGAACATATCTACTAGGAGGACCAGTCAATGGTAGAATGTTGAAGCACTACTTATCCACAGATTAACTATAGCTCATTTTGCTTTGCTCATTGTATATAACATAGCAGAGTTTATATTGGATTGGATGGTAATTTTTTAAAGTTGAAGCCTAGAGTGAAGGCCTTGAGGTTTGAAAGGTTTAGCATCATAAGTATGAATAAAACAGATTACATAGGAGCAATCCCAAGGCAAACAAAGTCAAAATTTCAAAGGCTACTGATCTTAAATTTCTTGAAATTTCACCAGGAAATGCCATCCCCATGTGGAGCCACTATTAGGGTCCTATAATAATAAGATTCATAATTTTGAATTGGATATGATTAGTCTCATAATATTGTACATAATTTTTCTTTCTGCAAAATGTTTTCCATATTAGAAATTAAAAAAATGTAAAGAGGGCATGTCCTAAAATAATAATCAAAGGACAAAAAGAAAGAAAAAATATCAAAAAAGTAAAAAATATGAACCCGAAGAAAGATAAATATAGATCATGAAGGTGTGCAAATTCAAATGCCACTACTTTTACTTTACTATGAAAAATAAAGATTGTGTGCAGCTTCTCAAAAATGCGACAGTCCAAGATGGTCAAATAGCTTAATCTAGACCCATTCATGCTTTAAATTTCATGTTGATAGATAGAGAATAAAGATCTAGACAAACTTTTTAACCTTGGTAGATCAGTAGTTAGGTAGAGAATAATAATGAGCTCGTTAGTTTAATTTGATCCGTTGGAAGTTATAAGGTTAGAATTATATAATTTTCTTGTCAAAGGAAAAGGAAATAAAGGGTCAACAAGTTCAAATGCACCCAATAAATGAAGAAAATTTTTTAGGGTAAATAAAGGGCAGGTAGAAGAAGTTTTGCAAAGTGCGCAAAATTGCTAAGTCAAAAGCACATTTATCATGCTTAATCCTATGTTTCATGTGCAGGAGGATTTGAGAAAAAGAAAGGATATTCACCGAAGTTTGTTTACTAATTTCCCCTCATTTCACTACACCCCCACATACTTATTTGCTAATTTCCCCCATCATCCCTTCATTACTTATAAATTCCCTTTTCCCCTCATTTTGACCTTTTACCCCTTGGTTTCACACACTGCCCTAGATATTACCCTTCAAAAATCATTCCCCCTTCCCAAAACCCCTTTCCTGAGTGTGAAACCCATTCCCCATTACAAATATTACCTTCCCCCCTTATTAATTTCCCTATTCCCCTTAAAAACCCACAAAAAAACATTTATCCTAAGTTTTTCCTAAAAGTCCTGCATTATGTAATTAACGTCCCCACTTCATATTTCCCCAATACCCTTTTTGACCCACCAACCCTTGGTGAATTTTAAAAACCCCTGCCACATAACCCATGGTCCCATCTTATTAACCATTGGCTTATATTGAAATTCTGACATTTTTTGTTAATTAATTACAATTATTTTTAATTAAATCTCAGGCCCCTCCAATCACTTTTGTGACTCCATCCTTGCAACTCAACTGTGCGATATGCCTCCAATCTCCCACCCCCAGATCCAACGATGTACAACCATATCACGCGGATTCATTGTCCGACTGTTAGTGGCCCGAAAGCATGCGAGATTCACAGTTTTGGCTGAGTGCTCTTTAGCAATGTGGCAACACCATGTTATATTGTGTGCTCGTGAAAAATACTATCTGCCATCCAAAAGTGGTGCGATGTCACACAAAACCACCTCCTCGCCTAAAGGAAAACTACCCATTGCTTATTTAATAATATTCATGCCAAAATGTGATCATTATTGGTTAAAAGGCCAAAACAACCCCAAATTACTCTTTTCGCTCATTTTTCTTGCAAACGAATTGTGACACCCTGAACCTCTGAGCGACCAATTCAACCACTTTTATCACCTAAAGGCATCGTGGATACCCAATTGAAACAACCAATTGATAGTTGAAGCCTTTGTACCCTCTGTAGCTACCACAAAACCCCATCTACACACCAAATCATCAATTTCCAAGTATTTTTGGAAAAACCAGAAAGGCCCTGTGAATTTGAAAAATGCACAATAATTGTTGAAGGGTTAGTTAATTAAATTAATTAAGAAACCTCCCTGAATTGAAAAGAAACCTATTGTACATCCCAAACCCTTTTCACATACTATAATTGCCCTACCACTTTCCAGAGCTTCTAGAACTCACTCCTAGAGCCACTGAAAGCATAATTAAAGATACTATTTCCCCTGCCTACATATTGAAACTCCACTACTCGAGTAAAGAAAAAATTTTAAACCAGAATGATGACATTCACCTTTGGGAGTTCAATTTTCCCAAGTACTGTTTCCCATAGGTACACCCATTTCCAGAAACCATCCACTTCTGCCAAGCATGCTACATTCCTAGTCAAAGAGCTATAGTCACCCCTGATCAGCAAGTTTTGTTCACCATCATAGCAAAATCCATTAATCAAATGCTCTAAACCCAACCAAGCCCAAATGAGACCGGACTTCCTATTGAAGGCTTGCTTGAACTCTACAACAAGCTATACATTCCCAAGAAAGCTTAGATTATCAAAAATTTCATCATTAAGGAGTCTCACACTCCAACAGATAGTCCTCCTTATGTTTTCACCATTTTCTCTGAGACAAGCATACAAATTATTACCATGCTCTCTTGTATTTTAGGGTACACCACAAATGAACATCTGGATGAGGTTGTCCTGGCTTTCCTTTCTATCTTTTGTCTAGGCAAGGCTCCTGCTATAATGTATAACTATGCTTAGTTCATAGTAGACAGAATGCATGAACAATTCATCAGACTACCAAATGAGAGAGTTTTCAAGTACTCTTCAGTTTTGTTTCACATGTTCCTATACTATTAGTTATACAAGTTTCCAATCAACATTCAGAAGTTAGACACCAAAGGCAATCCAAGATCGGTCATCTATTGGACACCATTGATCCAAATGTATTCGACTGTATTTACTTACAAAGACTTCATTGATTCATTTGTGCATCCTATTATAAAAATCTTAATGAGTATATATCATCCTAGGATAAGTCCAGAAATTAAAAGGGTTTTACAGTTGGCAAAGAATAGTAAAGTGGGAGACTAGTATCTATACTAGCACCACATAGAGATAAAGATATATGGATGCCAACTAGCTCCCAAAAAACTGCCCAATACCTCCCCATGAGGATATTTGCACTAGAGTACATTAAGCAGATTATAAATTCCGATGAAGTAAATTTCCTCGTAGCCAAGAAGAAGACTCAATTTAAAGTGAAAAACCATTTGGGCCCCTTTATTTGTAATAATAGGGAAGTTGGACCAGAGGCTGATAAGATTGTACAAGAGTTGAAAATCAAGAATAGTTTTATGTGGCAATATGACCCTCATGGAGTCATAAATAAACTAAGGCTCAAAGTCAAATTGGGCCCTTTTATACATCATCCTAGGCCAAACATTGAGAGATTTTCCAACCAGTCTGAATGGTTCGAAAACACTTTGATAGATGTGGACAATAATGTAGTTGATGTGGAAATGCATTGATAGATGTGGAAAAGCAGATTGATACTAGTTCCTTTCTGCAGGTTCCAGCCCTAGGAGAACAGATGAATATTACTCACATCCTACAAACTCCAGCAAATAAAGACAGAAATGCAAAGAGAACCAGGGAAGAAGGTTCTAGTTCAGCTATGGAAACCACAAATGAACAATTTGAGATTAGTTACAGGAAGAGGCCCAAGCTTAATCTTATAACTGAGCAAGAAGACACCATTGACATAGTGGAAATCAGTGACACTGAAGCAATGGTTGGAAGGAATAAAGGCCTAGCTGCTTCAGAAGATACACACCGGCCTTCTACATCAAATAGTCAATTTATTGAGAAATAGCTCAACAATGAATTCTCTTCATCCACCATGCCTGTGGATAAAGAGAAATATATTAAAGAAATGTATAAGGATATTAAGTTGAGGAATGAGACATTAAAGGCTAAGACTTATGCCCAATACTTCAAGCAGACACCTACAAATCAAGACAAATTGATGTTAACCTTTCACATCAAAAAAGGGAAGATGCAAGTGACATTCATGCAACCTATAGTCTAGCAGCCAAGATCATCAGCTAACTATAAGAAAACAAATTTTGAAGTTTTGGCCAGGGATTTTCACCCCATTGACCAAATTGAGTTCCATAAGCAGGCATGTGAGATGATCTATTCCACCATGATAAACAAAGCTATGACTATACATAAACTTCAAAGTTGATTGGATAATATCACTACACAGTGAAAATTGGAAAAGGCCTCCTCACAGGCCAAGGACAATAGAATCAAGTCACTGGAAGACTTGGTGATTAAGCTTGGACATGATCCCAATGACATCAAGGCTGCCTAGAAATTAATAAAGAAGAAAAATGAGGATATTGATGCTCTCAGAAAACAATTGAAGCTGCCTCATTCAAAACATCCATAGACCAAGGAGGTCGTTGAGAGCCAAACTCAACAGGATGAAATGATGGAGTTTGTTCTCCAACTAAATGATCAATTGAAGGAAATGGAGGAGGAGTTGGATAGCTTAATACATCTAAAACAGGCTAGCCTTTAGACTACCACTGCCACTGTCATTCCAACAGTCACTACAACAGTACCATCCACCTTGGCAGCTTCATTGGCTCCCACAGCTCCACTAGCTACAACACTTCCAGCTGCAACAACATCTACATCAACAATAGGTTCAACAATAACAATAGCTCAGCTAGGTGACAAGGCAAGTAAATTGGTCAAAGCAATGGAAGACATGTCCATTCAGACAATAGAGATAAATAAGCTTAAAGAAAAGATAACAATTTTAGAGAAAGACAATAAGCTTTCACAGACTATGCACAAGGAGGAACTTCAAAAGTAAACTAGGTTGACTAAAAGAATGAAGAGCTTAGAGAAAGAACTAACATTGATGGAGCCACTTGGCCAAGCTAAAGAACAATTATGGGCAAGTATCATTGACTGTGTCAATGATATTTGGCCATCTATGCAAGTCATGTTTGAACAAAGTGACTTAGTCAAAGAGGCTACATAAGAAATTCAGAGGGTTAAGGTTGAACTGGGGGACATGCCAGAAGAATCCACTAGAATAATCCATTTCCTTAACTCCAAAAACAAATATGAATTGCGGGAGTTGGACATAGCTGACAGGACTGGCACAATACTAGAAGTGAAAAAGGTCCTCACCAAGAGGAAATTGATGATGAACCTTGAGGACAAATGCCAAACCATGCAGCTGGTTATAGATAGGTTCATGGTAAAGTTTGATGTTTTGAGGCAGGAAGGTCTGCCAAATCCCTTGGTGATAAATGATAAATTAATGCCATGAGAAGACTACAACAGAATAATTATAGAAATGGCAAAGGATTAGGTAAATAATTCTTCTATGAAGGGGATGCCTACTGGAAAGGTTCTATATCAGACACTTGAGAACCTATTTTACCTCCAGCATGAGGTAAAACACCTTTTTGTGAACAAGCCCACTTTTTCTAAGTATACAGAAGAAGATGAAATTTACAGGAAAATGGTAAATATCAAATTACCAGATGTAGATATTTGGGAGAAGTTAAATGACTTGCTATAAAAATGCATAGTCAAAATGTAAAAATGCATAGTCAAAGTGAAAAATCATAGTAAAGGAAAGTAACAAGCCAAACAGATGAAAGAGTATTAGATAAAGAGTATCAGTTAAAAAGCAAAGTGAAAGACAGCTAGCATGGAAGACCAACAGTCAGGCAAAAAATAAACAACAAAAGATCAAAGCATAAAGACAACACAACCAAATAAATAGGGACAAGATACAACAGTTGAACATATATCTCTATCTTCTTACATGAAGATATTTCTTTTTCCTAGATTAATTCCCAAGACAGTTTGGGATGTTTTATATAAATACTTCATAATTCGAAGTATTGAGAGGTGGATTGTTATACATTTGTTGAGTTTTATTGATTAGAAACCTGAGGGTTATTGTACCAATTTTTCAAGTCAGTGGACTGAGTAATAAAGAGATTGCATTACATGATTCATGTGTTGAGCTACTTCAGTGAAGTATTTTCTTTGTCAAATTGTTATTTTCTTATGTATTTCACAATCTTAAATGTTATCTAAATTGAATTAATTAACTGGAAATTTATTTCAGAATTTGTTTAAGTACACTCTGTCTTGAGAAATTGATCATTTTAATGTTTTCTTCTGATATGTGGATCTGAGAATCCTTAATTGCTCTCCCATCCCGGTTGACCTCTTTCACTTCCTTCATAGTCCGGTTTAAGGAACCCTTAATTTCTCCTTGGATCTGATTGAAAACCACTTCACCTTCCAGCCTTAAGATCTAAAGTTACTCACCTACCTTTCCTTGTAAACACTCTCTTTAGACCTTGATCTAGTTATATTATCTTAACACTTGACCCTATAGGCCAATGGCAAAAGACATCCCTCTATCCATCTAAGTGAGTGATTCCACCACCAAATCCAAATCAAAACCCAAGTACAATCATAACTAGCCTAAAATCAATTAACTAAACAAAGTTAAATCATGAAGAGAGAGCCCTCTCTGGGCATTAAGAAGGCTAGATCCGAATCTCCAAAGTAGGTTTGTGGTTACCTCTATAATTTCTTTCATAACAACTCAAGAGAAATTTTGGAGTGATAACAAATTACTTTTTTAATTGGACCTTTGACATGAGTTTTCGATTAATTTATTCGTTTCCTCTAATGACTATCAGGCGAACTTTTCTATTTAAGGACTCCTCTATGTAGTTATGTTATGAAAGTTTTTAACAAATTGAAATAGAATTTAACATGGATATTCAAATATTTTTTTCAAGATGCATATTTAAATAGAAAGAAATTATACATTCAGAAAGTAAACATATAAAAAGAGTTTAGCTTTAAATTTCTTTATGTCTCTATAAGGATAATATAAAATTATATGATTTAATATGAAATTTGAAACATTTTATTAGTTATTGATATTGAAATATTTTTTTTTATTAATACTTCTTTCTAAAATACCACATGTCAATTCTGTGTTGAATAAGCTATGGTATCAATATTATTTTAAATGTCACATGTAAAATCCATATTGAGTAGTGGAGGAATTGCACTTCTCACGTTCCTACCATACATTCAGGGAGTCACAAATAAAATTGCAAATATTTTGGGTAAAAAACACATATTCACTCAATTCACAACATCAAGAACTATCTAACAAAGAATGAGGTCTGCAAATGATAATATCGATTAGCAGGAGCTTAAGGGAGTTTACAAAATTGATTGTTCTTGTGGTAAAAGTTACATTGGAGAGACAAGATGCTCATTGCAAAGAAGATTGAAGGAGCATAAAGCTAACATTAAGAATGAAAGATTTTTGTTGAACATTCCTCGAAGACTAAACATAAGGTTTTCTTAGAGAATGCCAGGATTATCACTAGAGAAGATCACTATCAAAAGAGGAAAATTAGGGAAGCTTTGGAGATTATGAAAAATCCACATAATCTCAACAGAGATAGTGGCATTGAGATCAACGAGAGTTGGTTTCCTCTAATCATTCAAAATAACTTTGCCACCTCTTCTAAATTATTACTATTCAAGTATATTTTCCTTAACGTCATTCTTAAAAAAATTAATTTTCAATAATTTAATTCTAATTTTATCCTTAGGGTTATTAATATTCATTAATAATTAAATTTAACTTCATTGAATTTTCATCATTAGAATTACAAATAAATTATTACTATTATTAATTATTTATTTATAAAATCTTAGTTCATTATTTAATTATAGGATCTAGTAATTTATTTTAGTTTAGGTTTTTTATATATTTAGCTTTTTTAACCTTTAACATTATGGGTTATAAATAATAATAATAATAATTTATTTGTTTAATTTATATTTAATAAATTATCATTTTATTATTCAATGTATTGCATTTATTTTATTAGATTTTTTATTTAAAATTTTCTAGTTTAGGATTGTAGTGTTTAAGCTTTACTCAGCATTTTAGGTTTTAGTTTAGTGATCCAAGTGGACATCCACCTGAATCATTTAGTTTTGTTCATTTATTATCTATTTATTCATCTTTTGCTATACTCTTCTTTCCTCACTCACAATCCTCAAGATGGATCCTCTTTGGGATTCAAAACGTCTCCCACATACCATTGTGGGAAATCCAAACTCTTTCCTCTACAAAGTAAAAAACTATATCGAAATATTTTATGATGAATTAATTTCTCTCTCTCAATATATAAAGTTGATGTAGAATTATATTATTTATGGTGGAAAATGAAATATTTTATTTAATGGAAATAATTTTTATTATCAATATTTATATTCGATATTGAAGGATGTTTTTTTATTAATATTATTTACTTTCTTTTAATGTAACTTTATGAGAGAACATGATGTAAAGCACGGCAGTGTCCAATATATATATATATATATATATATATATATATATATATATATATATATATATCAAAATTATTTTAATATTAAATTATAATATTTAAAAAATATCTTGATATTAAAAATAAAATTAATTTCACTGTATCTTACATCTTGGTACTTTATGTTAGAGTTGGTCTTTTCCAACACTTCATTTCCTTATGAGATAGCTATAGTGAATGATAAGCTCACATATATATTTGTATTTTCTAAGTTGTTATAGTTATCCAAGGGACATTGGGCCTCCTCCATGGGTAAATAATGGAGGTATTCTCTATATTCTTTCACAAATTTGTGAATAATTGAATAATTTTACATGGTTTTAGAGTGGGCATTTCCTTAGTTGCTAATTTTTTTTATTAAATCTGAATCGGGATCTTGTTTTAGATTTTTAATTTAATTGTGGGTATGTATAATCAAATTTTTTGTTTAGGTCTTCAGTGAGCCTATTCTTGGATCTAGTAGATTGCCCTTTAAAACTAGTTTAATGATATCACATTTTTTTTAGAAAATAATGATTTTGAATGAAAATTTCAACAAGATTTTGATAAAATCTTGTTGAAATTTTTGAAAATATAGATTACAATGTCAATTTTAAGGATTTTGGATGCCACAAGGTTCTTTATGGTGCTGAATCCATTTCCACTATATAAAAAAACTATTTAAACACTCCAACCATTAAATTTTTTGAAAATTGTCTTTAGAGTGAAATTGCTACCTTCGGTAGACAACATCTTTTTAAATCTATTTTTGATTTGAATAGATTTGACTGTTGATGGTTCTTTTAAGGTTAATTCTTGCTCCAACAACAAAATATGTTGAGATATTAATCTCAGTATTATTTAGGTGTCATCACATTTGATTTGTCTGCTAGTTGTCTAGTTGTCATAGACAATTTAGTTTTGCTTCAGTTCTACTCCATAGTTGTAGAGTTCTACTTTAGTCATTTATTATAAATGCGATATATTTTAGACATATTGAATATTAAGAAGAGAAAGCACTCCTCTATGATTTCTCTCATTCTTTTTCATGGTATCAGAGCTTAGGCCGCATAAAACTCTTTGAGAGCAGCAAAAGAGAAGAAGCAAGGTTGCATAAGACTCTTTGAAAGTAGCATTTCATATGTGCCTGTATTCATAGAAAAATAACAGAGAATGTAGCGAAGTGAAGCAGCTGTGACATGCCTCCCACTGCAACGAAACAAAAAAATAAAAGGGACCATTGCTACAAGTTCAATGAAAAGCACAAAGAACTCGGATATTTTTTTTGTGAAATTTTGAGTGAAAGGCAACTGAATTAACGCACCCCAGCCATCGTAAAGCCTGCATTATTATTGTCCACCCAATGCACCAGAGTTGCGTTAGCGTTACTAAAGCTCAACGACATTGCAAGAGAACGTGTTAGTTTCAACTACTTACACCATTCACAAAGCAACGCAGCTTAACAATGAAGATGGTTGTGTTATATCTCTACGTCATCGAAAATCTCTTTCAAAGGAGTCAAGTCAGGTTATTCGTACTTTTATGGCATTCATATATCATCCATCACATTCATAAGCTTTATTGGATTTTTTTTTATAAAAAGGTGTGACTTAAACTTCTTTTAAAAATGGAGGTTGTTTTATTATGTTCTAAAAGGGATTATTAAGAAGTGGGCATGTTATAATTTTTTTTAACTCTTATTTTTTAAATAAAAATTTGGAAAGAATATATATATATATATATATATATATATATATATATTTTAAGAAGGCAGTGGAGGGCCATCATGTTCATAAGCGTCGTGGGAATATTTTTATAAATGGGTGTGATTTCAATTCTTTTAAAAGGGAGGCTGCTTTGTTATGTTTTAAAAGGGAGTATTAAAAAGTGGGTATGTTACAAAAAAATTTAAAGATTTTATTTTTAAAGGTGGTGTTTGATTATTTTTGTTATAAAAAAGAGGGCGCTGCACTTTTTAAAAGGAGATTTTATTTTTAAAAAATTGTAAAAGAGTGCAAAAATTTGTATTTGAAGAAATGGTTTCCTCGAATGCCTTGCTATAGACCCTCACTCTGCTTGGAAAAAATTATGAGTTTTGGTCTTTGAGAATGAAAATATTCCTGCAAACCCATGAGCGTTGGGATACACTTTAGACTGCCTATGTAGAGCTGACCCAAAAAGTATGGGCAACCATGTCCATGTCCAATAATCAGAGGAATGCAACTAGTGAACTCAGAAAAAAGAACACAAGGCCAAATGTTGGATAGAAAACTCAGTAAATTACTCTATTTTTGACAAGTTAACTGGCACATACACAACACATGAAGCTTGGGAAATCTTGAAATTTGCGTGTTATGGTAATCATATAGTGAAGACCGTTAAATTACAGACATTGAGTTCACAGTTTGAAACCCTAAAGATGATTAGCACAAAAAATGTGGATCAGTTCATGACTAGAGTCATGGGAATAGTCAATCAAATCAAACTCATTAGTGAAACCATTTCAGATCAGAAAATTGTTCAAAAAGTCCTTCAAAGTTCACCCAAGAAATATGACATGATTGTAACTGTTGGGTTGTGTTATATTCTTTCCACAACTAACCTACATAGTGAATTGCGGGGTGAGAGGGGGGGCAAAGCCCCCCCCTCCATTGCGTTGATTGTGCAGTGGGGGGGTAGGGGGGCGGCAACCCCCCTTGTCCAGGGGGTTTGAGGCGGGTGGGTAGCCCCTCCCTACAGGGTCCGAGAAATTTTTTTGGACCCTATATTAGGTTGGGCGAACCTACCTATGGTTTTCGGTCCATGGTTTTGGATGCACTGGTATTTCGGTCCATGCTATTGGATGCTTCGACATGTACAAATATGTATTGTACCATTGAAAGGAATATAATGAAAAATCAAGCTGGTAGTTTTGGTTTTGGATCTAGGGGAAAATCTCTATGTATATGTGTTTTATGTGTTATGCTCTTTCATTGTTTATTTTCTGTGTTTTAGAATTCATATGCAGGTAATTTCTGTACAGAGTTAAAACCTACATTTGGTATCAGAGTTGTTTTGGCTTCAAGGGGACGCCTTTGTTGCTGAGGGGTTTCCCTCGGGCCTGTGGTAGACCCTGTTCAGTGGGAAATCTGCGAGATTGATTCTGGTGGTGAAAGAAGATGGCGAACAGTAGAAAGATAGAGATCGAGAAATTTAATGGTTAGAGTTTTGAGCTGCGGAAACTCAAGATGGAGGATCTATTGCTGGATAAAGATTAGTGAATCGCGGTAGATCCAGGTTAAACCAAGAGGAATCTCCGATAAATAATGGAAGAAGTTGGATCAGAAAGCAAAGAGCACAATACGATTGTGTGTCTCAGATTCAGTATTGTTGAATGTATCAGGGGAATCTACGATGAAGACCTTGTGGGACAAGTTAGGGACCTTGTACCAATCTAAGTCTCTGGTGAATAAACTATTCTTGCGGAAAAAGTTGTATAACCTGAAGATGAAAGATGGAGACTCAGTGATAGAGCATCTAAACTCATTTAATACTATGGTAAGTCAGTTAGCAGCTGTTGATATTAAAATTTCAGATGAAGATAAGTGCATGAGTTTGTTGTGTTCTCTACCAAATTCGTAAGATAGTCTGGTTATTGCAATAGGTAGTAATGCAATTGCTTTGCAGTTTGATGAAATAGTCTCAGCCTTGCTGACAGAGGAGATGAGATGGAAAAATATGGAGAGATAAAATGGTGATGCCTTGTCTGTACGAGGACGGACCTAGAACAGAAACAAAAATAATTCATCGGGTGGGAGATCTAAATCTAGAGGGAGATCTAAATCTCCAGGAAAACCTATAAAGGTGGTGTGCTGGAAATGTGGAAATAAATGGCACTTCAAAAGGGACTGTAAATCTAAAGCTCCTGATAAAGGAAAGGGATCTGATGATGCTCCTTCTGTAGATGCAAAAAGCACCTCAGATGAAGGTGGGGATGTGTACTTAGCTTCTTCAAGTACACATGTAGATCATAAGGCATGGTTGATTGGCTCAGGTACATCCTTTCACTTCACTACCAATAGAGAGTGGTTTTGTGAGTATGAGAATTACAATGGTGGTGATGTCATCTTGGGGGATGATAAGAGGACTAGAATCGTTGGTTGTGGAAAAGTAAAGATGAAGTTGCAAGGTGGAAGGGTTAGAACACTTCCAGGTGTTCTACATATTCCTACATTGGCTAGAAATCTGATTTCTGTAAGCAAGTTGGATGATGAAAGTGTAAAGACAATGTTCGAGAAATATACCTGCAAGATGGTTTGGAGGGAACTGGTATTGAGGTCGGGAGTTCGAATTGGAACTCTGTACAAGCTGCAAGGTAGCAATATTGTTGATGGGTGCAACAGTTCTATGGTTCCTATAAGTGGAGATGAAAATCTAGTGGTCTCTGGAGAGAAGACCATGTTGTAGCATCAAAGGCTTGGACATATTGGACAGAAGGGCCTTCGAATACTTCATGGTAAAGGTATGGCAGAAGGTATGAGTAATAGCTCTTTAGATTTTGATTTCTGTGAAAATTGTGTATACGGGAAGCAGAATCGTGTGAGTTTCCCCTGTGGTGGTAAGAGGGAGAAACAAATATTAGAGCTTGTGCACAATGATATATTTGGACCTATGAAGGTTTCATCACTGGGTAAATCTGTGTACTATGTATCATTTATAGATGACTTCTAAAGGAATATATGGATATATTTCCTTGAGAAGAAATCTGAAATCTTTGACAAGTTTAAAGAATTTAATGCTCTAGTGGAAAACGAGATAGAGAAGAAGATAAAGATGCTGAGGACAGGCCACGATGGAGAGTTCCACGGTAATAAATTTGAAGAATTATGTAAGAAGTATGGTATAGCACAGTAGAATACTACTCCATATACACCTCAACAAAATGGAATTGCACAAAGAATGAACAAGACATTGATGGAAAGGACAAGAAGCATACTATGTGGTGTCAGGTTAGGACAAGAATTATGGGCAGAGGTGGCGGAGACAGCGTGTTTCCTAGTCAACAAATCACTTTCATCAGTGTTGGAGGATAAGACTCCACAAGAGGTATGGACTGGGAAGAAACCCTCTCTTTCACATCTGAGGGTATTTGGATGTGATGCATATGTACATGTTCCAAAGGAGAAACGAACCAAGTTGGATAGTAAATATGAAAAGTGCATCTTTATTGGGTATAAGGATGGTTTAAAGGGTTATAAGATTTGGAACCCAGTAACAAGGAAGGTTGTGTACAGCCGAGATGTGGTATTTAGAGAGGTGAAAGATGTTGTTGAACATGAAGTCCAACAAAAGGAACCTGAGAATATAGAGTTTGAACTGAATGAGGAAGAATCAGACTCTATAGCAGAAGAGGAATTAGAATATGAAGAACCACAAACTCCGGGTGTGAGAAGATCAGTTTGAGAAAGAAGGTAGCTGAAAGGTATAGTCCATCTACTTTCTGTTCAAATTTTTCTTGATCTATTGCTGATGATGATCCTAGAACTATGAAGGAAGCAGTATATTCAGAGGATGGAAAACTCTGGAAAGAGGCCATGGTTGATGAAATGACATCTTTGCACCAAAATGAGGCTTGGGATCTGGTGGAGTTGCTGACTGGAAGGAAACCCACTGGAAGCAGATGGGTGTTCAAGAAGAAGGCAAATGAAGAAGGAAAGGTGGAGAAATACAAAGCTTGGTTGGTAGCAAAAGGTTATTCCTACGTGCTGGCAATTGATTTCGGTGATATTTTTTCTCCTGTTGCCAAGGTAATTTCTATTAAGTTACTTTTATCTGTTGCTACTGCTTTTGATTTTGTGGTAGAACAGATGGATGTAAAGACAACATTTCTTCACGGGGATCTGGAAGAGGAGATCTACATGAAGAAACCTGAAGGCTTTGTGGTGAAGGATAAGAAAGAATTGTTATGTAAGTTAAAGAAGTCTTTGTATGGGTTAAAACAATCATCAAGGATGTGGTATCAGAAATTTGATACATTTATACGGGGACTTGGCTTCACCAGAAGCAAAGCAGATCACTGTGTGTATTTTAAATTAATTGGTGATCATGTTATTTATCTGGTCTTGTATGTGGATGATATGTTAATGGTTGGAAATGATAAAGAAATTATCCAGGATTTGAAGACCCAAATGTCCAAATTCGACATGAAATATCTTTGTGCTGCAAACTATATTTTGGGCGTGGAAATTAAAAGAGATCAGGCAAAGAGGAAGCTCTTGTTAAACCAAAGGAATTATGTTGAGACAATATTACAGAGGTTTAATATGTAGGATAGTAAACCGGTGAAGGTTCCTATTCCTGTAGGTGTAAAGTTATCTGCTAAACAGTGTCCTAAGACACAAGAAGAGGAAGAGGATATGTCCCATGTTCCATATGCAAGTGCAGTTGGTAGCTTGATGTATGCAATAGTCTGTACTAGACTAGACATTGCACATGCAGCGGGAGTATTGAGTAGGTTTATGTCAAAACCAGGGAAGGAGCATTGGACAACAGTGAAATGAGTTTTCAGGTATTTGTGTGGCACTAGTGATTGAGGTTTGTGCTACCAAGGAAGACCGGGATTGGACAGAGTTTTCGATATCTGTGGCTTTGCTGATGCAGACTGGGCTGGAGATTTGGATCAGAGAAGATCTACAAGTGGGTATGTGTTTAACCTATTTGGAGGTGCAGTTAGTTGGATGAGTAAGAAACAATCTGTAGTGGCACTATCAACTACAGAGGCAGAATACATGACAGCCACTCATGCAAGTAAGGAAGCAGTTTGGTTGCAAAGATTGTGTTCAAGTATGGGGTTAGTACAGGGAGCTATAAGGATAGACTGTGACAACCAAAGTGCAATTTTCTTGGCAAAGAACCCTGCTTATCATTCAAAGACAAATCACATTGATGTTCAGTATCACTTTCTGAGGGATATGATAGAAGACAAAAAGGTGTTGTTGGTAAAGGTGGACACTTTGAAGAATATTGCAAATGCATTGACAAAATCTATGAGCTCTGAGAAGTTCTCCTGGTGTAGAGAAATAATGGGCATTTCAGGGCTGGAAAAATGACTAAACTCTCTTGTGACCCCCTGTGGAAAGAAAACAACAAGCGGGAGAATGTTGGGTTGTGTTATCTTCTTTCCACGACTAGGTTGGGTGAACCCACCTATGGTTTTCGGTCCATGGTTTTGGACACAATGGTTTTTCGGTCCATGGTTTTGGATGATTCGACATGTATAAATATGTATTGTAACATTGAAAGGAATATAATGAAAAGTCAAGTTGGTAGTCCCGGTTTTGGATACAGGGGGAAATCTCTGTGTATATTTGTTTTATGTGTTACGCTCTCGCATTGTTTATTATATGTGTTTTAGAATCTGTATGCAGGTAATTTTTGTACGGGGTTAAAACCTACAGTAACAATCATTCTGAAATCCAAAGATTTTACAACTTTCTTAGTAGAACCGTTGACTAGATCACTTCTTGCACACGAAATAGGACTCAACTTGGTAGAAGATTCCATGGAACAAGCTTTCAAAGAACAACTTTTTTTTGGTAGAGGTAGAGGCAGAGGACATAGAGGTGGCAACAAGTGAGGCAGAGGACATAGAGGCGGCAAAAAGTGAGGCAGAGGCCGAAGCAGAGGCATATTAGAACATCATCATGCAGCAAAGTAGTGGAGACCTCTACAAAAACCAAACTCAGAGAAGCAGACCATGGAGGAAATATAATGTCCAATGTTATTACTACAAGAAATTTGTACATTATCAACATGAATGCAGAAAAAAATAATGATATCAGCAAAGAGGCAATGTCCATCTCTCCAACAATGAAGGAGAATCCTCTAAAACAATGTTTCTTTCCTACCATCTTTTCGAGGACACTCATAACAAGGATATTTCGTTGCTGGACAAGTGGCTGCAACAATCGTACAACAGATAACAAAAATATGCTTTCTTATCTTGATGCTTCCATAACATCAAAAATTACTCTTAGAGATCATTCTTACATTAAATCTGAAGGAAAAAGTACTGTCCCTATTTTTACTAAACAAAATCAATAGAAATACATACCTAATATTTATTATGTTCCACATCTAAAGCATAACCTTATTAGTGTAGGACAATTGATGGAACATGGTTATGATGTAATATTCCAAGGGAACACGTTATATTTATGACAAATTTCCCAATAGAGACTGATAGCAAAGGTTGAAAAAACCAAGAATAGGATGTTTCCTTTGACTTTAGAAGTCGAAATCTCTCATAGTTTTGTCCACAACATGTCAAGAATAGATGAGTCTCAGATATGGCATTCTAGATATGACCACACACCATTCCAAAGCCTAGGTCAGGTTTAGAAACAATCAATCGTCATTGGTCTCCCTACTGTGAATGAAAAAGAATATAATTCTGAAATTTGTGTTTTGTCGAAGCATAAAAGAGATAACTTTCCCACATCTTCCTCTAGAGCGAAAGAGCCTTTATAGCTTGTCTATACAGATATATGTGGCCAAATGCAGACAAATTCCATTGGTGGTAGTCTTTATTTTCTGACATCCATTGATGACTATAGCAGGAAGACATGGGTGTATTTTCTCAAAAATAAATTAGATACATTCTCAAGGTTCAAAGAATTCAAAGTAGAAGTGGAAAATAAGAGCGGAAAGCCTTTGAAAGTACTTAGATTCGACAGAGGAGGAGAGTTTAGCTCAAATGACTTCAAAAATTTTTGTGAACAACCAAGAACCATAATGTAGAACGTAACAAGATATACTCCACAGTGGAATGGAGTAGTAGAAAGGAAAAATCAATCAATCATGAACATGGCCAGATGTATGCTTCATGAGAAGAAGTTGTCAAATAATTATTGGGATGATGTAGTTTTGATAGAAGTGTATGTTCTCAACAAATCTACAACAGCTAGGCTCCAAGATACATGACCTCAAGAAGCATCTGATGGTAAAAAGGTAAATGTATCTCACTTTACAAGTTTTGGATCATTAGCATTTTCACATGTTCGTGAGAATCTAAGAAAGAAGCTTGATGATAGAAGTGAAAGATGTATTTTCATAGGCTATAGTGAGTAGCCAAAGGCCTACAAACTTTATAATCTAGTTACCAAGAAGTTTGTTTTAAGCAGAGATGTAAATTTTTTGAAAATAAATCTTGATCTGATAAAGTTGATAAAGATGCAAATTGGTCTTTTTATGCACCACAACCACCAACATAGTTATCGGTCAAACAAGAAAATTATATAGTACCCGTTCTTTTGAGGTAGGAAAAAATCACTCGATTTTGAAAAGTGGTGACTTAGAATACACAATTTTTTTTGAACATATTTTTGGTACTTTAAATTTTCTTATGTATCAAGTATGAATATATTTTTTTAAATGTTAGTGATTTTCATGCTTATTTTGAAAAGTGTTGATGCAACATCAACACATTATTTAAGAGGGCTTATTTTTTACAATTTAAATTTTTTTATGTATCAAGTATGAACATTTCTTTTTTGTTAGTGATTTTCATCTAAATTTTGAAAAGTATTGATACAATATCAACCCTTTTTGTTTAGAGCGCTTATTTTTTACACTTTAAATTTTCTAATGTATTAAGTGTCGATATATTTTTTTAAATGTTGGTGATTTTCATGTTGGTAATAAAACATGACTAAAAAAATCAAATATATCAAAAAGGAAAAGAAGAAAAATACCATAAAAATGTAAAAAAAAAACAAAATTAAGTTGTAAAAATTAAGAATTTAAATTTAAAAAAAAAAAAATTAAAAAGTAAAAAAGTAAAAAGATTTAAAAAAAAACATATAATTTAAGGGGAAAAAATAATTTAACACATTTTTTTTATAAGTTAAAAAAAAATAAAAAAATAAAAACATCATAATAAAAAAATTAAAATAAAATAATTACCAAAAAAATTAAAATAAAAGATTAAAATAAATAAAAGTAAAAAATAAAAATAAAAAAAATAAATAAATAAATAGAAACACCCCCAAAACTTTAAAAAAATAAATAATTAAATAAAATAAGTAAAATGAAAAAAAAAATAAAAAATAAAAAAATCTCGTGGGCCAATAGGTCGAGGGTGGACACATGCCCACCCCATGGTCCAACCAACCTGTGGTAGCCGAGGGTCGATTCCAAGAATCGGCTCTTAGACACCCCAGGCGAGTTGAGCTGTGGGAATTTCTTTCTAGTTTTAATTTTTTTTTTTTTTAATTTGACTTTTTTTTTTTTAATTTTTAATTATATTTTTATTTTTGTTTTAATTTTAATATATATAATTTTTAAATTTGATGGTTTATTTTATTTTATTTTATTTTGTGATTTTTTTATTTAATTCTAATGCTTTATTTTAGTTTTGTAATTTTGTAATTTTTAATTTTTTTAGGTTTATGTTTTATTCTATTTTTTTAACTTAAAAAGGTTTGTTTTTTATTTTTTGTTCAGCTAATTTTCAACTTTTTGTTTTCTTATTTCCCTAATTTTTATTTTTATTTTTTATATCTTATATTTTTTTTTGTATTTTGTATTTTGTTTGTTTGTTTTTTTTTTAAGTTTTTAAATTTTACAATCATATATATATTAAATTTTGTTTTATGTTTTATTACTGGTTATTGTTTTTTATTTTTATTTTTTCGTGTTTATTTCATTATTTGAATTCTTATTTTCTTTCGTATTTTTCAGTTTTATTTATTTATTCTGCACGGTCTGTGTTGATGCTCATCTAGCAACCTGATCCCATTATGTGCATGTTGATAGTTGATTTTAAATTTTTTGTTATAAGAAGCATGAGAGAAATATATGAGTAGGAGCATGAGTTTGACCAACAGAATATGTTTGTGTTTCTTTCATCTCACGCAACTCATTTTGAAGAAGCAATTAAAGAAAAGCATTAAGTAGATGCAATGAACCAAGAAACTGCTACCATAGAGAAGAATCAGACTTGGGAATTAGTTGATCTCCCAAGAGACAAAACATGAATTGGTGTAAAATGGGTATATAAGACCAAGTTGAATGAAAATGGAGAGATTAAGAAACATAAGGCAAGGATGGTTGACAAAGGATTCTCACAACAATTTGGTATTGATTATGGTGAAACCTTTTCTCTAGTAGAAAGGTTAGACACTGTCAGAACCATTTTGTCCACAACAACTCAACAGAAATGGAAAGTCTATCAACTTGATTTAAAATCTACCTTCCTAAATGGTATATTGCAGGAAGAAATTTATGTAGAGAAGCCTCCTGGTTTTGAATTTCCAAGATAGGAGCATAAGGAATATAGTTTGAAGAAATCTTTGTATGGTTTGAAGCAAGCTCCAAGAGCTTGGTACAATCGCATTGACACCTATCTCATCAAAAATGATTTTTTTAGAAGTAATCATGAACCAACTTTGTATACCAAACCTCATGAAGGTGAAATTTTTATTGTATGCCTTTATGTAGATGATCTTCTTGATACTGGAAATATAATGTTAGAAGAATTCAAAGTAGCAATGCAAATAAAGTTTGATATGATAGATCTAGGGGTCATGAAATACTTCTCACGCATTGAAATTCATCAACCTGCTAATGGCATGTTTGCTGGTCAACAAAAATATGCCACTAATATCATCCAAAAGTTTAGACGGACCAATTGAATACCTGCTGATATACCAATTTCTCAAGGCACCAAACTGATCAAAGAAGATGTAGCACCACTAGTTGATGCCACATTGTATAAAAGTCTAGTTGGTAGTTTGTTGTATCTAACTGCAACTAGACCTGACATTATGTTTGCAACAAGTTTTGTCTCCAAGTTTATGGAGGCACCTAAGATCACTCATTGGAAGGTTGCAAAAAGGATATTAAGGTATATTGCAGGGACAGTAGACTATGGTTTGTTCTATACACATTCTAAAAATTGTTCAGTTTCATGTTATATAAACAATGATTATGCAGGGAGTTTAGATGATCACAAAATCACCTCAGGGTATGTTTTTCATCTTGGAACCAATCTAATTTCATGGGCATCCAAGAAACACTCAATCATTTCAATATTTTCCAAAGGTAGAATATATAGTACCAAATTTAGCAGCTTGTCAAGCAGTGTGGTTGAGAAGATTATTGAAATATATTTCAAATATTTAGAAAGAGCCACGTCCAATTTACTATGATAACAGTTCAACAATTTCTTTATCAAAAAATCACATTTTCCACAATAGAAGAAAGCACATTGACACGCATTTTCATTTCATCTGTGAGCTTTTCAATGATGGGGACATAGTACTTTCTTTTTTTGGTTCCAAATATCAACTAGCATATATTTTCACAAAGCCATTGGGAAAGAATGTATTTGAATTTAAAAGTGAACAATTAGGCATTGTAAGTGTCCGTACATGTAATAATTGAGATTAGGAGTGGATGTTAAGATATTAATCTCACTGCATGTTAGGTGTCATCACCTTTGATTCTGTTGCCTACTAGGTGTCATAGATAGTTCTATTTTACTTCAGTTCTACTCCACAGGTATCGAGTTCTACTTCAATCATTTGTTATTTATGTTTACAATGTAATCTATTTTAGCCATTTTGAATATTGAGAAGATAAATCTATGTTCCATGATCAGCGAGCTTGTCAATGATGGGGACATAGTACTTTCTTTTTGTGGTTCCAAAGATCAACTAGTAAATATTTTCACAAATCCATTGGGCAAGAATGTATTTGAATTTCGAAGAGAAAAATTAGGCATTGTAAGTCCAAATGTAACAATTGAGATTAGGAGCGAATGTTGAGATATTAATCTCACTGTTAGTTAGGTGTCATCACATTTGATTATGTTGTCTGCTAAGTGTCACAATGCGTTCAATTTTACTTTAGTTCTAGTCCATAGGTGTCGAGTTCTACTTCCATAATTTATTATTGGTGTTTACAATGTAATCTGTTTTATCCATTTTGAATATTGAGAAGAGCAATCTCAACTCCATGATTTCTCTCATTCTTTGTCAAAATAGGTAGGTTGAGCCTCTCCAACGCATGGGCGAGGTCATCGACGAATATTTTCCCATCGCCATTACGGTTGAATGAGTTGAAGATACTCCCTAGTCTCATGCTGTCTATACTTGGGATTCATGGTAGGAATGAATGATAGGGACGAATTAGCTGCTCCTTTGGCAACAAGCATACAATCTACTTTGCATCTGATGGTCATGAGATGGATGAAGTCTCCATGAACCTCTAAAGCTAAAACCATTGATGGTATATAAAAACACACAAGAGAAAAGAAAAAGGAAGTGTGATTGAAATGTTCAGTGTTATTTCTACACCCCTAACAATATACACAACGTATATATACACAACTCACTGCAAAATGAGCATGAACACTAACACTATTATGAAGATGTCGTAAACATGCACTTTGGTGACAGCGAGATCCACATCTATTTCATGTTTTCTGTTGCAAATCATGGCAAGACTCTACAACCTGATTCCTCATCAGAGTTGTCTCTATTGCAGGAATTCAAGGGTTTGCACACCCCTAATATTTCAATATTGGGTGATCCTTTGATCTAACGTTTTATGGATTTAACTTCCCTGTTATTTCATAGAAATCAATATGAATTTCCTCCTTTGATTAAGAGATATTGAGTTGAATTTCTTAGCATTTGATAGCTTAGTGGATACACATATTTCAATGCGTCCCTGATTGCTACAAAGCTCTCTATAAGGGAGGTAAAGCTTCCAATTGAAACCGATGATGGTGACAAGATCTTTTTTCCTGTACAAAAAACACTATCTTTTATATTATAAAATAGAGTACAAAATACATAATTCTTTTTCAGTTGTGTTTTTGTTCTATATCTAGAGTGTCTGTAATTGATGTCCCATGATCCACAAAATTTATTACATAATTCTGTTTTAGATTTCACATCCAAAAATTAAGGATTCAAAACAATTCAAACCATCTAACAACCATACACTCCTGGTCCTTGTTAACAAAAGGAAATCTATTTGTAGAATGAAATCTCTAAGATAAAATAGTATATGAAGAAGCTTCTACAAAAATTTAATAGTGCCTACATTAGTCCTAATATCCTGATTAAAAGCAACAAAATAGATGACACCTAGATCTTTAGCAACTCCTATTTTAGGTATCATATCACTATATGGTTATTTTCCCTTTATATGTGCTTGAAAGTCATATGTTGAAAGAATATTGCCAATGTGTGAATGTGATTCATTCGAATTGAAACTAGCAAGAGATGAAACCGTGAATGTCCATTCACCGAGTCGATAATTCCTTTAGAGTCCCTGAAAACCTATATATCATTGATACCAAGCCCTTTTGCACAAATGAGAATGCCCCATAGGCTACGATTTTAGCCCTACTATTGGTACCCCTACCACACTCCACCCAGAAATGATAATAACTATCGGGCTCAATGACCAGGGAAAATTTTAAGGATGGGAAATTATCTTGAAGTTTAAAAACATTAATGAATCTCACTAGTCCTTAATATGCAAACCATAAAATGTTTATTGATATATTTGTAAAATTATTCAAATTTATAATGATTTTATAGGAAGTATCTCTATAACGTTGGTGATTTTTAAGGTAAAATAATTTTATATTGTAAAATTTGGGTGAATTTTTTTTATAAAAAATGGAAATTGTCGAATCTTTTTGGTGTAAAAATCATGGAAAATTAGCCCACCTGCGAAACGCAAAAATGTCATAGATCTTCCCAAAAATGTCATAAATCTTCAAGGTCACAAATTCCTCCAATTGTGCAATGATCAATTATGATTTCCTCTTGTTCAGAACAAGGATTGAGGCAGATCCAAAGGACATAAGAATGGAATGAAAATTAGTCCACTCTGAAATAGTTAATTCACCACCGAAAAGGAGGTCATCAACAAACATCAAAAGAAATACATTGATGTGTCAAGTCATCTTGATACCCTTAATCATTCAACGTTCTCTATGATGAGTCAACTTTCTGGTTAGACCATCCATGATAAGCAAAAAAGGTAGGGGAGACAATGCACATCCTTAGCGAAAACCTCTAGAAGCCTTGAAGAAAGAGGTTGGAATCCCATTACTAATTACTATAAAATTGACAGATGTCACACATGCCATAATCCAGTTAATGTTATGTTTGGAGAGTCCAATCTTGTGTAAAATCAATCTTAGAAATTCCCTGTCAACACTGTCAAAAGCCATGTTTAGATCAATCTTCATTAAACAAGATTTAAGATTTCTCACCTTGATGAAGTGTAGGAATTCCTTTGCAATAGCCACTGCGTCCTGAATTTGTCTCCCCTAAAAGAAATTGAACTATTCTTATGAAATATTTTATGTCAATAATATTTTAAATCTGCAAGCGATAAGATTAGAAATAATATTGTAGACAAAGTTGCAAAGGGAGATGGGGAAGAAGTCCAGAAAAGTGGAAGGACGATACTTTTTTGGAATTAATGCTATAAAATTTGCATTAATATCTCTAGAGATATATCCCTTGACCATGGAATATTCAATCATCACCAAGAGATCCAATGACATAAGCTCAAATTAATGAATGAACAATTCCACTCCCCATCCATTTGGACCTAGTCTTTTATCTCTGGAACAAGCAAGAAGGACCTTGTGAATTTCGTCTTTCCTGATTGGTCTACCCAAAATATTTTTCTCAGGTTCTTGTATCATCTATGGCATATGACTTAAGAAATCAAATTGTGCCTCATAAGAGTGTTCTTTGCCCGTGAAAATACTCTTGAAAACACGATAAGCAACCTGTTCAATATCTGACTAAGAAGAACATAATTTTCCCTCTTCATCTCGAATGCCCCAAATGGAATTCTCCTTCCTCATCATGGAGGCATATTTATGAAAAAATTTATTGTTCTTATCTCCTTCCACAACCCAAGTAGCCCTACTTATGAGCCACCAAACCTCTTCTCGAGATTTATAAATAAGTCTCTTCTTGGCTTCAAGTTCCAATATCTTATTTTTACGTTACTCCAAGGAGAAATATGGGTCATCCGAATAATAAAGAACACTCAGATAAGCTTGAATGGCATCTAAATCCTAAAGTTCAACTGATTTCTATTCCAACACACACTTATAGACCTCCCTCTTCAAAATTTTCAATTTGTAACATATATAATCCATATAGTTCAAAAAATGCTGAATGTTGGGATCATTCCACACTTTATGAACAATATTGGCAAAATTTATGTGAGCCAACCAGGTACGGTTGAATTTGAAAGGATATGCCTTATGCCTAGACTCACCCTCCCAAGTGAGAAGGATTGAAAGGTGTTTTGAGGAGAAAGAAGGAATGACCAAGGATTTAAGGTCCACCTAATCGACTGCAAAAATTTTCCTTCACCAAAAACCTATCTAGCATTTTTGAAATGCATTCCAACCTTGTTTATCCATTATTCTTGGTGGGCATAGTCCTTGGTGGGGAAATATCCCATAGAGACAAAGAGTTGAACAAGGAATTAAAGTGGGATTCTAGAGAGTCAGTCTTAGCCTTAACACCCGATAACCCATCTCTACCTAATGTCAGATTTAGGCCCCCAGCCACAATGAGAGTGTTTAGATCCAACAACCCCTATTCATAGACTCAATCCCAGAAATGTTTTCTGTCAGAGTATAGAACATAAGTATTGATAATACGAAGGTGAGATATTGAACCCCTCAAATATCCAAAAAATAGGATACTTGCACAAGTCAAATATGCCATTATATTGAGACATGTAGGATTCCATGCCACCGTTAATCCTCCATAAAGACACCATTAAGAACTCAAGTATTCGAGGCACAAATGAGCCAATTAGGGAAAATTATAAGAAGAATTTTCCAACACCTTTCCATAGGAATCATATTTTCATATACGAGTATACTATCTGACTTATATATGAGAATGAGACCTCTTAGGGAGTGAGATTTGGATTCCGCTCCCAACCCCCTTATATTAAGAGACACAATAAACATGGGGAAGGCAAAGGGCCAGGCTTGTCTGATCTAAAGACTCAAGTACCAAATAAGTTTGAAACAAAAATATTGCCAGATAAGAAAATTGAGTCAATAGACACGACGTCATCCAAAACCATAGAGAGGAGAATTCCAGTCTATGCAGAGTTCATACAAAACTCTAAATCTTTATATTTTGTACTTTTCTTTTTCCTAGTGGTCAAAGGATTTTGAGGAGCAGAAACAAAGGGCATACATAGTGCACTTAAATTTTTCCTCTCTCACGTGGAAAAATAACTTTTTGATCACCAGGGGACCCATAACAATTGAATCAAAATGTCAGAGAACATCCAGTTCTTGATCAAGCGAAATGGGAAAATTTTTCGAGGTAGACACAAACTAGTAAGCCGCATAGGAAGGGATGACTATGGGCACAAATTCTACAAACCCAAATTTTGACTCGAAAGGAGGAGAGGAAAAACCCTCGAAGTCTTTATTAACATGAAGAGGGGGAAATGAGTGACCACCAAAATCAAAGGGCGTAGATAGGGAAACCCTTCCCAAGGGTTCCAGTTTGAAAGATGTATCTCTATGGTCATCTCCAAATTCCAAAACATGAAAATATATTAAGTCAATTGTTGAATTGTTAATAAAGGGAGTAACAAAGTCACCTATGTCTTTCTATAGACAATTTGAGAGATGCATGGTATTTGAAACACCACACACCTCCACCAGGGGAATGTAATTGTGTCCCTAATTACCATTCCGGTGACTAACTTGTAGTCGAGATGGGGAACCATTTGAAGGTGATATGTGAGTGAGATGCCAGAAACCTGTATGCATTAGAAAAATTTTGAGGTCTAAAATGGGACTCTTAAGAAATATTATAAAATAATAGTAAAAATAATAAAATAAGATTCGTTGGATCATCAAATTTTAGAGGGAAAAAAGAAAAAACTATTTTTTCAACTCGTATTTTCAACTCATCTCCCTACAGCTTTACTCAAATTTTGAGCGGACCACTCATTGGATGTAGAATTTATATCCTCATCCAAGGAGTACCCATGTTACATACTTTTTATGGACCCTAATACCTGAAAAATGATAAATACATGAAAAATATGATTGCAATCACATTTTTCATGTATTTCTCTTTTATCATATAGTAGGGTCGATCAAAATTATACAACATGGGTACTCCTTTGGTGAAGAATTAAATTATGCAACCAATGAGTTGCCCGCTTGAAATTTGAATAAAACCATTGGGAAATAAGTTGAAAACACAACTTGAAAAATAGTTTGTTTTTTTATTTTTTTATATTTTTACTTTTATACTCAAAAAATGGTGAATCATCCCCCATGGTTGACATTGTCATCTTGAATCCTATTGGTTCTTATAAAGTTGGATTTGGTTGTACATTTTTGTTTTGAGGCCCATTTTTGACCTGAAAAATTCTCTAATTGGATCCTCCAATAGGAAATGTTTAATCTATGTGTAAAATTTTCCCGAGATAGATCCAACATAGCCATAACAGTACCTCCAAGATCAACTTCTACAAGTACCCAATAAATTTTTTTATCCATCTTACCAAAGCTCCTTTCATCCTAGTAATAGAATTTGCAAATGACATTGGCAATTTCTATGATCGATTCCATAATTGAACGGGGAGTCCCTACAATTTCTCCCCCACAATATTTTGATGAGGGGATTCCTTAAATGGATTAAAGCCCACCCACCATTTCTGTAAAATTAAGAATCACATACCTTTCACTCATGGTGGTGCCAATATAATCTCAACATTCTCCTTACTCAAAATATGAAAGCAAACCCATCCATTGTGCATAGGGGGGCTTCACCGGGGTAGCAATATCATACCAAGTGGGTTCTATTGGGGGATATATATTGAGAAGAAAACGACATAATATATTGCGGGATATATATTGGGGTAAAGGGTTTTTATATTCTCAGTTATAAAAAATGCAGTTCAAAGTTAATTAAAAAGAAATATAAAGGGATATAAAAAATGTTAATGAAAAATAGATACCTACAATATCTAGTGAAGTTAGGGGTTTTTTAAATTGGGAAGGTGTATTGGGTTCGTATTGGTAAGGGGTTAAATAATGTGATTTTTAGAGGTATTTTCCAAGTCAAATTAAAAGTATTGCTTAATATTCCATAAACACACATACTATGTCAACCGCTCATTAAATAAGCCCAGTAATTTTACATCATACTAATTGTCAAGCGATACTTTATCTAGGGAGTCCAACATTTTCATGGTTGAAAACTGCCAATGCCCTAAAAGTGCATGAAACTACAGACTTTCGATACTGTCCCAGAAAGACCCTACCCCGAGAGTGAAGAGATTAGGAGTATCAATCAAATTCAGGGATTTTATTGTCTTTCCACCACCTTTCTTACATGTGTAATCCAAAGAATAACGAGCAGAAGGAACTTCTGAGAAATCTACACAATATGTCCTGGCCTTAACCCCCGTAGGTTGTCCACAATGTAGAGAGGCTCTAGCCCGATTCTCCGCTTCCACAATGAATTCGATGAGAGTATCGGGATATGGAGAGGAGGGAAAATGCATATTGTGCAAGTGGAAAACACCAACAAGTAGATGATCCTACACCCAAAAGAATAATTCGGCACTTGTAGAATGAGGGAAATCCCCCACGCCCATTGCAAAATTTAGCGAGTCAACACTATGGCTAGTAGATCCGAGTTGTACTAAAAAAACAAAATGTTCAAGCTGCATACTCGAATCACCACTAACCACGTGGGCTAGAAAGAGCCATGGGGGCCAACGTTAAGTAGATGGAGAACTGATGTAGAACATAGAACGAAAAAAGGACCAAATATGCCTGAAAGATCCACGAAGTATGACGCTAGGGATAGAATAAATAGCGGGAAGATTAAGTGTGAATTCAGTTTCTCTCAAAGGAACCAAACTTGAAAGAGAAATCAACCCACATACCCGTCACTCCCATCGACCATCCACCCCACTGTTGAGAGATTAATTCTCCTCCCAAGAATGTCTACAAGTCACCAACTATGAGCTAATCGGATTCGAAATAAACGGCCACCTATGTCATACAAGATCTACCAATGTCCCAAAGTGAATCCATTGGTGATTTGAGACCAGAATTCATAGAAAATAGATGTTCAGGGCATTGAGCGCATTAGTATCCCAAGACTGGTAATATATCTTCTAGATAATAAAACCAAAGAAAAGATGCATCAAAAAAAAAAAAAAAAACACCCACAAAGTGCGTTAGTAGCCCAAGACTGGTAATATATCTTCCTGGATAAAAAAGCCAAAGAAAAGATGCATCAAGATTAAAAAAAAAAAAACCCACAAACCACCGATCGACTGGAGTGTCATAACATCCCTACGGATCGACCACCTTGTGGTCTCTTTCACCAAGTGACTGTTCCGAAAACAATGAGCTAAAATTTCATCTGGCCGAATTATTATACCCCTTTAATGGGGTAAAAATCTCCAAACTATCAAGATCCCAATAGATCCATCCATAGGACGTATGGAGGCCTATATTACTTATACAAACTTACTACCACAAAATATGTCCCATAATATTATTGAAAAAAAAAAAAAAAAAAAAACGTCATGAGAGCATCCATCCTTTAAGTGAATCAAATATCAGAGCACTATCAACAACACCAACACTAGCTAAACCAGAAAATGATGCACCAATACCATCTTATACTGCTTCTCCAACCAAAGCTTCCCATCTTGATTGAACTGAATACCTATGTGTGTCTCATGCAAACAGACTGATCCTCAAACTTACTTGGAGAGGACGTGCAGAAGCTCAAAACTGGGTGCTCACTGACTATTCCATCTGGTTTGAGAAGTTCTTATCAGTCGAGGTTATCAACCTCAAAATCCCCCTTCTGACCTAGATTACGCAGACTGTGATTCAGTTATGCATGCAGTAGACGATGGGAAATAATCTCGGGAGGCAGCCTTCCATTCGACGTAAGTTCTCGGCTATGTTTTTGGCACCTCACCTGTAAGGCCTCCAAGTTGTGGAGCGCCAGGCGCATCGTGCACGAAGGCGAGTCGGGCACGCGAACGGGCGCGTGAGCGGGCAGAGTGTGACGGAGCTGCGGTTAGTTGTGACGAAGTTTGCGACGAAAGGGAGCATGCGAAAATGGCTAAGTGTCATTCACGCTGTACGCATATATTACAAGGGACATACGAAGGATTTATATGCCTTGGACGTAAGCATAAGACATACACCCAAGTTGACACACATAAGATATGACGTGAGGGCTTCATGATAATATTTAACATGTTGGCCAAGGTTATGTGCTATGATGAGATGCATATATATATGAGGTGACTGCACCTCATTTCATCACCACGATATCCTCGCACTATTCACTCATACAAGGGGTAAAACAGCACATAAGTAGAGGTGGACTGTGCATATCTCATGCGTAGTGCTACCAAAGGTGCAGTTTGGACTTAAGTGCGGTTTGAACGAGGCAAACGTGCCGAGGTGGAAGTTATGTGCAGATTGTGTGCAGGACTTGACAAAGTAAGATAGGTGGCCTGGGTGGGCATTCTTCTTTGTGCAAGAGTGCATATGATGGTGAAAGGCTGTTCTATGCCTTGGTTGTAAGGTTATTCTAAGTGTTGGCTTGGAGCTTGCCAAGCATCACTTGTATTGTAATATTGAAGAAGCTGTTATAATATATTGCTGGGTAGACTTTTCTGGGAGTTGCCCCTCCCTTTATACTTGTGTATTGTTGATGTTCTTAGTTTGTTGTACATGGTTAATGATTGAGAATGATCTTCTTTAAAGTATAAAGGATAACTCTTTACTTGGTTGTAAGAAAACATAAGTTAAAGTAAGTTTATGTTGGAGTAGGCGTAGCCCATAAACGTTAGTATTGTTAAAAAGAAAGTGTTCGGTGGTGCCGCACCTCGCTACAAGCGGTTAGAAGATCACCGCAGGTGTAGGGGCATGACAGTTGGTATCAGAGCAAAGGTTGCTTGAGACAGAGATAAGGGTACTTGCAGGTGAAGGAAACTGTTTCACACGAAGTGGAACAAGGGTTGGTTCAGGTTGCAGGATACTCGGTGGAGTTCTTGTATGGTCGAGACTAGATCACAAAGGAAGAAGAAGCTGGTCGAGATGGCAGCCGGGTCTCAAGCCGGGTCTAGTCATGGTGGCAAAGAAACTCCTATGGAGTTCATTGAAAGGGTGTTGGTAAAGTTTGAAAATATGGAGATTTCTTTTGAAGAGAAACTCGATAGACTTCAAATGCAGAATGATGAGCTCAAGACACAAAATGAGTACACTGAATATAGGTGTGCACAACTCGAACAAAGGGTCAGAGAAGTCGAGGAATCAAGGGATCAAGGTCTTGCAGAAATTGAGAACTTGAAGAAGACTCTTGAAGATACAAAGAATGAGCTTACAATTGTGAAGAAGGCCGTGGGGCATAACTCAGGTGGAGGAGTGCCTCATGTGAAGGTCAAGGAACCGGAATCTTATGATGGAATGAGGAAGGCAGCAATTCTTGGCAACTTCTTGTGGGATGTGGAGCAATACTTAGAGTGGTTGAACCTGGCTGATGGTGAGACACAAGTCAAGGTAGCTACTCAGTTCTTGACAAAGGATGCTAAGATGTGGTGGTGAAGGAGAGTGGACCAGATTGCCGATGGCAGTGCTGTTGACATCACTTCATGGAAAGACTTGAAGAAGGCCTTGCAGACCCACTTCAGTCCTCAAGATGACACATGGGAAGCAAGGACCAAACTCAAGTACATAAAGCAAACAGGAAGCCTACAAGCATACCAGCAAGAGTATTCAAGTGCAGCTCTAGAACTTCATGACATGGCAGAGAAGGACAAGGTGTTCAACTTCATCATGGGATTGAAACCTTGGGCACACAATGAGATAAGGAGGCAGAAGATCAACACACTTGAAGAAGCTTTTGCTGTAGTTGATAGGATGGTGGATCACTTTGAGGAAACTTCTGATGACAAGAAGAAGAAGTCCGAAAAGCCAAAAGAGAAGAAGAAAGATGATACTCCAAAATCAGATGATGGTGCAAAGATGAAGAAACCTTTGAAGTGTTGGTTATGTGAAGGACCACACACAGTGAAGAATTGTCCCTCTAAACTAAAGGTGGCTACGGTTGCACAATCTGATGATGAGGATAATGATGCTTCTGTGGGGATGATGCAAATACTTGGTGCTTCTGCTACTGCAAAAGCAGTCTCTAAGGATGATCCAGAAAGAAACAAGTTAGAGTATGTTCGAATGAAGGTTGGAGATACTAATGTGCTTACTATGGTAGATAGTGGGGCTTCTCACAACTTCATGGGAGAAGATACTGCAAGAAGAATTGGGCTGAAATTTGTACCGGCAAAGGCGCAAATTAAGACAGTGAATTCTCCTCCTATGAACATCCTTAGTATAGCTGAGAAGGTGGACACTACACTTGGTGAATGGATCGGGAAGGTGAACTTCACTATAGTGCGGATTGATGACTATGAGGCTGTATTAGGGATGGAGTTTATGAAGCAGTTTGATGCTATGATTGTACCACATTTGAAGAAGCTCTACATTTATGATGGAAGGGAAGATGTACCTATTGGTGTGCCTACCATTGGTGCAACAAGGCCTCATTGTAAAGTGGGAGCAATGCAAATGGAGGATGAGGAAAAGGAGAACAAGCGGTTGTCCACTGTTGAGGCAAAGCTTGTGGAACAGTCATTGGTCATTAGATCACTTTCAGATAGCATCTTGGATTTGACAAGAAGGCTAGAGATAGTGGAAGATGATGATGATGATGATGAGGTATATGTAAGGCCGGATGTCCAGAAGGAAGACCGGGTTGCTTATCTACAAAGGATGGAGATTGAAAATCCTGATAGATGGATTGAGTTGATTAGTGAGGGAGAGCCTTCAGGCTCTGCTCCCTCTACATCTTCTTAGATGAATAAGAAGATGGGCTCATTGTTAGCTGCTCATGGCAGTGAGCCCTCAAGCACATGGAGCAGGTATGATTGATGGTGGCACATTGCAGATGATGAAGAGGACTTCATGGACCTGAATGGGACACATCAAGAGTGGGTTTGATGAGATGATCTCTTCACTTTGGAGGGGACACACACATGGACAACATGTTGTAGATGAGATGGATGGAGTTTCCATGGACCTGAGCATGGATTATAGGCATCATGGATGATGGTATGTTGTCGAGGATGACAACGATTTCAGGTGGAGGAGAATGTAAGGCCTCCGAGCTGTGGAGCGTCGGGCGCATCGTGCATGAAGGCGAGTCGGGCGCGCGGGCGGGCAGAGTGTGATGGAGCTGCGGTTAGTTGCAACGAAGTTTGCGACGAAAGGGAGCATGCGAAAATGGCTAAGTGTCATTCACGTTGTACGCATATATTACAAGGGACATACGAAGGATTTATATGCCTTGGACGTAAGCATAAGACATACACCCAAGCCGACACACATAAGATATGACGTGAGGGCTTCATGATAATATTTAACATGTCGGCCAAGGTTATGTGCTATGATGAGATGCGTATATATATGAGGTGACTGCACCTCATTTCATCACCATGATATCCTCGCACTATTCACTCGTACAAGGGGTAAAACAACGCGGAAGTAGAGGTGGACTGCGCATATCTCATGCGTAGTGCTACCAAAGGTGCAGTTTGGACTTAAGTGCGGTTTGAATGAGGCAAATGTGCCGAGGTGGAAGTTATGTGCAGATTGTGTGCAGGACTTGACAAAGTAAGATAGGTGGCCCGGGTGGGCATTCTTCTTTGTGCAAGAGTGCATATGATGGTGAAAGGTTGTTCTATGCCTTGGTTGTAAAATTATTCTAAGTGTTGGCTTGGAGCTTGCCAAGCATCACTTGTATTGTAATATTGAAGAAGCTGTTATAATATATTGTTGGGCAGACTTTTCTGGGAGTTGCCCCTCCCTTTATACTTGTGTATTGTTGATGTTCTCGGTTTGTTGTACATGGTTAATGATTGAGAATGATCTTCTTTAAAGTATAAAGGATAACTCTTTACTTGGTTGCAAGAAAACATAAGTTAAAGTAAGTTTATGTTGGAGTAGGCGTAGCCCATAAACGTTAGTATTGTTAAAAAGAAAGCGTTCGGTGGTGCCGCACCTCGCTACAAGCGGTTGGAAGATCACCACAGGTGTAGGGGCATGACATCACCAATGTACATGAATCTAGTTCAAAGTTTTCGTAATCGCTCCACAAGTTCATTCTTTTATATCACTGTCTAGTCAACCTCCAAAAAAACTTCGTTAGTGCTGGAGATGTGTGACTATTCTCATCTCTCTTTTTCACAAATTTATATGGGGATATTCTTACATATATTTTTTTTCAAATGGGTTTTTGGGCACATTTTTTTAAGCCAGGGATATTACTTTCTAAACGAGATTTTTAAAAAGTTACGATCATTTGTAAATGATGCTCAATGAAAAATGACCAAATGTCCATTTGCTTGATGGTTAGTGGTTGTAAAATGTCTCATGAAAATCTAGGTGGATTAGTGTTATTTGTTCGGTGATTGGTGGTGTAAAATTGGTGTTTTTGTCATCTTTGGCTTTGTTTTGCAGTGATTTTTCGTCTGTCGCTAGTGGAAACTTATTTATTTATGTTATAAATATGGCTAAAATATTGCAAGAAATTCATGAGAAGAAGGCAACCAATCAACTTGATGTAGTCAGTTGTAGGTCTTTTGTAAGCAGAGAATGCAACACTTAAGAATTGGTTTCAAACTACAATAGCCGAGAAAATTGGGAAGGTTGACCATCTTGAGTCAACCTTGGGCACATATTTGTAGATGCTTACAAACACATTTCAGGAGAAGATTGACCTCCTTGACGATTTGAAGGAGGAACTTGAGACTTTCTAGGACTCAGAAACTAAAATTTAGAAGAAACATTGTTGCAAGTTGGAGGAGAAAAATAATTAGTAGGTTATGGAGGTTTTCCTTTTAAAATCCTCAATGTTAAATCAATATCAAACATTGAAAAAAGTTTATCATTTCTTGTTACAATAGTTGATTGAGAAGGATGAGGTCATTCAAAATTTTGTAAGAGTGCAAGCAACACCTTGAATTGGAAGTTATTTGCCTTGAGGATATGCAAGCAAAACCTTGAATTGGAAGCTATTCTCCTTAAGAATACTCATAAGGAGAATGTAATTGTTGAGTTGTTAAGCTCAACTAGTGATGTTGATAATGGTTCTTTTGTTTCACATAGATTTAAAAAACACAACAATGATAACAAGTCTCGATTACTGAGGATAATGGGATATACTAGAGGAGGACTTTGGAAGAATGGGAAGGGATTGTTGTTCCTATTAACCTTGCAATGTAAACATGAAGAGAAAGGCTTCGATATGATCCTACTATTGCCTCATTCCCTATGTATAGCTTTATTGATACTAGATTAGTGTCATTTGTTGTTGGAGGAATTCAGACTACAATGTTGAAAGAAAATTCTCTTGTTGATTGTGATAAAATAATTGAAGGCATGAAGGATAATGTCATTTTAGATGATATTACTGTTGCACCCATCTTTGAATATACATAAACAAAAAATGAACCATTTCAACTTCCTCATAAGGATTGGAGGAAATCTCCTAAGCATCAAAATTCTTGGTCACATACTAGCCCTACAATTAGAATGACTGCAGAAGAGACATGAAAGAATGAATCATGGAGTAGTGTTGAACATCAAGATCAATTGTGGTTAGATTGGTGGATGGTCACTACATTTGAATAAACGTTTGACGAATTCATACTGTTGTTTCTCATTAGTTGTGCAGTAATAAAAAGTTCCTCTTGTTAGTTTTTGATTGTTATTGCTTCCTCAGTTGTGCTTTTAGGGGTGGTGGGATTTCTAAATAACAAAGACTAGTGATTTGTACTCCTCTTGTAGTCATCTTTTAGGGGGGAAGTCAAATGATGACATATGCTATTGTTGTTTCTTTTTTGTTGTTTATTTTTTTCATTGATAAGTGTGATGGTGATGATGTTCAAACATCTTGACGAGTGCTTTTGTACCATGTTTGAGTTGAGTTTTCCATATTTACAAGCCTCATTCATTGTTTATTGGTTGATGGTGTTTCTTTTGTTTGAAGCCTTTGTCGTGCTTTTTTACCAGGGCTTATTTTCTCTGAAACATTTTTGGAGAAGTTGACAATGTTTGCCCACCTTATGCCTCTCCAACATTTATAATTTAGAAATTAACCAACCTCATTGAGGTTTCAGGGCTCATGTCTTCAGGTGATAACATGGAGCACGGTTACATGTTTTGGAGAAAAGAAGGGGTGTTTTGGTGTGAAAAGGATGTTCGATCGAGAAATTTTTAAGAGCTCGATCATGTTGTTGAGGCGATTAAAAATAGCTCGATCTAGTCATTAAACAAACCCTCGATCAAGCTCCTCTTTAACCCAGGTTAGGAGCTTGATGAACCCTTAAAGCTAGAAATTTTAAAATTTATGTAAATATCAATAATGATATGCAAACTTTAAAATTGTAAGCATTTGATAGTCTAAAAAATAACCAAATTTAATTACTAATTACATTTGAATAGGTAATTAACATTGGTGGAGATTTGAAAAAAGATTTTATCCCACTTGCAATTGAAATTATAATATTCTTATATTTATAATTTAGTAACTTAAAAGTTAGTTTTTACTATGATTTAGATTTTCAATGTTATAATTTATTATTAATATAATTTAAATAATAAATTAATTAATTATAAGAAAATTTATCAATTTGCTTTTAACAAATATTATAATTTTTATATGAATAAGTGTAACTCAAAAATGTGAATTTGAAGCTATTATATATTTATAAAATTCATTGAAGAGTTAATAAACATGATTCCCTAGATCATAATAATATCTATTAAAATCAAAATTATATATATATCCACTTCTTCATAAAAAAATATGAGTGCACTAATAATTAACTTATTTGTAATAATGGTAAGCTATAATTAATATAATCGTAATGGATGCAATTGTATTTGTATTTATAAATATCTCTCAATGTGTAAAATGTGATTGCACTCAATTCTATCCTCACTATGCATAAGTGTGAACTATATAAGGAAATCATAAATTTTAAAATATTATTTGACTAATTTGAATTTATTAGTCTAGATTTAAATGGGCATATGGAATTATTTTTAAAAAAGTAATGTTATAAAATTTAGTTTAGTTTAGTTTTTTGTTTATTTATTTAGTATAATTTGATTATTTTTATTGAAAATTTTTACCAAAAAATTATAAAATGATTAAGTATAAAAATATGTTAGTTTTAAAATCAAAACAATAAACAGATTATCATTTTTAAGAATTTCAAAATTGTAAAGGAAAAGTTAAAACTTTTTATAGAAAGTTATTTATATATTATTATAATTATTTTCTTGTAAAATAAAATAAAATATATATTTATAATTAAGGAAAATTAGATTTGGAATATATTGGAATATTTATAAAAAATATTTGTGTGGAATAAATAAATTTTACAATTCTCTTAAAGACCAATATTGAGAGGCTTTCTTTCTTTCCTTCTTTTTAGATAATTATGATAGCTCAATAGAGCTTCTGTTTAACCACTTTAAGGGCTTGATCGAACTGTTGAGGACCTAAAAAACATAGTTTTAGCCCCTCTTCTGCAAATTTCTCTACAATACCATTTTGTACCCTAGGGGACTCCAAGTAAAATTTGCTCTTAAATAACAGAGTTGATCATGTTGGATTTCAGAAGGAATACTCTATTCAATGGCATATGAGTTTGACATTTTTGAATCCATATGGTATTTTATGTAATTTATTTTAAACATAATGTTTGATTTTTTTTTGGACAGTTTCAAAGGGGCTAAATAAAAATTCAATACCACTATCTTCATTTTCGATTCCTTTTTAAAAGGTACTCTTGGTTTTTCATTTTATTTAAAGAGTTGAAAAAAAAAGTATGTGAACACATGTGTCTCCAAAATGTAATTGAAATATTACTTCGCCAACTGTGAAAAATAATAAAATATATAATTTTACATAAAAACTATTTTTTAATATGAAAAACTTAGTTCTCTAAGTGTAGACCATGTGAATATATATAAATAACACATTTTAGACTAAGTTATGGTACCTATTTTGTGAAAATTTGCAAGGAGATATATTGCATTTAATGGAAAATTGAGAAGTTATACAACACTATTTTTTTTGCAAAAAATATCATTAGGACAACAACATAATTCTTCACATATTGTTGTTTTTACTCTAAATCAAAACTCATAATGCTTGTATGAATTTTAAGGGTTGCAATTTGATACAAGCGGGAAAAATTGAAATTTCATCACCACATTTAACCTAAAAGTGTAACCCATCTTCATGCATTCACCTATTCACAATTTTGGTGCTTCAACTTTTCATTTTTCTAGATTAGTGTAAACATATGTTTTTCCCATTTAGTGGATCATTCCGGGATCTACAGTTTTAGCTCCATGATTATATGAGCACTAGCATCTTTCTCTCTTTTCGAGACGAGTTTTTTCTTAAATGGTTTTTAACCTTTTCTCTGCTTATAAGAGTTTGTTCTTGTGTACTTACCAACCCTCATTGTTGAGATCCAATTTTTTCATTATGTTTTCTCTCTATGTTTTGCTTAAAGGAGGGTGTTATAGTTGGTATTTTGCAATGCTTCATTTCTTTGCGAATTAGCTGTAGTGAATTGTAAACTCACACAAAGATTTGTATCTTCCTAATTGTCATAATTATCCACCCAAACTCCTCCCTTAATATATACTCCTCCCTTAATATATAATAAAGGTCTTCTAGATACTTTTTCAAAATTATAAGTAATGAAGTATATTTACACTTCACATCCACCTAATCATCCCTCTAATAGCTATATTTCGAATCTCACGAAAGATAATACCTATTACCTTGATTTTTTTAAGTAATTTTAGTGTACTCAACTCACATCAACAAATATCTATGTTATATTGAAAGTCTCGATTACACCATTTATCCAAATTTCACATTTGACCTTGCGTTGCCTAAATTCATGTTTTCATTTTATTATTGTAAAGTCATATGTATCTACGATGAAAATCTCCATTCTAATAAACAACATATCGCTGTTATATTGAAAGCCTTAGTTACACTATTTATCCAAATTTGACATCTCACATTGCTTTGCATATTTATTTTCAAGTTTATGTTTTCATTTTAGTTAATGGTATAACTATTTATATTACATATAAGTAAATATTATTGTAAATTCATATGTACGTAAAATGAATCTCCACACCCATTTTGATAAGATGTGTTTTTCTAGGATCGAAATTGGAAAATGATTTCATTTATAAATTAATAATAATTTTATAAAAATTATTAAGGTTTTAGGTTTTATTTATGTTATTAAATAATTAATAAAAAAAATATTTTTTTAATATATATTTTGATAAAATATGATTTTAGAATTAAAATTGAAAAATGAATATATATATATATTCTTTCTTAATTATTAATCTCATTCAAACTATACAATAAATAATTCAGGAAGAAATAATTTCCATTTTTTAATAATTGAATTTTATAAATTATAAATGCTTATTTTATTTTATTTTGTTATTTCTATATTATCTAATTTTAAATGAATATCATTTATATTTTACAATTTTAATTTTTCTTTTTTTCCCTAACTTGTTTATTTGGCTAAGCACAATGAATACTTTGAATTTTAAAACCATTCCTCCATATCCTAGTTAAGAACCTATTTAACAAGTGAAAGATCTTTGGTTAAAATGCCTTGAGATTTACATTCTTGGTTGAAATCTCTTGATAGTTAGTTTTTTGTTTTGTTTTGTTTTTTTTGTTTTGTTTTCTTTTTATGTTTCATGGAATTCGGAGATCTATGACCACCACATCCATGAAATATTTGTACTAAATAAATCTACTTTAAAAGATCACTTCTTACCAACTTAACCATAAAACCTAACTATAAGAGTATCAAAAAAATTGAACATGTCACCTCTAAATAAAAACAATGCTGTAATGACTCGACCAATTAAAATGATCTTCAAAACTATCCCTTCATAATTAATAATTATAATATTACCGTGCCTTACCTAAAAGTTTAATATTTAAAATCATTCTTTAATAAGCTGGTTAGAGACCCATTTAACACATAAAAGATATTTAGTTTCAATATCCCACATAGTTGCCTAGGCATCACAATGCCGTAACTTAGTCATAGTGTGTACCTTGTGGTGCATCAAACATTTGATCTTTAGGATCATTTCTAGGTGCATTGTTTAATACCTACGGAAAAAGTCAAAGATTTTTAAATTTCCTAACTATTTGTAACTTAATAATAAAAGTGAGTTAAAGAAATTTAATATCTAGAATATATTATTTTTATTTTGGAACATATTTAAAATTTTATAAAAATAAAAAATAAAATTCTATAACGTTGACAATCTAACAAAAATATATCATAAAATATTTATGTATTTGATTAAATAAAAATACAAAAATATTATTTATTATTTAAATGTATATTAAAAAGGGATATACTTAAGTTTAAGAAGATTTGGCACAATATTCTTTTATTATTTTTTATACATGTGAGATTATATATTTGGATAAATAAAAATATAAAAACATTATTCATTACTTAAATATATATTAAAACTAATACATTTAAGTTTAGGAAGTTCTAGAAGAACATTTTTCCAATAATTTTTATTTATTTGGAACAATATTGTTAGACAATAGATATATTAGCCTAATTATATAAGTTAAATGGTTGATGAATGGATAGTTTTAGGACACCTTTGCCAGCAATAAATAGACTAGTCTAACTATATAAGTTAAATGGTTGATGAATGGATATATTTAGGACACTTATACAAACAAGAAAGACTAGAGTAACAACAATTTGACAAAAATTCAAATCTTAAGATTGGAAATCATTTACATGACTAAAAAGTTTTTTTAATATCCAAAACAACTACAAATCCCTATTATAAATGCAAGCAACTTAATAAATTTAATCAAAATCTTTTAGTAAATTATGATAATGAAAAATATTCTTTTTTATTAAATCTTAAACATACATATAATATTTATAATTAAAAAACTCTACAACACTTTTTTTAATATAGATACGCTCAGCTAACTAGTCCACCAACTTCATTTTTGGTGTAGTGTTGTTAACATAATTTTTTAATTAAAAACTAATAATGAATTTTTATTTTTTTAAATCTTACACCTACAATAATATTTCTAATAAAAAAGCTCTAAAATTTGACACGCTCTTTTCTATATATAAACACGTATGTTTGGCTTAATTAATCCACAACTCATTATTGATACAATGTTGTTTACATATTTTTATTATTAAGAGAGTGTTTTCTTAATTTTCCAAACAACCAGGTTTTGTTAATTCAAATCATGCTAATACATCAATATTATCCATTATTCGATTACCGAAATGTGGTTTATTTCTAGATATTCAATTTTTTTGCTTGACCTTTGTTCAAGCAAGCCAATACTTCTAGTTTGTAAATACCGCTAAACTATCTCTTGATGCACTACTAAGTGCATTATCATCCATGTAATTTTTTATTCCTAAATAGATAAATGGACAATTTGAGAAATTTAGTTTTTATTCTCTTCCATTATTATCTAGTTACAAATATAAAACTTTTCGTATAATATCTTTTCCAATTTATAAGCACCTGATATTTAATTGAGGTTAATAAATTTGGATCATTTTTAATATTTGGTGTTCATAGATTTGGATCATTATTAATATTTGGCGTTGATAAATAAATTTTAGGATCTAAATTCCTATTGAATACTATGCCTTTTTTTTTAAATGTTTGGAACATGAGGGAATGTGTGATCAATGTTTTCTTTTGATCCATATAATTCATTATCAAACATATTTTTAGGGTTGTTATAATACATTTTTCTATTCTTTGCTAATATTTGATACTTCCATCCTTATCACCTTTAGTTTTGTTAAACAAATCTTTCTTCATTTTATTGAAAAAATTAAATATAAACATCATATGAAATGTGTAATAAAATCTATTTTTATATTTTGATTATAATATAATATTTTTTCTTGGAAAAAGGCATAACTTTTCATTGACATAATCAAAATAATTACATTCTACAAAACATACAAAAACATGTTTTCCAGACACAAGTGTCACTAGCATATATAGATGATTCAAGCATTTATGCCTGAAAATAAAAGAGAGCCTATTTTTTGTAGCAGGTACAATCACCCTCCAAAATTTTGGCTTGCACCGAATTTCGGAGCCTCCCTTGAGAGTTTCACTTGATGACTGCACACACTCTGTTTCACTCCGTGAGCTTGCGTCAGTCTTCGCATTCACCTTGCTTGTTCATTTCACCAAGTCTTACATATTGATGTTAAAGTCATGTTTGCAACCATGTTCTGGTTATGTTCAAAGTCTTCGCTTCGTGTGTACTTGTTGTGCTTGCTATGAAAACATCGATCGCACTCAGACATGGAGTCACATCCACTGTCGCGCAAGCGTCGTCACGGTCGACCAATGATCAATCACAAGTGTCACGCTTGTTAGCTACACCATCGGTCAGTCATGTTATACATGTGTCTAGAAGGTTTGAGTCATCTCATCATCATCGAGTCATGCAAGTGTGTGTTGCATGATAACATATGCATCTTTCACTCGTTCACACACTTCGTCATTTTGCTGAAGTTCTGACGACTAGAATCCCCTCTGATAGTTGGATCATCACCCCACCATTGACTCGATCAACTGCCACCCAAAACAATGTAGGAGCACCAACAAAGTCATTTCAAGTTGCATTGTGTGCAAGAAAATCAATCAGTCTCCATGCTGGTCAATCCGAGAGTTTCATCCAGCAGCCACCCCAGAACAGACTCCCCTGAAAAGTTGAGCAGAGGCTGCAAGCATTTCCCTCTCTACTGACTGAGAAAATTGTGCAGACAGGTTAGACAGACACCCAGTAACCATCCCTGTCTCTCTCAAGAAATTACACAATGTTTCTAGCCAGCCCTCTCGACAATCGACCGATTACTCATCCAAAAAATTACACAGTTTTTATGAGCACGCTTTGCTACCCAACAGTCCAGTCAACTCAGAAATTACGCAGAGATGACCAGCAGGCTGACCTCCAAGCATCAATGAAATTTCTCTCGCCAACATTGCCTAGCAGCAGATTGCTAGTTCCCTCCAGGAATTCGATAGTTTCTGCTGCCAAGCTCCCGATAGATGACTGCCAGTTCCCCTAAGGAATTGTACAATTTCTGCCGCTAGTGACCCAGCAAATAGTTACCAGTTCAGTCCAGGAATTGCAAAATTTTGGTTGCCAGGCTTCCATTCAGTTCCTCCAAAAAATTACACAATTTCTGCTTGCCAAGCCTCCCTGCAGCTCGACCTGTTCCTCCAAAAAATTGCGTAGCTTTTGCTGCCAAGCCCCACTGCCTGCTCATTCCGGAAACTGCACATATGTTGCCTCCCTAACCTCCCTGCAGCTTGGACTATTTCCCTAAAAAATTGTGCAGTTTTTTCGTCGAGCTGGGCCAAACCTCGCGGATAGTCACTATCGATCCAGATTGCCCATCCCCATCACCGAGTGACTCTTGCATAGTTGTCATTAGCAGCGCCCAGAGCCTCCATCCCACCTCGCTACCTTGTTGCCTCTCATGGTCACCTGCATCCAAAATAATCACGTATCATGGTAGACCAGGAGGTTTTTGGATTTGATGTCATCTCGTCATGAGTGACTACAGGAACATGTACACAAAGAAACATGGCACAACGACGAACAGGATGAATGAAGCGGAGCACGTGCGAAAGGACAGGTTCACCAATGGATGAATAAACAATGCATGCAAAGAGATGTTCTTGTGAACAGATGATCATGTAAATATGTGTTCACGGACGGAAGGATGAGAAAACATGCAAGATGTGCTCATGGGCAGATGAACGAATGAACATGCACCTTTCACAAACATATGAACCTTTCAAGCCTTCCAACATACAAGTAAGGAGCAATGTGAAAACGAAACATCAAGCGAACCAATGACCATCAAAGACTCCACACACTTTGCCATGCAGAGGTGAAGCTGTGACACACCACGAGGACATCCATCTCCTACCAACACTGTAGCTCAACATGCACACCAACAGTAGCACAAATGTACCAGCACTGTCATGTCGAGTCTTGTACTGAGTCATGTCATCCACATCTCTACTGTGGGCCCTATTATATATCAATGTAATGTAACATGGAAGTCAAAGAGACCCACGTTTTGTAGAAAGAGTCATGTAAAGTTGAAAAGTCATGGAAGTCAAAGAATCATGAGGGTAGTCGAACAACCACAAGGGTTAATTTCACCCTTGGCTATAAATACCCCCTCATGTGTACATGCAAAGGAATTTTCACCTCAGCTCCTCCCACATAACCATAGAGTCTATTATCTTTTCTTTGAGGAGTAAGAAGTGGCTCCAATGCCCCTCACATGGGGTTAGTGATGTATGGTGTAATGATGTATCTTGGAATGTTCACTTAATTCAAAAGCCTGCTAATAGGCCAACACGTTTTCACACATATATTGTATCTGTTATAAGATTATTATTTAACACTTGTAATGCATGTTGCTTGAACCAGTGTTTAACACTTGAACTAATTCACTTTTTTTAATACAAATATGTTAATGAAAATGTGTTGTATATGCTATTAACGTTGTCTCACCCATGTAGACTACTCTCTTGGACATCAACTGACCTTTCACATAAAAATTTCTATAAAAATCGTTGCACTTGTGTGGATTAATCCACTGAATGTTATACATGTTCTCTTCCCCTGTGTGTTGTGACTGCCGCATTTGTGTGGACTATTCCGCCAGAAGATGTGTATGTCCTATTTTGTTGTGTGTTCCTAGCAGAGTTGGGTCTTCTACCAACTGACTCAAGAGGCTCTCTCTCACCTTCTCTCCTTTTATCGTGAAAGAACCATTGACATAGGTAACACTTATACTCACCAGGCATGCGAACCTCAATTCTTGAAGACAAAGCAGACCACTTTCCTGTGCTGACAAGAAAGAGTTGAGGAAAATCCTTAAGAGAATGGCAACTGGGCCATCATATTGAATGGGACTCCCACACCAAACAGTGTGAGGTCTAGTTGGAACTTCATACTCGATGATCCCCTGAATGTTGTTGGGTCTAACATCGTCAACCTTTCTAACGCTAAAAGGAGGGAATCCAGTTGTATATGGTTGAAAATCCTCTCACACTCATTCATTAACCATCTGGTCAAGGCAGTAACTCGCACTCCCTCTCCCCTGCAAGTGACTCTATAGTTGGTTACTCCTCACCTCCTAGGATTGAACAAGAGATTCTGTATCATCAACTTCGCTCCATCCATCCCATCACTCAGGAGTTCCCGAAAGAAATCAGAGTGATGCCAGACGTACAACATCTTCCATACACATCAAGAAAGCCAAAAGCCACTCCAACAGGAGTTGATGTATCATACGTGGGAGAAGAAGTCTTTGCCATACTTGAAGGTCTATCAGAAGCTATTGAAGATAGAGAGGAACCTCTGATCTTCTGACAAGGTGAGAAAGACACTCTTATGATCTTGAGATCACACTCTGGTATAGGAGGCGGAGGTGAAGATGAACCAACAGACTCAAAGCTAGAACCATATGATTCAAAAAGAGAGGATGAAGATGAAGAAGAAGAGATGGCTGACCCAAATCTAGAATGGATGGCTCATGGACCATTGGCTCTCTTGGTTGTTTTGCACAAGATTTCGAAGCAAGTGGAAAGAATGAACATCAAGTTTGACCCTGACAGCACGGTGGAGGCAGAAGACCATTTAGATAACTTCTAGTGGCAGCTGCAGACCCTTGAGGTATGGCATGACGGCGTAGCTTGTAGATTGTTCCCATGTACCTTGGATGGTAGCGTAGCTGCATGGTATCACAACAATCCACCAAAATCCATACAGAACTGGGGTGTATTCAAATGCATGTTCCTTGAAAGTTTTGGTGATGACAAGGCCCCAACTATGTTACTAAAAGAATTGGGAATTGTTGGAAAAATTCGTAGTAGACACCAAACCTCATGATTCCATCATTGTTGATTACTACACGTCTGAGCATTGTGCAATTTGTTCAGAGAACTGTGAAACTAAAACTTTTTGAAAACTGTGAAGAGGCTATTGTTGTAGAGAAAGACCTGCGTGCGATTGGAGTAATCAAGGATGATGAACCATTAAAAGATTCCAAAGATGTGAGAAGGAAGTCCCAAGAAGTGCCGGGAAGGGGTAGAGAAAAGGAAGTGAATGATATTGAAATGCTCATTTTTCTCGTCAAGAGCTTGACGAGAGAAGTGTCTGCGCTTAAACAATGGAAAATGGACACATCTGCAACCAATCATTCGCCTAGACAAAGACAAGGAATTATCTCATCAGGCAGCAACTGGTTCGCTCAAAACACTGTGCAGGAGAAGCCGATGATAGAGAATGACGAAGGTATTGCACCCGATGAAGCCTCAAGTTCTGGGAATGTGGTGAATGCATATCATTGCTCGCAAGAAATGTCGAAGACGAACACCAAGAAGTAGCCCCAAAATCAGAATGATCGTTACAATCTTAGGAGTAAAGGGTCTACCCCTACACTTGGGGAAATGCAAGAAAATATGAGACTGTAATGAGGAAGGTTGACCCACTGACCGCAGCAAAGCTGAAAATAAAAAACAAGTTCGGGAAGATAGTAGCGGACAAGAGTACATCCATGAGTAGCAAGCTGCAAAACACTCCGCTAGATAACACAAACATCTGTTCTACCCAAGACACCTCGGTGAGTCTACCACCTCTGGAATACAACATTATAGATGACATGAAGAAAACTCAGCCGAACATCAATTTTTTTGAGTTACATAATATCCAGAGTTAGCGAGACATCCTGATGCGTGCATTGGGACAGAAAACAATGGGCATCACAACCTATACTAGCAAGGGAGAAAGTACACCTCCTGGATCACTTTCCACCATGCTCAACACACTCTATATGGAAGAAGAGAACTCAAGTTGTGCTCCATTCCTACTATCATTCGAAATTTTTAACTGCAATGTAGCCAATGTCATGCCACTCTCTATTGAGAAAAGGATCAATGCACAATGGAGTGAGACATCCGCGTGGATCATCCAACTTGATCGAACATCGATACCAGCCATTGGTGAACTACGAGACGTGATCCTCCGATTATCTCATGACGATCTAGTCCACCAATGCATCAACATAGTTGTTGTGGACATCTCGGAAGCATACGGTGTACTACTCAGTAGAGACTGGTCCCACAAGCTAGACGAATATTTTGCAACAGTCTGGTCGCACATGTGGCTTCTGTATAAGGAAAAATGCAACCAAAGCTGGGTAGTGTCTGAGAGGTATATGAAGCACAATGTCACTTACCTTAACGACATGAATGAACTATTGGCCTTCACAAAACTCATGTTTAGCAACTGTATCCTGGAAACAACGTTGGGGAGTTATCCTGTTCAGCTAACTCCAACCCCACCTGACACACAGTTGGGCCTCCTTCCTTGCCCAATTGATGGAAATGAAACATGTATAACACATTGTAACATTATTAGTAGTAGTCGTAGTAAAAGCATTTGCAGTAGTACTAGCATGTCAAATGGTATGTGTGCAGATAAGCTATGGGCCATGGATTTTAATGAATCAAAGACACTTGATGGCTTAAGGACCGGGACCATCGGCCTCGATGTGGTCACACTCAAAGTGATACTGCACCCCAAAAATAACATTGATGCTTTCAAGGACGTAACAACTGATGAAGATAAGCACGAACAACCCCTGAAAACTGCAGCTAAGGGCAAGAAAGGAAACCCCATCCCCAAGGGTGTGGTTTCTCTCAACAAGCTCTATGATTTGCAGAACCTCTATCAAGGGCCAAGAAACAACAGAACCCACAGGTCCACCACTACGAATGAATAGAGAAACCTAGGAACCAATCATGATCCAAAGATAGTTAGTCTTGGTACAAACTACACACCACAATAGTGGCAAGTCTTTGACCGCTTGATCAAACAGTACCAGGATGTGTTCATATGGGCAGATGATGACTTGAGTACACACTACACCCGAGTAATCCAACATGGAATTCCAACTGAAGTAGGAGTCAAGCCATTGCAGCAAAGGCCAGGTAAAACACATATGTCGTTTGAACTCCTTATACAGAAAAAATTGACTAAGATTTTGGATGATTGGATTACTTACAAAGTTCGTCATCATACGTGGGTTTCTAATTTAAGTTATGCACATAAGAAATTATGGGAAATATGCTTATGCATTGATTTCAAGAACTTGAACCACTCCCAGAATAAAAACAACTACCTTGTGCCATCATCTGAGCCTATGTTGCATGAAGTATCTGAAGCAGTGGTGTCATCTTCACTTAAAGGTCTTTTGGAATACCACCAAGTTCTGGTAGCAGAACCTGGTGAACTTATACTGGTCCATGAGAAAATTGGCACACACACACACCATATGCAATCACTTGGCGGGAGGGTTGATAACCTTCCTACCAATGACCAAGATCTCAAGCACTGTTTCCAGTAGGTCGGGCCGCACCCTGTGCCATGTACATAGTCTGCCTGCTGCTTGTTGTTTTCATCTGGTTTGCTTTGCTTACTATCTTTTTTTTACTTTGTTTGTCCCGCTTACTATTTTTTTTTACATTTGTTTTGTTTGCTTGATATATCACTACTTTTGTTTCTAGAAATAAGTGCTACCAGCTACTACATTCTGGCTTTTGTATAGAGTATGTGGCTAAATTAGGAAGAGACTTGTGACACTACAACACTTGGCCAATCTTGTGTCCATCTTCTCTATTCTTGGTTACAACCCTCGGTCGATGAAGTCTTGATGGAAAATACGAGCCATATGCAAGGGAATTTTTGTTCCAACCACGAGCCTATGTCCATAATGGGAAGCCTCATGCCTACACTCAGCCTTCTACTCTGTGTGTTCAAGCTCATCCAACTAGTAGAAATGGAGAAGGGGAAAATCTAAACTAGAAAACCTATGTCAGAAGCCTTACATGCTTCTATGAAGGAACAAACTCTCCTACTCTCAATAAGTTGGGATCCCTCTTCTGCCCCAAAATAAATAAGTGCCTATGCACAGTCCTTTAAAAAAAAAAATAGAAAAAAAATGAAAGAAGAGAAAGGCTTCCTGCGTAGAGAGGTGAATCATGCAACTCCACCAGGGTACTGAATAGGCTCACTGGAAGCGGAGCAATGTGTGCGTTCATGCGTGACTCTGCCGAGGTACTGTCCAGGTCTGCTAGTAGTGAAGCAACACTAGAGATGAAAACTTATATTCTGAAAACCTTCAACTCATGAGCTAAACGACCCTTCAAGAATTCGAAACAATGTGATCAAGCTGAACTTTTGATTGTGTTTGACTGAGTTGGTAGAAGGTGAACCATACATGTCTATGGGGTAAATAGGAAAGCTGAAGTAACCCGCACAATGATTCAATACTCCCTGAAAGACAAAGGCCCTGTGCTCTCAATGAACTAAAATAAAGAAGCTCGAATTCTACCAATGTGTCGTCAAGTGTTTTAGTGGCTACAACCACCCTCCAAAATTTTCTCCTGCACGTAATTTCAGAGCCTCCCTTGAGAGTTTCACTTGATGACTGCACACACTCATGTTCACTCCATGAGCTCGCATGAGTCTTCACATTCTCCTTACTTTTTCATTTCAATAAGTATTGCATGTTGATGTAAAACTCATGCTTGTGACCATGTTTTGGTTAGGCTCAAAGTCTTCACTTCATGTTACTTTTTGTGCTCGCTATGAAAACATTTTTCACACTCACACACGGAGTCACATTCACTATCGCGTAAGTGTCGTCATGTTCGAACAAGGATAAATCACATTTTTCGTGCTTGTCACCTACATCGTCGGTTAGTCATGTTTTACATATGTGTCCGGAAGGTTTGAGTTGTCTCATCATCAAGTCATGCAAGTGTGCATTGCAAGATAACATATGCGTCTTTCGCTCGTTCACAAAATTAGTCATTTTCTTGAAGTTTTGACGACCAGACTCCCCTCTGATAGCTGGATGATCACCCTGCCATTAACTCGATCGACTATCACCTAGGACAAAGTAGGAGCACCAAACAAGTCAATTCAAGTTGTGCTGCCCGCAAGAAAATCGATCAGTCTCCATGTTGGTCAACCAGAGAGCTTCACCAAGTAGCCACCTCGGCACTGAGTCCCCTGAAAAATTGCGCAGAGGTTGCAAGCATTGTCCGCTTGGCTGACTGAAAAAATTGCATAGACAGGTTGGATAGACACCCACTACCCATCCCTGTATCTCTCCAAAAATTGTGCAATTTTTCCAGCCAGCCCTCCTGATAGTTGATCGGCTTCTCATCCAGAAAATTACGTAGCTTTCTTGAGTAGGCCCTCTGCTTCCCAATAGTCTACTCAGCTTAGAAATTATGCAGAGATGATCAGCAGGCCGGCGTCCAAGCATCAATGCAATTTCTCTCACCAGCAACTCCCAACAACAGATTTCCAGTTCACTCCAGGGATTGTGCAGTTTTTGCTGCCAAGCTCCTGGCAACTGACTGCCAATTCCCCTCAGGAATTGTGCAGTTTCTACTGCAAGTGACCCAACAACTAGGTGCTAGTTCCCTCCAGGAATTGCGCAGTCTTGGCTGCTAGGCTCCCAGCCAATTCCTCCAAAAAATTGTGCAATTTCTGCTTGCCAAGATTCCCTACAGCACAGCCTGTTCCTCCAAAAATTTGCTTAGTTTTTACTTCCCAGCCCTGTTGCCTGCTCATTTCGGAAACTGTGTAGATGTTGCTTGCCCAGCCTCCCTTCACCTTGGACTATTCCCCTCAAAAATTGCATAGTTTTGTCCTCTAGTCGGGCCAAACCTCGTGAATAGTCATTATCGATCTGGATTTCCCATCCCCATCATCTAGTGACTCTTGCACAGTTTTCTTCAGCAGTGCCTAGAGCCTCCATCCTGCCTCGCTACCTTGTTGCATCTCCCAGTCACCTGCATCCAAAATAATCACGTGTCATGGTAGACCAGGAGGTTTTTGTATTTGATGTCGTCTCATCATGAGTGACTGCAGGAACAGGTACACAAACAAACATGGTGCGACGATGAACAGGATGAATGAAGGGGAGCACATGCAAAACGACAGGTTCACCAATAGATAAACAAATGATGCATGGAAAGGTTATGTGCTCGTCAATGGACGATCACGCAAAGATGTGTTCGCAGACTGACGGATGAGCAAACATGCAAGATGTGCTCATGGGCAGACGAATGAATGAACATGTACCTTTCACGAATAGACGAACCTGTCAAGCCTTCCAACATACAGTTAAGGAGAAACGTACAAATGCAACACCAATTGAAGCAACGACCATTGAAAAATTCGGGCACTTTTCCATGTGGAGGTGAACCTGTGACACACCATGAGGACATCCATCACCCAAAAGCACTGCAGCTCGACATGCACACTAGCAGCAACATGAATGTACCAACACTCTCATGCTGAGTCTTGTCCTGAGTCATGTCATACACATCTCTATTGTGGGCCCTACTGTCCATCAATGTAATGTAACGTGGAAGTCCAAGAGACCCACTTGTTGTACAAAGAGCCATGTAAAGTCAAAAATTCATGGAAGTCAAACAGTGATGAGGGTAGTTGAACAACCACAAGAGTTAGTTTCACCCTTGTTATAAATATCCCCTCATTTGTACATGCAAAGGACTTTTCACCTCAACTCCTCCCACATAGCCAAGAGAGTTTGTTATCTTTTCTTTGAGGAGTAAGCAGTGGCTCCAATGCCACTCACACAGGGTTAGTTATGTATGGTGTAATAATGTGTCTTGGAACTTTCACTTAATTCAAAAGCCTACTAATAGGCGAACACATTTTCAAACATGTATTGTATTTGTTGTAAGACTAATCTTTAACACTTGTAATGCATGTTGCTTGAACCAGTGTTTAACAATTGAACTAATTCAATTGTTGTAATACACATATGTTAATGAAAATGTGTTGTATATGCTGTTAATGTTGTGTCACCCATGTAGACTACTCTCTCGAACATCAGACAAGCCTTTCACATAAAACTTGATATAACAATCGTTGCACTGGTGTAGACTAATCCACTGAGTGTAATACGTGTTATCTTCCCCTGTGTGTTGTGACTATATTGCATCTATGTGGATTGTTCTTCCAGAAGCTATGCATGTCCTGTTGTGTTTTGTGTTCCTAGCAGAGTTGGGACTTCTCCAAACCGACTTGAGGCTCACTCTCACCCTCTATCCCTCTATAGTGAAAGAACCATTGACACAAGTAACAATTAAACTCACTAGGCATGCAAACCTCACTTCTCGAATAAAAAGCAAACCAATTTCCTATGCTGAAAAGTAAGAGTTGAGGAAAATCCTTAAGATACTGGCAACCAGGCCATCGTACCGGATGGTACTCCCACACAAAATGGTGTGAGTTGTAGTTGGGACTTCATACTGGGGTGATCCCCTGAATGTTGGTGGGTCCAGCACCATCCCCACTATCAGAAAGAATGATGGTGACATGCCAGGTTTCCTCAACTATATCCTAATACCCCAGGTCCAACCCACTAACACAACTTTGTTTTCCTTAATTCTGAAAATTCAGAAATTTTATTTAAAATGTGCAATCAAAAGAGAATATGGATTTCCTCTGCAAATTCCAAGAGAGGGATTTATCATGCCTTCTAATCCTTATTTTAACCTCACCCAACTCACATGGGACCCACTTACCCAACGAGGATACTGGCAAGGCGAAATTGGATTCTAAAAACTCATACGCAACCTTACAAAATTGTTGGCTATTGGTGCTCTAAAATATTTTCGTAGTGTAGTCAAAACCCTGTAGGCACTACAAAATATTTTTGTAGCATTTCAAAATTTGTCATTTTGCATTATAGGGAAGATGAAACGAATTTCTCCTCTAAAAGGTGTGTTCTCCATGGTCTTGGATCATTCTTCAACACTACCAACAACTCCACACACCTTTCTCCATTACTTCTGCATTACCCTCACAAATTAGTCAACTGAATATTAGTCACATGAAGGTTTCACAATGTCCCAATTAGGGTAATCAGGTTCTCTAGAAAAATTCTTTATCTCCTCTAGACACCCCACAGTCATGACTCCAAAACACGAAGAACGTTCCTCCACAGGTTTGGAAGAAATAGACCAAATGGTCGTCAACAATCCCACAATGGTTGGGCCTTCATTTGCAAACTCCTACCGTAAATTGAATAAAAAATGTACAAAATAAATCACAAGATACAAAATTTCTTGCTCAACTCTCAAACACACTGGTTCAAACCTTAAGGGAACCCAAAAACAAATCGAGAACATTACATTCTAATCCAAATGGGTATTAATGTAGGTACTCTATTCTTCTGGTTGGATGCATATCACAAGACCCATGTGTTCACTCATCTCTAGAATGTGTAGACATTTCCCTTCTCAAGCTTTACGCTAACACAACAACAATCAAGACATTACGGTCTTCAAAAAGATGACATTATTCCATGCATTCAACACACCCAAAAATAACTACAACGCACTGTCTCATTTCTGGCAGGAATTTAACATTTCTAAATTGGTCACAACACACTTAGAATCCTAAATAAGTGCATACACAATTCATAAGCAGGCAATGATGACAACAACACTTTCTCACATGACCTCCAACACATACACACATGTAAAGATACATTCAACCCAAAATACATTTAAACCAAGGCATATAAATTTTAAATGAAAGAACACAAACATGACATTTCTCAATACCTCTAGATTGGACATGAAGGGATACAACCATGATATATTTCTCAACACATTCAAGATTCTTAACAAGTGCAAAAAAAAACTTCAATAATAATCGACAGATAGAGAAATAAATGAGTATAAAGGCACACAAATAAATAAACAATACAAAGGCACGTAATAAACTATTCATTAATTGAATTCACCATACAATTAACTACCAGATACAAAATGTGGCCATGTGCAACCCAAACCTCTCATCCTCAACCTCTCCTCCTAGTTTTGGAGCTTCTCCTCTCTACTCTTGTTGCATTTGTAACTATGCTGCACACACTACTCTTCTCAAGCACTCATGTCCTTATAAAGAAATATAAGATGGGTAACCAAGAGTCACAAGTGATGTTTTGTTTCCCCTTCTCAAAAAATATGGGGATCTGAAATTACATTTGCATTAGGAGATAATTCCTTTAAATAACAAAACTCGCATCCTAATGCAAATATCTATAAATAATTTAAAATTTCTCCTAGCATCATCACGTGACCATCCCATCACATTGGAAAGCCTCAATCCAGTCTTCATCGAACTTTGTGCTTCATCTATGCACTCTGAAATTACATTTACATTAGGAGATAATTCCTCTAAATAAAAAAACTCGCATCCTAATGCAAATATCTAAAAATAATTTGAAATGTCTCCTAGCATCATCATGTGACCATCCCATCACATCGGAAAGCCTCGATCCAGTCTTCATTGAACTTTGTGCTCCATCTATGCACCTACATCAGACTCCCAAGGTACTGATCCAAGTTGACTCAACTCTTGAATTTAACCAAGATCTTTTGCTTTCGTGATGTGATTAGAATTGCATTGAAAATATGCATGATGTAAAGAAGAAGGAACATGACAATCATCAGCAACATAAAACACAAGATGTTGATAACGGAGTGTGTCCAAGAGGGACTACGTCTCCAGGCCCCAGTGTCAAGAAGGTGTAGGCTGCTGCATTAAGTGCTGTCAACAGTGATGATGTACATAAGAGGTGACACCACTATCATACAATGAAAATGTCCTCACACAGGACTGGCTCCAAGAGATGTTCTACTACAAGAACTCTTAGTCAAAAAGGACTCCTATCAATATGACATAAACTCATGCATGATGATAATGAATGCAATCATACATGGCAACACATGAGTATCCCATCAACATAACAACAAAGGGATATCTAACAAAACATGACAAATCATGACAACAAGTACATCTCACAGATGATTCCACATCACGTCAAGCAGGAATCATGGAACAAGTAAGAATACAAGATCCCACATCAAACATCAAACAAGGATCTATGCAGCACAATTCATATCATAGCAAAAAGAAGTACATGAACATACTGCATATACCTCACATCCTAGGGCCATCTGAAGAAGAGGATGTTAAACTGCTGAAGTTGGTCGTACCATCAATCTTGCGGTGTCAAATCTCATGGAATGAATCCTCACACATTGAATGCTGACACCTACACTCCACTTTGAAAAGTGGCTGAAAAATTAAATGCTCAACTAGAAAATTTAAATGCACCATCAAATTTGTGGTGTCGAATAGTGTAAAATTGATTGTCAAATTTCTGAATTATGAGAAAATGAAAATTTGGGGGTATAGGAATCTTTTAGATGCCCCCTAGATTCCTCAAATATTCCTTCCTCTGGGTCATCTGAAAATTTGCTACTTAGATTAAAATTCTGACTGTGCCATCAGGTTTGTGTCACTGAGGGGTGTAAGAGCGACATAAATTTTTTCCAATTTGGACAATGGCAAAATCTTGCCCTCTTGAAAATTGGCTTAGTCATGGTTCTGCCTACAAATTAATTAATTAAGAAAAACATGCCTTAATCCACGTGCATTCTCCTCCGCTCCTCCATGCTGGGCGCACTAGCAAAAATAAGGGTTTATATAAATTTCGAGCAGACTTTTCAAAAATGTTGGTTTGGCATTATGGTAAATATGGCAATTTGTTGAGGAGGGGTCAAGGGATAAAATCCCGCCACTCCCAAATTAACATACATATTTTTTTTTATTTGATTATTTGGTGGTGGGTCCACTGTTTTGGCAGCCCATGCCCCATTTTGGCTATCGGTTCCATGGATGGTAGAGGGGTTTGGCACATGGCGCCGCTCAGTGGGGGCCAGCCCACATGGGCCGGGTAGGTTCAATCCCCACTTGCCCCCCATTAACATATGGCATATGGTTGTGTGTTGGGGTGTGGTCCAGGTCCACCGGATGTGGCCCACCCACCCCTTTAATGTTGTGGAGCATATATGGTATGCAGTGGTTGAGGGAGGTTTGGAGGGGTAATTGTTGCTGACCCAAATTTAACTTTGATTTATGTCGTTGTATGGGGAGGCTGGCTGGGGTCATGGCCCCTCACCCATATTTAAATATGATTTTGTTATTTCGTTTTGGGGTGGCAGGGGTGGTGGCCCCCACTTCATTTATATATATATATATATATATATGTATATATATGTATATGTATATATATATATATATATATATATATATATATATATATATATATATATATATATATATATTATGTTTCTATTAAATAGGCCATTTTTTTTATTTTGTCTAATATAGTGGATATTAGACAAATTAACGATCTAACAAATTAGGCCACTTTCGGGAGCTAGGTTTCATGCCCCGGGTTCGGTCAAATTGTAGGACACTTAAATGTGGTCCACAATCTAATTTTTACCAGAACTTTGACTGGCTTGTTCTCCCTCATACGAGCCTAGATTGACAAACCATTTGCACCATTGAAATCAGCGCGACAAGATTTACACTATGGTTCTAGTTCGAAAGCATTATGATCACTTTGATTTTTGAGATTCCATAAGCCCTATTTGTCTTGGGTGTGTCTCTAGAGTGACCTGGATTAGGTACAAAATATATGACCTCCAGGTCATATGCATCTGGTCTTCCTATGACAACCTCAACTGGGGAGTTGGAACATGCCTTTGGAGTAAGAGGTCTCCACCTGCTACATGATACCTCATGAAACTTTCTCTTGAGTTTTGGATTTTGGATCTTCCTGGTTCTCTTCTCCAGAACCCTGTGAGCACTCCTTGATCTAGGTTGTTGCAAATCTCCTAACCTTCCTCTATTCTCACCTGCATATTGAAACAAATATCATCCTAGATCCTTAATCAACTTGGACCTTCTTCTACCACTTCTGCTGTGAACTCTGAACTTTTACTTCTTTCCAAATTGTCAAAACTTGCAACTATACCTTCCTGCTTTCTGCTTTTCCATTTCATATTCTAACTCAGTCCATGGCTGAAATTTGGTGTCTCTAAGTTGCTCATCAAATATTCATCTACTTCATCACATGTTCATCACCTTTAGTCTTTCCATTCATGGCTACAACTCAACTCCCTTCATATTTCCTCCAATTGAGCATTTAATCTCTGTCTCAGCTTCACCTACAACAAATTTCATTTTACTTTCTTCCGGAAGGTCCATCTGTAACCCTGGTCTTCGTTTTCTCTCTATAGTAGTCCTCTCATCATCTATAGTTGTAATTTGATTTGATCTACTTCTCTATCAAGTTTTTCTTGACTTCATTTTCTATGGCTTCTCTCTGAACCTTTACTATGTTTTCTAATAGAAAAAAATCTTCTTCTATGAGATTATTCTTTCTCACTATAAACTACACATAAGACATTGCAACAAAGTAAATCCATCAACCTGTTTGTAAATACCATACTAAGCCCTTCCATGCCTGGTCTTCTCCTAATATTTTTGTTGACTCCTTCCTTTGGAATATTCAAATGAGCACTCTTTGTTCTTTTGGATTCTGCATGCAATTGACTCACCTTCTCCCTTTGAGAAATTTATTGACCTTCCTCACTTTATACCACAAGATTCCTTTCCATTATCCTCATTTGTAAACACCCATCACTACTACTTGTAATCAACAATCAATCCACAATTAACTGAAAACAAAATACAATTCCCTCCTGGTTCAATATTGACTTGAACACACAATTGTGGCTACATAACTCTTCTTACTGCTGCCATCCTTTTGCTATTACATACCTTGCTGTTCAGCACCATTATTTCTTCTCATGGTTCTTCTCATCTTGAATTTCTTGTAGCACATGTTTTCCATGATTGAGTTCTTCCCTCAACCATCTCCTTCACTACTTTGGAAATTTTCTTCTTCTCTTTGTGACTTTCCTCTAAACCCCTACTATTATCTTCATCTCTTCCTCTTACTAAATTCTCTTTTTCTGCTAGTGAGCTACAACAAGCCCTTCGTTTCCATGTAACAAGTCTACTTCTTTTCACTCAATACTAGTCATCCTCACCTCTTCTTGAGCACTGTTGCTCCTCAACTTTCAAAGTTGTCGATTGTTACATCTTCAACTACTCACTCATCTTAGTTTTGTTATTGGGTTTTGTCAACATTTTTCATCTAAGAGCCTTTTCTTTCTTCTTCTCCTTTGACATATCTTACTTTCTCTGATAGAAGCTACCAATTCAATCCTGCAAACACAATTCTTTTAATGACCAAGTTATCATAACATTCAATGTTTATAAGATCTACTATAAGATCTCATCTTCCATAATCTTGCTTGGATCTACTCACTGAAACAATTCATCTCCAACCAATGCACTTGTTAGTTCTCAAGAGAATATCAACTCTTCACTCCCCTGCAATCACCTCACTTACTGCTATAAGGTTTTGTTGTTATGTACAAAAACCCCCCATTTCATAAATTTTTTAGACAAAATCATAACATAAAATGGGTCCCTTTCAAAATAAAATTAGATGTGTAAATAAATTGGTATTAACCCATCATAAGAAAACCCTTATTAAAAGGTTTAACTTAAATGAATAGAAATAAAGTCTGGCTTTAAAATATTATAAAATCCTTCATAATTGTGATAAAGTGATCGGAAGATCACATATCATAATAACAAAGGAAACATATGTGAAGACATATCCATTCCCTCCGATCCATAAAGCATATCGCAATCAGATATCGGAAAAGGTAAATGCCAAAGCACGAATGTAATTGAGCCCTTTTGAATCCTCCGATGCGATAAAGCGTATCACCTTTGGCAATCGGCAATAACAAGTCAACACATGATGGAAGGCAGACTCAAATCCTCCGATGCGATAAAGCATATCGCAATCGGCTATCGGTGAAATCACATTGACACAACAATAAAGCCCAAACCCATTCCCCAATTGCGATGCATTAGTGAGGTGTGTATCTCAAGGATATATCTTAAGTGTTTGCATGCATTATATCACCTTTCGGTGATTGGAGAAGTTTAAAACAAGCTTTAAAGCCTTTCCTTTCACATTACCGATCGTTGATTTGTGAATTATCACTGATTATCCATTAAAGAAATCTAAGCCACGTTTGAATGAACCATTTGGCATATAAACGTCATGATGGGCATTTAAAACTTCTTTTATCATGATTGACAAGTTAAACTGCTAATCAATGAAGCAGTTTAGGGTAGATCTTTTCTTTAGATTTTACTAGGGAAAGTTTTAAGAAGCCCCCTAAATTTATATATATAATAAATGGGCGAATCTCCATGGTATATAGGAAAAATGGAAGGCGATTTTATCAATAATATAATATGTATATATAATTTTTTGGCGAATCTCTCACCAGGCATGGCGAATATTTTACTCAATTATAAAATCTTGTAAGATCTTGGTATTACCATGGGTCAATACCATGGGTTATTATAAACTTGGAGCTTAAAAGTTACTATTAGTAATTTATAAAAATTAATAAAATTAATATTTGACTTTTATTTTATTTCTTATTTTAACCAAGCTAAAATGTTTAACATACATTAAGTTACAACATCCATTTTTACTCTTGATCCACCCCCGAGAGGGATCAAATATTTTTTCACTCTATGCTAGTTTGCATATCACGATATTTGATACCTCTCGGGGGTTAGTAGATCCAGAGTAAAGATGGATCCTTGAATTCCCCCATTTAAATAGGCTACATTCCAGGTGAATACCATGGGTCAATACCATGTGCCATTTTGGTGAATACCATGGTTCAATACCAAGTGCCATTTTGGTGAATACCATGGGTCAATACAATGTGCCATTTTTATTTTTATTAATACTAAATATTAGGGTTCATAATGTTTTTTTGCATGGTATTAATAACAATCTAGTCCATGTTATTTGTCCCATAGTATTTTGTCCATAGGTTTCACCTAAATATAACGCATTTTTTGAGTGTTCGTAAATATAAGGTGACTTATGGAGTAAATATAAAAAAAAAATTTATTTGTTTGCCATACCTCTGGTTTATTTATATTTTTATTAATTTACCATACCTCTTTTACAAATATGGTATTTGGCCCATAGGATTCACTTAAATAAAACCTCTTTCTTGAGCCTTCATAAATAGAATGAGGGTTATGGACTAAATATAAAAAGAGGTTTTATTTATTTACCATACGTCTAGTTTATTTATATTTTTATTTATTTACCATACCTTTTGAGTAAGTATAAAAAGACGTTTTATTTATTTACCATACCTCCACTTTACTTATATTTTTATTTGTTTACACCCTTGCATGTATATAAGGTGACTTATGGAGTACATATAAAAAATGTTTTATTTATTTACCATACCTCTCATTTATTTATATTTTTATTAATTTACCATACCTCTTTTATAAATATGGTATTTGGCCCATAGGATTCACTTAAATAAAACCTATTCTTGAAAATGGGCGAATGGATTCACTTAAATAAAATCTATTCTTGAAAATGGGCGAATGGAAGGTTGTAACTCCTAATTTCAAGGGCTAAATTTACCTTTTTTACCCTCTCCCTTAAAATAAGGTGGGCTATTTGAGGTGATTTGTAAAAATGTACTATGATACAAAATATTCGCCCACTAAAAATTTAAAACCCCTTAATTTCCCCAAAGGGCGAACGTTCGCCCCTAAAATTTTCTAGGGATTTTACCCGCGGAAATCTTACTTTAGTCTATTATCACCTGCTCATCGATGTAACTCTTTCATTATCATATTGGTCTGTAGCAGCATTTCTTTGTATCATTGTTTTTCCAATCGCTTGTGCAGAATTCCACAGAAATTAGGAATTTGAAACAAATGGGAAAAAGATCGAAGAAATCCGAAGCAACAGCTCCTACAGCAGCAGTGTAGCTAGCCAAGGATCTTGGACCAAGCAAAAAAGGGTTAATCTCAGACACTACGTGCCTCAATATTGGAAATACAAGCTGGGAAAGCATCTACAACCTAATAGAGGTAGAGGAGCCTGAGCAGATATCAGAAAAAGCCACAGCTGACTTGAGTAACAAATTGGAAGCATCCCTCAAGGATTTAGCATGTTCATATTTGCACAGAATAGCAGCATGAGAAAAAATCCTCCCATATACTGACGTAGTGAGATGGGTGGTAGAGGAAATTCCAGTCTCAAACAGAACATTTTGCACAATTGACGGGAGGATATTTGGCTCGTTTCAACCTGATGATCTAAGGAAAATGTATCACTTTCCTGAGCCTGAAAAGCGGTACAACAAAGCCTTCCTTGAGAAATTTGCAAATGAGAACGAGACAGAATCGGCCCCAATTAGGCAGTGGAGACATTTTCCCGAGAAGCACAAGCATGAATCATCAGGTAAGTACTCGGTGGACTCATTAGCTTCTCCTTACTGTTATGCTAGAGCAATGATGTGTAGAATGTGGGGAATACATGACTTTGCCAAGTTTACTATTGAAATGGTCCCTCTGATGGAGGCAGCCATCAACAGTTATGTGATGGATTGGGCAAACATTTTATCTGATAAATTAGCCACAACAATTCTCGAATTTAGGTCAAATTCACAAAAAACCACTAGGACCATTCCCCCTTCTTATTACAATGCTTATATTATGGATACTCTTTGCTTTAATTCCGAATATCTGATACTCAGGTGGAGATGGACTTCCGAAGACCCTAAGCCAATCCATATTTATCATCAAATATTATGGAAGGCTCACTACAAAGATAATTTGTAAAAAATTTGTAATGGTTTTATGTTGCCTTTCTACTATGCTATTTTTGATAAGCCTGCCCCTAGGATTTCTGAGGAAGTAGGGATCAATTTGACTACAGTAGGAAATTGGTTCAGAGAAGACAAATTCACTTATATAAGGCATTTTGGTAGCCTTACAAAACCCCATGTCCTTCCCTTGTATGTGCCCGATAAGCTGTTAGCTCGGGAAATGACCTACCAGATAACAACAGAAGGGACATCCAAAACCCTTAAAAATTCCAAGAAATAGGTATGGCCTACATTTCCCTTAAGATGTGGTGTTTACACTCTCCATGATTACAAACATGCAGAAAAGGAGACAGAAAAAATAAAAATGCTCAATCTTGCAACAATTCCCAACAGACAATATGATCCAAGAAAATTTGTCCATAATGTTCTTGAGTAGGCAAAACTTACAAAGTTTGATCATGAGAAGGATGACTTTGATGACCTATTTTCCTCAGCATAATCATTATTTCAGGTAAAAACATTGGCGAGGACCAGGTATCAAGATGAAGGGCTAGAAGTGTTTAATAGGCTTAGAGAACATAGTTTGCAAACTCTGCCTCTAGACTTATTAGTCAACACCTCCGCAATCTAGTCAAGTGAGCCTGAACAATAAACTGTTGACAAATCTCCTGCTGTGGAAAAAATTTCTGAGAAAGAAAAAGAGCTAGCTCAGGAGAAAGAACAAGGAAACGGCATTGAGCACATGGATATAAATACTCAGATTGATCCCAAGCTCCTTAAAGAATGGAAACAGTTCGATTCCATTATAAGCAATCCTGAGAGTTCACAGGGTTTCAGCACACCTGAAGTGACAATTGGTCAGAAGACATCAACAAATACGGTTCCAACTAAAGGAACCAGTGGCCTACCTATGAGTAAAGATGTAGAGATAATTCCTAAGGATCCATCAGATGAAATTGTTTTGCATATAGAAGAGATACCGCCTTTAGATGTCTTCTATAGCCCCAAGCATAGGGCTGTAGTAAAAAGACAAAGGAAAAAGAGAAGACTTGATCAATCTTCCCTTTTACCTGCACAAACAGAGATGGATAATGTGGTATGGAAAAAAGAGTGCAGTCCTTCCGGAGACCTCACAAAACTCTCTCAATATGTCGGAGCCTATTTAGTAGCCACTATGGATAAAGCATCAGAAGTGAGTAATTCACTCAAGGAAAAAGGTCAAACAATTGTTTCATTGCAGGCACAAGTATCCAAAAGAAAACAAAGAATAGAGCAATTAGAACAGCAGTTAGCAGCACAGCAGCAAGTAAATAACCAACTGAATGAGCAATTGCTCAAGGAAAAGCAGAGAATAGATCAGAGTGCAGTGCAAAAACAGAAGGAATTATCCTTAGCATTGACCAAGCTAAAGACAATGAATGAACAAATGAGTAAAACAAAAGATGAGAAAATCGCTCAACTATCACAACAGATAGAAAGGTTCAAAAGTTTTCCTCAACCAACAGAGTTCAGGTCCGAAGCTCTCCAGATCAATAAGGCATTGATTAAACAGTTAAATTTACTATGTCATAATATTTCCCTTGCCGAGCCCCTCTGTGAAATTGCTTCATCAATGATTGAAAAATCAGTTGATGCAAGGCAGAATTTGGAATAGGCCGATTAGACATTAACAAACTTTCTTGCGTGGCAAGAAACCAGTGAAGGGCAAGATGCAAATCTACCTAGAATTCTAGAATTGCACAAGGAAATTCTTTTCCTAGAATGGCAATCACAATTGCTGAAAGGAGAAAGGGAAAGTTCAAGATGTAGACCAACAATCAGTAATTTAATTGAGTTAATTAATGATACTCTTTATCTGTCTAATTTGATTTCATAGTGCACTCCAGGTAAATTGCCATCAGTCAAGGCATGCAATCAACAATTGGAAAAGAAGGAGAGATTAATCGCAGGCATCCAAAGTTTAACTTGGGACACCTTTTGGTTCTTCCTAGTTAAACCATACAGTCAAAGGGAAGCACTCAAATGTTTAACCGATGCGATTAGTTATATGATTCCCGAAATTCATGATGCTACGTATTCAGCCCAACTGCATTCTCGTTTGAGTCACCCTCCAGAATTGCAACCAATGCTTGCTATCTGCCAGCTCAAACCAAAGGATGATCGACCGAAACAGTGAATCATTCTATCGACTACAAATAGGCCTATTTCAAGGAGATTCTCATGATTTGGTTATACCACCTAATAGTTTTTTTATTTCATAATCAGTTAGCTTAGATAGTATTTATAGACCCTCTCATGTCTTTAGAAAAGGTCCTCAATTTTTGTATCAAACTTGGATCAGAAGTCACACTACTATGCTTCTGATATATATTTTTTATGAAGACTGGGCCTATATTCTGAATTTTAATGTAGAATACTTTGATGAGATATGCACTACTGCTTTTTGTAAAAGTTTTTATAAGTTGGAAGATGGAATCAGAATGCGATTGATATCGGGAGTGGTCCAAATAACATATGGTACTATTATCTATGCTTTTGCTCCATTCTTTTATATGAATAAGCCTTTTTTTTTATCTTGCTATCATTGGATGTATGTATGTATTTTAATAGCAGCCCTTATATTTATTACTATTGAATGTTTAAGGAATGTTAATTTTTCAATCATATTTATGTCAATGGTATATGAAGAATATTGTAAGAATGTTTTAATGATTACTTTGTTGAACTACTTGAACGAAGTAATTATCATATGAATGAGTGTCTTAGTTTATCAATGGAGTCATCTATATGCCTATTTGTAAATAAAGATCATCAAAAGTTACACTAGAATGGAAATTTCCTGGGATAGATTAAGTTGTTCTTTAATTTTGCAATTTAGAATAAATCGTCCATCATTATCATTAGACAATAGAAATTCAGCCACTTATCCATCCTATTTACAAATCATTCGGAAACTGGTCCTATTATATCCAGTTAGAGCCACCACACCAAACGGAAAAGGAGCTGCCTTTAAGGTTTGGACTGGGTGGTTTTCCCTGGTGTTGATGTAGTGATTTTCGAGGCATCAACAGGTTCCTTTTCCCTTCAACCTTTATTCTTTTCCACTGTCAAGTTGTCATGTAATTTTTCATTACCTCTTCCAAGGTCCCTTATGATCCTTCGACTGAAGCATCTTCAAGCGAGCTTCTTTTTCCTTCCACATCCTTAACTTCTTGATAGCTTGCATCAACTATGCTTGCAAATTTCTTCTTTTCATGACAAAAATATAAACCTAACTATCCTTGCATCCATCACTTCCTAATTTCTAGTTACATAATTTCACCTCAAAATACATCAAACTATCCTCCATTATGAGCTGTCAAACTAAAGAACTTCTTCTAGCTCTGATACCATTTGATGTGGATAAACTGGGTTGCCCCAATTGTCTCCCAATACCCCTAGGTACTCCAACCCAAAAACACAACTCTATTTTCCTTAATTCTAGAAATTCAGAAATTTAATTTAAAATGTGCAGTCAAAAGAGAATATGGATTTCCTCTACAAATTCCAAGAGAGGACTTTATCATGCGATCTAACCCTTGTTCTAACCTCACCTAACTCACACGGGACCCGATTAACCAAAGGGGATACTGATATGCTGAAAATGGTTTCCAAAAGCCAATATACAACCTTGAAAATTTTTTGACTATAGGTGCTACGAAATATTTTTGTAGCGCAGTCAAAAACCTATAGGTGCTACAAAATATTTACGTAGCACAGAAATTTTTTCTTTTAGCATTATAGGGAAGATGAAATGACTTGCTCCTCTACAAGGTCGATTCTCCATGGTCTTGTCTCACTCTTCAATGCTACCAACAACTCCACACACCTTTCTCCATTATGCTTGCATTACCCTCACAAATTAGTCAACCAAAAATCAGTCACAAGAAGGGTTGGAAAGCATCCCAAATATGGTACTCAGGTTCTCTCGAACAATTCTTTATTCGCTACATAAAACACACATTCATGGCTCCCAAACACGAAGAACATTCCTCCACGAGTTTGGAATCAATAGACCAAAGGGTCATCAACAATCACACAACGGTTGGGCCTTCATGTGCAAACTCCTACTGTAAATCAACTCAATAATGTACAACATAAACCAGAAGCTACAAAATTTCTTTCTCAACTCTCAAACGCACTGGTTCAAACTTCAGGGGAATGCAAATTCAAATTGAGCACATCACATTCCAATCCAAATGGGTATTAATGAAGGTACTTTGTTCATTTGGTGGGATTCATATCACAAGACCCACGTGCTCACTCATATCCAGAACATGTAGAAACTTCCCTTCTCAAGCTTTACACTAACACAACAATAATAAAGATAAATTACGGTCTTCACAAATTTGACAGTATTCCACACATTCAACACACCCAAAATTAACTACAGCACAATGTCTCATTTCTGACAAAAACTTAGCATTTCTGAATTGGTCACAATGCACTCAAAATCTTAAATAAATGCATACATAATTCATAAGCAGACAATGATGGCAAGAACACTTCCTCACATGACCTCTGACCCATACACACAGGTAAGTATAGATTCATCCCCAAATACATTTAAGGAAAGGCATATCGATTTGAAATGGAAGCTCACATCCATGACATTTCTCAACACCTCTAGATTCGACATGAAGGAATACAACCATGATACATTTCTCAACACATTTCATATTTTTAACTAGTGCAGATAAATAGCTTCAATAATAATGGAAATGTAGATAAATAAATGAGTATAGAGTCTCATAAATAAACACTTCCTTAATCAAATTCACCATATAGCAAACTATTAGATACACAATGTGGGCATGTGCATCCTAGGCTTCTCATTCTCTGCCTCTCCTCCTAGAGCTAGAGCTTCTCGTCTCTACCTCTGTTGCACTTTTGCTTATGCTTCACATATTACTCTTCTCAAACACTCATGTATTTATAAAGAAAGCTAACATGGGTAACCAAGAGATACAAGTGATGGTTCATTTCCACTTCTCACAAAATATGGGGAACTGAAATTAGATTTACATTAGGAAATAATTAATTTAAATTAAAAAACCGACATCCTAATGAAAGTATCTACAAAAAATTTAAAATCTCTCCTAGCATCATCATGTGACCATCCCATCACATTAGCAATCCTCGGTCTAGTATTCATCAAACTTTATGCTCCATCTATGCACGTGCATTGAAGAGATACATATTTTTTAGGAGAACTTAAAAATTTGTTTACATATGCATTGATAAATATTGATGAAAGATGATAAAGACTGCGAAGATAGATAAGAAATAAAAAACACATTGCTAAAGAAAATCCACTAAGCATCAATAGAAGGTGCATCTGGAACTTGTAACTGATTAAGTGATCGATGATAAAACTCAAAATATTCACCACCTAGATGCTTCTTGATATGCCAATGCCCATAATCCAATAGTAGCTCCTCTTAGAGAGGGAATTTCCTCTCTCATTCTATTCCCTATAAAAATGCTGGTATGTGTCAGTCAAATAAAATTAATAAGTTGCTAATCTCATCTAAAATAGGCATGGGACTTGGATTTCCACAACGTTGTTCCCCTTTTATCCATTTGATAACCAATTGTGAATCACCAAAAATTTGAATTTGTTTGCAATCCAATTCTAAAGAGTAAAGTAGCAAAAGCTTTAAAGCCATCAATTATTTGAAGTTGTTTGATCCTTCTCCCAAACCCATCTTGATTTTGTAAAAATGATTTGGCTCAAGATAAAGGATTGCACCACCCCCACACCTGCTATTTTGTCTCTGAGAAGCGCTATTAAAATACAACTACGAAATAATATGATCCATATTTTATTCAATGAACATTCTAGGATATTTGTTTGTCCTTTTGCTACAAAAAATGTGAAAGAATGGATAAAACATATGCATCCAATTTATCATGAGGAATATGTTTATCTTGAAAAATAATTCGATTCCATGCCAATCATACACCCCAAAAGATTATTATGGGAAAATATTTCACCTAATTGTATTCACAATTAGACATCTATTCTTTCCAAGCTTCCTCCATTGATGCACCCTTCCATAAGAAATCCATATGCAAAGCTATTTTACAATGGTTCCAAATCTCCTTTGAATAGCTATAATGAATAAAGAGGTGTGAAACAAATTCTTCACTAGATTTATAAAATGCACACTAGTCAGAACCTTATGCATGTGTCCTTTGATGAATATCGCAAGTAGGCACCTTCTCGGTCAAGATACACCACATATTTTTTTTTTTGAGGGACACCTTTCTTTCCAAATTTATTTCCACCACCACTTTTATTCAATATTCAACCTCTTAGCCCTAACATATACATAACCTTTCTTGGGTGTGTAGGTTCCACGATGCAATCCAATCCAGATCAACTCATATTCATCATCCGATAGTCTAATATTTAACTCATATTCATCATCCGATAGTCTAATATTTTCCCTCGATAAGGATGCTATATATGAATCCCAAACCACCCTGTATTCCTCATCGAGTTCCAATTTCTCAGCCAATTTCCAACCATGGTGCCAAATGTTAGTTTTTTTAGGATTCCCTATATGGGATAATCTGGAAAAACCTTTCTTAATTAAAAGGTTTGTCGAATTTTATGTCCATAAAAAATGATCTCTATCACACCTAGCCAAAGGGTCAGCACCCACACAAAATCTAATCCTCTTGCTAATATTCCAAGCAAGTGTAGTCCCAATTACTTCAAAAGCATTCAGAATTTCTCGCCAAACCAAAGAAAAATTATTACAACCTTTGCTTGGATTTATTATCTAGTCCTTTATAAAATCATGGAAAATATATTTCTATTTCATCACTTCACTCCAAAAGTTATTTGTGCATATCACCATCCAAACATTTTTTTCTACTAGAGCTTTGGAGAAACAAGAAAGAATTTTTTAACCCCAATCTTCCAAAACGTTTTTGCATTGCAATTCTCTCCCATTCAACCTAGGGTGTTACAAAATGATCTCTTGAGCATGCCCGCAAAAACGATGAACACATGTTTCTCATTATCTCCAAATTACTTTCAAAATCCATTCTAAAGACATCCAATTTATAGGGATGGCCTCTAGCAACGATTTTATTAGAACCAAATGAATTTCTCTTGAAAACCATCTCAAACTCCTGTAGATTAATCTTTTCTCTATTTTTGCAATCAACTATCTCCAATCAAAATTTGTGTAATTATTTGGTTTTAAATGAAACCCCAAATATTTCAAACCTTATGATGCAACTTTCATTTCACGGGAAGACATTGGCTAAAATATATATATCTTCATCTACTAGCTTCTGCGTGGAGATGGTAGATTTTCGAAAATTCATTTGCATCCTCGTTGCAATTCCAAAGAGGGTTAATGCCTCTCCAATATTTTTAGTGCCTCTTTAATATCCCACACAAAAAATCGAAATGTCATCCCTAAAGAGTAAGTGTGTAATATAAAAATTTGTAGCAACAACACTACCTTGAAACACACCTCTTCGTTTCAAATTAGCTAAAGCCTTGCTAAACTCCTCTATAATGAGAAGGGAAAAAAGAGGGGATAATGAAAAACCTTTTCTGAGCTCACATTCATCACGAAAAGTTTGAGATCAAAAGCCATTTATTAGAATCACAAAGGACACTCAAGATAAACATTCCATAATCCAAGTTATAAAAAAAATGAAAAAATGACTGAACCCAATATGGGTTAATAACAACCCGATATACATATAACATACTCTATCATAAGCTTTTAAGAGTTTAATATTTATAATTTCCCCCTTTAGAATTTTGGTTTTCATACTATGCCAAACCGTTACTATGTCACCCGTATTGCTTCATGAATTTTCTTGCCTTCCAAAAAAATAATGTTTTCTACAAAGATGGAATTTGATAAAATGGACTTGATTCTTCTTGCGATTACCTTCGCAATTATTTTATAGATATAACTACAAAGAGATATTCGTTAGAATTATTCAAAGGTCTGAGGATCACTTACCTTGGGAATAAGTGTTATGAAAGTTGAATTGAAGACTACCAACATTCTACCAGAGATTCGAGACTTTTCAGCAACTCAAAGGATAACCACGCCTATTAGTTCATAGAAACATATGAAGAGTTTAATGGTCCATCTGTCTAGACATGGACTTTAATCCTTCTAAAAATTTTGCATTACCTCTTTTAACTCATCTTAAGTATTCCCTTCAATTAAATGTTGATTATCTTCTTTTGAACCAAAATGGGGAATAAAAGAGACATTCAAACCGATTCTGTGATAGTAACTCCCTCAAGTGTTTTAAAACGTTTTGTAAAATGATATTTCTATAAATTAACCAAACGCTCAAAAGAGGTAATCTTTTATATTTTTTCATCCTTGATGCCCCACATAGTGTTGCTTGAGCACTGCCGCTAACCTAAATCTAACTAAATAACCTTACTCTTCGATCTCCAAACTTCCTCTTTTTCATAAAGGAACTTCCTTCTTTTAAATTCTAAAATTATGATATACTCTACTAAAACAATGAATATTTTTTTACCTCTTTCAATTCCGAATTATGGATTTGAGATTTACACAAGTTCTATGAATTCCCATTCTAATATTCCTTGGTATTTTTACATTCTTATATTTAGTGATCTATGAAAAATACAATAAATAATGCAAATCATAACTTGAATTTTCTTTCCTACATAATCATAATCTGTATGTTTATTGGCTTCGAAAATTTGTTAAGGACAACAATGATATATTTATTTGGTATATGTTTGAAAAAACACCTATAATTGAGATGTTGGAATTTTCAAATAAAAAGTAACACATTCTATTTTATTATTACATTTAAACGGTTCATTGATTTTTGATTTTACTATTGGATGATTTTTTTAATTTTTTTATTTTTTTTAATATGTTAAAGAGGTTAATGATATATTTATTTGGTATATTTCTCTATATATTTTTGAAAGAATACCTAGAATTGGGATGTTTGGAATTTTTAAATAAAAAGTAACACATCTTCTTTTATGATTATATTTAAATGGTTCATTTGTTTTTTATTTTACTTTTTATTGATTTTTTTTTAATTTATTGTATAAACTTTAATTTTATTATATATTCAAATTAATTTTTAATGTTATATATATATATATATATATATATATATATATATATATATATATATAGATATAGATATAGATATATAATATTTTGAAATATAATGATTATTGTTGATTTCTGTTTTTGAATTTCTGCAATTTTGTATTATATGTTACACAATTTGTCACCATCATGTTCTTCAATCTAACTAAATAACCTTACTCTTCAATCTCCAATCTTCCCCTTTTCATAGAGGAACTTCTTTTAAATTCTAGAATTTTAATATATTATACTAAAACAATGAATTTTGTTTACCTCTTTCATTTCCAAATTATGGATTTGAGATTTACACAAGTTCTATGAATTCCCATTCTAATATTCCTTGGTATTTTTGCATTCTTATAATGAGTGATCTAGTTTTGAAAAATACAATAAATAATGCAAATCATAACTTGAATTTTCTTTCTCACACAAACTGTATGTTTGTTGGCTTTGAAAATTTGTCAAAAAGGCTATTGATGTATTTATTTTCGTATATTTCACTCTATATGTTTAGAAAAACACTTGTGATGTTGGAATTTTGAAATAAAAAGTAACACATTCTATTTTATGATTACATTTAAAAGGTTTATTGGTTTTTGATTTTACTATTGGATGAAATTTTTTTAAATTTATTTTTCAAATTTGTTAAAGAGGCTAATGATATAATTATTTGGTATATTTCTCTCTATATGTTCGAAAGAATGCCTATAATTGAGATGTTGGAATTTTTAAATAAAAAGTAACAGAACTTATTATAGGATTATATTTAAATGGTCCATTTGTTTTTTATTTTACTCTTTATTATTTTTTTTTTTTAATTTATTATATAAACTCTAATTTTACTATATATTAATTTTCATTCTTAATTTTATATTTATATATATATATATATATATATATTTCCGTTTTTGAATTTTTTTGAAGTTTATATTATACAAAATTTGTCACCATCATTGCTTTGTCACACATTAAGTGACCTTATTTTTTTATATTTTTTTTTCATTCATCTATGAAAAAAAAAAAGAACATCCTAAGAATATCTATATGAATGCAATGGATGTATTTATTGGCGATATTTTTTTTATTGAGGAGCACATGGCATTGAATCATCACAAAATTTCTTGTGCTAATGAAAGACATGATGATGACTGCTTGATTACAATAATCCAACCATATGTATGTTGCTTTTGAATCGTTATAACATTATCACAAGTTTTTTGTTCCATCCTTATGATTAAAGTTTAATATCGATTGCAATGTTTAAACACAGGTCAACATTCTGGGGCACAATAATGAGACACGGTGTAATATGTTATATGGAGCCTAAGTTGTGAATATGGACTATGTTGCAACGTTATGAGTTATATACATAGGGCAGAGTTTATATACACGAATCAGTGATTTCACTACCCTCCGCATTCTTTTCTGACTGCATCAAATTTGTTCACCGAATCTGCATGTGTTGAGATAACAAGGCACATCGACTCTGCGGATGTAGTACTATGAAAAAGATCCAATGTTTCACTCCTCTAACAACTGATTATTCGGAAAATCTTTGCCACTGACATCGAACAATGAGAGATTGATTTTCTGTATTTGATGGGGCTCTCTGTTTCAGCCAGGATAAAACCAAAAAAAACCAACCCAAATCAGATCTGATCTGATTGGTAGGTCTCTTAAAAAAAAATGAGAAGCTGTTACAATAGCCTCTTCTTCATAACCAACAAATGGTTTGTTTTATCTGGAATAAATGAATTAAATCGTTGTTCTCTTCATGTTGTCCTCAGGTAAGATAAGTTGTGGGTGAATTTATGAGCCCCATGGAACATCTCTTGGAGGCCTCTGGTTGCATCAAGGACTGAACAACATCCGTCGACGCAATTTATTTACCAAATCTCGTTCACTTTTGAGTGGTCAAAGATATGAGGTGTGGAAACCCTCAGCTGCTTGCAACAATATTAATTTTGACAAAGAAGGAATCAACATAATTATTGCATGTCTTTTCTGCTAGATGAAGTGGTAAGAAGAACAAGACCTACATTTTCCTCAAGATGAGTTCTTGTGGTAGGAAGATGCTGGTCCTTGAGGGCTTTCATGATTTTTTTATCCAATAAAGAATTGATGCTTTAATGCAAATTTTTCTATACACATAAAGTAATTTAAAAAAACCCTAGGAGATACATCTCCTTTGTCTAACTTTTGTGTTAAGAAGTTCACTAGAAAATGCCACTAGGATTTGGATTTGGGTTTGGCGTTGCAGCTCGATTTGTGTTTGTTGTTGCAATACAACAACTTCATATACATCTCCTTGTTCAGTTTTTCTTGCGTGGGGAATGAGGGACATGCTTGAACATGATTTCTGCAATGGAAAGAATGTGGGAAAATCATTTTTTAGTAACAATAACAAGCATATAAACTATTTCAGTCCTAAAAAGAAATGTGTCACCTGAAAGATCCCCAACATCTCTCTAAGGTCACGAATGATATATTGCATCAGGTTTGGGGTATTTAGGAACTCGTGACAATAGTGAGCCTCTGAAATCTTCGAAATATAAAAGAGAGTTAGATAACACTATTGTTCCTCTGTCTTTTATCTCGGACAAAATCTCTATCAATGAGAACTTCAACCTTTTGTAGTCCTCTCATGATGGGGAACCATCAAAACTTAGATGGTCTAAAGATAATATGGTATCAAAAATCATCGTCAATGAAAATAAGTTGGAGCATTCACATGTTGATAATGACTTGATGAAGATTTTTAAGTTTTTAATAGGCTATGGAAAAGATTTTCTAAGTATGAAGGATCTAACCTTGCCCTTTGGTTAATGCATTCTTTGGAAGAATTTCAACCTCTCGGTGGTGATACATTTATCAGTCACATGAGGCACTTAAAGTCCCTAATAATCTCTAGGCATGGACTTTGTTGTTTTATTTCTTTAAAGGAAATTCATAGAAAACACTCAAACTTATATACAAGCCCATAAAAGGCAGGCCTTCATCATGTCAGAATCTATTCCGTCACTATTTTACTCCTGCATTGCTACATAAGAGCTCCAGTTACCAATTTGCATTGTTACTCTACAAGCAACTTCAAGGGAAGTTGGAGAATATAAATCATATTGAGGAATAAGCTTGGCAGCAACACGCTAAACACTCGCACAACCATTTGAACCTTTGATCATAGCTAAATAGGATTGTTTGAGGTCTGGTATAAGACGTAAATATTTCTGAGAGAGGCTAAACTTAATCCTCCTATAAGAATTGTAGAGATGGCCAATTTCTTCTTTTTTTCTTCCCTTTCGCACCTTCTTTTCCTCCAAGACCATGACCTCTTGTTGCTTCCCTTCCATGGTGGAAGAATCCACAACAACCTATAGATCTAGGACCTTGTAACATTTGTTTTCTTGATTGGTTGATCTATTATAACCATCATTGAAATACCAAGTCATAGAAAATACAATCACCATAGAAATACCTTATCCCCTTGCACCGCTCCCTCGCTAATTGAACTCAATGACCAAGGAAACTTTCCCATAGGCCAAAAGTTGTTTCGAGAGGCCAAAAGCCTTCTCAAACTCTACCATTCCAAAGGAGAAAAACAAATTTTTTCTTAAACGATAGAAATGAGAGTGTTGTCAAGACAAGTGAAGGGAAGGCAAATGGTTTTCATGTTGGAAATATTAATCCCAATAACCGCTGTAACATCCATATCAAAACACATGTAATTACATAATATTATTATTTAACTTGTTGACATTTGGAGTCAAGTAGTTACGGAACAAGTTGTAACTACCATTGTGAGTTCCAAGAAAATGATGGAGAGTGGGTGGAAGGGTTTGGTTATTTTCCTTCGAGCGGATGGAGGTCCTTTTCTTTGGGTCGTAGGTTTGCACATGGGTGGGTTTGGTGCATGCGTTTTGGAGAGGTTGAAGCTTGTCTTATCTATGCATTTGGACAACAACTTCTTTCTCATACAGTAGCAGGACTTAGTGTGGACATGATTGCCATGGAGACACCACGATCAACAAGGATGGTGGAAATTATCCAAATTGGAGAATGTTGCGATTATTATTTGCATTTTCTCCTTAATACTATTCGCACTGTGCTTTTCTCTGGTATACAAGAGATTATCCAAAGATAAGTAACTGCATTTTTTTACTAAGAAGAATAAGATGTTTTTGAGATTTTGGAAAATATCATGTTGTCGTGTTTAGTGATATATATGTCATTCTTGCATGGAAATATTAAGCAATTATGATATATTTCTGCATACTATATATATATATATATATATAGAGAGAGAGAGAGAGAGAGTATATTACTACATGTAGATAAATATTGATTATTATATATTTTTCTTGGTAAAGAAAATATATTAGTGCACATAGATAAAGATTGTGATCATATATTTTTCTTGGTAAAGAAAATATAATACTGAAGTAGATAAAGATTGTTATTATAAATATATTTGCAGCATTAAAAGATGAGTAATATTTCTTGTCTTTATATAACAATGCAAATGCCTTAACAATCCAAATGCCTTTTATGTAAGAAATATAGGATGCATGCTCTTTTCTTATCCAAGTTATTTTCTTGGAAGTGAATATAGATTAAAGAGAGTAACTTGTGAAATAATTTCATGGGTGGTGAAAAATAAAAGAGAAGAGTTAATTGAATTGTTTTCTTGGAAAGTGAGATTTCCTTTTGAAACGTGTAGTTTTAATAACTACCTTATGTGTTTATAAGACATAATTATTTGTTGAAGAAAAGATAAGTTAATTGCATTAATTCCTTTGCAAGGGTTTGGAAAAGTTACATCTTTTGATGGGTAAAACGATAAATGACTTTTGTGTTGTAAATTGGATAGTTTGATTTAATTGCATGGTTTATTGCATAAAAAGTTAACATTATTGTTATCTTAGTTCTTATGCCCAAAGGAAAGGTTGATTATGATACTTTCATGAAAGCAAATGCATGAGAAGTTATACATACAAAAGAGAAATACCGGTTCTAGAAAATAACTATGTGAAACGAACACATACAGAAGCATAGAAACAATAGTTGATTACATGTATGGAAATATAACTATTGCGTTAGATATTTTAAAGAGAAACATGGATTTGTAGTTCTATTGTGTTAGATCTTTTGAAGAGAAATACATATTCGTGTGACGAAAGGAATAAGTATTATGGAAATTAAAACAAGTAGTTACTTGGAATAAATGTACTAAATTTCCTTTGTAAAATACATATCTCCACATGCAAGAAAGAATGATTAACACATTAGTTCTTGTTTAGATCAATGCATGTCTTTGTGCATACGATAGAGTTTGTAAATATCTCTATCTTGGAAAATATGCTTTTTGAAAAGGGACTTGCATTTGCTTGCATGATGATGATGTCTATCATGTTAGCCTTCCCTTAGAAGGGGGAATGTATTTTTATAATATCTATTGTATTGGAAAGATTACTTAGTTACATGCACAAAGAAAATCTAAGGGGATAGCTCTCTTTGAACACACTTTTATCTGATTACATGCATGAAAAGCAAAGATAAGTTGTTAGTATCCTTTAAATGAAATGAATGGTTGCAGTGGTTTCCTTGGATATGAACATGTGGTGGTGTGAGAATGATCATAGTAACGTGGTAATTATTTTGACATGCTTGATAATTATCTTTTTAAACATGTACAATGTTGTTAGAAGAAGCATGTTGTGATATTTTATTTACATCTCATGTATGCACATGAATAGATGTTAAAGGATCACTTTTAAAGGCTAATTGTTGATTGACTACTACTCTATCTAATCATGTTACCAAAGCTTGTTGATGACAACAATGACAGGAAATGATGGTTGTTTGTGCCAAAGACAAATTATGTTTAACATTGTGGTAGATAAAGAACTAACAGTCCATGCTCATGAGTACGAGTTGCAGGATGGTACACTGATGGAGCAATCATGCTATAAGGATGTAGAGAGTGGTGATATGTGGGTAAATGGTTCCATGACGATTGTAATAGATTTTAGCTAGGTATGTGGTATTTTAATGATATTTCATTATAATATTCTATAACAATGAATAAGGGATGGAATCCCTTATAAGACATTAAAAGTGGGGTGAAAACCCTCACAAGTGTTTAATAATAAAATTAAATGTTTGATGGTTTTAACCCACTGGGGTTTCGAGTGTATGACAATGTTCAATGATGTGACTGATTACTGTGTGAGTTTGATGATGTTGATTCCTTATTTGATGTGATAATCATAATGTCAAGTATGTGATTAATTAATCACGTTAAGGGAATCATGAAATGTATTCAAGGTTCATCAGACAATTTATATTAATACACTACAACAGAAATACAACAGTGATTGTTAATCGTTATGCAACTTACTGTCTTCTATTGAAAGTTACTTTATGTACTAATGAACAATATATCTAATGGTTAATGAGGAATGTGGAGTAGTGATTTGGACAATTACTTGTTGGTAATTTTTGTAAAAAAATTCTAACTCCCTACATTGTCATGTGAGGTTACACGGGTATGTTACAAGTGGTATCAGAGCTAAAGGTTGCAGCACTGGGGCCTTTGCGAATTTTTAAGCAGAAAGGAAATCGAGATATGCTACTGGTGACCATCAAGTCAGGTATAAGTCTAACTATATAGATATTTATTTATGCAGTACACTATTTTGACATGATATGTGTGATTCATGTTTATAACTACATTGAATAGTAAGTAATAAATTATGTTGCAAAACTATGTTCACGACATTTGAATCCTGATGGGGATAAAAGACAATAAAACCTTTGTCACATTTATAAACAATCTTGAACACTCACTAAGGAATGTGACAATAAAATGCCAACTTTTGCAAATGTGGAAATATTAATGATACATTTAATGAACATGAATGAAGTTACAATGCACTACTTTTAATGGGTGAATGCATGAATCTAAATAAGGGGAACATCCTTGAATAGGACAATAGAGTGTTTTGAAAGGACATTGGAAGAACCCCTTTAGATATTGAAAATAAACAATGAGTCAAGTAGTGAGATTTGATTGTAATAACTAATTGTTGATTAAGTTTTTCCATGGCTGCATTAAGATGGTTGGTAGGCGTGATTGGTTAGTGTTGCATGAATAACTAATAAAAATTATATGCATGAAATGAATTTGATTTAAACTTATTACAATTCGTAAACAAGTGATTATGGTAATTACTTCATGTATCGGGTTGTTAATGACATTACACTATGGAAATTGGGAATGATTTAGAATGTGAATACTTTTTAAATGATGCATCTTTATGACTAACGTTGTTGATGGAATTAAGTAGTGGTAGCTCAATAGCTACAAGAAAACCTGTCAAGGTAAAATCGCATTGCAACTATAAATGAGAAAGTATAATGTTATTGCAACCTTAAATGAGAAAGTATAATGTTATATGATATGCATGATTGCGTTACTTGGAAAATCAGAATGAATATGACATGTATGTTTCGTGTCAATCTAGATATTGTGGACCCATGTTGAGCGTTAAGTATAAATCCATGGTGTACTTGAATGTTTCTTTGGTTAATGCTAATGTGCATATGGTTCATTATGTAAATTATTATGGAGAAGAGTGCTAAGAGATAAATTTAACATGTCAGGCAGTTGTCGACAATCGTGAAAGGCCATAAAGCCTTGGGTTGATGGCTGTTGCCTGCCCAGAGGGGTTTATGGAACTTTCCTTCCCAAATTTCCTTTCTCTAGAGATAAATGATCTCAATAAGGGGAAAGAGTTGGCCAAGATGGTGAAGAGGGTAAAAAACCTGAGGCAACTTTGTTGATTCAGAGTTTGTTGGAGGAGGCCCAAAATTCCTCATAGACAGGATGTTGTCAGAGGAATAGGCAAGACACTGCCAGAGGAATCCTATATTGGACCCTATGTGGTCATTGGAATTCTTAATCTTGTTGGTAAGTGGAATCCCATGTTAGATCTGGTAAGGTCTCTACCAAAGAAACTATCTGGATGTGAAAATGACTCCATCTGGTTGTGAAAACTAGTTCCCATGGGTTGGGAAGATCATTCCTTTGTGATTATGGTTCTTATAGGAGAACACATTAATTAATAAGTCATATGTGTGTTAAAAATGAATTTTATCTATAGCTGTGTAAAATATGTTATGAAAATTTAACACCAAAGGAGTGTAGTACTCAGTAAGGAGTTATTGGAATTTTAGTTCCTTTATTGTATTACCAATATTGTGAACGTCTTAGTAGGGGCTAAGACAATTTTCACTTGGTGCAATTATTGACTATTTTGATGATTAGAGAGCTAGGTGCTCTTTGGGTACTTTTAGAAGAACTATGTGGATGTGTTTAGTGGGAGTTAAGACAATGTGCATACACAATGTGCATGCAGTGCATTGATTTATCATTTTGATTATTAGAGTGTTAGTGCTCTCTAAGTACTTGTAAAAGTATTGTGATTTAAATATCACCTCACATTACATAATTGACTGATAGTTAAAATTGTTTCATTTGATTAAAAATGTTGTGACTAATGTGATTGAATTTTTTAGTCATACATTACATGTTACTTACCATGGAGTGTTGATGGGTCATCCAATCACTATTGAAATGCTTGCGTAAAAGAGGCCATGACTTGTAAGAGTAACTGGTAAGTAACAATAAGTTGGTATAGAGATTTTGTTTTGTTTCTATATAATTGAATAGTGGCGAAGTTATGGAAAGTACAAATTGCTTAGTTTTCTAGTTATAAATTCTTATGACTATAGATCAGCATTATTTCTTTTGCATATTGGTATTCGTTGGAAATGGAATCCTTCATTTTGAAGGGAAAGGATCTCGTTTTCAGTTGTTTGGATTCTTATATAATGAGTATCAATTAAGTCCCAGTGATAGATGAACATCGGGGATGGTGTTCTCTTTAAGGAGGGAATTATGTAACATCCCTATCGAAACACATATAATTACATAATATTATTATTTAACTTGTCGACATATGGAATCAAGTAGTTATGGAAGGAATTGTAACTACCATTGTTAGTTCCAAGAAAATGATGGGGAGACAGTGGAAGGGTTCAGTTCTTTTCCTTTGAGTAGATGGAGGTATTTTCTTTTGGGTCGTAGGTTTGTGCATGCGTGAGTTTGGTGCATGTGTTTTAGAGAGGCTGAAGCTTGTCTTATCTATGCATTTGGAAAACAACTTCTTTCACATATCAGTAGCAGGACTTAGTGTGGAAATAGATGCCGTGGAGACACATTGATCGACAAGGATGGTGGAAATTACCTAAATTGGAGAATGTTGCAATTATTATTTTCATTTTTTCCTTAATAGTCTTCGCACGGTGGTTTTCTCTAGTCTACAAGAGATTATCTAGATATATTTTGACTAGAGATAAGTAACTACATTATTTTTACTAAGAAGAATAAGTTGTTTTTGAGATTTTGGAAAATATCATGTTGTTGTGTTTAGTGATATATATGTCATTCTTGAATGGAAAGATTAAGAAATTATGATAGATTTCTGCATATATATATATATATATATATATATATATATATATATATATATATATATATATATATATATATATATATATATATATATATATATATATATATATATATAGTAAAAAGAGAATATATTACAACATGTAGATAAAGATTGATTTTTATATATTTTTCTTGGTAAAGAAAATATAATATTGTAGTAGATAAAGATTGTTATTACTATATATAGAAAAAGATTCTTATTATAAATATATTTGCAGCATTAAAAGATCACTAATATTTCCTCTATTTATATAACAATGCAAATGCGTTAACAATGCAAATGCCTTTTATGTAAGAAAAGATAGGATGCATGCTCTTTTCTTATCCAAGTTATTTTCTTGGAAGTGAATATAGATTAAAGAGGGTAACTTGTGAAATAATTTCATGGGTGGTGAAAAATAAAAGAGAAAAGTTAATTGAATTGTTTTCTTGGAAAGTGAGATTTCCTTTTGAAACATGTAGTTTTAATAACTACCTTATGTGTTTATAAGACATAATTATTTGTTGAAGAAAAGATAAGTTAATTGTGTTAGTTGCTTTGCAAGGGTTTGGAAAGGTTACATCTTTTGATGGGTAAGAAGATAAACAACTTTTGTGTTGTAAATTGGATAGTTTGATTTAATTGCATGGTTTATTGCACAAAAAGTTAAAATTATTATTATCTTAGTTCTCATGCTGAAAGGAAAGGTTGATTATGACACTTTCATGAAAACAAATGCATGAGAACTTATACATACAAAAGAGAAATATCTGTTTTGGAAAATAACTATGTGAAAAGAACAGATATGTAGAACAATAGAAACAATAGTTGATTACATGTATGGAGATATAACTATTGTGTTAGATATTTTAAAGAGAAATATGGATTTTTGTGCCGAAAATAATAAGTACTATGGAAAGTAAAACAAGTAGTTACTTGGAATAAATGTATTAGATTTCCTTTGTAAAATACATATATCCACATGCAAGAAAAAATGATTAACACATTAGTTATTGATTAGATCAATGCATGTCTTTGTGCATACAATAGAGTTTGTAAATAGCTCTATTTTGGAAAATATGCTTTTCGAAAAGGGACTTGCATTTGCTTGCATAATGATGATGTCTATCATGTTAGCCTTCCCTTAGAAGGGGGCATGCATTTTTATAATATCTATTGTATTGGAAAGATTGCTTAATTACATGCACAAAGAAAAGCTAAGGGTACACCTCTCTTTGAATACGCTTTTACCTAATTATATGCACAAAAAGAAAAGATACTTTGTTCATATCCTTTAAATGAAATTAATTATTGCAGTGGTTCCCTTGGATATAAACATTTGGTGGTGTGAGAATGATCATAGTAACGTGGTAATTATTTTGACATGCTTGATAATTATCTTTTTAAACATGTACAATGTTGTTAGAAGAAGCATATTTTGAAATTTTATTTACATCTCAAGTATGCACATGAATAGATGTTAAAGGATCGCTTTTAAAGGCTAATTTTTGATTGACTACTACTCTATCTAATCATGCTACCAAAGCTTGTTGATGACAATAATGATAGGAAATGATGGTTGTTTGTGCCAAAGAGAAATTATGTTTAACATTGTGGTAGCTAAACAACTAACGGTCCATGCTCATGAGTACGAGTTGCCAGAAGGTACATTGATGGAGCAATCATGCCACAAGGATGTAAATAGTGGTGATATGTAAGTAAATGGTTTCATGACATTTGTAATAGCTTTTAGCTAGGTATGTGGTATTTTAATGATATTTCATTGTAATATTTTATAACAATGGATAAGGGATGGAATCCCTTATAAGCCATTGAGTGAGGGGTGAACACCCTCATGAATGTTTAATAATAAAATTAAATGTTTGTTGCTTTTCACCCTATGGGTTTTCAAGGGTATATCGATGTTCAATGATGTGATTGATTATTGTGTGAGTTTGATGATGTTAATTCCTTATCTGATGTGATAATCATAATACAAAGTATGTGATTAACTAATCTAGTTAAGGGATTCATGAAATGGATGCAAGGTTCATCAGGCAATTTATATTAATATACTACAAAAGAACTATTACATTTATTATTAATGGTTATGCAACTTACTATCTTCTATTGAAAGTTAATTTATGTACTAATGAACTCTATCTAATGGTTAATGAGGAATGTGGAGTAGTGTGAGGTTATAGGGTATGTTACAAGTGGTATCATAGCTAAAGGTTGGAACACTCGCGCTTTTGGGAATTTTTAAGCAGAAAGGAAATCAAGGTATGCTACTAGTGAGCATCAAATAAGGTATGAGTCTAACAATATACATATTTATTTATGCAGTACACTACTTTTGACATGATATGTGTGGTTCATGTTTATAACTGCATTGAATAGTAAGTAATAATTTTTGCTACAAAACTATGTTCACGAAATTTGAATCCTAACGAGGATAAAAAAAATTAAAACCTTTGTCATAGTTATGAACAATCTTGAGCACTCACTAAGGAAAGTGACAATTAAATAACAACATTTTCAAATGTGGAAATATTAATGATACATTTAATTAACATGAATGGCGTTACAATGCACTACTTTTAATTAGTGAATGCATGAATGTAAATATGGGGAACATCCTTGAATAGGACGACAGATTGTTTTAAAAGGACAATGGAAGAACTCCTTTAGATATTGAAAACAAACAATGAGTCAAGTAGTGAGACTTGATTGTAATCAGGGAAAATTTTAAGAACCCCCCCTAAATTTATAAATATAATAAATGGGCAAATCTCCATGGTATATAGGAAAAATGGAAGGCAATTTTATCAATAATATAATATGTATATATAAGTTTTTGGGGAATCTCTCACCAGGCATGGCGAATATTTTACTCAATTATAAAATCTTGTAAGATCTTGGCGAGTCTTTCATTAAATAATAAAACTTTGTAAAGTCCTAGTGAATCTTAGCATAGGCTACACGTTGGTTTAATTCCCCCATTTAAATAGGCTACATTCCAGGCGAATACCATGGGTCAATACCATGTGCCATTTTTATTTTTATTAATTCTAATATTAGGGTTAATAATGGTTTTTTGCATGGTATTAATAACAATCTAGTCCATGGTATTTTGGCCATAGGTTTCACCTAAATAGAACCCATTTTTTGAGTGTTCGTAAATATAAGGTGACTTATGGAGTAAATATAAAAAAATGTTTTATTTGTTTACCATACCTCTCGTTTATTAATTTACCATACCTCTTTTACAAATATGGTATTTGGCCCATAGGATTCACTTAAATAAAACCTCTTTCTTGAGCCTTCATAAATAGAACGAGGGTTATGGACTAAATATAAAAAGAGCTTTTATTTATTTACGATACGTCTAGTTTATTTATATTTTTATTTATTTACCATACCTCCACTTTACTTATATTTTTATTTGTTTACACCCTTACATGTATATAAGGTGACTTATAGAGTAAATATAAAAAATGTTTTATTTATTTACCATACCTCTCATTTATTTATATTTTTATTAATTTACCATACCTCTTTTATAAATATGGTATTTGACCCATAGGAGTCACATAAATAAAACCTGTTCTTGAAAATGGGCGAATGGATTCACTTAAATAAAACCTATTCTTGAAAATGGGCGAATGGAAGGTTGTAAGTCCTAATTTCAAGGGCTAAATTTACCTTTTTTACCCTCTCCCTTAAAATAAGGTGGGCTATTTGAGGTGATTTGTAAAAATGTACTATGATACAAAATATTCGCCCACTAAAAATTTAAAACCCCTTAATTTCGCCAAAGGGCGAACATTCGCCCCTAAAATTATCCTTGATTGTAATAACTAATTGTTGATTATGTTTTGCCATGCCTGCATTAAGATGGCTGGTAGTTGTGATTTGTTAGTGTTGCATGACTAACTAATAAAAATTATATGCATGAATTAATTTTGATTTAAAGTTATTAAAATTCGTAAACAAGTGATTATGGTAGCTACTTCATGTATTAGATTATTAATGACAGTACATTATGGAAATTGGAAATGATTTAGAATGCGAATACTTTTTAAATGATGCATATTTATGACTAACATTGTTGATGGGATTAAGTAGTGGTAGCTTAATGGCCACAAGAAAACCTGTCAAGGTAAAATCACATTGCAATCGTAAATGAGAAAGTATAATGTTATATGATATGCATGATTGTGTTACTTGGAAAATTAGAATGAATACGACATGTATGTTTCTTGTCAATCTAGATATTGTGGACCCATGTTGATGGTTAAGTATAAATCCATGGTGTACATGAATGTTTGTTTTGTTAATGCTAATGTGCATATTGTTCATTATGTAAGTTATAATGGAAAAGAGTGCTAAAAGATAAATTTAACATGCCAGACAATTGTCGACAATTGTGAAAGGCCACAAGGCCTTCGGTTGATGGCGGTTGCTTGCCTGGATTTCCTCTCCCTAGAGATAAATGATCTCAGTAAGGGAAAAGAGTTGGCCAACGTGGTGAAGAGGGTAAAAACCTTGAAGAAACTCTGTTGATTTGGAGTCTGATGGAGGAGGCCCAAAATTCTTCATAGATGGGATGCTGTCAGAGGAGTAGGCGGGACACTACCAGAGGAATTCTATATTGGACCCTATGTCGTCATTGGAATTCTTGAGCTGGTTCACCAGTGGAATTCCATGTTAGACCTGGTAAGGTCTCTGTTAAAGAAACTGTTTGGATGTGAAAATGACTCCATCTAGTTGTGGAAACCAGTTCCCATGGGTTGGAAAGATCATTCATTTGCCATTATGGTTCTCATAGGAGAACACATTAATTAATTAGTTATATGTGTGTTAAAAATGAATTTTATACATAGTTGTGTAAAATATGTTATGCAAATTTAACAACAATGGAGATTAGTGCTCAGTAAGGAGTTATTGGAATTTTAGTTCCTTTATTGTATTACCAATCTTAGGAACGTGTTAGTAGGGGCTAAGACAAATTTCACTTGGTGCATTTATTGGCTATTTTGATGATTAGAGAGATAGGTTCTCTTTCGGTACTTTTAGAAGTACTATGTGGATGTGTTTAGTGGGAGTTAAGACAATGTGCATGTGGTGCACTGATTTATCATTTTGATGATTAGAGTGTTAGTGCTCTCTAAGTACTTGTAAAAGTACTGTGATTTAAATATCACCTGACATTGCATAATTGATTTATAGTTAAAATTATTTCATTTGATTAAAAATGTTGTGACTAATGTGATTGAATTTGTTAGTCATACATTACAGGTTACTTACCATGGAGTGTTGATGGGTCGTCCAATCACTATTGAAATTCTAGCATAAAAGAGGCCATGACTTGTAAGTGTTTTTGGTAAGCAACGGTAACTTGGTATAGTGGTGAAGTTATGGAAAGTACAAATTGCTTAGTTTTGTAGTTATAAATGCTTATGACTATAGATCGCCATTATTTCTTTTGCTTGTTGGCATTGGTTGGAAATGGAATCCTTCATTTTGAAGGAAAGGATCTCATTTTCAGTTGTTTGGATTCTTATATAATGAGTATCAATTAATTCCCAGTGATAGATGAACATTGGGGATCATATTCGCTTTGTGGGGGGGGAGTATGTAACATATCTATCGAAACGCGTGTAATTACATAATATTATTACTTAACTTGTTGACATCTGGAATCAAGTAGTTATGGAACAAGGTGTAACTACCATTTTCAGTTCCAAGAAAATGATGGAGAGTGGGTGGAAGGGTTTGGTTCTTTTCCTTCGAGTAGATGGAGTTCCTTTTTTGGGTCGTAGGTTTGCGCATGTGTGAATTTGGCACATGCATTTTAGAGAGGCTGAAGCTTGTCTTATCTATGCATTTTGACAAAATCTTCTTTCTCATATCAGTAGTAGGATTTAGTGTGGACATGGATGCCGTGGAGACACCACGATCGACAAGGATGGTGGAAAGTACCCGAATTGGAGAATGTTACAATTATTATTTGCATTTTTTACTTAATACTCTTGCATGGTTCTTTTATCTAGTCTACAAGAGATTATCTAGATATATTTTGATTAGAGATAAGTAACTGCATTTTTTTTTACTCAGAAGAATAAGTTGTTTTTGATATTTTGGAAAATATCATGCTATTGTGTTTAGTGATATATATGTCATTCTTGCATGGAAATGTTAAAAAAATATGATAGATTTCTGAATATATATATATATATATATATATATATATATATATATATATATATATATATATATCTGTGTGTGTGTTTGTGTGTTTGTGTGTGTGTGTGTGTAGTAGAAAGAGAATATATTACTGCATGTAGATAAAGATTGTTATTACTATATATAGAAAAAGATTGTTATTATAAATATATTTGCAGCATTAAAAGATGAGTAATATTTCTTGTATTTATATAACAATGCAAATGCCTTAACAATACAAATTCCTTTTATGTGAGAAAAGATAGGATGCATGCTCTTTTCTTATCCAAGTTATTTTCTTGGAAGTGAATATAGATTAAAGAGGGTAACTTGTGAAATAATTTCATGGGTGGTGAAAAATAAAAGAGAAAAGTTAATTGAATTGTTTTCTTGGAAAGTGAGATTTCCTTTTGAAACGTGTAGTTTTAATAACTACCTTATGTGTTTATAAGAGATAATTATTTGTTGAACAAAAGATAAGTTAATTGCGTTAATTCCTTCACAAGTGTCTGGAAAAGTTACATCTTTTGATGGGTAAAAGGATAAATGACTTTTGTGTTGTAAATTGGATAGTTTGATTTAATTGCATGGTTTATTGCATAAAAAGTTAACATTATTATTATCTTAGTTCTTATGTCTAAAGGAATGTTTGATTATGATACTTTCATGAAAACAAATGCATGAGAACTTATACATAGAAAAGAGAAATATCAGTTTTGGAAAATAACTATGTGAAAAGAACACATATGCAGAAGAATAGAAACAATAGTTGATTACATGTATGGAGATATAACTATTGTGTTAGATATTTTAAAGAGAAACATTGATTTGTAGAACTATTGAGTTAGATCTTTTAAAGAGAATTATGGATTTGTGTGCTGAAAAGAATAAGTGTTATGGAAAGTAAAACAAGTAGTTACTTCAAATAAATGTACTAGAGTTCCTTTGTAAAATAGATATATCTGCATGCAAGAAATAATGATTAACACATTATTCCTTGTTTAGATCAATGAATGTCTTTGTGCATACAATAGAGTTTATAAATAGCTCTATCTTGGAAAATATGCTTTTCGTAAAGGGACTTGCATTTGCTTGCATGATGATGATGTCTATCATGTTAGCCTTCTCTTAGAAGGGGGAATGCCTTTTTATAATATCTATTGTATTGGAAATATTACTTAGTTACATGCACAAATAAAATCTAAGGGGTTAGCTCTCTTTGAATACGCTTTTATCTAATTACATGCATGGAAAGCAAAGATAAGTTGTTAGTATCCTTTAAATGAAATGAATGGTTGCAGTGGTTTCCTTGGATATGAAAATGTGGTGGTGTGAGAATGATCATAGTAACGTGGTAATTATTTTGACATGCTTGATAATTATCTTTCTAAACATGTACAATGTTGTTAGAAGAAGCATGTTGTGATGTTTTATTTACATCTCATGTATGCACATGAATAGATGTTAAATGATCACTTTTAAAGGCTAATTGTTGATTGACTACTACTCTATCTAATCATGCTACCAAAGCCTGTTGATGACAACAATGACACGAAACAATGATTGTTTGTGCCAAAGACAAATTATGTTTAACATTGTGGTAGATAAGGAACTAACAGTCCATGCTCATCAGTATGAGCTGCAGGAAGGTACACTAATGGAGCAATCATGCCACGATGATGTAGAGAGTGGTGATATGTAGGTAAATGGTTTCATTACAATTGTAATAGCTTTTAGCTAGGTATGTAGTATTTTAATGATATTTCATTATAATATTTTATAACAATGGATAAGGGAAGGAATCCCTTATAAGCCATTGAGTGAGGGGTGAACACCCTCATGAGCATTTAATAATAAAATTAAACATTTGTTGGTTTTCACCCTATGGGGTTTTGAGCGTATATCAATGTTCAATGATGTGATTGATTATTGTGTAAATTTGATGATGTCTTATCTAATGTGATAATCATAATGTCAAGTATGTGATTAATTAGTATAGTTAAGGGAATCATGAAATGGAGGCAAGGTTCATCAAACAATTTTTATTAATATACTACAAGAAAACTACATCAGTGATTATTAATAGTTATGAAACCTATTGTCTTCTATTGAAAGATACTTTACGTACTAATGAAAATTCTATCTAATGGTTAATGAGGAATGCAGAGTAGTGATTTGGATAATTAATTATGGGTAATTTGTGTAAAAAAATTATAACTCCTTGCATTTTCATGCGAGGTTAACAGGGTATGTTACAGGTGGTATCATAGCTAAAGGTTGCAGCACTTGCACCTTTGGGATTTTTTAAGAAGAAAGGAAATCAAGGTATGCTACTAGTGAGAATCAACTAAGGTATGAGTTTAACAATATACATATTTTTTTATACAGTACACTACTTTTTTCATGATATGTGTGATTCATGTTTATAACTACATTGAATAGTAAGTAATAAAGTCTACTACAAAACTATGTTCCTGACATTTTTAATCCTGATGAGCATAAAAGACAATAAAACCTTTGTCACACTTGTGAACAATCTTGAACACTCACGAGGGAAAGTGATAGTTAAATACCAACTTTTGCAAATGTGGAAATAATAATGATACATTCAATGAACATGAATGAAGTTACAATGTACTACTTCTAACGAGTGAATGAATGAATGTAAATATTGGGAAACTCCTTGAATGGGATGACAGAGTGTTTTAAAAGGACATTGGAAGAACCCCTACAAATATTGAAAATAAACAATGAGTCAAGTAGTGAGACTTAATTACAATAACTAATTCTTGATTACGTTTTTCCATGGTTGCATTAAGATGGTTGGTAGTTTTAATTGGTTAGTGTTGCATGACTAACTAATAAAAATTATATGCATGAATTGAATTTGGTTTAAGCTTATTACAATCCGTAAACAAGTGATTATGGTAGTTACTTCATGTATTAGTTCGTTAATGACAGTACACTATGGAAATTGGAAATGATTTAAAATTTGAATACTTTTTAAATGATGCATATTTATGACTAACGTTATTGATGGGATTAATTAGTGGTGGCTTAATGGCCACAAGAAAACCTATCAAGGTAAAATCACATTGCAACTATAAATGAGAAAGTATAATGTTATTGCAACTGTAAATGAGAAAATATAATGTTATATGATATGCATGATTGTGTTACTTGGAAAATCAAAATGAATATGACATGTATGTTTCCTGTCAATCTAGATATTGTGGACCCATGTTGAGGGTTAAGTATAAATCCATGGTGTACATGAATGTTTCTTTTGTTAATGCTAATGTGCATATGGTTGATTATGTAAAGTATTCTAGAAAAGAGTGCTAGAAGATAAATCTAACATGCCAGATAGTTATCGACAATTTTGAAATGCCATAAGGCCTTGGGTTGATGGCGGTTGCCTGCTCGGAGGGTTTGATGGAACTTGCCTACCTGGATTTCCTCTCCGTAGAGATAAATGATCTCAGTAAGAGAAAATAGTTGGCCAAGATGTTGAAGAGGTTAAAAATCTTGAGAAATCTTTGTTGATATGGAGCCTGTTCGAGAGGCGCAAAATTCCTCATAAATGGGACGTTGTTAGAGGAATATGCAGGATGCTGCTAGAGGAATCCTATATTGGAGCTTATGTGGTCATTTGAATTATTGAGCTAGTTGGCCAGTGGAATTACATGTTAGACCTGGTAAGTTCTGTGTCAAAGAAACTGTCTGGATGTGAAAATGACTCCATCTGGTTGGGAAGATCATTCATTTTCCATTATGGTTCTCGTAGGAGAACACATTAATTAATTAGTTATATGTGCATAAAAAATGAATTTTATACATAGTTGTGCAAAATATGTTATGCAAATTTAACACCAAAGGAGGTTAGTATTCAGGAAGGGGTTATTGAAATTTTAGTTCCTTTACTGTATTACCAGTCTTTTGAATGTCTTAGTAGGGGCTAAGACAATCTTCAGTTGGTGTAGTTATTGACTATTTTGATGATTAGAGAGCTAGGTGCTCTTTGGGTACTTTTATAAGTACTATGTGGATGTGTTTAGTGGGAGTTAAGACAATGTGTATAGACAATGTGCATGCAGTGCACTGATTTATCATTTTCATGATTAGAGTGCTAGTGGTCTCTAAGTACTTGTCAAAGTACTGTGATTTATCACTTTGCATTGCATAATTGATTGATAGTTAAAATTGTTTCATTTGATTAAAAATGTCGTGACTAATGTGATTTAATTTATTTGTTATACATTAAAGGTTACTTACCATGGAGTGTTGATGGGTCATCCAATCACTATTGAAATGCTTGTGTAAAAGAGGCCATGACTTGTAAGAGTAATTGGTAAGTAATGGTAAGTTGGTATAGAGATTTTTTTTTTGTTTATATATAATTGAATAGTGGCGAAGTTACGGAAAGTAAAAATTGCCTAGTTTTGTAGTTATAAATGCTTATGACTATAGATCAACATTATTTATTTTGCATATTGGTATTCGTTGGAAATGGAATCCTTCATTTTGAAGTGAAAGGATCTCGTTTTCAGTTGTTTGGATTCTTATATAAAGAGTATCAATTAAGTCCCAGTGATAGATGAACACCGGGGATGGTGTTCTCTTTAAGGGGGGAAGTATGTAATATCCCTATCGAAACTCATGTAATTACATAATATTATTATTTAACTCGTTGACATCTGGAATCAAGTAGTTATGGAATGAATTGTAACTACCATTGTCAGTTCCAAGAAAATGATCGAGAGCGGGTGGAAGGGTTCGACTCTTTTCCTTCGAGCGGATGGAGGTCTTTTTTCTGGGTTGTAGGTTTTCGCATGCATGAGTTTGGTGCATGCATTTTAGAGAGGTTGAAGCTTGTCTTATCTATGCATTTGGACAACAACTTCTCTCTGATATCGGTAGCAAGACTTAGTGTGGACATGGATGCTTTGGAGACACCACGATCGACAAGGATGGTGGCAAGTACCCGAATTGGAGAATGTTGTGATTATTATTTTCATTTTTTCCTTAATACTCTTCACACAGTGCTTTTCTCTGGTCTACAAGAGATTATCCAGATATATTTTGACTAGAGATAAGTAACTGCATTCTTTTTACTGAGAAGAATAAGTTATTTTTTAGATTTTGGAAAATATCATGTTGTTGTGTTTAGTGATATATATGTCATTCTTGCATGGAAATATTAAGAAATTATGATATATTTCTGAATATATATATATCTATCTATATATATATATATATATATATCTATATATATATATATATATATATATATATAGATATATATATAGATAGATAGATAGATAGATAGTAAAAAGAGAATATATTACTGCATGTAGATAAAGATTTATTATTATATATTTTTCTTGGTAGAGAAAAATATATTACCACATGTAGATAAAGATTGTTATTACTATATAGAGAAAAATATTGTTATTATAAATATATTTGCAGCATTAAAAGGTGAGTAATATTTCTTATCTTTATATAACAATGCAAATGGCTTAACAATCAAAATTCCTTTTATGTAGGAAAATATAGGATACATGGTCTTTTCTTATCCAAGTTATTTTCTTGGAAGTGAATATAGATTAAAGAGCGTAACTTGTGAAATAATTTTATGGGTGGTGAAAAATAAAAGGGAAAAGTTAATTGAATTGTTTTCTTGGGAAAGGAGATTTACTTTTGAAACGTGTAGTTTTAATAACTACCTTATGTGTTTATAAGACATAATTGTTTGTTGAAGAAAAGATAAGTTAATTACGTTAATTTATTTGCAAGGGTTTGGAAAAGTTACATCTTTTGATGGGTAGAAAGATAAATGACTTTTGTGTTGTAAATTGGATAGTTTGATTTAATTGCATGGTTTATTGCATAAAAATTTAACATTATTATTATCTTAGTTCTTATGCCTAAAGGAAAGGTTGATTATGATACTTTCATGAAAAAATGCATGAAAACTTATACATACAAAAGAGAAATATCGGTTTTGGGAAATAACTATGAGAAAAGAACACATATACAGAAGCATAGAAACAATAGTTGATTACATGTTGTGAGATATAACTATTGTGTTAGATATTTTAAATAGAAGCATGGATTTGTAGAACTATTGCGTTAGATCTTTTAAAGAGAAATATGGATTTGTGTGCCGAAAAGAATAAGTATTATGGAAAGTAAAACAAGTAGTTACTTGGAATAAATGTACTAGAGTTCCTTTGTAAAATACATATATCTGCATGCAAGAAATAATGATTAACACATTAGTTCTTTTTTAGATCAATGCATGTCTTTGTGCATACAATAGAGTTTGTAAATATCTCTATCTTGGAAAATATGTTTTTCAAAAAGGGACTTGCATTTTCGTGCATGATGATGATGTCTATCATGTTAACCTTCCCTTAGAAGGGCGCATGTTTTTTTAAATATCTATTGTACTGGAAAGATTAGTTAGTTACATGCACAAAGAAAAGCTAAGGGGCTAGGTCTCTTTGAATACGCTTTTATCTAATTACATGCACAAAAAGCAGAGATAAGTTGTTAGTATCCTTTAAATGAAATGAATGGTTGCAGTGGTTTCCTTGGATATGAACATGTGGTGGTGTGAGAATGGTCATAGTAACGTGGTAATTATTTTGACATGCTTGATAATTATCTTTCTAAACATGTACAATGTTGTTAGAAGAAGCATGTTGTGATGTTTTATTTACATCTCATGTATGCACATGAATAGATGTTAAAGGATCACTTTTAAAGGCTAATTATTGATTGACTACTACTCTATCTAATCATGTTACAAAGCTTGTTGATGACAACAATGACAAGAAACGATGGCTTATTGTGCCAAAGTCAATTATGTTTAACATTGTGGTAGATAAAGAACTAACGGTCCATGCTCATGGGTACCAGTTGTAGGAAGGTACATTGATGGAGAAATCATGCCACAAGGATGTAGAGAGTGGTGATATGTAGGTAAATGGTTTCATGACAATTGTAATAGCTTTTAGCTAGGGATGTGGTATTTTAATGATATTTCATTGTAATATTTTGTAACAATGGATAAGCAATGGAATCGCTTCTAAGCCATTGAGTGAGGGGTGGACACCCTCACGAGAATTTAATAATAAGATGAAATGTTTGTTGGTTTTAACCCTACGGGATTTTTAGGGTATGTCGATGTTCAATGATGTGATTGATTATTGTGTGAGCTTGATGACGTTGATTCCTTATCTGATGTGATAATCATAATGTCAAGTATGTGATTAATTAATTTGGTTAAGAGAATCATGAAATGGATGCAAGTTTCATCAGATAATTTATATTGATATACTACAACATAACTACAACAATGATTATTAATCGTTATGCAACTTACTGTCTTCTATTGAAAGTTAATTTATGAACTAATGAACATTCTATCTAATGGTTAATGGGGAATGTGGAGTAGTGATTTGTATAATTACCTGAGGGTAATTTGTGTAAAAAAATTCTAACTCCCTGCTTTTTCATGTGAGTTTACCAGGGTATGTTACAACCGCCTTAAGCACACTGACAACCATCGTGCTTGCCTAGTCAACTCTTGTAGGTTGTGGTTTTGTTTGCAAGTGGATTGACTAAAGTTCTGAGTAGTGGTACAACGTTGACCATTTTGCAACACAATAGAGAGTTAAAGAACTGAATGAATTTTAGTAAATATGTATGGGAAAACATTCACTTCGCGAGTGTTATCTACACTCCACAACACTTGCAAGTTCATAAAATCATTTATTAGGTAAATTCGTCCATACTAAGTATTAATGTTCTGATCTGCCATGAATTAAGGAGTCAAAGTTGTATGTTTTGATAAATATGAATGTAAAAGTCATTTGTAAGGTTTAGGGAGAGAGACGGTGAAAATATGTGAGGTAGTGAAGATAAAATAATGGAGCAATTGGTGGTGGGCATGCAAAAACAAGTCTTACAAAAGTTACTCTTTTTGTGTCTTTACTTGGAGCGGGAGCCTCCAATTTATCATGCAAATGTATTTACATATGTTTTATAATATAATACAAAGTTTGGTTTGTTGTGGTATGTCCTTAAACCTTCATGAGTAGATTTACCGCAACCACATAGTTTTACTCTGTTTTGTTGTGAGCTTTTTATGTGTTTTATTTAAGCCTCTCTCCAGCTATGATTTTCTTTCCACAACTATTTTTGAGTGAAAATCCTCTCCTTTGCTTGTGTAAATTGTTTTCTAACATGGTATCAAAGTCGGTTAAACTTTGTTAGGGTAAAAACAATTGTTTTTACTAGCAATAAAAATTGTGAAACTCCTCTCCTCTTCCCCTGTAATTTTTTTTCTAACATGGTATCAGAGCTGGTTAAACTTTGTTAGTGTAAAAACAATTGTTTTTACTAGCAATAAAAATTGTGAAACTCCTCTCCTCTACCCCTGTAATTTTTTTCTAACATGGTATCAAAGTCAGTTAAACTTTGTTAGTGTAAAAACAAATGTTTTTACTAGCAATAAAAATTGTGAAACTCCTCCCTTTTGCCCCTGTAAATTTTTTTCTAACATGGTATCAGAGTCGGTTAAACTTTGGTAGTGTAAAAACAATTGATTTTTCTAGCAATAAAAATTGTTTTGAGGGCAAATTTTTTGAAGTGCATTTACTAGAACGTAGAAAGGTTTTTTTTTTCGCTCAGAAATGGAAACATCAAGCACAAGCTTGACTAATCCTCATAAACCTCATTTTAATGGTAAAAATTAGGATTATTGGGATATTACAATGAAGACCCTGTTTTCTTCTCAAGACATTTTGGATTTGGTGGAGAATGGTTTTCATGAACCAGGGGATGCAACAACATACAGTGTCTTGTCTCAAGCAGAAATAGATTTGTTGAGGGACAACAAGAAAAGGATGAAAAATCCCTCCTCTACATTTTTCAAGGAGTTCAAGAAAGTTTCCCAAGGGTTGCAGTAGCAACGAAGTCCAAGCAAGCATGGGACACCGTCGAAGCAACCTACCAAGGCATGGAGAAAGTGAATACAACAAAGATACAAATTCTAAGAAGAGATATTGAGACACTTTGTATGAAAGAGTCTAAGGATGTAGAATCATTTTTTACACAAATAATTGGACTGGTTACTCAAATCATGTCTCATGGTGAGACACTTGTGGAAAGTAGAATAGTTGAGAAAGTTTTGAGATGTTTTCTAGTATGGTTTGATGCCATTGTTGTGGCCATGGAAGAGAGAAACGATCTCTCATAGTTCTCAGTGGATGAGCTTCATGCATCACTGATTTCTCATGAACATAGACTGAATAGAGAAACAAGCTCCTCATTGGAGCATGCCTTCAAGACACAAGTTTAATTTGGTCAAGGTCGAGGTAGAGGAAGATCATATGCTAGAGGAAGATGAAGAAGCCCACACAGAGGTGGAAGAAGCAACCCTTCAAGTTCAAGTGGAAGAGGCAACAATCAAAATCTAAGTCATGGGCCAAGCCAAAATCAAACACAAGGTTAGAGGTATGATAAATCTCAACTCCAATGTCATTATTGTAAGAAGTATGGTCATTATGGAAATGCATGCAGGAAGAAGCATTATGACATTAGTTACAAATCAAGTGTAAATTTCATAAAGGAAATCCAGAACCATGATAGCATGTTTTTAGCTTGTAATGTAGCACAGGAAAAACAAAGTGATGTATGGTATCTAGATTTAGGGTGCAACAATCACATGTTAGGGAACATAGAAATGCTTTCCAATCTAGTTGAAAGGGTGAAATCTGAAGTAACATTAGCGACTAATAGAAAAGTCTCTGTCATGGGAAAAGGAAGAATTAATATCCTAACAAAGAAGGGGTTGAAGAAGTACATCTCAGATGTTTACTTTGTCCCTAGTTTGAAGCATAACCCCATTAGCATTGGACAACTCATGCAAAAGGGCTACAATGTCTTATTCAAAAATGAAGATTGCACAATTTTGGATAAGCCTCCAAGTAGACAATTGATTGCAAAGGTTCAGATGGCAAACAATAGAATGTTTCCCCTAAAGATATGATCATATTTGAAGGAAGAAGGTACACAAGCACAACTATAAATGAAATCACAAGGTGATGAAACAAAAGTTGCAGCTATTACACAAGTAAACTATCAAGAAGAGGTCAAAGAGGAAATTTGGTTATGGAATTTGCGATTTGAACATCTCAAATTTGGAGGTTTGAATTTGTTGCATGGAAAAGACATGGTGAAGGGTTTGCTGCTTATAGAAAAACTAGGCATCCTATGTGAAGGATATATCTTGGGAAAGAAACATAGAGAGACATTTCCAGCAGGAAAGTCAGTAAGGGAAAATGCACCTTTTGAGATTGCCCACTCAGATTTATGTGGACCAATGCAAACACCATCAGTTGGTGGTAGCCATTATTTATTGACCTTCATAGATGACTACACAAGGAAGACATGGGTCTATCTCCTAAAATGGAAAAGTGAAGTGTTTGAGTGATTTCACCAATACAAAGCTCTTGTTGAGAAGCAAAGTGGAAACTACATCAATGTCCTTAGGACTAACAAAGGTGGCGAATACATCTTAGATGATTTTCTACGTTTTTGTAGGGAGCATGGAATTCACAAGCAATTTACAACAAGGTATACACCTCAACAAAATGATGTCACGAAAAGGAAGAATAGGACCGTTATGGAAATGGAAAGAAGTATGTTGAAGGCAAAGCATTTTCCAAATGATTATTGGCCTAAATCTATCGCTTGTGCAATGCATATGCTTAATAGGTGTCCAACCAAAAGTGTCAGGGATGTGGTTCCTGAATAGGCATGGAGTAGAAGAAATCTAGTGTCACTGACATGGGAGTCTGTGGGTGTGTGGCATATGCACATGTCCCTGATGAGTTGAGGAAGAAGTTGGACATCAAGTGGGAGAAATTCATATTTGTTGGATATAGTGATGAATCCAAGGCATACACACTCTACAATCCATCAACCAAGAAGGTCATAATCAACAAAGAATGAGAGATGTGCAATTCATAGAAGAGGAAGCATGGGATGGAATTTTAGAGAATAAAGTCAATGTCAAAGCATGTATACCACATGAGGACAAAGAGGAATTGACAACAACAAGCAATTCCTCAATAGTGACTTGCTCTACACCTATTCAAGTGCAACAAAGAAGGCAACAAGTAACACTGTCAACAAATAATAGGACAGTTTCATGCAGTCAAGCAAGTGCTTCTCCAAGCATGCCACAAAGCGCAACACCAAGTGACATGTCAAGCCCATCTTCAACAAGCACAAGAAGACCAAAATTTGCAAATTTAAATGAAATTTATGAGCAAGATGAAGTTGACAGTAATGTTGGTCTAAATTCCTTATTTGCATTATTTTTTCATGTAGATGACCCAATCCATTTTCAGAATGTAGTCAAAGAAGAAAAATAGGTTGTGACAATGGACAAACAAATAGAAGCAATAGAAAATAATGACACATCGGAGTTAGTGAACCTTCTGCAAGGAAAAGAAGTTATTGGAGTGAAGTGGGTCTATAAGACCAAGAGCAATGTCAATGGGAAGATTGAAAGGCATAGAGCGAGACTAGTTGTCAAAGGATACAAGCAACAACATAGAAGAGATTATGAGGAGACATTTGTGCCAGTCACAAGGATGGAGACAGTACGTACAGTTGTGGCGATTGTTGCACACCATAAATGGAAAGTGTATCAAATGGATGGAAAATCAATGTTCTTGAATGGAGTGATGAAAGAGGAAGTGTATGTTGTGCAACCACCTTGTTATGAGGTAGAAGGAACATAATAGAAAGTGTATGAGTTGAGGAAACCTCTTTATGGGCTGAAGCAAGCACCGCATGCATGGTATAGAAGAATAGGCGCTTATCTGTTGGATAATGGTTTCAACAAATGTGATGTTGAGTCTACTCTCTACATGATTCAAATAGAGTGATGGTAAGATTCGTATTATTGTTTTATATGTAGATGATTTGATTTTTATAGGAAGTGATGATTTCCTCATCGTTGATTTCAAAGGAGTCACGATAAGTGAGTTTGAAATCACTGACTTGGCATTGTTAAGGTATTTTTTGTGCATAGAAATGAAGAAAACAGAAAATTGTACTTTTATTTCCCAAGCAAAGTACATGGCAGACATTTTGGAGAGGTTTAATATGCAGAACAGAAAGCCCACACCAACTCCAACTGTCACAGGGTTGAAGTTGAACAAATAATATTGCAGTACAAATTTCAATCTGAAATTATACAAAAGGATGATAAGGAACTTGATGTATTTGACCACCACTAGGCCAGATATAATGTATACAGTGAGTTTCATGTTGAGGTTCATGGAGACACCCAAGGGGATGCATTGGAAAGCAACGAAAAGGATTCTAAGGTATGTTAATGGGACAAAGGAATATGGTATTTTCTACGCCGCAACAAATGATTTCAGGATGGTTTGTTACACTAACAATTATTGGGCAGGAAGTGTCGATGACAGAAAGAGCACATCAATATATGCTTTTCATTTGGGTTCTGGAGCCATTTCATGGGCCTCCAAGAAGCAATCAATAATTTCATTGTCAACAACAGAATCTAAATATGTCGTCGCAACAACAACAACGTGTCAAGTAGTTTGGATGAGAAGGATGTTGAGGGATCTTCGCCATGACCAAGAGGGAATGCCAACTATTTTCTGCGACAACACTTCCACAATTACATTGTCAAAGCATTTTTTTCTTTGATAAGAAGACTAAGCATATTGATGCTAAATATCATTTTATTAGAGAGTTGATTAGAAATGATGAAATTGTGTTGCAATACTAGAGGTCACAGGAATAATTTGTTGATATTTTCATAAAGCCATTGGCATGTGAAAGTTTTGTTTATCTCAGAGATTGTTTGGGAATTGTCAATGGCGTAAGTTGTGATTAAGGGGGAGTGTTGGAAATATTTATCCCAACCACCGCCTTAAACACATTGACAACCATCATGCTTTTCGAGTCAACTTTTGCACGTTGCAAATTTTTTTGCAGGCGGACCATTCCACAACACATCAGAGAGTTAAATCACTTAATGATTTTTTTTTAAATATGTATGGGAAAACATTCACTCCGTGACTGTTATCTACATTCCACAACACCTGCAAGTTCATAAAATCATTTATTATGTAAATTTTCCCATACTGTGTATTAATGTTTTTATATGCCATGAATTAATGAGTCAAAGTTGTATGTTTTGATAAATATTAATTTAAAATTCATTTGCAAGGTTAAACGAGAGAGGGTGAAAGTCTCTGAGGTAGTGAAGAGAAAATCATGGATCAATTTGTGGTGGGCATGTGAAAACAAGTTTTACAGAGTTTTACAGAGAGTTACTTTGCAACCCTAGTGAAGCATAAATCAGAGTAAGATTTTTTGCATTTTTAGCTGGAGAAACAACCTCCAATTTATCATGTGAATGCATTTACATATGCTTTATAATATAATCCAAAGTTTGGTTTGTTGCGATATGGCCTTAAACCTTCATGAGTAGATTTACCGCAACCACATTGTTTTACTCTCTTTTTTTGTGAGTTTTTTCTGTGTTTTATTTAAGCCTTTGTCCAGTTACGATTTTCTTGCTGCAACTCGAGATTTGACTTGCCACAACTATTTTTGAGTGAAACTCCTCTCCTCTGCCCCTTTAAATTTTTTTCTAACATTTCAGAAATTGATTGAAACCGAAAAATCCTATTCTCCCATTAAAAATCTTCAACAATATTTCTATAATGGAAAGAATGAGGACCAATCATTTTCTAGTAAAAATACCAAAGATATAAAAAAAATTAGTCCTACAAACAATGTGCAACTTGAAATATCCCCCACATCTATCCAATGTTAGGAATGTTATATTGCATCAAGCTTCGGGTATTTAGGAACTAGTGACAATAGTGAGCCTGTGTAATCTCTACATTATAAAGTGAGCCTTTGTAATCTATAGATTATAAAAAAGAGTTAGATAAAGTCGTTACTCCTCTTTCTTTTACTTGTGATGAAATCTCTATCAATGAGAACTTCAAGCTTTTGCAGTCCGCTCATGATGGGGAACCTTCAAAACTTGGATGGTCTGAAGATAATATGGTATCAGAAATCATCACCAATGAAAATAAGTTGGAGCATTCGCAGGTTGATAATGACCTGTTGATGCTTTCTAAGCTTTTAGCAGCCTCTGGAAAAGATTTGCTAAGCTATCAAGGATCTGACCTTTCCCTTAGGTTAATTCATTCGTTAAAAGAATATCAACCTCTGGGTGGTGCTGGGTTCGTTAGTCACATGAGGCTCTTAAGTACCTGATAATTTATGGACATGGACTTCGTTGTTTTATTTCTTCTAAGGAACTTCATAGAAAACACCTAATATTATCTCTATGGAACATCTTGCCTCTATCGTATCCTGGATATGGACTGCCACATGTTTCTTTTCATAATAATTTTATTCTAAAGCAGTCATGTAAAAATCACCCTTAACATCACTGCCTAGTACAAATTTAACACATAGAAAACTTCTTTCATGGTTACCCTCTTTTATCAAAGATAGGTTAGTTGCGCTTCTCATCTTTCATTCATAGTTTCCCTCTTTCTCACCTCTAACGATGAAACATGTGAAATTGAGAAGTGTTGGAATTATCTTGGCACAAAAATAATAGGTGAAGTTGTGGGCAGAAATCGTTACAAAATGCAAGATGATATTTAACACACCTCTTCTAAAAATGCAACCACAGATCAGTGCTTTCACTCCATATCCAACATGTGAATTTATTCAGCTCCCGATGATCCTCTTTTTTCACAGATTCAAATCTGATTCACCTTCCATCCTCTATATCTTTTAACAATTTCACATATACAACATACATAATGTGTGTAACATGAAACAGAGAAACAACACTATTTACAAGGATTAATCTTCTTAGCCGTGAATTAAAACTTTGATTTTTAATTTCTTCTCCAAAGATGGAGGGAAGAGGGCTTCCCTCCATATATTGTTTGTCATATAATGTTATTTAATTCATTTTAACATAATTATAAGGTTAATTTAATTAAATTAAATGTTAATTAATTTCAATTTATATAATTTAATTAATGTGTAAATTTAAATTAACTTGTAATTAGTTTAATTAATTTAATTATAATTATAATTTAATAATTTGTATATATTTAATTAATCTAATAATTATAATTAATTAAAATTTAATAATTTAATTAATAATTTGTATAGAATTGTTGGATTAGGTTTCTATGATCCATAACAAGTTTATTGAGTGAGGTTTCAGTAACAATCACATCATCATTCATTTGTCGACATGTTTTGAACCAACAAGTGTGGTTCATCGTCATGACAAGTTGAAGAACCAGATCATTGCATGTTAAATAGAGAGAGTGTAGATCATCCAATGACTATATTTGACTAGGAAATGACTTTAATAGACTAGAAAATGGCTAAGTTTGATTGGACTGGACCAAGGGATAGGGATAGGGAGAAATCAGAAAATTAATTTAAAAGTTAGTTATGAAGCCCGCTTTTGTCTCCACAAATCCTCCATTTGCAGCAATTTAAGAGATGAACAAGCATCAACCCTTGACTAGAGGAAGGTGAAAATTATGCTAGAGAGTTCTAGATGCAGAGAAAGATGATTTCGAGAAAGCTTATCCAAAACCCTCTTGATCTTGCAGATCTCACACCTCAATAATGCTAAACTAGTCTTCAGAAAGGCACAATGGTTCCTATGAGTATTAACACAATGATTAATCTAGGAAAAACCAGGATGATAGAAGAATCTCTGCATCTCTTAAGAAAAGCCAGATCTGACTTCAACTTCAAAACCTGCAAGCATGCCCATTCAAAATGATGAACCTTAGTTGCATTGACTTTCCATGCAGGGATATAATTGTTGAATTTAGGCTTTTGTGATCCATAACAAGTTCATTGAGAGAGGTTTCGGTGAAAATCACATGAACATTCATTTGTCGATGTGTTTCAAACCAACAAGTGTGGTTCATCGTCAGGACAAGTTGAAGAACCAGATCAAGGTTGTATGTTAAATAGAGAGAGAGAGCAGATCATCCAACAACTATATTTGACTAGGAAACGGCTATAATAGACTAGAAAACAACTAAGTTTGACTGGACTAGACCAAGGGATATGGACAGGGAGAAATCAGAAAATTAATTTAAAAGTTAGTTATATTATATTTGTTACTATATTTGTATTAAAGTAATTTATTATATTTACTAATTATATAGATAAATAAAAACTTATAATATTAATAGTATATGAAACATTAAAAATTAGTATTAAAAGTATAATTAATCTAGTTAGTTAATTAATGCAAAAAAAATTATTCTACCACTAGTAAAATAGATTCAAGTAATTGAAGAAGATAGTTTTTATTAACGAGTTAGTTAATTCATAAATAAATTTGTCTAATTATATTTGAAGTCATCAATATTAATACTATAATATTAATAAAAATTAATAAAAGATTATTATAACTAACTCAGCTAGTTAAATATTCAACAATTCGCTCTAAATAAAACCACTAGGAACATAGATTCAAGTCATTGAGACATAATATAGTTGTTAGTTAATTCATAATTAAATAATTTAATTATATGTAATGGGTAAATTAGTTCCCATATTCTAAATACCTTCATCCATGTTTGGGTAAAAAAAAAATTTATTTATACATTATTTTAATTTAAAAAGATTTATATTACTTATTCAAATATAACCATTCAGTGCCTTATTTCTAATCTAGAAGAGAACTAGTAAAATAAAAACCAAAATACTAAAAATTGAATAAAAACCAAAGAGAAGAGAAGGGATAAAAAGGAAAACAAATGATCCAAAAGACGAGGGGGAAAAAACCAAACAGAGAAGATCTCATTGAAAAGAACAACACAAGGGGTGGGGACGGAGGGAGGCGGGGAGGTTATGATGAAAGGGCGAGGATCCAGCAACTACTAATTTTTTAGTTGTCATCCCCATTAAAATTTCTTGGCCGTTTTTCAATTTCTATGGCCTCCCTAAACTTTCGGTGATGAAAAGGGGCAATCTTTGCAATAACACGAGCCTTCTCAATACGTATGTGATGCTTAGTCTTTTCTGTGTGTTCTTCTAGGGCAGAACACTGGGTCCTCCCATGGTTTTATGTCTGCTAAGTGCCCATGAATCCTTTGATTAATAGAGCACCTAGTCTCACCAACCTAGGGGGTCCCATAGGAACAAGGAATAACATAGACACCTTTCATTTCCTTGAGGTCAATAGGGTATTTTACCGATATAAGGGAGCTACGGATGGTGTTAAGGGGTCTGAAGATGGAGGGAACATTATGCCTCCTTAGGATTCTTGCAATCTTATCAGTGGTCCCCTGGATGAAAGGGATACAAACCCTTGACACTTGATCCTTAGGGTCTTTCTTAAACCTGGGACCTTTGTTGGATTTTAGGAAACATTTCAAACCTTGGCTTTTACTGTAACCATTATTAACAAAATGTTAAGTAGATGGGCCTTCTCTTTATCAAGCTTCTTTTCATCAAAGATTCTTAGCGCACGAGTCACAAGCGTGTTGAGGACACCCAACTTTTGAGCAAGGAAGTGATGGGAGCTTGCATGAAGATGCTGCTCAATATGAGTTTTCGTCCTAAACACTTGGTGGGAGAAAGAACCATCTTCATTCTTTGAAATGATAACATCAAGGAAAGGCAAGCATCCATCAACTACTTGCTCCATAGTGAACTTTATGAAACGAGATTGATTGTTGAGATCCAGTTCTTTCTGGCCATGAGACCAGATGACACCAATGTCGTCAAAAAATCTCTTCCACAGCTTGGGAAACAGATGGGCTGAGGCTAAAGCTCTAGATTCAAAGTCTTCCACAAAAAGGTTAGCAACAACTGGGGACAGGGGTAAGCCCATAGAAACCCTGCAGGTCTATCTGTAAAACTCACCTTCGAAGCTGAAGAATGTAGACGTGAGACAAATTTCAACCAAATGAGTGCTATTAGGATCAGTTAAGTGGTTGATGACCTCAATGGCCTCCTTGAATATTCTATTTCAATGACTTGAATCTATGTTCCTAGTGGTTTTATTTAAGGTAATTTTTTTATATTTAACTAGCTAATTTAGTTACAATAATCTTTTATTAAATTTTATTAATATTATAGTATTAATATTGATGCCTTCAAATATAATTAAATAAAGTTATTTATGAATTAACTAACTAATTAATAACAACTACATTCTTAAATGCCTTGAATCTATTTTACTAGTGGTTTTAATTAGAATAAATGTTTTTGCATTAATTAACTAACTAGATTAGTTATACTTTTAATAGACTTTTATTAATTTTTAATATTTCATATACTATTAATATTATAAGTTTTTATTTATCTATACAATTATTAAATACAATAAATTACTTTAATACAAATATAGTAACAAATATAACATAACTAACTTTTAAATTAATTTTCTGATTCCTCCCTGTCCATATCCCTTGGTCCAGTCCAGTCAAACTTAGCTATTTTCTACTCTATTATAGCCGTTTCCTAGTCAAATATAGTCGTTGGATGATCTTATCTCTCTCTATTTAACATACATCATTGATCTGGTTCTTCAACTTGTCCTGATGATGAACCACACTTGTTGGTTTGAAATGCATCGACAAATGAATGTTAATGTGATTTTCACTGAAACCTCTCCCGATGAACTTGTTATGGATCATAGAAGCCTAAATTCAACAATTATATCCTTACACTGAAATTCCATGTAGCTAAGGTTCATCATTTTGAATGGGCATGCTTGCAGGTTTCGAAGTTGAAGTCAGATCTGGCTTTTCTTAAGAGATGCAGAGATTCTTTTATCATCCTGGTTTTTCCTAGATTAATCATCGCCTTAATACTCCTAGGAACCATTGTGCCTTTCTGAAGACTAGTTTAGCATTATTGAGTTGTGAGATCTGCAAGATCAAGAGGGTTTTGGATAAGCTTTCTCGAAATCTTCTTTCTATGCATCTAGAACTCTCTAGCATAATTTTCGCCCTCCTCTAGTCAAGGGTTGATGCTCGTTCAGCTCTTAAATTGTTGCGAATGGAGGATTTGTGGAGACAGAAGTGGGCTTGAATGTTTAAGAAGTTGTTTGAAAATTCCTTTGTGCTTTGTGATCCTTTTCTCCCATGAGATAAGTTGATCCGGATCTTGAGGGGAGACCCCCAAGATCTAAAAGATTGAAATGGATCTTGGGAGGAGAGACCCCCAAGATCTAAAAACTTGCAATTTCTAGAAGAAAAATAAGGAGAATGCCCAATAAACAAAACCACAAAGAAACTTATATTTAAAATAGTAATGCTTGATAAACTAGCTAGGGCGATGGTAGCTTATCTCTGAGAAGAGATGTGGTGGCTGCATGCCTCTGAACTGTAAAGGCTACATTGTGGCGGACAATTTGTCCTTTTACAAAATGTGACTTGTTACTTATAGTATTTTTCAGTTACAATACCACGGGTCAATTCCATGGGTGAATGAATACCATGGGTGGATTTTACAATACCACGGGCAGATGCCATTTACAATACCATGGGTAAATTCCATGGGTGGATTTTACAATACCACGGGCATATGCCATTTACAATACCATGGGTAAATTCCATGGGTCAATGAATAATATGGGTGGATGAGTACCATGGGTTGATACCATTTTCCATTTGGATCATTCCTCCCTCCTTAAGAAGCAATGGTCCCCATTGCGTAAAGTTCCCTCCTGCAAAGCCTTTGTTGAATATGAAGACCCACTGAAGATAAGGGTTTTATGAGGTTAACCCAAAACCCTGATAAACGAAGATCCGGGGATAGAGATACCCTGTAATGCTTGTGACCAACTGTGATTCTGACAGTGTGCGGCCTAGAAAATGGACTTCGATGACAAGGATTTTATGCGGTTGACCCATAACCATGATGTTGGTTGTTGATGAAGTAGCAGGTGCCTACATAGCCTCGGGTGGGAGGGCACATCTCCAAATAACCCAAGCCGAATGCTGCTATGTTGAAACTGATGAATGTGAAGCAGGTGCCTACTAAAGTGGGGTGGGAGGGCACGTCTCCAATGGAAACCCACTCTGAATGCTGCTCCAGAATTAAAATGGACATAACTCGACCAATATAACTCAGAATATTTATTATAACATGTTTTTAGAAGCAGAAGGATCATTTTGCATCTTCCCATGAGCTGGAAATCCTTATCTGGATACTCTGAGATCTCAGATTCACGCTGCACCAGTTCCACCGTCACAAAAATTCTGATAAAATAGCTGATTTTTAAATCAGCGATATCTCCCACATTCGGACTCCGATTTGACCCATTTGTTTTTTGAAATTGGGTGATTTTTCGAGAGAAATCCAGATCTGGTATTTGTTTTTGTAAATTTTGTACCAAATGTTTCAAATCTGATCTGCAAAGTCACCGGCCCAAAAAAATTCCTGCAAAAAAATTAAGACTAAACTATGCATGAAACCCTCATTCCCATGGAATCGTAACCTGCTATGATTCCATTGATCTGGATCTTGAGGGGAGGCCCCCAATATCTAAAATATTGAAATGGATCTTGGGGGAAAGACCCCAAGATCTGAAAAAAATTGAAATGGATCTTGGGGGAAAGGACCCCAAGATCTGAAAACTTGAAATGCTAGAAGAAAAAGAGGAGAATGCCCAATAAACAAAACCACAAAGAAAATTTTATTTAAAATAGTAATGCTTGATAAACCAGCTAGGGCGATGGTAGCTTATCTCTGAGAAGAGATGTGGTGGCTACATGCCTCTGAACTGTAAAGGCTACATTGTGGCGGACAATCTGTCCTTTTACAAAATGTGACTTGTTACTTATAGTATTTTTCAGTTACAATACCACGGGTCAATTCCATGGGTGAATGAATACCATGGGTGGATTTTACAATACCACGGGCAGATGCCATTTACAATACCATGGGCATATGCCATTTACAATACCAAGGGTAAATTCCATGGGTCAATGAATAATATGGGTGGATGAGTACCATGGATTGATACCATTTTCCATTTGGATCATAAGTCATCCCATAACCAACTTTCAATAAGTCAACTTTCTGCTCTTCGATCGTCAGTCAATTTTCATTCGAGTGTTGACTACTCCCCTGCACACCGTGGTCTATTAGTGAGCTCGAATGGAGCAGCAGACTCCCCTGGTCTTTTCCATCCCATCGTTAGATCTTCTGTGTCTGGCTTGGATCCAGTTCCGTTGCTTCTAACCCGTGCACCTATTTATCATTCCTCTCTGCTCTATGACTCAACCCTTAACGCTATACAATCCTCCTCTTTCTCGGATCTCAGCTTCCGATTGGCCAGTCCCCAGGTAAGAGATCTGTTTCCTGTGCTATCAGTTTCTCTCCTCCTGGACTCTCCCTTCCTCATGGATCGGTTGCCCTCTGGTCATGCCAAGCTCCATTGAAAACTCGTCCCGTGGTCTCTCATCTCTTAATCCTCTGTCCCTTCCTAGCCCACCCATTGACCAACCAGAGTTCTCCCTCCGGAATCCCATTGGTTCTAGTTAGTGCAGCCACAATCCCCATATTGTGCAAGATATTAGAGTCGCTGCCAATGTCGATACTAAGCTCACATCCCCAGGCAGGCATCTGCTCCCTAGTCTTGGTCTACATTCCTTTGAGTCTGGTTCCTGTAATATTTTGGGTGGTGATCTGCATTTAGATAGGTTTAATAATAATAATAACAATATATTAATGAGTAAGAATAATAATAATGAGTCAATCTATAATAAGAGGAGCATTAGTAGTAGAAAGTATTATTTGGATGATGATGATGATGATAATAATAATAATAATAATAATAATAGTGAGTCAACCTATAATAATAGTAGTATTAGTAGTGAAAAGTATCTGAATGATAATAATAATAATAATAATAAAAACAACAATGATAAGGATGGTTATGATGATGACATTGATAATAATAATAATAATAAGCTTCCTCTTCTTTCTCACAATAATAGGGTTGTTAATCTTTCCTCATTTTCCTTTCCCCCTTCCATCTTTAGCCTCCTTGAGAAAGGTTTAAACTTTTCCCTCACCCCTAAGAAGATCCTAGTAGAAGACATTATGTGTGATGTTGAGTTTGGGATTAGAAGCTTGCCTGATAATATTAAGGACACTATTAGGCAAGACTGCACTATTGTCCTCAGGAAGGCAAAGCCCCCTAGAAGCAATATTAGCAAGGATGAGTTTGAGGCCCTCAAATCCTTGAATCACAACAAGGACATTATGGTTCTCAAAGACGACAAAAGATAGGTTTTTGTCATTATTGATAAGGGGGACTATCACTAGAAGATGTTGGATCATGTTTGTAACAGTGGCTGCTATAAAAATCTTAGCAAGAATCCCCTGAAAAAGATCTCTAGAACTGGCGCTCTTGTAATTAAAACGAGTAATCTTGTTGGTTCCTTTTGCCATAAACTTATTGAGAGTAGCCCCATCACTCTGTGGATCTATGGGCTTCCAAATATTCACAAAGAAGAGGGTCCCCTTAGGCCCATTGTCAACACCATAGGTGGTCCAACCTACCTCCTAGCTAAATACCTTGCCTTGAAGCTTAGACCCCTTGTTGGACTCACTATGTCATTCATCAAAGACTCTTCGTCCTTTGTCAATGAGCTTAAAGGAATAAAGTTTGACCTTGGGGACATTCTTGTGAGTTTTGATGTCATCTCCCTTTACACTTGCATTCCTATAAAGGAGGCCATTGAGGTCATCAACCGCCTAATTGATCCTGATACCACTCATTTGGTTGAAATTTGTCTCATGTCTACGTTCTTCAGCTTCGAAGGTGAGTTCTATGGACAGACCTGCAGGGTTGCTATGGGATCCCCCTATCCCTGGTTGTTGCTAATATTTTTATGGAAGACTTTGAATCTAGAGCTTTGGCCTCAGCCCATCTCTTGCCCAAGATGTGGAAGAGATTTGTTGACAACACTGGTGTCATTTGGTCTCATGGCCAGAAAGAATTGGATCAATTTTTCTAGCATCTCAACAATCAATCCCCGTTCATAAAGTTCACTATGGAGCAATAAGTTGATGGATGTTTTCCTCTCCTTGATGTTCTCATTTCAAAGAATAAAGACAATTCTTTCTCCCACCAAGTGTTTAGGAAGAAAACTCATACTGAGCAGTATCTTCATGCAAGCTCCCATCACTTCCCTGCTCAAAATTTGGGTGTCCTCAACATGCTTGCAACTCGTGCGCTAAGAATCTCCCCATGAAAAGAACCTTGATAAAGAGAAGGCCCATCTACTTAACGTTTTTGTTAATAATGGTTATAGTAAGAACCAAGGTCTGAAAGCTTTCCTAAAATCCAGCAAAGGTCCCAGGCTTAAGAAAGACCCTAAGGATCGAGTGTCAGGGGTTCATCTCCCTTTCATCCATGGGACCACTGATAATATTGCAAGAATCCTCAAGAGGCATAATGTTCCCTCTACCTTCAGATGGCTTAAAACTATCCGAAGCTCCCTTAGATCGGTAAAAGACCCTATCAACCACAAGGACATGAAAGGTGTCTATGTTATTCCTTGTTCCTGTGGGACCCCCTAGGTTAGTGAGATTGGGCGCTCTATTAATCGAAGGATTCATGAACACTCAGCAGACATAAAACACGGGAGGACCCGGTCTTCTGGCATGATAGAACACGTAGAAAATACTAAGATTCACATATGTATTGAGGAGGTCTATGTTATTGCCAAGATTGCCCCATTTCATCACCAAAAGTTTAGGGAGTCCATAAAAATTGGAAAAATGCCAAGAAATCTTAATAGGGATGACGACCGGAAAATTATCAATTGTTGGATCCCTGCCTTTTCATCATAACCACCCCCCCCCCCCCCGCAACCCAACCTCCCGTCCCCGCCCCTTGTGTTGTTCTTTTCAGTGAGATCTTCTTTGTTTGGTTTTCCCCCCTCGTCTTCAGGATCGTTTGTTTTCCTTTTTATCCCTTGTCTGCTCTTTGGTTTTTATTTTAATGGTTCTCTTCTAGATTAAAAATAAGGAACTGAGTGGCTCTATTTGAATAAGTAATATAAATATTTTTAAATTAAAATAATGTATAAATAATATATATATATATGCGTGTGTGTATGTGTGTGTGTGTATCTTAATACTGAAACATGGATGAAGGTATTTTGAAGACGGGCACTACTTTACCCATTACATATAATTAAATTAGTTAATTATGAATTAACTAACAACTATATTCTGTCTCAATGACTTTAAGCTATGTTCCTAGTGGTTTTATTTAGAGGGAATTGTTGCATATTTAACTAGCTAAGTTAGTTATAATAATCTTTTATTAATTTTTATTAATATTATAGTATTAATATTGATGCCTTCAAATATAATTAAACAGAGTTATTTATGAGTTAGCTAACTAATTGATAACAACTATATTTTTCAATGACTTGAATCTATTTTACTAGTGGTTTTAATTAGAATAATTTTTTTTGCATTAATTAACTAACTAGATTAGTTATACTTTTAATAGACTTTTATTAATTTTTAATATTTCATATGCTATTAATATTATAAGTTTTTATTTATCTATATGATTAGTAAATATAATAAATTACTTTAATACAAATATAGTAACAAATATAACATAACTAACTTTTAAATTAATTTTCTGATTTCTCCTTGTCCCTATCCCTTGGTGGAGTCCAGTGAAACTTATCCATTTTCTAGTCTATTATAGTTGTTTCCTAGTCAAATATAGTCGTTGGATGATCTGCACTATCTCTATTTAACATGCATCCTTGATCTCGTTCTTTAACTTGTCCTGATGGTGAACCACACCTATTGGTTTGAAACGCGTCGACAAATGAATGATGATGTGATTTTTACCAAAACCTCTCTCAATAAATTTGTATATGTTTAATTAATCTAATAATTTTAATTAATTAACATTTAATTTGTAATTAGAACTTTTTAAAGAGATAAGGACTTAGTTGGTGCTTTGATTGGGTGGTCTGTCTCACATGTTGATGAGGTCACTTTTGACCATCAACAACGAGCAACTGTTTATGGACAACCTGGAAAAGCTCCCATTCGATTACTTAAATTTGAAGAGAAAGGATCGGTATTCTCCACAATTTTCTCTGGTTGCATCAAGGACTAAACAACATCCATCGACGCAATTTCTTTAGCAAATCTCGTTCACTTTTGAGTCATCACAGATCAGGGGTGGGTATGGAAACCCTTAGCTACCTGCAACAACAACAATTTCGACAAAGAAGTAGCGAACATAATTCTACCAAATTTTTCAACAAATATGACAAGCATATCTACATTTTGTTGATTGTGATATGATGCACAACCTCGATTTGAGAAAAAAATTCGATTTGAAAACCCTCGGCACATTGTATTTATCGGGACCTCGGGATGTTATATTTCTCGAGGCTTATTAGAACAAACCCTCGATGAAAAACCTTCAACGGTTCCTAACCTCCGACGATACATATCTCAGCACTTTAAATTACTTCGGGACATTATTCCTCGGGACCTCAATGAAATAGTTTTCTCAAGGCCTATTTAATTAGTACCTCGAGATTTAAACCTCCGATGGCTCTTCAACATAAAATGATTTGTGCTTTTGATATGAATAGTTTTAGTTTTATAATAGTTTTTTTTAATATATTGTTTTGCTATATAATGTTATTTAATTTATTTTAACATAATTATAATGTTAGTTTAATTTAATTAAATGTTAATTAAATTAAATTAAATTTTTTATATATAATTTAATTCTGGTATATAATTTAATTAATCTGTAAATAAATTAAGTTTTAATTAGCTTATTTAATTTAATTATAATTTATATATATTTAATTAATCTAATAATTATAATAACATTTAATTTGTAATTATAATTTTTTAAACGGATAAGGTATTAGTTGGGGCTCTGACCCAGTGGTCTCTCTCACATGTTGATGAGGTCATTTTTGACGATCAACAAACAACAATTGTTTATGGACAACCTGGAAAAGCTCCCATCCGATTACTTAAATTTGAAGGGAAAGGAATAATATTTTTTTATTTACCTGATTGTATCATGTATTTAGGTTAATATTAAAGGATTTTCGGATAGTTTTGTGATGAGCGATAGGGTTAGTCTATGGTACTAGCCTTCTTGTGTGATGGAATAGTTTTTTTTTGGTATTTTGTTTGGTTAATTTTAACCAAAATCTTGTAAATGTTTTTAAAAATTTGATTTTAAGTTATTTAATCTGTAGAATTTGAGTGCCCTAGGATTTTTTACATGTTGAATCCATTTACACATTCAAAAATGTATTTTAAATAACAAAAAATCCCAATTGGTGAAAATACCCCTTTCAATCATAAATTGGATTAAACTATTGAAAACTGTTATGTCTCTATTACTATGAATCCACATTACTGCTTCCTTAACCACATTGCATTTTTCATTGAAAGGTTAATTGTGATTCGTTTTGTTTCTTGGTGTAGATTTCATTGAATAGTGATCCGGGTGGCTCTACATATAGAAGTGGCCTTGAATTAGCTAAAAAATAAAAGTCCTCAGATTGAAGTGAAATCAGCGGCAGATCGTAGTGCTCATCATCTTGATTCCAATGGTGCAAATGAAACTCAAATATGATTTCATATTCTCAAGCTATAACCAGTAAAAGTTATGGTCAAACTAGGCCAAATGGTAGTCATTAATGAGGAAACACTTTGGAAACCGCTGGAACCAACCCGTGCCAAACATAAATGGAGTTGTAAAAATGGGAGGGCTGTGGCTGCAACCCGGGACCTCCCCAACCCACAACTGCCTTAGAATAGTATCGTCGACCAATGGGCCAGCGACCCATCCGTTGGAAATTCTACCAACACTATTTGTATTTAAGCCTTCACTCATTTGTCAATGGGACAACGGAGGAGAGGAGTAGCGAGAGGGGGCGAAACAATGAAGAGGGGAATATTTGGGATGCTGAAAAAATTCCTTTGGGGTCTATAAGTTCTAGTGTCAGAATTTAACAAATTTATAGTCATTTTTATACAATATTGCGACATGAATCCAATGGTGTTTTTTGTTTCTTCATTTTTTGTCCATGACTAGGATTGGAGGTATATGGGTCATTTATGTAAAGCTGATTGTAATCCATTTCTTTACTGCCATTTAATGAAGGAAGGTCTCCCCACTTTTAGAAGGGCACGGAGATATAGCCCACATTGGGTGAACTCCATAATCAAATCATTTCTGTGCCTTTAATCTCATGGTTTCTTTATGATTTTCACTTATTTTTCAAGTGTTTAAGTTGCTTGGTTACATGCTCCTTTATATGCAATTTTGTATGCATCCTTGAAGTTAAAAGATCTGGATTAAGTTTGGTATCAGAGCAGGTCTTCTTGATGCGATTTGCATGAGCGAATGTTAACTAGGAACAAGCTCCAAAGAGGAGAAGGAAAACTTAAATCCTTTGATCCCAAAGTGGGACATGCACCATGAAGATGGAACATGGCAGATGAGGAGTTCGAATGGAGGATGAGTGAAATTATCACAAGATCTTCTTCACCATGGTAGAGAAAGTTGACAAGTTTTTTTCATAATATGTAAAGAAAATCAAGCGTGAGATGAAAAGACTAGATGTCCATGCATTGGTAAATCATGAAGGTGGAAGAGCAGAGCCTCCTGAACTACCCTCCCCATCATCTAGTAACAATTCTTCTTATTCTTCTTCTCATCACTCTAATAGCCATCACAGGAATACATCTGAGAAGCCATTTTTAAAGATATATGCAAAGTTTTATTTTCCCACATATAATGGACAATGTGATGCAGAGAAACTAAACAATTGGATTGGACAGATCAAGGAATATGAGGCCATGATCCAATTAGCATCTCTTCGACTAAGATGGACCACTCTCGCTTGGTGGGAGAGAAAGTAGCAGAAAGGCAGCAAAAACTTGGGAATGAAAGAGGATTGAATTGTTCCAGATTAGAGTAATAATGAAACAGAATAAAGTGGAAACCTTCTTTGACTCTAGCTCACAAGAAAATTTGATTTTAGGATCCTTGGTTAAAAAGTTAGGATTAGAGACCAAGTCTCATTCAAAACCTTACCCTCTAGGTTCAGTGTGTGATAAAGAAGAATTACATGCAACCAAGGAGTGTAGAGCTAGGTTTTTGATTACATCAAAACTAGTAGATGAGGTTAATCTTGATGTTGCACCTGCAGATATCTATGGTATTGTATTGGGGAGTCCGTATTTGTATGATAGGAAAGCGGTTTTCCTTCGCAATAAAAACAAGTATCATCTCACGAAAGATGAGGTGGAATACATTTTCAGAGCTCATCATGCCAAAATCAATTCCAGTATTGTAAGTGTAGGTCAGATGAAGAGATTTATTAATTTCAGCAAAGGGTGCATGCTCATGGTTGTGTGAAAAAAATAGGCTGAGACATCTAAAGCTTTCCAAGGTTGTGATCCCACTCATAAAAATGAATTGTATGAAATTGTTTCTAACTATGATGGGATTTTTCAAGAGCCAAGTGGGTTGCCTCCAAAGCATGAGATACAACATGAGATTCAATTGTAGCAAGATGCTCCTTTACCCAACATTTGTATGTACAGGCTGTCTTCTATTGAGATGGAAGAGATAAAGAAGCATGTACAAGAATTGTTGAACCAAGTGGTCATAAGGCCAAGGTCTTCTCCTTGTGGCTCACCCACCATGTTGGTGCCAAAGAAGGATGGCACATAGAGGATGTGCATAGACTATAGTGCACTCAACAAAATAACGGTGAAGAATCGGTACCCTCTCCCTCACATTGACTATTTGTTATATCAATTGAAAAATGTTGTCTATTTCACAAAACTAGACTTGCACAGTGGCTATCATTAGGTTAGGATTGCACAAAAATATGTATGGAATACTGCATTCAAGATGAAACAAGGGTTGTTTGAATGGATGGTGATGCCATTCAGACTATGCAATGCTCCAGCCACATTCATGAGAGTGATGAATGATATTTTCAAACCTTTTCTTGATGATTTTGTACTTGTGTATCTTGATGATATTCTCGTTCATAGTAGGACATGGGATGATCATGTGAGTCATGCTAAAAAGGTTCTTGATGTTTTGCAAAAGGAAAACTTGTATGTCAAAATGTCTCTGTGTGAATTTGGCAAGACCTCTTTCGTTTACTTGGGTCACATTTTCGGTGGTGGATAATTGAAAATATATCCTTCTAAAATTGATGTAATTGTAAAGTGGCCTAAACCCACCAATGCTATGAAGGACCATATCTTTTTGGGTACAATACAATATTAGAGAAGGTTCATTTCCAACCTCTCTTTCATTACATCCCTGATCGAAACTTAAACATGAATGAAACAAATTACAAATATAATCATAAACATAGAGATGCAGCAGAAAAACACTTCATTGCATTAATAGAAAAATACTGAACTGTGCTTACAAACAAAATGGAAATAAGATAGCTCGAGCGATGGTATCTTAACTTTGAGAAGAGATGTGGCGGCTACATAGCTCTGAACTATGTTACAATGAGGCTCAAGGGCCTAGTTATTATTGGGGAAAATGAAAAAACCATAAACAAACAAAACCCTAACCCGAGGAGATGTAACACCAAGAGTGTGTGGGCCCAGTTAGGGTTAGTTGGGCAACCAAATTCCAGGGGGCATAACTTGGTCATATTATCTTTGTTTCGCATGTACAATACCTTGTTGGAAAGGTCTCACTGAGTACTACAAGTTTCTTCATAGGCCCCTAACTACGGCTACAAGCCTACTACGGACCCCCAATAAACATTTTTTAGGGTGTTAAAATTGCTCCAAAAGTTCAGGACCCGAAAAACTACTAAAAATAGTAAATGCTGAAATGAACAAAGAAACAGATGAAACTGACTGGGGGGTCTAGGTGAAATAGGTGGGTGGCCACCAATATCCATGTGGATTATTCCTCCCCCCGTAGGAAGAAATGGTCCCCATTACATGCAAAGACTCCATGAGGTGAGGAAATTTTTGTTGAAACCTGGTCCCTGGTGAACCACTTGCCCTAGTGAAGGAGTGGCCTACTTTTTCAATTCGATATAACTATATCCTCTATTGATGAGTGTTCTTGATCTGTGAGTCCATGATCTAATTAGTTTTGGCCTGTTCCATGCAGTTTGGGTTGAGCTCTATTAGTCTGAGCTGCTCGAAAATGTCAGATGTGTGCAACAATGGTGTAAAGTATGGACAAAGGCAATCTACATTGAACACTAGGTGCATACCAAGGAATTATGGGGTGTTTATCTCGAAGGCATTATCACCGAAGGCCTTGGTGATGGTGTATGGCCCATATTAGAGTAGGAAAATCTTGCGGTGGGGTCTAGCAAGGCGGACACTTTCGAAATGTAGCCAAACTTTGTCACTCGCCTAGAACTTGTGCGACACTCAATGCTCATCATGGCATTGCCTATACTTAGCATCAGCTCTATCCAATATATCATGAACCTTTTGGAAGATGTGTTGAATGCTCTTAATGAAGCTATTAGCCCTTTTAGCTTTAGACTGAGCATGAGACGAATCTACCTGAGTGGCTGCAAATGGTATGGCCACATCAATGGGGCATAATGGTTGAAATCCTAGCCCTACCTGAAAGGAGTTGTGGCCTGTTGAACTTTGGAGAGCTCTATTGTAGTTGTGTTGGGCATAGGGGATACTTTCATCCCATGTGCATAGATGCTTCGATTTGTACATATGTAGAATGTGTTCGATCATCATGTTGAAAACCTCTATTTGGCCATCAGTTTGGGGATGGAAATCCATGGACTTAGTAAGTTTTGTATCCAGCATCGACTAGAGATTTGACCAAAATGCACTCAACAATCTATTTTCCCCAGGGAAAATTTTAAGAACCCCTCTAAATTTATAAATATAATAAATGGGTGAATCTCCATGGTATATAGGAAAAATGGAAGGCGATTTTATCAATAATATAATATGTATATATAATTTTTTGGCGAATCTCTCACCAGGCATGGCGAATATTTTACTGAATTATAAAATCTTGTAATACCTTGGCGAGTCTTTCAGTAAATAATAAAACTTTGTAAAGTCCTAGTGAATCTTAGCATAGGCTACATGCTGGTTTAATTCCCCCATTTAAATAGGCTACATTCCAGGTGAATACCATAGGTCAATACCATGTGCCATTTTGGTGAATACCATGGGTCAATACCATGTGCCATTTTTATTTTTATTAATTCTAATATTAGGATTAATAATGGTTTTTTGCATGGTATTAATAACAATCTAGTCCATGGTATTTGTCCCATAGTATTTTGGCCATAGGTTTCACCTAAATATAACCCATTTTTTGAGTGTTTGTAAATATAAGGTGACTTATGGAGTAAATATAAAAAAATGTTTTATTTGTTTACCATACCTCTCGTTTATTTATATTTTTATTAATTTACCATACCTCTTTTACAAATATTGTATTTGGCCCATAGGATTCACTTAAATAAAACCTCTTTCTCGAGCCTTCATAAATAGAACGAGGGTTGTGGACTAAATATAAAAAGAGGTTTTATTTATTTACGATACGTCTAGTTTATTTATATTTTTATTTATTTACCATACCTCAACTTTACTTATATTTTTATTTGTTTACACCCTTATATGTATATAAGGTGACTTATGGAGTAAATATAAAAAATGTTTTATTTATTTACCATACCTCTCATTTATTTATATTTTTATTAATTTACCATACCTCTTTTATAAATATGGTATTTGGCCCATAGGATTCACTTAAATAAAACCTATTCTTGAAAATGGGCGAATGGAAGGTTGTAAGTCCTAATTTCAAGGGCTAAATTTACCTTTTTTACCCTCTCCCTTAAAATAAGGTGGGCTATTTGAGGTGATTTGTAAAAATGTACTATGATACAAAATATTCGCCCACTAAAAATTTAAAACCCCTTAATTTCGCCAAAGGGTGAATATTCGCCCCTAAAATTATCCTTGATTTTCCCAATATGAAACAATGGAATGTGGGATCCAAAAGTGTACCCACACTCTCTCAAAGAAGAGCTTAACAGTGGCCTCTACTGTGATACTCTTCTTCCAAGCTGCCATGATGGTCATCTTAGAGAATTTGTCAATGACCATGAAAACGCAATTGTTGCCATGCTTAGTAGAAGGAAGGCCCGACATGTGATCCATGGAGACAGATTCCCAAGGTCAGCTAGGAGTAGGCAGAGGAGTATACATGCATTGCTTCCTGATGGGTTGTTTGGTAATGGCACAGGTGGTGTAGGATCTAATGTACTTCCCAACATCCTGACGATGTTTCAGCCAATACAAATACTTCTACAATACTGCCACTGTTTTCTCTACTCCAAAATGTCCAACAACCCGACTGTAGTGCACCTTCTAAATCATATTGGCACGCTCACTTGAAGGAACACAAATGTGTCCTAGGTGGCACAAAAGTGCATCATGAAGGTGAAAATTGGGAACTTTCTACCCTTCCAAGAGTGTCTGGTATATGCTGCAGAATTTTGGATCTCTCTTGTAAAGGTGTAGCCACCCTGATGTCTCATGCCCACAAGAGTGAAGCACAATGATCAGCACCATGACTGGTGGTCAGCTGAGGTAATTAACAATGTTATTGGTCCTTCCCTTCTTATAATTAATGTTCAAATGGAACTATTGCAGATAGGTGGACCATTTCTGATTGCAATCATTTTGTAACTTCCCATGTGTCTGTATGAACTGTAGAGGTTAGTGGTCTGTGTGGATGACCATTTCCATCCCCAAATTGTAATGCTTCCATTGATGGAAGACCTTCACAATCAAATACATTTCTTTTTCGTAAGTGGGGTACTTTCAGATTGTGTATGAAATTGTCTCACTGTGGTAAGCCACTGGATGCCTATGCTGAGTAAGAATCACACTAATAACATACTTGGAGGCATATTTCTCAATCTCAAATGGTTGTTACAGGTCTGGTAATGTGAACACTGGTGTAGAATAGAGGTGATTCTTCAACTGAGCGTGTTTTGTTGGGTTTCTAACCAAAAAAACTTTTCTTTCACTTCGCCCTTGGTGACTTGAATTAAATTCCAAGTGATATGAGAGGACCCCAACACAAACTTACAATAGAAATTGTCAATAATCAAAAAATTCCAGAGCTTTGTTAGAGTGGTTGGGGCTGGCCAATCCGAAATGACTTGTATCTTGGATGGGTCTGCATGTACACCCTGCTCATCAATGATGTATCCCAGATATTAAACCTGGGTTAGGCCGAAGGTGCATTTCTCCAAGTTAGCACACAACTTGTGTTGTTGTAGTGTTTGAAGGACTTGTTGAATATGGTGGAGGTGATCTTCCCAAATTTGGATGAAGATCAAGATGTCATCTAAATGCACCACCACGAATGCATTGGTGAAGGGTTGCAAGATGTTGTACATTAGTCTCATGAAGGTTGCAGGGGCATTCATCAATCTAAACAACATGACCAACCATTGGAAAAGGCGCTCCTTAGATTTGAATGCAGTCTTCCACACATTGGAGGGTTCGGTAGGCACCTGGTGATAACTTGAATTCAAGTCAATATTGCTGAAATATTTGGCCCCTTTGAGCTGGTCCAGAAGGTCATCAATCCACGGGATTGGGTACCTACTCCAGATAGTGATCTTTTTCAACACCTGATAGTCAATATAAAGCCTCTAGGTCTGATCCTTCTTCTGTACCAATACAATTGGGCTCCCACAAGGTGATCAGCTTGGCCTGATATGCCCCTTCTGCAATAGTTCCTGAATCTGCCTCTTGATCTCATCGTTATCCAAAATAGAGTGTCGATAGATTGGTCCATTGAGAAGCGACACACCTTGGGTCAGATTGAATGGAATGCTTGACCTGACAGTGTAGAGGTACCCCCATGGGTGAGGTGAAAATATCCCTGTACTCCTCCATGGCCTTGTCCATATGTTGTTGCTGTGTAAAGAAGCCTTGCTTGGAAGTCATGGCCACAACCTTCTTCCTTCCCTGGAGGTGAGTCATAAGGAAAAAAAAATTCCTCATCTGGTAAAAGATCTTAATGCATTACTTTGCAGTGATCAAAGAGATGGTGGCAGGTAGGACTACCTTTGGTATCCTGTACATCTTATTAGCCAAAGTAATAATCAAAGAACAAGGTATAGACTCATATACATCATGTTGCTTCCACAGGTATGGTTTTCTAAAAAATACATCACAAACTTCAAGAGGAGAAGATGACACTGTTGGCTGACGCGAGGCTCTGAAGGGCTTAATGTTGTAGGGAAGGCAACACTGTTGGCTGACGTAAATATCTCCTCCTTGGTGAAGCCACCCGGTGGTGTATGGCTATGGATGTTCTGTAGTCTTTAGGCCCAACTTCTTCAAGACCTTAGCTAAAATGAGGTTCTTTTGGCTCCCACTCTCGACAATGAACTGCAGTGGAGAACCCTTCACCCACATCTGTGAGTGGAAGAGGCGTTCCCCCTCCTCTGGATCTTCAGGCTCAATCTTCTAGATCTTGGTCGTGGCCATGGTGGCACTAAGCTCCGCATCAATGATCTGCTTCCCCTTTTCAGTGCCCTTATTTGGTTTTGATTCAAAGTCAGAACCTGCATCTGACTCGAAAGCCTTCAGCTCAGCCACTAGTGACCACTTGGCCCGACACTCACTTGTATTGTCAATGGATCCCTTATGGAAATCACATTATTTTCCATGTCCTTCTTCATCTTCATGGTGTTGTTGTTTTCTTGTAGCTTTGGCAGGCTGTCTTGGGTATCCCTGCCTTGGTTCGGTCCTCTGTTTTGTGTTTTGGGGGCGCCTTTTCCTTTCTTTGGGTTTGTAGATCCAAAGTCCCACTTCTTCTATTCAAACTTCTGCTCAATATAGACAACGTATCGATATGTCGTTCCAAGTGAGGAAATTTCCAGGAGCTCCATCTCATCCTAGATTATCTTGTGTAGACAGCCACAATACTTAAGCACCCAATACTACTCAGTATCCTTGATACCTAGCTTTGTGCGAAGGCTATGGAAAATATTTGTGAACTTTGGCACATCTTGGTCCCTTCACATCCATAGCATGGTTCACTTTATGTATTTATCTTCATAGCTCCCAACAGGGTAATACTGTTCCTTGATGGTGTTTCAAAATTAATTCCAAGTGGGTGCGGCTAAAAACAATGAGGGTTCATTCTCGTCCTTTTATTCACAGTCCGTTTCCCACCAGTCCTTGATGTGTGGAGCGGCTTTGAGAAGTGAAAAAGTAATATTTTCCCTATTGGAAAATTCAAGAACTAAAAAATATCCTTCCAACAGATTTAACCATTTATCTATAACATCTACATCTATCAGGCCTTCGAATATGGGAATATCAAAATTAACTTGTACCTTAAAAGGAGTGACTTCTGGAAGAAGATGCATCGCCTGTGGGTAGTCGTCGAAGGATCTGGGCAAAGTTTTCCATCATCGCATCCCTCCGTCGCTCAAGGGATTCCTCAAGCAACATTTTGAAAGGATCAACTTCCCCCTCATCTTTCTTTTCTTCCACCATGGGAGGTCTTCAAGTTTTGCGAGGTTAATCTTACAATGGTTCAACCAGATCAAGCCCTAAGTCCTTATACGCTGACCTTGTTGGGGACATGCGAAGAAAAACAGAGAAAGAATAGATCACTCGGATACCATTGATCCAAACTTAAACAAGAACGAAACAACTTACAAATATAATCATAAGCATAGAGATGCAGCAGAAAAAAACTTCATTTCATTAATGGAAAAATATTGAACTATTCTTACAAACATAGTGGAAATAATATAGCTCGGGTAATGGTAGCTTATCTCTAAGAAGAGATGTAGCAGCTACATGCCTCTGAACTATGTTACAATGAGGCTCAAGGGCCTATTTATTATTGGAAAACATGAGAAAACCCGAAACAACCAAAACCCTAACCATAGGAGATGTAACACCAACAGTTTGCAGGCGTCATTGGGGTTAGTTGGGTAGCCAACTTCCTGGTGTCATAACTTGGTCATATTATCTATGTTTTGTGCGTATGACACCTTGTTGGAAAGGTCTTGTTGAATGCTACATGTTTTTCCACAGTCCTTTTCCTGTGGAAATGGGCCTGCCATAGACCGCAAAAAATGCCATTTATGGGGTCAAAACTGCTCTGGATGTTCAGGACCTAAAAAATTGCTAAAAATAGTAAATGCTGAAATGAATAAGGAAACAGATGAAACTGACTGGGGTGTTTAGCTGGAATAGGTGGGTGGCCACCAATATCCACTTGGATCAATCCCCCTTACATGCATTGACGAGTGTGAAGAAAACCTTTTAGTGGGGAGGAAAGCAACATAAATCCTTTGATACACTGAAATAGAAGATCATTACGGCACCAATTTTGGCCTTACCTAACCTCCAACAACCTTTTGATATTGAGACCAATGCTAGTGGATACACCATGAGAGCAGTATTGATGCAGAAAAGGAAACCTATATGTTACCATTAAGAGACATTCTCCCAAGTTGTTGTTAACTATACCACATATGACAAGGAGTTGTATGCCTTGGTCCAAAGTGTGAAGAGTTGAAGCACTATTTGATTAGCACGGAGACCATCATTCACAAAGATTAGTAGCCCTTGTAGTACCTCCAGTCACAGACCAAGCTTCAACAAGAAAGTCATTTCAGATGGATAGGATTCCTCTAGCAGTGTCACTTGATAATAAAATACAAGAAGGTCTCCAGCAACAAAGTGGTAGATATGATTTCTCGCCCTCCTATTTTTGCATATATAGTTTTGAAAAATTCCTTTTTATATTTCGAAATTTATGCTGAACAATATGTTGGTGAAAATGATTTTAAAGAGATTTATGCAAATTTGACTCATGGATTGCAGGTGGAAAAATACCATTTGCAGGGAAAGTTGTTGTACCACCTTGGAAAAATTTGTATCCCGACCAATGAGAGAATACATGTCATCATAGAGGCACATGCCTCTCTTGTGTCAGGTCATTTTCATGTAGGGAAATTTTTTTTCCATTTGTAGAGTTTGTGTTATTAACCTCGCATGAAAATTGTTGTGACTCGATATGTAAAGGGATGTGTGTTATGTTTAGTTAACAAGCCCAAAAATTAAAAATTGGGGTTGTACACACCACTCCCTATTCTGAGTCTTCCATGGGAAAGTGTTTCACTGGATTTTGTAGGTGGTTTTCCTTTGTCTAAAAGAGGTCATGACTATTTGTATGTTGTTGTGGATCTATTTAGAAAAATGTGTGTATTAATGCCTTCTAAAATGTAGGTCAGTGTAGGACAGATTGCTCATCTCTTCTTCCAATTTGTATGGGTCCACTTTAGGCTCCCCAAATCCCTTGTGTCTAATCGAGACTCTCACTTTCTTGGACAGTTTTGGATGAGTCTTTGGAGAATGATGGACACCAAGTTGAAGAAGACCACAACATTTCATCTACAGACCAACCGACAAACAAAGGTTGTCAACCACACAACGATACACTTACTCCAAGGCTATTGTGGCAAGCATCCCAAGTTGTGGGATGAGAAACTTCCCTATCTACAACAAAAATACAATTGGGTAGTACATTCATCCCCTCAGAGCTCACTGTTCAAGACATGTTTTGGATATTTTCCAAAGGATCCCTTAGACATGGTCTTTTGGAGAGATGAAGATCTAAGTGGGAATGATGAAAGGGAAAAAGTGCAGAAGTCCATTCAACAAATTAAGATGATTCACTAGGCAGTGGAGGAGTAGTTGGACAAACGTCAAGCTCAATACAAAGCTCGACATGACATGCATTGAGCCAATCACCAATTCTAGGTTGGACATAAGGTGTGGCCCCACATCAGCAATGGGAAAATGAAAGGGGAAGGAAAGAAGCTAAGACCAATATGATATGGCCCATTTACCATATTAGAGAATATTGGAGACAATGATTTTTGTCTTGATTTACTAGCATATATATAGAGGTACTCAGTGGTGAATGTTGAAAACTTGAAGATTTATGAGCTTCCTTGGATCATGGACACCGAAGAGGTTGGAAAGGTTCCTACAGTGGATGATTTTTCACCTAAATACTTGGACAAGCTACCAGACGACATCATTCTCAATAGGAGGACTGAGACTTCATGATGGAGAGATGTGGAGTACCTTCGTATTGGTCTCAAAGGAATGAATCTAAGTAAGGCCCGATGGATTGAAAAGAATAAAGTGAGGGAGAAATTCTCTCACTTGACAATTGATTGATAAAACTTTTGGCAGTCCAAAAGCTCATTAGTGGTGAGGAATGATCTGGGTGGCTCTAGAAATAGAAGGAGCATTGCAATAGCTCAAAAATAAAAGTCCTTGTCATTTTAATTATAATGATGTGAACGAAACTAAAATCTTAGTTCTTATGCTCAAGTTATACTTGTTCAAAGTTTTGATCAAACTAGGCCAAGTGGTAGTCACTAACGAGGTAGGTACATAAAATGATAGTTGGAAAAGGTAAATTTGTCACCTCCTTAATTTGTCCAGTAACCCTTAAAATCCGACAAATTTTTTTTAACTGTGATGTCTAAAAAAAATAAAAAGAATATAAGTTTTGGGTGGTAGGCTACCACCCCCGCCACCCCCCAATGGTGCCAACAGTTATATCAAAAATAGCAAGTGGTTGGCGAGCGATCAAACCCCGCCATCCCCCATATATATATATATATATATATCTATATATATATATATATATATATATATATATATATATATATATATATATATATATATATATATCTATATACATATATATATATATATAGATATCTATATATATCTATATATATCTATATATATATATATATATATATATATATATATATATATATATATATATATATATATATATATATATATATATATATATATAACGATGCAACTACCAATGGTCTCATATATAAACCAACATCAAAATTGTCGAAACTAACCTGCGCCAAACATTAATAGAGGTGCCAAAATGGGAGGCCCATAGTTGGAACCCAGGACCTACCCAACCCACAAGCATCTTAACATAGTACCGCCGCCAAACGACCAACAACCCATTTGTTGGAAATTCCACCCACGTAATTCGTATTTAAACCTTTAATAATTTCTCATTGGGACAATAGAGGAGTAGAACGAAAAAGTCATGAGTAAACAAATCTTGTGGAACCATGAAGAGGGGAATCTTTGGGATGCTGAAAAGATTTCTTTGGGGTCCAGAAGATCCAGTGTCAGAATTTAACAGATTTATAGTCATTTTTATACTATTTCACAACATGAATCCAATGGTGATTTCTATTTCTACCTCTGAGCTCTATATTTTTCATCCATGACTAGGATTGGAGGTATAAGGGTCATTTATGTAAAGTTAATTGTTTCATTTCTTTGTTGTCATTTAATGAAAGAAGGCCTCCCCACTTTGACCAGGGCCTGGAGACGTAGCCCACATTGGGTGAACTACGTAATAAAATCATTAATGTGAATTTTATATCATGGTTTCTTTATGATTTCTACTTCTTTTTCATGTTTTTAAGTTACTTGATTACATGCTCTTTCATATGTAATCTTGTATGCATCCTTGAAGTTAAAAGATCTAGATCAAGTTTGGTATCAGAGCAGGTCTTCTTGATGTGAGTTACATGAGTGAATGCTAACTGGGAAAAAGCTCCAAAGAGGAGAAGGAAAAATTATATCCTTTGATCCCAAAGCAAGGCATGCATCACGAAGACGAAACATGGTAGATGAGGAAGATCGAATGGAGGAAGAGCGAAATTATCGTAAGATCTTCTTCACCATTGCAGAAAAATTTGATAAGTTGTTTGTAGAATGTGAGAAGACAATCAAGCCATTTCAATTTTGTCCATATAATATTTATCCTTCTTAGTTTTCTTACTATCACATATCCTTATAAAATGGCCACCAATCTCTTTGCCTATGGCTTTGGGTTTTGATTAAATTGCAAGGATAATTTGGAAATCGAAGAAAATTTTCAGAAATTGCTCCCATTCTACTATGACTTAACAAGGTTTTTTCTAAAAACTTTCTCAGTCCTTTTTCAGAACCAACATTCCATTCGTAAATATGTTATTTTATTGTTCTCTTACAACCCCATTTGCTATGTTGGCCTGAATTTTAAACCCTAATAATCTAAAAAAAAAACCTAAAAGGGCATTGGTAAAATTTTAAAGTAGATCTCTCTAGCCGTATATATTTTACATACACCAACCATTTTCAATATTAAGTAAACCCTACTCTACATGCAAAACCTTATTGTATATTTTATTATTGGACCTCTCAATCGCTTCCTTTTGTTGTTCATACTTTTTTTTTCCTTGAGGATAAGGACCTATTTTGAAACCCTTTTTTTGAAGAATAATATACAAATAAAAGACATTTGAAACCATGCAAAAACATGGAAGTATGATTACAATTTTAGAATTTATTTTATTATGTCAAATCCAAAATATTCTAGTTTCCATGATGAGGCTACTTTTTGAACAAAAAAGGAGAAGAAAATAAAAGGGAAATGAAAAAGAATGAATGAATTTTATTTGATGGAAAATCTCTCAAAGATATTTGTGGGTTTCGTTGCCTCAATCTATTTCATCTCATTTTTCCTTTATCCAATTAAAACCCTCATGTCGCCATTTTTTTCCCTATTCTCCCAAGAGCATATTGAACTTTGCTAATGCATGTAGACTGTAGTAGTTTCGAAGGAAAATAATTGATCTGTTAACTTACTATATGTGAATTGTTTTTGTTCATATTTGGTTTAATTGAATGGAAAATTTAAGGGGTTAATATTCACAGGTGGGCTAATTTTCCATAATTTTTCCAAAAAAAATATTCACCAATTTCCATTATTTACAAAAATGACTTGCCCAAATTTTACAACATAAAATTATTTTTTACCTTCAAAATTTCCAACATTATTTAGAGAGTATATATAAAATCATTATCACTTTAATTAATTTTACAAATACACCAATAAACATTTTATAGTTTGCATATTATGGATTAGTGAGATTCGCCAATGTTTTTGAACTTGAAGATAATTTTCCATCCATAAAATCTTCTTTGTTTAATTGTAGAAATGAATTCAGGTTCTCGAAGAGAAGGTAAAGGTTGATGTAGGGGGATTCGACCTCCTGGTTGGTGGGATATATGAATAAATAAGAGAGTTCGATTCTCAATCCATTTTAATGCAAATTCTTATGAATTCCACCAACTGGTCACCACATGACACTTGTACCTTGGGGTTCCCAATGTTACCTGATTCACTCCTGTCTATCAAAGTAGTGTCACTCTGCCTCTCAAACGTCAACCCAATATCCATGAAATCCTTCATCAAGAACCTAGCAATAGTGAATGGAATATGGATGATGGTTCAAATCCTACCCTTGATCTACCCGATGCCAAGAAAAAAGGTTGAGGAATTGTTCTCAACAACCCAACTCATCATGCCTCAAGTCATTTCCATTCCCCTTTCACCCACATATCCTCTTCACCATCTAAATGGCTTATCCCCAATTCAAATTTCAAGAATGCATCTTCTCATGCCGCAATAATTCATGTTGACCATGTTAATACTCTTGTTGGTAAATTTGTTGATGTTTCTACTTCTAAGTCCATTGATCTTGAACCACTGCATATAGACCTTGCCAAACCAAATTTAAAAGAGAATTCTCATAAAATTTCACATCTATATCAGTCCTTGTATCTATAGCTTCTTCCTCGAATGGATTTGATGAACAAGAACAAATTGACATTATGCAAACTTCTTTTTCGATGGAGAAGTTTTTAGCTGAAGTGAAAAATAAATCAAATGTATTTTCATATAAGTTCTAATGGGTAACTTGTAGTTTTAATTTTAATGATAGTAATTGGTGGATGTATGTGACTATTTTCGAAAGTGGACATATACAAACTTTTATGCATTTTTGGGACATAATCATAATTATATGTATATATTGGTGCTACATGTAGTTAAGTTTGATGATTGACATTTTGAAGCAATGCATGCATATATGAAGGATATATGAAAATTATCATGCATTTTGGTTTGAAATGATTATGATTATATGGAATATCATAATATTTATGAATGTGGGTCCTCCTTCCTCTTTGAGTCATGGGATAACCCCTAATTTCTAGGAACCCACCATTTAATTTTTTTCATTTTTACATACTCATGCCTTTGGTTAGCTAATCAAATAGAATAATGAGGAGATAATTACATAACTTCTATCGAAGTTGTCCAAGCTACAAATATCTGCTCGAACGAGGAAAATAAGATCCTAGTTTCTACATAGAATTGGTATGTTTAACTTGATTTCTTTAGTTTTTTGGTTTTGATTTATTGTTTATATATTTATATATTACATACTATTGTCAACAAGACTTCTTTGAAATAGTAGCATTAATGGAGGTTTGCAGTCTTTCTTTTTGTCAAAAAGGTATTGTCTAATTTGATCATTGAAGATGTAAACTAATGTATAGGAGTCAATACTCATATATCGACCTCTTCTGCAATAACATAAAAGTGTTCAATGCATCATATTGAGCTAAATACAACAAGGCCAAGATTTATCTATTGTTCATTGTTACTTTCATTTGACTGATATAGCCTTGAAAACATTCTCATTTTTTCAAGGAGCTCATAACATAGATTTATTAATATGCAGAGTTTGATTTTACTATAACTAAACAATATATTTTAATTAACTCAACGAGGGATCTATTTTTTATATTTCCATATTGTGTTTTATTCTTATTATTTCTCTTATTTACCATTTTGATCTTTTCACCATATATGCATTGTAGAAATTCTGCAAATTCTCTACAAATCTTGCTCAGAGACCTACATAGAAAATCTGATTGTAGATTAACTCGATAATGCAATATAACCAAAGGAAAAGACCGTAACCTACTTCTACTATCAATTTGCTTTGGGGAAGCTTAAAGGTTGAGAAAGATCGAGTTAAACACATATAACCAGAAGAAGAAAAATCAATGAACCAAACACATGAAAATACTTTTGCGAAAGCCTCAGCTAAAAACCCAATTATCTATATTATCATACAAAGTGGAAATACATCATAATTATACAAATTCTTAGCTCTCACAGCTAGCCATCTCTCAGTACAGTCCTCCTGGACGCTCATAGGAAAACCTGGCTTCTCACAAGCCTTCTCCTCTACCCTCCAAGCTCATATTTCCTTGCGCAGTTTCTCCTTGGTGATCCTCCTGTTACCAAGTGGAAGACCAATCACTCACATTGATCCCACACCCTATCAGAACTACACAATCCTCAAGGAACCTTACCTTGATTGCACGCATGAGTTTCCTTTATAGGAAAACACATGCAACAAATAGTACATTCTCCTTGACATTTAGCTTAATTAGGTCTTTCTCAAAATAGACATGCATGAGTTACTGATGAGGTAATCCTCATTTATCTGGAGGACACTGGATGAGTTCATGCATGCATCAATTGAATAATAAATCACAATTAGTTCCTCAAATAGTTTGGAACTAATTTAACTAGACTTAACCCAGTCAATTGAGCTAACTAATTACAAGTCAAATATAACTCAATGTTATCTCCTTAACTAAGGGATAATCTCTTTAGTTTAAGGGATAATTGTTGCATGACTTCAGGGAGACTTCTAAATTGAATTTATCCAACTAATTGGTCCATAATGAATTAATTAATTAATTCGAAGTAGTTGGTGAGACTAAATTTGAATTTTAATTCACAATTTTAATTCAAGGACAAATTAAAATTGGAATTTCCGAATTCTATTTTTATCATTTCTTGTTGCTATTTTCAACACTCCCTCTCAACAAGAAAGGAATTCAACACGATCCCGATATTGAACCTTTGGAATGTTATGCATGCAACACTTCTCTCTAGTATTGATGCTCCAACAACTCCAGAAACAAAAAAAAACATCCAAACTGAATCAGTATAACACATCTGTCATCAAAGTCTCTAACTTCTATTGCCTCTATCATCTGAAAACTTTGTGCTTCGACTGACTCTGCCTTTCTGCACTGTTGTCAATCCTTCTCTGTGCTCTTCAGTATCTGACTAATCTAGCCTCTGTCACTTTGATCTTTGATTGCATCAATCCCATTGGTTCCTCTCGCTACTATGTACTTTAGGCTCCTGTAGCAAGGTACAATCCACGAGATAAAACCTCTCAATGGACCCTACCCAATTTCAACCTTCTCAAGACTATCACTTCACATTTCCCCACCTCACACATGGAGGTATGGCTACATGTGATCCCTCTACCTTCTCCGATTGTGGCTCCTCCATAATTGCCTCAAACTTCTTCTGGGACTGCATGTTGAGAGGTAATTTACTCTCCCTCTCAACCACCAAGTCTTTAACATTTTCCTTGCTCCTCAAGGCTTTGCATGCATCTTGAACCTCAAGAGCATACAGGTTCTTAATTCGTGAACCGATCTGTTTCACATGTCTTGTGGTGATGTGTCTAAGGAAAACCTTTCCCTTATTAAAGACAACATCGTAGCCTCTATCCTCCAACATCACGACCGATACCAAGTTCATCTTCAGTCCAGGCACGTAGTTCACATCTGTCAAGGTGATAGGAGCTCCATGCTCCATCCGAAAAGAAATCGTGCCCACTCTCGAAACACTATACCTTTCATTGTCACCCATCTCTATGCACATCTTAAGGTATTTCTCCTCCAAGGTACTGAATAAAATTTTATCGCCGGTCATGTGGACTAAGGCTCCACTATCAAGATACCATCCACAACCCATCATCGATGACACCATGCATGCGATGAGGGTAAATTCCATTTCGAATTGAGAGGCTAACGCCTCACGTTCCGATCCTTCAGAGGATGCCTTCTTGGACTTCTTCGATGGGAAATTAGTCGCATAATGTCCCATCTGGTGACAATTAAAGCATCTCACTTTAGACTTGTCACCCTTCTTCCCTCCATGAGAATAATTTGATTTGGAATGGGAATCCTTCCCGTTCCCTTTCCTTGCCTTACTCACTAAGGTAAGATTTTCATGATCATCATCCTTGTGTGAAGAACCATCTCGAGTACTCCTCCTGATCTCCTCCAGCATGAGATTCGACCATAGTCATTCCCAATCCAATAGTTTCTCCCTTCCATTCACAGATTCCTGGTAGCTATTCCAGCTCTTTGGAAGGCCAAGGAGAGTGAGGCTCACCATATCATCACCGATAGTAGTTATTCCAACACTGCTAATATCATCTCTACAAGTGGTGAGCCTTTTCAGATATGTGGAAATAATATCGTTGTTCTCCATCTTGATTCTTCAAAGCTTATCCTTGAGCGCCAATTTCCTCTGGTTGATACTATTCTGGTAGAGGTCCTTCAATGTCTTCCACATTGAATATGGAGTATCCTTCCCATGGAGACTCGAGACAATATGGTCTCCAACTCCCTCAAGGACGATCCATCTTGCCCTCGCCACACACTTCTTCCATTCAAACAACTCTTGTGCATTAGTTGAACCTGGCTTTGGGATTTCTTGATCAATGAAATCCTTCAAGTTGTTGTCTTCTAATACAGCCTCCATGTGATCTTTGCATTCTATGTAATTCGAGCTGCCTTCCAAGGCATACTCGAGTCTCAAGCGATAGAATGCCATTTTCAAACCTTAAAGTATGATAAGAATTCGATATATACAAGCAACCCCGAACTTCAAACCTCAAATTCTCTTCTTCGTATACTGTTCACAGCTCTAATAAACTTACCTCCGATACCATGTATAAATTCTACAAATTATCTATAAATCTTGCTATGAGACCTATGTAGAAAATCTGACTGTAGATTAACCCAATAATGCAATATAACCAAAGAAAAATACTATAACCTACTTCTACTATCAATTTTCTTTGTGGAAGCTTAAAGATCAAGCAAGATCGAGCTTAACACATATAACTAGAAGAAGAAGAATCAATGAACCAAACACATGAAAATACTTTTGGAAAAGCCTCAGCTAAAACCCCCACTATCTGTATTATCATACAAGGTGGAAATACATCAGAATTATACAAAGCCTTAGCTCTCACAGCTAGCCAGCTCTCAGTACAATCCTCCTAGATGCTCATAGGAAAACCTGGCTTCACACAAACCTTCTCCTCTGCCCTCCAAGCTCCTATTTCCTTGCACAGTCTATCCAAGGTGATCGTCATGTTACCAAGTGGAAGACTGATCATTCACATTGATCCTACACCCTGTCATAACTGTGTAATGCTCAAGGAAGGTTACCTTGACTACATGCATGAGTTTTCTTTATAGGAAAACACATGCAACTGATAGTACACTATCATTGACATTTAGCTCAACTGGATCTTTCTTAGAATAGATATGCATGAGTTACTGATGAGGGAATCTTCAGTTATTTGGAGTACACTGGTTGAGTGCATGCATGCATCAACTGGCTGATAACTCACAAATAGTTCCTCAAACAGTTTGGAACTAATTTAACTAGACTTAACTCATTAAACTGAGCTAACTAATTACAACTCAAATATAACTCAACCTTATCTCCTTAATTAAGGGATAATATCCTTAATTTAAGGGATAAATGTTGCATGACTTTAGAAAGACTTCTAAATTGAATTTTTGAAACTAATTAATCCATAAGGAATTAATTAATTAATTCCAAGCAACTAGTGAGAATAAATTCGAATTTTAATTCACAATTTTAATTCAAGGACAAATTAAAATTGGAATTTCTGGATTCTATTTTTATCATTTCTTATTGCTATTTTCAACACTCCCTCTCAACAAGAAAGGAATTCAACTCAATCCTGATACTGAACCTTTGGAATGTTCTGCATGCAACACTTCTCTCTAGTGTTGTTGCTTCAAGAACTCCAGAAACAAAAAAAAACATCCAAACTGAATATTATGATGCATCTACAATCAAGGTCTCTAACCGCTATTGCCTCTGTCATCTAAAAAATCTGCGCTTCAGCTAACTTTGCCTTTCTGCACTATTGTCAATCCTTCTCTACACTCTTCAGTATCTAACTACTCTAGCCTCTGCCATTTTGATCTCTGATTGCATCAATCCCACTGATTCCTCGCGCTACTATGCACTTTAGGCTCCTATAGCAAGGTACGATCCATGAGATAAAACCTCTCAATGGAACCTACCCAGTTTCAGGCTTCTCAAGACTATCACTTCACATTGCCCCACCTCACACCTGGAGGTATCACTACATGTGATCCCTCTCCCTTCTCTAATTGTGTCTCCCCCACAATTGTCTCAGACTTCTTCTGGGACTGCATATTGAGAGGTAATTTACTCTCCCTCTCAACCACCAAGTCTCTAACATTTTCCCTGCTTCTCAAGGCTTTGCATGCATCTTGAACCTTAAGAGCATACAGGTTCTTAACTCATCAACTGATTTCTTTCACCTGTATCTTGGTGATGTGTCTAAGGAAAACCTTCCCCTTACTGAAGACAACATCGTAGCCTTTATCCTCCAACATCGTGACTGATACCAAGTTCTTCTTCAGTTCAGGCAAGTAGTTCACATCTGTCAAGGTGATAGGAGCTCCATGCTCCTTCTTAAAAGCAACCATGCCCAATCCTAAAACACTATACCTTTCATCGTCACCCATCTCTATGCACACCTTGAGGTCTTTCTCCTCCAAGGTACTGAATAAGATTTTATCGCCGGTCATGTGGACTGAGGCTCCACTGTCAAGATACCAACCACAACCCATCACCAATGACACCATGCATGGGATGAGGGTAATGTCCATTTTGAACTGAGTGGCTAATGCCTGACCCTCTAATCCTTCAGAGGATCCCTTCTTGGACTTCTTCGATGGGCAATTAGTTGCATAATGTCCCATCTCGTGACAATTAAATCATCTCACTTTAGACTTGTCACCCTTATTCCCTCCATGAGAAGAATTCAATTTGGAATGGGAATCCTTCCCATTCCATTTCCTTGCCTTACTTGATAAGGCAAGATTTTCTTCATCATCATCCTTGGATGAAGAACCATCTCGAGTGCTCCTCCTGATCTCCTCCTGCATGAGATCCGACCACAGTTATTCCAAATACAACAGTTTCTCCCTTCCATTCACAGAGTCCTGGTAGCTATTCCAGCTCTTTGGAAGGACAAGGAGAGTGAGGCTCACCATATCATCACTAGCAGTAGTTATTCCCACACTGCTAACATCATCTCTGCAAGTGGTGAGCTTGTTCAGATATGTGGAAATAGTATCACTCTTCTCCATCTTGATTCTTCAAAGCTTATCCTTGAGTGGCAATTTCCTCTGGTTGATACTCTTTTGGTAGAGATCCTTCTATTGGCATTATGATTCAGGTGTTGTCCTTGATGGAAAACCCATTCAGGTGATAAATCAAGAAGGACGCAGGAAATATGTTCAGCAAGTGCGTCCCTGCAGGTATACCATACAGAACCCGCGTCCAGGGACGCCGGCCAGCCGTTCAGGAGGTGCGTCCGCCCAGTGCACACATTTCAAGGCAGAGAAAAGCACGTGGGGGTTTCTTGCGTGGTATCTAGCCGACGGTTTTGTGTTTCTATGGTGTCGGCTCGTGGTATTGTTCCATGTTTTGGGGAGAAGCTTGCCTATATAAAGGAAAGGAGTTCATTTGGATTAAGCATCATCTTGGTTGAATATCTTTTGGTGAGATCTAGTCCAGATCTATGAAGGCGAATCTTCTAATGGACTGTGATCTCTATGGCACATGATCAGATCTGTGGATCTGAGTGTTTGGGTTGGTTCTGAAGTCCTCATATCTTTTATATCTGAAGGGACGCAGGTTCAGTGAAGGGAAAGTGCGCCGGGACGCAGTACAGTAAAGGCTCAGGTGCATCTCTGAGGCAAAGGACGCGGCGCGACTGTGTTATTGGGTGCGTCTCTGAAGCAAAAGACGCGGCGCAATAGTGTTTCTGGGTGCGCCGGTCGCAGCAAAGCATAGAGGAACAGTGCGTCGGCACGCAGATCAGTGGAAGGTAGACTGCGTCCAGTCGCAGGTCACAGAAAGAAAATATGCGTCCCTGTCTTAAGATGATCTGTTGACTGTATATTTCTGTTCATAAGGGGTTCTGGGTTATTTCTGTAATTACTGATCTGATATCTGTAGTGGACTGTATCTGTTGTATACTTGTTGATCATTTGATTCTTCATGAAAAGAAGTAGGGGGTTGTAGCTCCCTTCCAGGAGAGACTGGAAAACGAGAGAGAGTTGTAGCTCTCTGCAGGTTGCAGCCTGCGTGCTGGTAAAGGACTGCACCAGTACAAAATCATTGTAAAAAGAATTTCTTGAAAGAAGATAGAGACATATTGCAGCAGGTGGTTTTCTCCCGCATTGGGTTTCCACCTTACATCTTGTGTTCTTTGGTGTGACTGTCTATTTTCTTTATTCATGCTCATTATTTTATGGTACTGATATGCAAGAATAATTCAAAAGATCAAATAAGGAAGATTTGGTAAATTGCTTGATAATACTGATTCACCCCCCCTCTCAGTATTATTTCCAACAATTGGTATCGGAGCAGGTCCTTCAGAAAAGCTTGATCGCTTGAAGGTAGATCGTTCATCATGAGCAACTACGAGAGAGAAGCATCAATCAGGCCACCAGTTTTTGATGGGACAAACTTCAATTATTGGAAGGTAAGAGTTACTGCATATCTTCAATCTCTTGGTACTGAAGTTTGGGACATTGTAGAAACAGGCTATGCTTTTCCTTCAGCTACTCCTACAGATCCAGCTGAGAAAAAGAAGTATGAAACAAATGCAAAAGCAGTCAGTACTCTATTAGGAAGTATATCCCAAACAGAATTCATGAAGGTAATGCACTTCAAATCAGCAAAAGAAATATGGGACAAAATGATCACAAGCTATGAAGGAGATGAACAGGTAAAACAAGCCAAACTTCAAACTCTCAGAATTCAATATGAGACTCTCAAGATGTATAATGATGAAAGTGTGGCTAATTATTTTCTTCGGGTAGATGAGATTGTAAATTGTATGAAAAATTTGGGTGAAGAAGTAAAGGAGTCTCTAGTAGTTCAAAAGATTCTAAGATCATTATCCCCCAAGTTTGAATCCAAAGTATCTGCAATAGAAGAAAAAGAAAATCTCCGTGTTCTTACTATGTCTCAGCTACATGGAATTCTAACTGCTTATGAAATGAGAAAGGGAGGACCATCAGACAGAAGGGAGGCTGCTTTTAAAGCATCAGGCAAAGAAGATTACTATGAAGCAAGCCATGATCCAGAAGAAGAGGAAGAAGAATCAAATTTTGTCAGAAATCTTCAAAGAGGTTCTGGAAGGTTCAGAGGTAAGCTACCTTTCAAATGCTTTGCTTGTGGAAGAGTAGGTCATTATGCTGCAAAATGCTCTTATAAGGATAAAGGAAAGGAACCAGTTAGATGGAACAAGAAACAAAGCGCAAATAAGAAAAGCTACTACACCCATGAAGATAGTGATGGCTTATCAAACAGTGATGAAGATGAACAAGGTAATAAATATAGGTTGTTAATGGCATTTGAAGATGATGATTATGAGGATGCTGTAGATGTGGATAACCTTTATGATGAAATTACTAGACTCAAGAGATGCATAGAAGAAAAGAACATGATTATTGATACTCTACAATTCCAAATTGATGAAAAGGAAAAACATCTTGAAAAATTAGAAGGTGAAATTGTTGGTCTTAGAAAAGAAATTGAGAAAACAAAAACTATTAATCTCAAGTTTGTCAAAGGATCTGAAACTTTGGATGAGATTATCAGTGTGCAGCGGTCTCCACTAAATAAGACAGGTTTGGGCTATAATGGAGAAACTTCTCAAGCATCCACTTCAAAAAGTTATCTTGATGCAGCAAGAAGAAATGAGCAAGAGCACAAGGAAGATCATCAGGTAAAGCAGGGACAAATGTCAAGCAGAAACTATCAGGGGCAATCCAGCTTAAGGGTGAACAAAAGCCACAACCAGCCACAGGTAAAATCTTCTCAATTTGGTTCAAGAATAGATGAAAATAGAAATTACAATCAGTTGGCTGGTAGATCCAATAATCACAGAAGCTTCTTCAATGGACAATGCTTTTCTTGCCATAACTTTGGTCACAAAGCAGCTCAATGTGTTGCTTATAAAACAATCATGACTAGGGAAGCTCAAAAACAAAGAAGTATGACAGGGAATTACAAAAAGGACCTATAACAACTTTTCAGCTCTTGAAAATGAAGTTGAATGTTCTATTTGCAATAATTTTGGACATAAAGACTTTGAATGCAGAAGCAGGTTTCCGGAAAGAAAGGTACAAGAGCAGAAAAAGGAACAAGCCTCAGGCGCCAAAACATGGAGAATAAAGGAACCTCAAACAGAAAGATGTGGGATAGCATTTTATGCAGAAGGACAAGAAAATCTATGGTACATTGACAGTGGATGTTCGAAGCATATGACAGGTGATAAAGAAAAACTTGAGTCTTATTCTAATTTAGAAAAGGGAAAGAAAGTCTCTTTTGGAAATGATACTCCTGCAACTATAAAAGGAAAAGGTATTGCTCCTTTAAAAGAAGATGTTAAGGCTGGAAATGTTTTGTTTGTTGATGGATTGAAGCATAATCTACTAAGTGTCAGCCAGATGTGTGATCAAAGAACCAAGGTTATATTCAGATCAAATGGATGCCTTGTTCGTGATCTTGATACAGGTAAAACAGTTCTCAAAGGAAAGAGAACTCCAAATAATCTATACATATTTGATGAAGGACAACAACAATGCTATCTAAGCAAGAATGAAGAGCACTGGTTATGGCATCGAAGGTTGGGACATCTAAGCTTCTCACAAATAAGGAAAGCTTGCAAATATCAGGCAGTTCGCGATCTTCCAGATATCAAAATTCCTGACAACACCATATGCAGATCATGTCAGTTTGGAAAACAAACCAGAACTAACTTTCCAGAGAAAGAAGGATCAGCCAGCATGCCTCTTGAGCTAGTACATACAGATGTATGTGGACCATTCAGAAAAAGAACACCTAGAGGAGAGGAATACTTGATATTATTTATTGACGATTTCTCCAGGTTTGTTTGGTTAGGTCTTATGAAGCACAAAGATGAAGCATTCGAAAAATTCAAAACCTTCAAAGCCTTGGCTGAAAATGAATCAGGTCACAAAATTAAGTGCCTCAGATCTGACAGAGGTGGGGAATTTACTTCAAATGAATTTTTCGATTTCTGTGATGAACATGGGATAAGGAGAGAATTCTCTACAGCTAGAACGCCTCAGCAAAATGGAGTTGTTGAAAGAATGAACAGAACAATCCAACAAATGGCTCGTGCTATGCTTGATGAATCAGGAACCCCCGCAACCTTCTGGGGTGAGGCTGCACATACTGCGGTTATTATTCTCAACAAGACAAATGTCCGGGTGAACAGCACTCAAACCCCTCATGAGCTCTGGAGTGGTAAAACTCCTTCGGTAAAGCACTTCAAAATATTTGGGAGCAAATGCTATATCAAGAATACTGAGGAGCAGCTTGGCAAACTTGATCCTAGAGCAGATGAAGGCATTCTTCTTGGCTATTCTCCACATAGCAAAGCATACAAATGCTACAATAAAAGACTTGGCAGAATTGTTGACAGCATTGATGTAGTGGTTGATGAAAAGGGATATATTCCTAGGCAAATACATCGTGAAGACATCGAAGAAGATGAGAGCTACCCTCAAAGACAGAATGATGAAGAAGAAGAACCTCAAGAAGAATCTCAAGAAGAACCTCACGAAGAAGCAGAAGAACGGACAAGAATAGAAGAAAAGACTCCATCCAGATATGTTCAGAAGAACCATCCAGAATCTCAGATCATGGGACAAAAAGAAGCAGGTATACAAACTAGAAGAACAGTTGCAGAAGCTTCAAGCTATTTGGCATTACTTTCCTCCACCGAACCACAAAATGTGAAAGAGGCATGCAAAGATGAATGTTGGGTGAAAGCAATGGATGAAGAACTTGAGCAAATCGAAAAGAACAACACTTGGGAGCTGGTTCCTAGACCAAAAGATAAGAATGTTATTGGAACAAAATGGGTCTTCAAAAATAAATTGAATGAAAATGGAGAAGTAATTAGAAACAAAGCCAGACTCGTCTGTAAAGGGTATGCGCAGCAAGAAGGAATAGACTTTGAAGAAACTTTTGCTCCTGTTGCAAGACTTGAGGCCATCCGAATGTTCCTTGCTCTCTCAAGTTTTCAGAACTTCAAAGTATTTCAAATGGATGTGAAATCAGCCTTTTTGAATGGAGACTTGGAAGAAGAAGTGTACATTGAACAGCCAGATGGGTTCATTCTTGGAAATGATCCAAATCTTGTATGCCGACTGAAAAAGGCTCTCTATGGTCTCAAACAAGCTCCAAGGGCTTGGTACTACCGGTTGGACAAATATCTTCATCAACAAGGTTTCTTAAAAGGTTCAGCAGATAGCAATCTGTATATAAAGGTTGAAAATGACAAATTGCTAATACTTGTTGTGTATGTAGATGATATTATTTTTGGCAGCAATGAAGAAGCTATGAGTCAAAGCTTTGCCTCAGTCATGCAGAAAGAATTTGAAATGTCCTTGCTAGGAGAACTGACATATTTCCTTGGTTTGCAAATCCAACAGAAGGAAGGAGGAATCTTTTTATCTCAAACCAAGTATCTCAAGCAGATTTTGAAGAAATATGGCATGGAAGATGCAAAACCAGTATGTACACCCATGGTCACAGGATGTAGTCTCAGTGCAAATGATGAATCTGCAGCAGTACATCAACCAACCTACAGATCTATGATTGGAAGTTTACTATATTTGACAGGTACCCGACCAGACATCATGCATGCAGTTGGAATAGTTGGAAGATTTCAGGCAAATCCGAAGGAGACTCATCTTCAAGCAGTGAAGAGAATTTTCAAATATCTTCAAGGGACTCAAAATTATGGCTTATGGTATCCTAGAGATACAGATCTTACTCTTCATGCCTATACAGATGCCGATTGGGCCGGAAGCGTGGATGACAGGAAAAGCACAAGTGGTGGTGCGTTCTTTATGGGTCCCAGACTGGTCTCTTGGTTCAGCAAGAAACAGAGTTCAATTGCCTTGTCTACAGCTGAAGCAGAATATGTTGCTGCTGCATCTTGTTGCACCCAACTCCTTTGGATGATGCAGAATTTGCAGGATTATCAAATCACTTGTACTCCTCCAATCCCTATCTTATGTGACAACACAAGTGCAATCAGCATCTCAAAGAATCCGGTTATGCTTTCAAAAACCAAGCACATACCAATCAAGTACCATTTTCTCCGGGAACAAGTACTTGAACAGAAGGTCAAGTTGGAGTATGTTCCTTCTAAGGAACAAGTTGCTGATATTTTCACCAAACCGTTGCCCAGGGACACTTTTGAATACCTCAGGCAAAAGCTGGGGGTTGTTGATGCATCATCTTACTGTTGATCATCTTCCTATTGGTGGTATAGGCTCAGGGGGAGCACATAATGCATTGTTGGCATTATGGAGAAGGAGATCTTGGAAATAGCTGCAATATGTCTCTATCTCCTTCATGATGAATTTCTGGTTACAGATCTGGAGATGCATGAGCATAGGGGGAGCATACCCTTTGCTCTTGATGTCAAAGGGGGAGAATGAAGCTGAAGATTATGTGGTTGCCATCAAGTCCAAAGGGGGAGATTGTTGGCATTATGATTCAGGTGTTGTCCTTGATGGCAAACCCATTCAGGTGATAAATCAAGAAGGACGCAGGAAATATGTTCAGCAAGTGCGTCCCCGCAGGTATACCATACAGAACCCGCGTCCAGGGACGCCGGCCAGCCGTTCAGGAGGTGCGTCCGCCCAGTGCACACATTTCAAGGCAGAGAAAAGCACGTGGGGGTTTCTTGCGTGGTATCTAGCCGACGGTTTTGTGTTTCTATGGTGTCGGCTCGTGGTATTGTTCCATGTTTTGGGGAGAAGCTTGCCTATATAAAGGAAAGGAGTTCATTTGGATTAAGCATCATCTTGGTTGAATATCTTTTGGTGAGATCTAGTCCAGATCTATGAAGGCGAATCTTCTAATGGACTGTGATCTCTATGGCGCATGATCAGATCTGTGGATCTGAGTGTTTGGGTTGGTTCTGAAGTCCTCATATCTTTTATATCTGAAGGGATGCAGGTTCAGTGAAGGGAAAGTGCGCCGGGACGCAGTACAGTAAAGGCTCAGGTGCGTCTCTGAGGCAAAGGACGCGGCGCGACTGTGTTATTGGGTGCGTCTCTGAAGCAAAAGACGCGGCGCAATAGTGTTTCTGGGTGCGCCGGTCGCAGCAAAGCATAGAGGAACAGTGCGTCGGCACGCAGATCAGTGGAAGGTAGACTGCGTCCAGTCGCAGGTCACAGAAAGAAAATATGCGTCCCTGTCTTAAGATGATCTGTTGACTGTATATTTCTGTTCATAAGGGGTTCTGGGTTATTTCTGTAATTACTGATCTGATATCTGTAGTGGACTGTATCTGTTGTATACTTGTTGATCATTTGATTCTTCATGAAAAGAAGTAGGGGGTTGTAGCTCCCTTCCAGGAGAGACTGGAAAACGAGAGAGAGTTGTAGCTCTCTGCAGGTTGCAGCCTGCGTGCTGGTAAAGGACTGCACCAGTACAAAATCATTGTAAAAAGAATTTCTTGAAAGAAGATAGAGACATATTGCAGCAGGTGGTTTTCTCCCGCATTGGGTTTCCACCTTACATCTTGTGTTCTTTGGTGTGACTGTCTATTTTCTTTATTCATGCTCATTATTTTATGGTACTGATATGCAAGAATAATTCAAAAGATCAAATAAGGAAGATTTGGTAAATTGCTTGATAATACTGATTCACCCCCCCTCTCAGTATTATTTCCAACACCTTCAATGTCTTCCACATTGAATATGGAGGATCCTTCCCATGGAGACTTGAGACAATATGGTCATGAACTCCCTCAAGGATGATCCGTCTTGCCCTTGCCACACACTTCTTCCATTCAGCCAACTTGTGTGCATTAGTTGAACTTGGCTTTGGTATTTCTTGATCAATGAAATCCTTCAAGTTGTCTTCTAATACAGCCTCCATGCGATCTTCCCATGCTATGTAATTCGAGCTGCCTTCCAAGGGATACTCGAGTCTTAAGCCATAGAACGCCATTAGCCAACCTTGAAGTATGACAAGAATTCGATTTGTACTAGCAACCCTGAACTTCAAAATTTGAATTCTCTTCTCCGTATATTGTTCATAGCTCTGATAAACTTACCTCCGATACCATGTAGAAATTCTACAAATTATCTAAAAATCTCGCTTTGAGACCTATGTAGAAAATCTGATTGTAGATTAACCTGATAATGCAATATAACCAAAGAAAAATACTATAACCTACTTCTACTATCAATTTTCTTTGGGAAAGCTTAAAGATTGAGCAAGATCGACTGAACACATATAACTAGAAGAAGAAGAATAAGTGAACTAAACAAATGAAAATACTTTGGGGAAACCCTCAGCTAGAAACCCCACTATCTGTATTATCATACAAGTTGGAAATATATCAGAATTATACAAAGCCTTAGCTCTCATAGCTAACTAGCTCTCAGTACAATCCTCCTTGATGCTCTTAGGAAAACCTGGCTTCTCACAAGCCTTCTCCTTTGACGTCCAAGCTCCTATTTCCTTGCACAGTCTCTCCCGGGTGATCCTCCTGTTACCAAGTGGAAGACTGATCACTCACATTGATCCTACACCCTATCAGAACTGCACAATCCTCAAGGAACCTTACCTTGACTACATGCATGAGTTTCCTTAATAGGAAAACACATGTGACTAATAATACATTGTCCTTGACATTTAGCTCAACTAGGTCTTTCTCAGAATATACATGCATGAGTTAATGATGAGGGAATCTTCAGTTATCTAGAGTACACTCGTTGAGTGCATGCATGCATCAACTGAGTGATGACTCACAATTAGTTCCTCAAACAGTTTGGAACTAATTTAACTATACTTAACTCAATAAACTAAGCTAACTAATCACAACACAAATATAACTCAATCTTATCTCCTTAATTAAGGGATATTCTCCTTAATTTAAGGGATAACTGTTGCATGATTTCAGAAAGACTTTTAAATTGAATTTCTCCAACTAGTTAATCAATAATGAATTAATTAATTAATTACAAGTAGCTAGTGAGACTAAACTTTAATCTTAATTCACAATTTTAATTCAAGGACAAATTAAAATTGGAATTTATGGATTCTATTTTTATCTTTTCTTGTTGCTATTTTCAACGCTCCCTCTCAACAAGAAAGGAATTCAACTCAATCTTGATACTGAACCTTCGAAATGTTATACATGCAACAATTTTCTCTAGTGTTGTTGCTCCAACAACTCTAGAGACAAAAAAGAACTTCCAAACTGAATCAGTATGACACATCTGTCATGAAAGTCTCTGACTTCTATTGCCTCTGTCATCTGAAACCTTTGTGCTTCAACTGAATCTGACTTTCTGCACTATTTTCAATCCTTCTCTGCATTATTTAGTATCTAACTACTCTAGGCTCTGTCACTTTGATCTCTAATTGCATCAATCCCACTAATTCCTCCCACTACTATGTACTTTAGGCTCCCATAGCAAGGTACGATCCATGAGATAAAGCCTCCCAATGGACCCTGCCCAATTTCAACATTCACGAGACTATAACTTCACATTGCTCCACCTCACACCTAGAGGTATGGCTACATGTGATCCCTCTACCTTATCCGATTGTGGCTCCTCCAGAATTGTCTCAGACTTCTTCTGGGACTGCATGTTGAGAGGTAATTTACTCTCCCTCTCAACCACCAAGTCTCTAACATTTTCCTTTCTCCTCAAAGCTTTGCATGCATCTTGAACTTCAAGAGCATACAGGTTCTTAACTCATGAATTGATATGTTTCCCCTGTCTTGTGGTGATGTGTCTAAGGAAAACCTTTCTCTTACTGAAGACAACATCGTAGCCTTTATCCTCCAACATCGCGACTGATACCAAGTTCTTCTTCAATCCAGGCATGTACTTCACATCTGTTAAGGTGATAGGAGCTCCACGATCCCTCTGAAAAGCATCCTTATCAACTCCTAAAATGTTATACCTTTTGTCATCACCCATCTCTATGCACATCTTGAGGCCTTTCTCCTCCAAGGTACTGAATAAAATTTTATCGCCGGTCATGTGGACTAAGGCTCCACTGTTGAGAGACTAACCACAACCCATCATCGATGACACCATGCATGAGATGAGGGTAAATTCCATTTCAAATTGAGAGGCTAATGCCTCACCTTCCAATCCTTCAAAGAATCCCTTCTTGGACTTCCTCGATGGGTAATTAGTCGCATAATGTCACATCTCGTGACAGTTAAAGCATCTCACTTTAGACTTGTCACCCTTCCTCCCTCCATGAGAAGAATTCGATTTGGAATGGGAATCCTTCCCCTTCCCTTTCCATGCCTTACTCGCTAAGGAAATATTTTCTTCATCATCATCCTTTGATGAAGAACCATCTCAAGTCCTCCTCCTGATCTCCTCGTGCAGGAGATCTGACCACAGTCATTCCCAATCCAGCAGTTTCTCCCTTGCATTCACAAAGTCCTGGTAGCTATTCCAGCTCTTTGGAAGTCCAAGGAGAGTGAGGCTCACCATATCATCACTGGCAGTAGTTATTCCCACACTACCAAGATCATCTTTGCAAGTGGTGAGCTTTTTCAGATATGTGGAAATAGTATCGATGTTCTCCATCTTGATTCTTCGAATCTTATCCTTGGGCGCCAATTTCCTCTGGTCAATACTGTTCTGGTAGAGTTCCTTCAATGTCCTCCACATTGAATATGGAGTATCCTTCCCATGGAGACTCAAGACAATATGGTCTCGAACTCCCTCAAGGATGATCCATCTTGCCCTTGCCACACACTTCTTCCATTCAGCCAACTCTTATGCATTAGTTGAACCTGGCTTTGGTATTTCTTGATCAACGAAATCCTACAAGTCATTGTCTTCTAATACAGCCTGCATGCGATATTTCCATGCTATGTAATTCGACTTGCGTTCCAAGGCATACTCGAGTCTCAAGCCATAGAACGCCATTGGCCAACCTTGAAGTATGATAAGAATTCAATTTGTACCAGCAACCCCGAACTTTAAACTTCGAATTCTCTTCTTTGTATACTATTCATAGCTCTGATAAACTTAGCTCCAATACCATGTAGAAATTCTACAAACTATCTAAAAATCTCGCTCTGAGACCTATGTAGAAACTCTGACTATAGCTTAATCTGATAATGCAATATAACCAAAGAAAAACACTATAACCTACTTCTACTATCAATTTGCTTTGTGGAAGCTTAAAGATCGAGTTGAACACATGTAACTAGAAGAAGAAGAATTAATGAACCAAACACATGAAAATACTTTGGGGAAAGCCTCAGCTAAAAACCCCACTATATGTATTATCATACAAGGTGGAAATACATCATAATTATACAAAGCCTTAGCTCTCACAGCTAGCCAACTCTCAGTACAATCCTCCTGGATGACCACAAGCAAACCTGGATTCTCACAAGCCTTCTCCTCTGCCCTCCAAGCTCCTATTTCCTTTCACAGTCTCTCCTGGGTGATCCTCTTGTTACTAAGTGGAACACTAATCACTCACATTGATCCTACACCATGTCAGAAGTACGCAATCCTCAAGGAACCTTACCTTGACTTCATTTGTGAATTTCCTTTATAGCAAAACACATGCAACTGATAGTACAATGTCCTTGACATTTAGCTCAACTGGGTCTTTCTCAAAATAGACATGCATGAGTTACTGATGAGGGAGTCTTCAATTATCTAGTGTACACTGGTTGAGTGCATACATGCATCAACTGACTGATAACTCACAATTAGTTCCTCAAATAGTTTGGAACTACTTTAACTGGACTTAACTCAGTAAACTGGCTAACTAATTACAACTCAAATATAACTCAATCTTATCTCCTTAATTATGGGATAATCTCCTTAATTTAAGGGATAACTGTTGCATGATTTCCGAAAGACTTATAACTTGAATTTCTCCAACTAATTAATCCATAATGAATTAATTAATTAATTCCAAGTAGTTGGTGAGACTAAATTTTAATTTTAATTCATAATTTTAATTCAAGGACAAATTAAAATTGGAATTCCTGGATTCTATTTTTATCATTTCTTGTTGCTATTTTCAACACTCCCTCTCAACAAGAAAGGAATTCAAATTGATCCTAATCCTGAACCTTTGGAATGTTATGCACGAAACACTTCTCTCTAGTGTTGTTGCTCCAACAACTCCAAAAAAAAAAAAAAACATCCAAACTGATTTAGTGTGATGCACTTGTCATCAAAGTCTCAGACTACTATTGCCTCTGTCAACTGAAAACTTTGCGCTTCAGCTGACTCTACCATTTTTCACTGTTGTCAATCCTTCTCTACGCTCATCAATATCTAACTACTCTAGCCTCTGTCACTTTGATATCTGACTACATCAATCCCACTGATTCCTCCCACTATTATGTACTTTGGGCTCCCGTAGCAAGGTATGATCCATGAGATAAAACCTCTCAATGGACCCTGCCCAATTTCAGCCTTCTCAAGACTATCGCTTCACATCAACCCACATCACACTTGGAGGTATGGCTGCATGTGATCCCTCTACCTTCTCCAATTTTGGCTCCTCCAAAATTGTCTCAAACTTCTTCTAGGACTACCTATTGAGAGGTAATTTACTCTCCCTCTTAACCACCAAGTCTCTAACATTTTCCTTTCTCCTTAAGGCTTTGCATGCATCTTGAACCTCAAAAGCATACAGGTTCTTAACTCATGAACCAATATGTTTCACCTATCTTGTGGTGATGTGTCTAAGTAAAACCTTTCCCTTACTGAAGACAACATTGTAGGCTTTTTCCTCCAACATCGTGACCGATACCAAGTTCTTATTTAGTCCAGGCACATAATTCACATCTATCAAGGTGATATGAGATCCATTCTCCCTCTGAAACACAATCGTTCCCACTCCTGAATCACTATACCTTTCGTCGTCACCCATATCTATGCACATCCTGGGGTCTTTCTCCTCTAAGGTACTCAATAAAATTTTATCGTCGGTCATGTGGAATGAGGCTCCACTCTCAAGATATCAACCACAAACCATCATCGATGACACCATGCAAGCGATGAGGGTAAAGTCCATTTCAAATTGAGAGGCTAATTCCTCACCTTCCAATCCTTCCGAGGATCCCTTCTTAGACTTTTTCGATGGGCAATTAGTTGCATAATGTCCCATCTCGTGACAATTAAAGCATCTGACTTTAGACTTGTCACCATTCTTCCCTCCATGAGAAGAATTTGATTTGGGATGGGAACCCTTCCCCTTCCCTTTCCTTAACTTACTCAGTAAGGCAAGATTTTCTTCATCATCATCCTTGGATGAAGAACCATCTCGATTGCTCCTCCTTATCTGCTCCTGCATGAGATCTGACCACAGTTGTTCCCAATCCAGTAGTTTCTCCTTTCCATTCACAGATTCCTAGTAGCTATTCCAGCACTTTGGAAGACCAAGGAGAGTGAGCCTCACCATATCAGCATTGGTAGTAGTTATTCCCACACTGCTAAGCTCATATCTGCAAGTGGTGAGCTTGTTTAGATATGTCGAAATAGTATCGCCATTCTCTATATTTATTCTTCGATGCTTGTACTTGAGCGCCAATTTCCTCTGGTCGATACTATTCTGGTAGAGGTCCTTCATTGTCTTCCACATTGAATATGGAGTATCCTTCCCATGGAGACTCGAGACAATATGCTCTCGAACTCCCTCAAGGATGATCCGTCTCGCCCTCACCACACACTTCTTCCATTCAGCCAACTCTTGTGCATTAGTTGAACCTAGCTTTGGGATTTCTTAATCAATGAATTCCTTCAAGCCATTGTCTTCTAATACAGCCTCAATGCGATCTTTCCATGCTATGTAATTCTAGCTTCCTTCCAAGGCATACTTGATTCTCAATCCGTTGAATGCCATTGGTCAACCTTGAAGTATGATAAGAATTTGATTTGCACCAGCAACCCTGAACATCAAAATTTAAATTGTCTTCTTTGTATACTATTCATAGCTCTGATAAACTTAGCTCCAATACCATGTAGAAATTCTCTAAATTCTCTACAATTATTGCTCTGAGACCTATGTAGAAAACTTGACTGTAGATTAACCCGATAATGCAATATAACCAAAGCAAAATACTATAACCTACTTCTACTATCAGTTTGCTTTGCAGAAGCTTAAAGATCAAGCAAGATTGAGCTGAACACATATAACTAAAAGAAGAATAATCAATGAACCAAACACATGAAAATACTTTGGGCAAAGCCTCAACTAAAAACCCCACTATCTGTATTATCATACAAGGTGGAAATACATCAAAATTATACAAAGCCTTAGCTCTCACAGCTAGCCAGCTCTTAGTACAATCCTCCTAGATGCTCATAGGCAAACCTGGCTTCTCAAAAGCCTTCTCCTCTGCCCTCCAAGCTCCTATTTCCTTGCACATTTTCTACTGGGTTATCCTCCTGTTACCAAGTGGAAGAGTGATTACTCACATTTATCCTACACCCTGTTAGAACTGTGCAATCCTCAAGGAACCTTACCTTGACTACATGCATGAGTTTCCTTTATAGGAAAACACATGCAACTGATAGTACACTATCCTTGACATTTAGCTGAAATAGGTCTTTCTCAAAATAGACATGCATGAGTTACTGATGAGGGAATATTTTGTTATCTGGAGTACACTGGTTGAGTGCATGCATGCATCAACTAACTGATAACTCACAATTAGTTCCTCAAACAGTTTGGAAATAATTTAACTAGACTTAACTCATTAAACTAAGCTAACTAATTACAACTCAAATATAACTAAATCCTATCTCCTTAATTAAGGGACAATCTCCTTAATTTAAGGGATAACTATTGCATGACTTCAGAAAGACATCTAATTTGAATTTCTCTAACTAATTAATCCATAATGAATTAATTAATTAATTCCAAGCAGCTAGTGAGACTGAATTCGAATTTTAATTCAAGAACAAATTAAAATTGGAATTTTTGGATTCTATTTTTATCATTTCTTGTTGTTATTTTCAACACTCCCTCTCAACAAGAAAGTAATTCAAATCGATCCCGATCCTAAACCTTTGGAATGTTTTGCATGCATCACTTCTCTCTAGTGTTGTTGCTCTAGCAACTCCAGAAATAGAAAAAACATCCAAACTGAATCAGTACGATGCATTTGTCATCAAAGTCTCTGACTACTATTGCCTCTATCAACTGAAAACTTTTCACTTCGGCCAGATCTACCTTTCTACACTTCTATCAATCCTTCTCTACACTCCTCAATATCTAACTACTCTATCCTCTATCACATTGATATCTGACTGCATCAATCCTACAGATTCCTCCTGCTACAATGTACTTTTTTCTCCCATAGCAAGGTACGATCCATGAGATAAAGCCTCTCAATGGATCCTGCCCAATTTTAGCCTTCTCGAGACTATCACTTCACATCACCCCTCCACACACTTGGAGGTATGGCTACATGTGATCCCTCTACCTTCTCCAATTGCGGCTCCTCCACAATTGTCTCAGACCTCTTCTAGGATTGCATGTTGAGAGCTAATTTACTATCCCTCTCAACCACCAAGTCTCTAACATTTTCCTTGCTCCTCAAGGCTTTGAATGCATCTTGAACCTCAAGAGAATTTAGGTTCTTAACTCGTGAACCAATCTGTTTCACCTGTCTCGTGGTGATGTGTCTAAGTAAAACATTTGCCTTACTAAAGACAATATCATAGCCTTTGTCTTCTAACATCACGACCGATACCAAGTTCTTCTTCAGTCCAGGCACATACTTCATATTTATCAAGGTGATAGGAGCTCCATGCTCCCTCTCAAAAGCAATCGTGCCCACTCTTGAATCACTATACCTTTCGTCGTCAGCCATCTCTATGCGCATCTTGAGTTCTTTCTCCTCCAAGGTACTGAATAAAATTTTATCATCGATCATGTGGAATGAGGCTCCACTGTCAATATATCGACCACAACCCATCATCAATGACTCCATGCATGGAAGTAGGGTAAAGTCCATTTCGAATTGAGAGGTTAATGCCTCGCTTTCCAATCCTTCCAAGGATCCCTTCTTGTACCTATTCGATGGGAAATTAGTCGCATAATGTCCCATCTTGTGACAATTAAATCATCTCACTTTAGACATGTCACCCTTCTTCCCTTCATGAGAAGAATTTGACTTGGAATGGGAATCCTTCCCCTTCCATTTCCTTGCCTTACGCTAACACAATATTTTCTTCATCATCATCCTTGGATGAAGAACCATCTCAAGTGCTCCTCTTGATCTCCTCCTGCATGAGATCTTACCACAATCATTCCCAATTTGGCAGTTTCTCCCTTTCATTCACGAAGTCCTGGTAGCTATTCCAACTCTTTGCAAGACCAAGGAGAGTGAGGCTCACCATATCATCATTGGCAGTTGTTATTCCCACACTGCTAAGCTCATTTCTACAAGTGGTCAGCTTTTTCAGATATGTGGGAATCGTATCGCCATCCTCCATCTTCATTCTTCTAAGCTTATCCTTGAGCACCAATTTCCTCTGGTCAATACTATTTTGGTAGAGGTCCTTCAATGTCTTCCACATTGAATATGGAGTATCCTTCCCATGAAGACTCGAGAAAATATGGTCTCGAACTCGCTCAAGGATGATCTGTCTCGCCCTCGCCACACACTTCTTCCATTCAACAAACCCTTGTGCATTATTTGAACTTGCCTTTGGGATTTCTTAATCAATGAAATCCTTCAAGCCATTGTCTTCCAATACAGCCTCCATGTGATCTTTCCATGCTATGTAATTCGAGCTGCCTTCCAAGGCATATTTGAGTCTCAAGCCATAGAATGCCATTGTCAAACCTTGAAGTATGATAAGAATTCGATTTTCACCAGAAAGCACGAACTTCAAACTTTGAATTATCTTCTCTGTATACTGTTCACAGCTCCGATAAACTTAGCTCGAATACCATGTAGAAATTCTGCAAATTCTCTACAAATGTCGTTCTGAGACCTATGTAGAAAATTTGACTGTAGATTAACCTGATAATGCAATATAACCAAAGCAAAATACTATAACCTACTTCTACTATCAATATTATTTGCAGAAGCTTAAAGATCAAGAAAGAATGAGCTGAACACATATAACCAGAAGAAGAAGAATCAATTAACCAAACACATCAATATACTTTGGGGAAAGCCTCAGCTAAAAAGTCCATTATTTGTATTATCATACAAGGTGGAAATAGATCAGAATTATACAAAGGCTTAGCTCTCACATCTAGCTATCTCTTAGTACAATCCTCCTGGATGCTCACAGGAAAACCTGGCTTCTCACAAGCCTTCTCTTCTACCCTCCAAGCTCTTATTTCCTTGTGCAGTTTCTCCTGGGTGATCCTCCTCTTACCAAGTGGAACACTAATCACTCACACTAATCCTACACCCTGTCAGAACTACGCAATCCTCAAAGAACCTTACCTTGATTGCATGCATGAGTTTCCTTTATAGGAAAACACATGCAACTGATATTACACTTTCCTTGACATTTAGCTCAACAGGGTATTTCTTAGAATAGACATGCATGAGTTACTGATGAGGGAATCTTTAATTATCTGGAGTACAATGGTTGAGTGCATGCATTCATCAACTGAATGATAACTCACAATTAGTTCCTCAAATAGTTTTAAACTAATTTAACTCGACTTAACTCAGTAAATTGAGCTAACTAATTACAACTGAAATATAACTCAATCTTATCTCCTTAATTAAGGGATAATCTCCTTAATTTAAGGGATAACTGTTGCAATACATTAGAAAGACTTCAAACTTGAATTTCTCCAACTAAATTAATCCATAATGAATTAATTAATTAATACCAAGCAGTTGGTGAGACTGAATTCAAATTTTAATTCAAGGACAAATTAAAATTCGAATTTTGGATTTTATTTTTATCATTTCTTGTTGCTATTTTCAACATACATTGCATCTTTATTGATGATAAACTTCTACTTTAAACACAAATAATGAAATTGAATTGACAATGGAATTTATATTAAGTTCCTTCATCATAACTATCATTTATGTTTGAATGTAAGAAATGAAAACTGTGTTTAAAGATTTCTTTATCTTCCTCATACATATCATATTTCCTATTTGCATCTTTTATATATTGTGGTGTACATACAATTTTATTTTACTTATTTGAGTTTTATTGTGTGTAGTCACTTCAAAGTTGTAATATGTTTGAAAGGCAATAAACTAGGGCATCGATACCAAATATCTTGGCTTAGCTTACCAAGAATTCGAAAGTGTATAGAGAAATTTTCATATCCATCAAGTGCAAAATAATCATCCACTTTTCTTTTGTTTGCTAATTTAGGCTTTGTTTGACCATTGCTTGATTTTCTTTCCCTTGTTTTTCTTTAATTAGTTAGTTTCAATTTTTGTTATTTTGAATGTGTGATTGTTTTTTTCTAATTTACTTTGGAGGTTATAACTAGGGTTGAACCTTTTCAACTGAGTACTAAAAAAGAATACATTTCTCTATAATTTCTATCAATGGTTAAAAATAATGCAACAAAGGACTTTAGTAGAGGTCAATTATTTTCATTTTTAGTTTTGTTGCTAAGGTATCTTTATGAATGATTGGCCATTTTAGATCAATTTTATTGAATCTTTTTCAGTGATAAATGACCATACCAACCCCCTTTCAACTTAATATTTTTCCCTAACTTTAACAATAAAAAAAATTCCCTCAACATTGGATTCTCACATGCTTCATAAGATTCTCTAAAATAGGGGTGGTCCTTGTACATTTAATTGATATGATTAAATCGCAAAGCACCAACTTCAAATTCCTACCAAATCAAACACCTCCTGCTTAAAGTATCTACAACTTCGTTCACGTTTCCACTAATATCTTTGAAAACAAAATATTTTTTTTTGCATATATTATACCCATTTGGTATGTCTTTGATTCAACTTCCCCTTTCGAGGTTATGAACTATAATGTATGATTGTCAATAGATATAATAAATTCCTTGGGCATAAGATAATGGCTCCACTTATTTAAAGATTGAATTACTACATAAAATTCCTTTTCATAGGTAGAATATTATGCTTCATCTCGTTCCTCTTTTCACTGAAATAAGTAAATGACTTTTCATCTTGGTTGAGAAAAGTGCCCATATCAATTCCACTGACATCACAACCTAAAAATTTTTGTGAAAAATAAGCAGTATTAGGATCGATTGTTCCTATTGCTAAATAGACTAAATTATTCATTATCTACAATTATGCATTTAAAAGGTTGACATTCCCTTTGAATGGTTTGTACTATTGGTGTACAAATATGCCTAATTTTTTTGATAAAATCTAACCAGTCTGTGAAAGATTCACACCTCATGGATACTCTTTGGAGAATGCCAATCCTTAATGGATCTTATCTTCTTTAGGTCCATTTTCATCCCTTCAAGAAAAATTACAAATCCCAAATAGGCAAGTTATGTTTTAAAAAAAGGAACATTTTTTCATATTTATTAAAATGTTCTTTTCCAATAGCTTTCTTAACACTAGTCTTAGAAACATGAAATGTTTTTCCCTGGTTCTGTTGTATATGAGGATATAATCTAAATACAAAATCACAAACTTACCAAATAAAATACTCAAGGACCTCATTCATGAGCCACATGAAGGTGTTGGGGGCATTAGTTAAGCCAAAGGGAATAATCAACCACTTATACAACATATCCTTATTTTTGAAGGTTTTTTTCCACTCATCTCCATCTCTCATCCTAATGTGATGATACCCACTTTTGAAATCTATTTTTGAAAAAAAAAAAAAAAAACATTGCTCAAACAATCCATTATATCATACATACATAGTAAGGGAAATATTTACCTAATTTTTATTCTGCTTATCACCCTAGAATTGGTGCAAATTCTTGAACACCCCCCCAGCCCTTCTTTGAACTAAAAAATGTTTATACAACACGAGGGCTTAGAAAGTCTTTGATTAGTCCTTTATTTATCAACTATTCAACCTGAATTCTAATTTCTTCATTATCCTTGGATTTCATCCACTAGGCTACTTTATTTGGTAAAATTGCACCTAGAATAAGGTCTATTTGGTGACTAATGGTCATTTTAGAGGGTAAGGCATTTGGAAACTTATCAACATAATGTCAGAATATTCATCTTGTAATGCTTGGATGTTACCAAGAAAATCTCTCATGCTTGTATTAGTAAGTAAAACTCTAGGATTACCAATCAAAGAAAATTGCACCTCTTCCTTTTTCTCGATCTCTTAAAATAGTTCTTTCCCACTCATTATCAACACGCTTGATCCTGCTTCTTCCTTTGTCCTTTCAGCATTCAACGATATCATTATACGCTTACAAATCTCCTTCCCAAGGGTGTATGTATTCATCCTTCCATCATGGACATGCATCTGGTCATACGTCCATGGACTTCTCAACAAAATGTGAAAGACATCCATAAGCATAACATCACATATCAATTCATATTTATAAATACCAATCTAGAATATTACCGTACTTTATTCACTTACCAAAATTTGATGTCCTTTCTATATCTAAGACACTCAATATGGAGTAGGATGTGCCATCCTCTGCAATCCTAACTTCTCTGTCATCTTTGTAGAGACCATATTAGCAGTGCTACTACTCTTAATGACCTTCTTTTATCATTTCCATTTAGATTTGCACATTGTCCTGGAAAAACTTCTCCTTTATGTTAGTTTATGAGCTTATTTCTTAGATTTAACCAAGATTATCTTCAACATTAATGACTAATTTATCTCAATAACGTATTCCTTTCTGTCTACATTCATTGTTCCTTGTTTGGATTCTATAATATCAACCTCTCTCTGATTGGTTGTCTAATTTTTAGTAAAATTCCATGAAATATGTCTTATCTTTCCACATATGTAACACCTCACTTCTCTTCCTCTCTCTCTTCCTCTTTAAAGGAATCTTCTACCCCTTGTTTCTCTTCCTCTAGGAAATTGGCTTCTAGAGCTTCCTTCTTAGTCTAACAGAGTGTGGACTTTTCCTTTGCTAGAAGATCACTTTTTGTTCACTCGACTCCTTCCTCTATTCATTTTTCTTTATTTGCTAGAAAAATGTCTTCTACTCTTGAGGTTTCCATATACAAATCCTCCAGCATCTTTAGGGGTATGAGGGCAATTTCATCTTAGATATCATATCATAGGCCATTTATATATCTGGCCACCTTCTCTGTTAAGCACACATGGGCAGCAAGGGCAATATGAAAGATAATCAGGAGAGTACAATTTTTATTAACAAATGATTTACATTTATAGTACAATATCTGACCATTGGGTTCCACATCCCAAGGTCTCTTGGACTCCTTTTGTCCATTTGGCTTCCACACTAACCCATTGAGGATTAGGTGTCCAACATTCCCCCCCTTAATCTGAAGGGTTATGTATGAGTCCAAGAAGAGAGCTGTAATACAAAATGTGCAAATATGCATGGCAACACTAGGCTAAATGTGCTCTCTGAAATGTTGGTATAAAGGGCGGTGGTTTAAGGATGACCACGAACACTGGAACACTTAGTGCAGTTCCTGGAACTCTTCCAAAACTGGCAAGAAGTTGAAGTCTTCTTCTAGAGGAAGTGCTCCTATTGTTTTGAAGAGGGAAACCTTCAACCAATAAAGGGATGTCTCACCCCACATAAAAGGGAGAAATTCAACCTCAAAAGGGAAGTCTCAACCTGTGATGGTTTAAGGATGACCAACAACTCTGGAATGCTTAATGCAATTCCTGGAACTCTTCCAAAACTGGCAAGAAGCTGGAGTCTTCTGCTAGAGGAAGTGTTCTCAATTGTGTTCCTGGAATTCTTCCAAAACTGGCAAGAAGCTGAAGTCTTCTGCTAGAGGAAGTATCCCAGATTGCCAACTGAAGGCATGTTCAGGCATCTTTGTCTCTGGCTACAACTCTAAAACTGGTGTGGCAGGTTGTGGCTCAGGCTTGCTTGATGTGACTTTGAAGCTTGTAGATGACCATCATTTCCCCCCCTGTCAGATACAAGGTGAGATGATGGAGGAAACTCAACTGCAAGACTGTTCAATATTCTGGAACAAGTTTTGACATGTGTTTGGAATATCTTCTTGGTTGTTGATGCCCATTGCCAAGAAGCGATCCATCCAAGATGAATCTTTGTTCTTGCAGGATGTTTGTTTCTGAAGCATCTGTGTGAAGAATGACTGGTTTTATGACAATGCTTACATGGATGAAGATCAAAACAGTTATCTTTCAGATGGCCAACTCGGTCACAGTGTTGGCATTTTACAATCTGTGGTTGTTGTTGTTGCTGTGGAAGAGGGACAGAGTCTGGAACAGCTGAAGGTGAACTGTCATGAGGAGCAGGTCAATTGTCATGAATGAATCCAGCACTCTGAAACTGAATGGGCTTTGAGTAGTCAGGAATATGAAAGGACAAGTCCTTGTCATATCCAAGACCAGTTCTGTGCTTGTTGTGGACAAGTTGTTCCCAAGGTCTGATAATGGGCTTTGGAAGTGCACACTGAGTTTCTGCATCTGCATGTACAACAGTTTCTTTATTGGGTACGAATGAACTGTAATATTATTGTCTTACTGTTTATCGGAGTCTGTTTCAATCCTCTGAACAGAAATAGGTTTAGAATGATGACTCCACTACTATAATTCTTCGTGCTGTAGCTTTGTCTCAAGTTGCAAAAACTTAATATTCTCTTGTACATTATACAAACAGGTTCTAATGTCAACCAGAGTAGCTTTGCTTATTCTCACTGTACCATGATCAGAGGAATGTATCAAAGTTTTTAAGAACTCTAATATTTCAGTAATTTGAGGCATATTCTCCATTGTCAAAATTACACCCCTTTAAAAAAACTAATTACAACTATGACCCAATGAATAAAAGTAACACCCACTCACAGTACAAAGGCAAAGAAAAATCCTTTGTAAATGTGCGGCAAGGAATCAATGTATATATATGTAGACAGAGACTATAATGAGTTTTAATATCACAACTGGGGTAGAAGCAACTGCAAACTTGCTTGGATCCTTCAAATACTCCTTCCCTTTTGAATCAGAAAACCTCTGCCGCTATTCTATATTTCACAGTTTCTTTTTATTGAGGACTTCATCATATATTGAAATATATGAGAGCAACGCAGCTTACAAATCTAATCAAATTCTCCAACAATTCTACACAAGGAAATAGGGCACTCTGTAACGTTACCAAATGTGCCAGGGCATCTGCTGGTTTTATTGTCAAATTTTGCAATCAGTATGAGATGAGCAAGGTGGGAGCCCAGGCCAAGGCTCTGTAAGTGCTGTTGAGCTACCAAACAGTGTGAGATTCCCGCTCGAGCTTTCAAGCTACCATGTTAGACAGTCATTCAACACATTCAACGTTTCATTCAACGTAATACTCAAAACCAATCAGCGTTAAAGAATACATATAAATATATATATGGGCAACGCTCTGAGTGTAAGATCACAATGTCAGAGATGATTTTGCATTTGATGAAGAAATGGCTGAGGTAGAGGAGAATCCCTTGCCAAACATTGATGAAGGAGACCTTGATAATCAATTAGCGGTGGTTGAATATGTTGAGGATATATATAAGTTCTATCGTAGAACAGAGCACATGAGCTGTGTGCCAGATTATATGCCCAGTCAACGAGAAATTAATGGAAAAATGAGAACACTCTTGATAAATTGGTTGATTGAGCTACATCACAAGTTTGGGTTGATGCCAGAGACTTTGTATCTAACTACAAATATTCTTGATAGATATCTTTCTATTCAATATATATCAAGGAGCGACTGTCAATTAGTAGGTGCTACTGCACTGCTTCTAGCTTCCAAGTACGAGGGAATTTGGGCTCCGGAGATAGATGAATTTCTCACAATCTTAGAAACAAATTTTGAGAGGAAACATGTACTGCTTATGGAAAAGACAATGCTCAACAAACTGAAATTTCACCTCACAGTCCCAACCCCATATGTATTCCTTGTCCAGTTCCTCAAGGTTGCAGACTCTAATGGAGAGATGGCAAATTTGGTATTCCTCGTTATGGAACTTTAAGCCCAGGGTGACGCTACCGCCATTACTGCAGAACAGAGGCTTTCCTTTGTCCAAGAGACTCTCCAAATCTTAGTATGCATGAGCATTCTCATCAAGTGCATGAACTATAATGCTACCTGTATCGATGACCAACCATTTTCCTCCTTCACGGCCTTCGATGCCAGGTAAAATCATCCTATCAGCGCCTTTCTGTTTTTGCTTCACCTTGTAAAGTAGGCCTTGTGCAATATTTTAAACATGCCAGTTTGATCTGCCAGTGGCAAACACCATGTAATCGGTCTATTCACATTGTCTGTGAACATTAATTTTCTTAACATCTTCTGCCCTCACGTCTGTTAGCACCTTTTCCACTTCCTCTATCGTCAGCAGTTTAATATAATTCAACCTTTGATGCTCGGTTGCCTCCGCCTCCTCCTCAGGAATTTCATCTTCAAAGTCATATCCGTATTCTGTCTGCTCAGCGTTGAGCGTGGAAGAAGCTTCTTTCGCAGTGGTGCGTTTTACATTTTCAGCCCAAAACCTAGATACCTGTATTTTACTCCAAGGAGACAATCCTAATGCGGGAGCAGGAGACACAATGCCTTAAATGGTGAAACTTCAGCTGAATCATTCAAATAATGGCATAGAGCTCCTAGCAAGGTGTGCCTGTGCTACAACTGGTTCGCCAGGAGACAACATCCGAAGAGAGTAGGAAGATTCACCAGCGTTAACTAATAGAGAGCATCATTCGAGTAGCAAAGAGACAATGTTCTTCAAAACAGGAGTAGTGTTCTTCAAAACAGTTCAACGTAGCATTTTGCTTGTTGCTCTGTTCAAACTGTGCGCTTACGGTGCTGGTTGCAGGAAACGCCAGGAGTTGGGCATTCTTTGTCAGTCCAAGAAACATTACACCCAATAAAAACGTGCAAACAATGGTTAGAGAGTGCAGGGAGGATAATTATGAATAGCCCAGGGAGCACAGAGGGCGCAGATACTCTTAGAGATTTGTAGCAGCGACTGAGGGGGCAGTAGATAGAAGGCACAGTCTTGATAGAAAAACGCATATATGACACTGCCACAGAAGGCGCGGACTTGACAGAGAAACGGTTAAATATAGTGGAAGCAGAATACGTTATCGTAGATGTGCATGAATTTTGATTAGGCACAACAGAGATATAATCCAAGGAAGCAACAAAGTAAAAGCATTAAATTTCTGACTGTTAGTGAATTAATGGAGTGATATGGACAGTGAAAAGAAATTTCAAACTGATATGGAGATAGAGGCCACAAAACAAATGGCTCAAATTGTAGCAGGACCAGCAATCGCCTGCTCTGATAGCATATTAAACACACATGGGTAGCAAGGGCAATATGAAAGATAATCAGGAGAGTACAATTTTTAATAACAAATGATTTACATTTATAGTACAATATCTGACCATTGGGTTCCACATCCCAAGGTCTCTTGGACTCCTTTTGTCCATTTGGCTTCCACACTAACCCATTGAGGATTAGGTGTCCAACATTCTCAACATCTTCATTTATGTGTCTTTCTCTAACGTTAATCCTGTAGTGTACTCTTTCACTATCATGGATTTCTACCTTAGATTTGTAATGGCCTAAATAAATTCAACAAGTAATACTTGGGCATGAATTTGCATTTAAGCTTAACCACCTTTCTATCCCATCACTTAATATTTTCCTTTTCCTTCCTCCTTTCGTCTTCCTATAACTTGACCCACCATAATGTTGCATGCTTCCTTTATCTGGCCACTACATATTTGACCTTCTCATAATCCTCCATGTCTTCATACTCTAGGTACTTATCAAATGTTTTCATTCAATTAAGTAGATGTTCCACATTTAAATTAGCATCATATAGTGGCACTTTCATCTTTGACCTGGAAACTACTTTGGTTACCAAATTTATCAATTTTTCCATTGTTGGCTCCCTTCCTAGAGCTCCTTCCATCTCCTCTTCTATGCTGATATGTTCACTCTCACTAATGTCTCCCACATTAGTATAACATTTGGTATAGTATTTTTAAAAACTGACCATAATGTCAAGAAGGAATTATTTTGATGGACTTAAATATGATATTCAAAAGTTTATGGTAGAATGTTTGGTTTTCCACCAAAATAAAGTTGAGACAATTAAGACCTCGAGTATTTTACAACCATTAGCCATTCCAAGTTAGAATTGGGAATGGGTATCAATTGATTTTATCATAGGTTTACCTAATTCTGAAGGAAAGAGTGTGATCATGGTGATAGTCGATATACTTACCAAGTATGCACACTCTTGTGCACTATCTCAGCCTTTCAAAGCCAATATAGTCACTACTACATTTATGGAAAAAGTTCAAAAGATAAATGGAAACACAATGATTATTGTAAGTGATAGAGATCCCATTTTCACTTGAAATTTTTGGACAGAATTATTTCCTTGTCTTGGTACTCAATTAGCTCATAGATCATCTTATCATCCCCAATATGATTGGAAAACTGAGATAGTGAACAAATTTTTGGAAGGATATATTCATTTATTTGTATCTGATAAAAAACGCAATGGATCATGTGGTTACCCATGTCAAAATGGTGGTATAAAACTTATTTCCCTACAACAACAAAAATGATCCAATTTATGGTGCTTTATGGAGATCTATACCATCCATCAAATCATATTTAAGATATAATTCAAAGGTTCAAGTAGTGTAATATCACATCAAGCATCAATAGCAAGTGATCCAAATTTTAAAGGATAACCTGAATCTACCACAAAATCCAATGAAACAACAGGTAAGTCGGCACTGTAGTGAAAGAAGTTTTGATGTGGGTGATTGGGTATTTTTACGACTACAACCATACAAGCAAACGTCCCTTAAGAAATCTAAGAAGGATAATAAATTGCCACCCAAGTATTATGTGTTATGAAACCAGCTCACAGAAAGATAGAAAAGATAGATCAACAACTTATAAATCATCCTCTTCGATGGGGAAACCTCCTTTACATTACAAAAGTGAACAATTCTTCGATGATACAAATAACAAAACCTCCTTTCTATATATAGGAGTCTAAGGGGTCACAATATAACCAAAGCTGGCCTAACAATAATAATATAAGGCACAATAATAACAATATGGAGAAAATAGGGGCACAACAATAACAATAAGGGATACAATGACAATAGTAATGGGGAAATCACTAGTATTATAGGGACCTAGCATGCCCCTCTCCTTCAAAAAAGTGTTGTCCTCAACACTTGAGTAGTTCTATATGCTTTTGTATAAAATTATCATTCTCCCATGTGGAATATTCAACGAATAAGTTCTTCCACTTGATGAGATACTCTGGAATTCATCGATTTCATCGCTATCGAGTTCTTGTTTCTTTGGTTGCTTCAGGTTCAAATATGATTTTTGCTTCCTCATCAAGTTCTGGAAATATTGTTTGAACTAGGATCTTGTCAACTATAACCTTCTTTAAGCATGAAACATGGAAAACTGGGTGCACTTGGGAAGTTACAGGAAGCTTCAATTTGTATGCCATAGTACATATCTTTTGCAACACCTTGTACGAACCATAATACTTTGGTGATAATTTATTATCCTTCTTAGCTTACTTGAGGGACATTTTTTTATATGGTTGTAGCCGTAGGAATACCTAATCACCTACATCAAAACTCCTTTCGCCGCGATGTTGATCTGCATGTTGTTTCATTCTATTTTGCACCAAGGTAAGGTTATCCTTTAAGAGTTGGAGAACTTGTTGTTGATGCTTGATGTGATCTTCCACTGCTTGACCTTATAATTTTCTCTTAAATATGATGTGATGGATGGGTGATGATACCCATAAAGTGCCATAAATGGGGTCATTTTTGTTGCAGTATGGAAGGAAGTGTTATACCACCATTTAGCCAGAGGCAACCATTTGGCCCATTGTGTCTATTTATTAGATAAAAAGAAATGAATATATCCTTCCAAACATTATTTTATTATATTAGTGTGCCCATCGTATTGAGGATGATAAGAAGAGCTATGAGCTAACTCAGTACCAAGACAAGAAAATAATTCTGTCCAAGAATTTCCAGTGAAAATGGGATCTCTGTCGCTTACAATAATCTTTGGGTTTCCATGTAGCATTTGAATTGTTTCCATAAATACAGTAGAAACTGTGCTCGCTTTAAATTGATGAGATAATGCACAAAAGTGTGCATGCTTGGTAAGTTTATCAACTACCACCATGATAACACTCTTTCCTTCGGACTTGGGTAAACCTGCGATAAAATCCATTAAAAACTCCTCCCAATGTTGGCTTGGAATGGATAATGGTTGTAATAGACCTGGGTTCTTAATTGTTTCAACTTTATTTTGTTGGAAAACCAAACATTCTGCCACAAAATTTTGAATATCCGATTTAAGGCCATCCCAAAAAAATTCCTTCTTAACCCTATGGTAAGTTTTTAGAAATCTTGAATGCCCTCCTAAGGGAGAGGTTTTAAATTCCCTAAGAATCTTTTGTTTGAGTTTGGAATTCTTACATAGGTATAACTGATCTTTGTACCACAACGAATCATTTTTCCAGCGAAATTTATCAAATGTACTGGGATCTTATTGTAACTTTTAATTTGTTCCCACACTTCTTCATCATTCTTCCATTCATCCCTTGCTTCATTTATCTGATCTGGTTGGATAATAGAAATGGCGCAAAGAGATGCTTCCACATCCTCATCCTTTCTCGAGAGTGCATCTGCCACAACACTTTTCTTCCCTTTTCTGTAGATGATTTCAAAGTCATAACCCAACATCTTTGTGACCAATTTTTACTTCTCTTCTGAGGATAATCTTTGTTCTAAAAAGTATTTAATACTATCATGAACTGTTTTTACCTCTAAGTGTCTTCCCATTAGGTAGGGTCACCATTTATTAAGTGCATGTAGTATTGCCAACATTTCCTTCTCATAAATAGCTTTATGTAAATACTTTCCTTTGACTGTACGACTTTCAAAAGCAATGGGTCTTTCTTCTTGCATTAAAACAACACCAATTCCATTTCTTGAAGCATCACATTCCACAATAAAGGTTTTTGTGAAGTCCGGTGTACCTATGACCGGTGCTTGGCACATTGCCTCTTTATGATGTTCAAAGGCCTTTGTTCCTTCCAGAGTCCATGAAAATGCATCTTTATTCAATAATGTTGTTAGAGATGTTGTTATTCTCCCATAATTCTTAACAAACTTGCGATAATACCCACTCAACCCAAGAAATCCTTGTAGATGCTTTATGGATGTGGGGATTTTCCATTCCTTAATGGTTTTAATTTTGCTAGGGTCTAAATTAACACATTCATGAGATACAATATGACCCAAATATTCCACCTCTTGTACTCCAAAGAAACATTTGGAGATTTTTTCATAATTGTTTCTCCTCCAATAGTTTGAGCACCCTGTCAACATGTTCAACATGATCCTTCCAAGACTTGTTGTAGATTAGTATATCATCAAAAAATAATAACACAAATTTTCTAAGGAAGGGTTTTTAAAATGGAATTCATCAAACCTTGAAATGTAGAAGGTGCATTGGCAAGGTCAAAAGGCATGACTTAAAATTCATAATAACCCTCATGAGTTCTAAATGTTGTTTTTGGAATGTATTCAGTCTTCATTCTAATTTGATGATATCTTGAATGAAGATCCAACTTGGTGAAGTAAATTGATCCATGCAATTCATCCAATAATTCATCAATGACAGGAATGGGAAATTTATATTTAATAGTGAGCTTGTTGAGTTCCCTATAATCTGGACACATGTGCCATGATCCATCCTTTTGGTGAACCAATACTACTGGAGCAGAGAAAGAACTTTGACTAGGTTGAATTATGCTAGCCTTTAACATTTCTGCATCCATACATTCAATTTCAGTTGTTTGGGCCTAGGGATATCCGTAAGGCCTAATGTTTGGAGGAACACTTCCTAGAATCAAATGAATAGCATGATCATGATCACAACTAGGTGGGAGGCCTTTGGGAGCCTTAAATACCTTGGAATGATTCTCCAAGAATTTTTGGAGATCTAGAGAAATAGATGATTTCGATGTGGGAACCTCTAGTGAACATAATTGTGCAAGTATGCCTCATTATTCTTTCTTTAGAAGATTTTTCATTCCGTTAGAGCTGATTATCTTTCCCGATTTCCCTATGATACCCCTTAATTCAAATTCCTTTCCTTCTTAACAAAATTTCATGAAAATTTCTTTAAAATTAAAAGATATTGTACCCAAGTATTGTAGCCATTGGACTCCTACTACAACATCAACACCACCAATTGGAATGGAAAGCATTGGGCTATTCAATACATATTCCCCCATGGATAGCTTGATATTATGGCATTTTCCTGAGCAATTTATTGTTCCTCCACTTGCAACCATCACTTGACACTCTGGTGCTATATATAAGAAGCAATTCAATTCCATGCCTATCTTACAATGAATAAAATTATGGGTACTGCCAAAATCAATCAACACTATTACCTTTTTCTTCTTGATGTGCCCTTCTATCTTGATAGCTTGAGGAGTGGTAATTCCAACCAATGAATTACAAGATATGTTTGGATTCATTTGTTCTCTCTCTAGGGTTTGTTCATGGTGTATATCGTTTTCTTTTGATGTTTCTTGTTCCTTTTCTTCCTCCTCTTCACAATCTATGTAAAATAACTTCTTCTCAACACACTTATGATCTTTTGTGTATTTTCTATCACAACTGTAACAATGCCCTTTTTCCCTTTCTTCTTGCAATTTTTGTGCTGTCAACCTTGTAGGTTGTGGATGGATAAGGGAAACAACACTTCCATCTTTATGATTGTGAGTGGTAGGCTTCCTTGTTGCCATAATTTTGCTTTCCATTTTTCTTGCCAACCTGAATGCCTTCTCCAATGAATTAGCTTCCCAAAGGAAAACCTCATGTTGGATGTTATCCTTTAAAGTTCCTATGAACACATCAATCCTATGCTCCTCTAGAATATCTTTTAATCTTATATTCAACTTTTGGAAGTCCTCAATGTGCTCCATCATTGAACCCTTTTGTTTGAGATTTATCAATTGGCTAAAAAAAGTGTTTGTTTTTGTATCCTCATAATATGCTACCATATCATCCTTAAAAATAGCACAAGTGATAATTTGTTTATGAGAGCAAAGCCATCGATACCATACAAACTGATGTGATTCCAAATATAAAGTTGCAAGGCGTACCTTTTGTGTGTTTTACACGTTATGGAGATCGAAAAATTTCTCCATGTGTAATATCCGTGATACAGGATCGTTTAACATTTATTTTGTTATCATCATGAGTTTCATTTACTATCCTTTCGCCATTAGTAAGCGTTTCTTGTAGAAACTTTGTCAAATCTGTCTTCAAATCTTCCATCTTAGCTTCCACACCTTTCTTTAAATCATCCATCTTGGCTTCCACTCCATCCATATTAGCTTCCATGTCATCCATTTTAGCTTCCATGCCATCCATCTTAGCTTCTACGCCTTTCTTTAAGCCATCCATCTTAGCATCCATGACATAGATCTTAGCTTCTATGTCTTTCTATAAACCATCCATATTAGCTTCCACACCATATATATTAGGTTCTACCTCTTTCTTTAAACCATCCATCTTAGCTTCTATTACTTTTTATGTGAGTGAAATTTGTTGCACTTGGTCTTGTAATTTTGATATATCATGTAGCATTTCTTCCTATTCTTCATGAGTCATGCTAGAGCTTTCAGGTTGCTTACTAGGTGTTTCCATTTTATTCCTTTAGGGCATCAATTAATGATAATATTGCCTCACCATGCCCTTCGAATTCCTTCAAACTAATTTGTCAAACTAAACTTATGCAAAAAAGTATAAAAAACTACACACCTTTTTCACTTTGTAGGAGCTCAATATTGAATCTACTGTATCTCTATAATTTTGGATTTGCAAGGTCTAAAATTTCTTCTTGCAATAACCCTTTGAGTACTCTTTCTAACCCAGCAAGTTTGATCAAGATTGGATTCTCCAATGAAGATTTATGCCAAATCTTCCACAATGACTTGATTATAGACTAGTTCGATAGAGAGAGGTTGTACAAAGTGCCACATTTCACTGTTTTGACCTTAAGATTTGAAACTGATACACAAAAAAACTACAGTCCATCTTATTTTTGTTACTTATTACGAAATTTCAAACTAATGCTCAGAAAACAAGTTATGACAATTTTCCCTAGGTCACCTATTTGAGATATAATTTGGGATCCTGTAAAAGCCCTAAATTCCTTGGATCATATCTCCGACAATATATCAAGACAAGATCTAAAATTCAGACCCGAGGTTCAGAGAGATTTCTTCTCAAATTTGTTTTTTGTTTCTCCTTTGAAATGTCGCAGAAAACAAGTTATAGGGAAATTTCCACGATGACCTGTTTGTAGCAGCAAAACCCTAGAATCCAAGCTCTAATACCAAATGTTATGAAACCAGCTCACAAAAAGATAGAAAATATAGATCAACGACTTAAAAATCAGCCTCTTCGAAGGGGAAACCTCGTTTACATTACACAAATGCACAAATAAACAATTATTCATTGATACAAATGACAAAACCTCCTTTCTATATATAGGAGTTTAAGGGGTCACAATATAACCAAAGCTGACCTAACAATAATAATATAAGAGAACAAAAATAACAATAGTTGGCTTCTATGGGGCACAATAATAACAATAGGGGCACAACAATAACAATAGTAATGGGGGAATCACTAGTATTATATGGACCTAAAATTATGGCCCCTACAAGGTGCTGTAAAATATTGGTACTATGGCATACAAATTGGAGTTGTCTGCATCTTCATGAGTACGCCCAATATTCCATGTTTGATGTGTAAAGAATGTTATAGGTGAAAATATTCCAGTTCAAACTATATTTCCATAACTTGATCATGAAAAAAAAATCATAGTGGAGCCTGAAGAAATCACAGAAAAAAGAATTTGACAGCTAATTAACAGATCCATTTTAGAATATCACATTAAGTGGAAGAAATGAATATGACTAAAGGGAAAACAATATGAACGAGTGTGATGCAATGGTTCAACTCAACTTGGAAATTGTAAGATTCAGAATAGGCAAAGATAAAATCATGGATAGGATTATTTTATGACTTGCTACAAGATTTTGGAGAAAAGTTCCTTCGCTTATGGGCCTTCTTTAATTTAAAATGCAAGAAGTTGTAGACCCATGAAAAATATGAATAAGGAATGGATAAGTGTTCAATTTCAGCTACATTAAGATTGTTAGCTCATCTCATGAATTTGTGAAGCAAGGAAATATTAATAGAAGAAATAATATAAAATACCCAGATTCTGATGAAAAAGAAAATACTTCCGTAAACATGTGGAAAATTGTAAAGGGCTAACTTCTTTCTTTATTCTAAATCCAACTGAATTTGTTTGTACATGTGAAAACTAATGAAGACCTACAAAAATTAGTAAAATGAAAATAATAAATAAACCAATGAAGATATAAAACTAGCAACAAATGAATATGAACATATTTATGCATACGTGGAAGAGTCGAATTGTAATATTGCCTCATGAATCTTCAAGTTCTCCCATGCATTTGCATAAGTTCAAAATTATTTTCTTATTCAATTTAAATTAACTACTAAGTAATGAGAAATTTTCATTTGTTTCCCATTTATATTGAAGAAACTATGGTAAAAATGACCATATGAAATGTCTCTGAATTTAGGGAAAATTTGTATGCTTAGCTGTAATGATTCTTTGAAATTTCATCATTCATGATTTTGTTTGACAAAATATATTTTAATCTTATGGTGAAAATTTGTGAAGAGGCAAAATCAAGAGCATCACACATGTGTATGATCCAAAATGCTCTAAGGGAATTTTTCCAAAATGAAATGGATAATACATGAAACATTTGAACCCATTATTTTTTTTACTAAAAATTTACAATTTAAACTGAAAAATAAAAGAGAGATGAACTAATAAATAAAATTAATCCTATTACTATTATAACTAATTGAGAGAGCATATACTTCCAATGAAGCCATTCTCTCAGTTTTAATTCTATACATATGAGAATATTAAAAATCAGTAACAAAAATAAAATGGCAACTAAATAATTAAAAAAAAAATCTCATCCTACTATTTACATCTAAACTTAACAAAATAAAATGATTTACATAAGCCTTACCATGAAATTCCTTCAAACATATGCCTACAGGATCATAAAATTCAGGATGTATTTCGATCGAATCTTGAAAGAGGTTCAGGGGAATAGGAAACATCATGCCAATGTTGAATGATATGTCTTTAACTATCGTAGGTTGTTGTAAGAAAAAAATTTTATGCACAAAAGAAAGTGCATGATTAAAAAACTTATTTTTGATGAAACGTGGATAACAATGTCGAAGATTTCGAAAGGTATTACATGGCTGGCAAGAATACAATAGTTGGCTTTCAAATGTCAACATTTGTGAAAAATAATTTGAAAATCAAAAACAAATTGGCCACACATAATCATCAAATAAAATATCAAAACAAGAGGTAGCCAATTCTCATGATTGAAATTTTGAAATCGATTTTCATATATGTTGATTAACACACTTGATGAGAGGCTAGAGTTTTGATACTCAAATTCCAACAAAATATGCCCAAAAAATAAAAAATAAAATTTTAGAAAGAAAGAAACTAAAATGGGGCAAAATGAGAGAAAGAGAAATTATAATGTACATTTATGTTACAGATAATAGTACAACATAGTGGGAGTTTGCTTGTAATGATTTCTTTTCCACAAGTGATTATAAAATTGAAGTCATTCCTGTCTTCGTTCACTTGCAGAGATGGGAGAATTTCAAGATTATGATCACAAAACAACATGTCATTATCGTAGGAGTCATAAATTGGGTCAAATTCATGATTGCTGAAATCATCATGATGATCCAATGATGAAGAATTAACTAAAACATTTAAATATCATCCTTTCCCTCTCAAAAAACAAACTCACTTAAAATATGGAAGTCAATTAAAAAAGATATTTAAGAAGAAGAATAACAAGGTTCAATGTTTTCATCATCATGAACAATTTTGTTGGTATCTCCTTTTCCTAAATTAGAGTGAGATAGGGAATCCTATGCCAGAGAATTTTTAGAATTGTAAAAAAATAAATTTTCTCTTTTCCTATCAAAAGTTACTAATAACTCGTGAATTATAACTCCTTCATCTTTTGAACTATTCTCAATGCTGAAAAGAGTAGCTTCATTATCATTTAATGAATTGTCGAACAAATCAGGATAGAGAGAAAAAGTGAGAATTTGAATTTACAAACATGTAAATTGATCTGTTAGAAGAATGTTGCTTGCTCCCCAAATTGTGCACTTTTAAATCTTCTTGATTTGCATGATGGAAAATTTGGGATGTTGATCTACATCCTCGTCACTAGAAGAGTTGGATTTTCCAACATTTGGAAAAATATCAGAATGAAAATATTGATTATTTCCGATCACTTATTATAATTCCTCATTCTCATAAACATTATTAACTTGGCCAAAGTCATTTTTCTCCTAAAATCATTTTATTTATAATTTTAGCTTCTAGAAGAGGATTATTATTAATGGTTTGAACAATAGATTCTTCAATAGAAATACATGAATTTTATGATTCTTGATAAGGAATACAAGGGAGATATATCAAATGTTTAAACCAAGCCATTAATTGAAATTGAGGAGGAAAATATTTGGACTGAAATTGCATTAAAATTAATTTAAATCTAATTATGAAATCATCTAAAGATTCACCTTCCATCCTACACAATTCTTCCAAGTAGTCACACACCCTTTCGTAGTCGTATTGTTGGAAAAAATGAAGGAAAATTTGTAGAAATGCATCCCCATTATGAATGAAGGAAACTATAAGGGATAAGCACCAGCCTTTGGCTTTCCCTGTTAAAGTGAGAGTGATGATCTTGCAAATAATATCTTCATCAATGCTTAAATAGTTGGAACTTAAAATAAATTGAAGGAGACGACTAAAATCATATGTCTTACCATTGTATTTTACCTCAGACATGGTCTAGACTACCTTTATTGGAGTGGAAGTTGGATGAGGTCCAATAAAGAAATTCCAAGGAAGTCTCTTACATGGAGCCATAGTAATAAAATAAAATTTTAAGGCACAAAATCATTAGAGACACAATTTTACTATGGCCCTTCTTCTAGTGCCAAAAATGTTGAAGTCTCGAAATGACCATTCAATATTATAAGAGAAACCACCTGGTTAGAAAATTAAAGCAACTCTTTTTCTATCTGGAGTGGTGGTTCCAACGGGTTAAACTAGGTCCATCTACCTTATCTCTATCTCTCTTGGTTTAAATTTTCTTTTACTTACCAATAGAGAAGAGACATCAAATCAACCCTCTTGCTTAGCTCAGGCAAGAAGTGATCCTTAAGTTGATCTAGGGTTCAGGCACAACTAAAGGTTACCTCTTCGATAAGAAGACTTCTAGAAATTTAATGATTAATATAAATTCAAATTAATCCTATAATGCAAGAAAAATGAAATAAAACCTAAGCCTATCTCGATTAGGAAGATGTAAATCTATCCCAACCAAGAGCAATGTAATTAAATGATTGAGATTTTAACATTCCTAGTTTTAGGTGAATATCTAGCAAATGAAATAGTTCTACTAGTTTATATTATATTTACAAAAAACATGATCTCCTTAGAGACTTATTAATGGTGAATGATTAACCAATAACACTAGGAAATATTTCAATTAATGTCAATGGTAATTAAATCGAATTTAGATGGCATATTTATGAGTAAATAGTTACTAAAAAATATGATTTGAGTATAAGAGAAAAAGAGAAAATTAACAACAAATCTATGAATCTAATGAAATAGATAGCTTAATTCAAAAGACCTTCATCTTCACATTAAACAATAACGCTCAACATGAAAACACATTTTACACATATTTGTCATTAAAAAGATGAAATTTGCAATAAAAATAATATTATTTAAAATACAAATTGATTAAAACCTAGTCTTTGTGCTATGTTCCTTGAATTGATCTCCAAAAATATTTCTCAAATCATAAGCCTTTCCATTAAAATAAAGAGCAACAATAGTGCAAGCTCTGCTCCCAATACAAAGTCTAGAATTGAAAAAGCCAAATCCCAATAACTCATATCACAGTTATTTCCCCTCCTCTATAGCTAAAAATCCCTTACAATAGTGCTCCAAGAATTCCCTCAGTGCAGAGAAGAGGAACCCTTTCATCATTCTACAAACCACTATTTATAATTACAAAAATGAATTCCAAATAGGAGAGCTATTGAAGAACAAATTTGTTCCAACAATTTTTCATTTGTCCAAATTCTTTTTCCACTCTTGTTGGAGCATTCCATTGATTTAGATCATCTCTTCCTCATCTCCTAAACTGTTCTCCTCCCAAAAACCAATCAAAATTAAATTAAAATAAAAAATACCAAATTTGTACAATGAACATCTCTATCAAAATTCAATTAAATAAATAAATAAATAAAAGGAAATATGAGCTTTCCATTGATCCTTTTTAGTATCTTATTGGTCAAAGAAAACATAGTCGAATGGATCTACACTCAACAGAGCCTATGAGCAAATGAAAATGCAAAAAAATAATTTTGGTTACAAATTCGAAGCTTAATTTTTTGTCAAGTATTACACTCATTTAATGAATGAATTTGGTCATGCAACCACTTTAGAGATATTCTCTGTGATTTTATATATCTAACGAGCCATCCTAGACCTCATTTGGCAAAGTAGAACTCAACTTATGAACTTCCAAAGTTGAAGTGCCAAAAATGCCAGAATTCTGGAAAAATTGTTCCATGGGCTAGAATTAAGAAATTTTAATTAAAAATCTAATCCTAATTAAAGCTAATCAATTAATAATTATTTATAATTTTAAATTAATCGTATATACAATTTTAATTAAAATTATGAAATTATATACAAGATTAAATAAACAAAATTTAATTAAATTAATATAAAATTAAATTATATTAAAGTATTATAAATAAATTTAAAAAATGTTAAAATATAACAAGTGGCTTTTGGATCTCATTTCTGTTGATCGAAAATAGGAGGAGGAGGCTTTATAAAAATGGATATGAGGCTTTATAAAAGAAGCATAAAACAAACCGTCGAATGATATCGGACCTCGGAAGGTTTGTGTATCAGAAAATTTGAAATATGAAAGCTTTGACACAAACCAAAAATGTAGAGGTCTGATATAAAATATTGGGATTTTATTATATCAGGTTTTTTTTAATCATGATCTTTTATATCGGATTTTTATATTAAGACTTTTTATATTGGGGCTTTTATAGGTGGGAATGAGTAAGGGAGGAGGTGAGGTGACGTAGGGCCCACGTGGAGTGGGACTCATCCAGTATAAACTACAACCACTTGGTAATTTAAAAATATGACAAAATGAATTACAACCACTTTGAAATTTTGAGATTTCACGTCTTGTAATTTCTTTCAAATTTTGGAATTGGAGTAAATTAGTAAGATTCCGAAAAGACATAATTTTAATTTTTCTACAATTTGGCTTCAACGATTTTGTAGGGTCGTTAGTAGAAATGAATTAACTAGTAAAAATTAATTACGAATTAATATTTACAACCAATCTCTAATTTATTTACAAAAATTAAACTAATATACATTTTCTATGTTATTTTAACCCAGTTGGAAAAACTTATTGAATTTCATAGGACCACCATTTGCAAATCGTGTAACCAAATGATATGAAAAATTACTAATGGAAAGATAGCAAAAATTTGAACTCATTGTAGTAATCAAAATAGAAATCCAACAAAAACAAAAATTTGGCAAAATTATAGGACAATTAACCAAAAGAAAATATTAAAAAGGTGATTTAGTCAAATAATTATGGAAAGGGTCCCGATTATTTGAAATAAATAAGTCAAAAATGGGGGGAGTTGAATTTTCACTTCAACAAGTTGTTACTTGTAGAATCTATTTTTTTTGCTGATTTGTAGGTCTATTGGGCACTGGAGAAATTCTTGAATTTTTCCTCTTTGTTTAGGAGCATGAGAAAACATGGCCTCATCCTTCTTTCAACCTAACCCCACTACATCATAAAATATGGTATGAGAAAGTCATATGATTCAATATTTTTTGTTCTTAGTTACTAGACTTGTGAGCTCCTCACTTTGAATGTTTGATCATTTTTCCTTTTCCAACACCACATCTTGAAGTTTATTGATGGAGATTTCCTTACCATCAACCTCCTTCATATACATTGATAACTTATTTTTTGTTTCATCTTGAATCAACTGTAAATATTTAATTTTCTTTTTAGGAGAATTATGTTCGGTGTTGGAAGAAAGAAGATTGCAAATTTCCTCCTCCATATTTTCTACAGTCACGAATTTTGCATATAGAAGATTAAGGTCTTCAACACTTCTTGTATTACTATTATCTAGTAAAAATTGGTTCCCTCTCACAAATTTAATAGTGTTATCAATTTCTAAAGTAATATCATGTTTGATTTCATTTTCTCTACTTACCAACTGAAGATAGTGACAAAAGTTTGTTGTTTTCACCTCTGAATTTTCCAAGTGTTTTTAAAATTATAGACATTTTTTAAGACAACATATCATATGTTTGGCCTTCTCGAGTTGATATTTAAGGTATTTGTCTAAGAAAACATTCTTCCTAACCTATTTAGTTTCTTGTTCCAATTCATTCTTAGCAATGTTACATCTTTGCTTTGATATCACCAATTCTTATCACATAATCTGCATTTCATGTTCAAATTTCATAGAATTTGTTGAAATATGTTCCTTCACCTCTCCTTTATTGATTTGAGTAATAATTATCTCAATCCATCACTTTTGACTTCGGAAATATGTAGTCGCTAAAGAACTCGAGCCTATACATCAATTTGTTGGGAAGGTAATTTCCTTGGTTTCTTAACATATGTACAAACATGAAGGTCTAGGACATCAACAAAAATTATCTATAAGATCACATCTTATCGGAGCTAGCGGGGATGAAAATTTTTTTATCCCTAAATCTGACAACAAATTATCAATCTGACCAGATACCTACACAAATGGGTAATATTACACACATTGTGGCATGCAATGTTATTTTGCAGTATGAATAAATTATAGCATACCATCTTCCTGAAGTCGACCCGTGTACACATTGAGATATACAAAAGTTAAACATTGCTCACCATCGAACTGCATATACAAAACCATGCACCATTTGAGTTCTATAATAACACAATGTCAACTATTTCCTTAGATAACCATACAAATATCTTTACATTGATACTTATTCCTAAGTTTTTTTAATAGAAAAATAACAATAAATTCTCCAGGAAGTTGTACTACAAGAATGTCAATATATTCATAGTTTCCCACTATAAAAATGTCTGTATACTCATACCCTTTTCGGAAATTCTCTAAATTGACATTTCTGGGTTCTGAATAGTTATATACTTTGGACACGATGTCATCAATTTTTAACTCTACTTAAAATTAAATGAAAATATTTTGTCCAAATTTACAGATAGGGTGTTTTTTCTTGGACAAAATCACTCATGTTCTTGGTGGGTGGTGGGAACTTATTCAAAAATACACCTAAGGTGTCCCAATTTTGTGGGCCAACTACAAATGCTTGCATGTTTTTCAAGTCATTTATAACTACATTAACGACCTTGATGTTGGCATTATGATTCTGGTATGGCTCTATGTTACAGGTGGTGTACTTGATGGCAACTCTCTTAAGTGGAAATGCTCTGTTCAGGCTCTCAAAATGTTGGAAATTAAGAAGTACACAGGTACACAGTACAAAAGGCGCGGACCCGCAGGAATATCATAGATAAAGTGCATACATACACGCAGGTACACCATGTAAAAGGTGTAGACCCCAGTTTCACTCACTTCAAGGTAGAGAAGCGTGATCACGTGGGGTTTCTTATGTTTGGCCCGTGGTATTTAGCCCGCCGTTCTTGATTCTATGGTTTTGGACCGTGGTATTGTTTTATATTATTATTATTATTATTGAGCCCCATGTTTTGGTTATCTATGGTATTGATCCATGATTTTAGGAAGAGCTTGCCTATATAAAGCAAAAGAGATCACTTGGCCAATGCATCTTTTTTCAAATTCAATATCTTAAGATCTGAAATATTGGGTTATCGGTTTAAAAGCTTGATCTATGTAAAAGTGAAGTTGAAAGTGAATCTATGAAGTGTGATCTCTCGGGCGCATGATCAGATCTGTGCATCTGACTATCTGTGGTACACTGGTGGACTGCCAATTTGGCCCTAATCAGAAGTACGCAGGTGATTAACGGTGCAAGTGCGGGGGTACGCAGAGCAGAAGAAGGCGCAGTGCGTGGGTACGCAGAGCAGAAGAAGGCGCAGTGCGTGGGTACGCAGCGCAATAGAAGGTTTAGGTGCGGAGGCACAGTAAAAATACGCGGCGCGACAGAACCCGCAGGTGCGGAGCTACAGTATATGTACGCGACGCGAGAGGAGGTGCAGGTGCGTAGATACGCAGCGCAGCAGAAGACTCTCTGCGGGTATACGCAGGGGAGAAGAAGGTGAATTGCGTAGCCACGCAGGCTAGATAAAGAAAAACTGCAGATCTGTCTTAAGACTTTTTGTTGGCTGAATTTTTCTGTTGATAAGGTGTTTTGGGTTTAGTTTACTGTTATTTTTTATCTGGTTACTGCAGTTGTCTGTGTGATTTACATGTACTTGATGATCATTTGATGTTCATGGATCCAGTTTGAAAATTTATGAAAAGTGGTCCTTGAAAAAAAAGAAGTAGGGGGTTGTATCTCCCTTCCAGAAGAAATTGGAAAACGAGAGAGAGTTGTAGCTCTCTGTAGGTTGCAGCCTACGTACTGGTAAAGGACTGCATCAGTACAAAATAATTGTAAAAAGAGTTTCTAATTTGAAAGAAGATAGAGACATACTGCAGCAGGTGGTTTTCACCCACATTGGGTTTCCACCTTATATCTGGTGTTCTTTGGTGTGTCTATCTGTTTTTCCTGTTCATGCACATTATTTTATGGTACTAACATCCAAAGATAATTCAAAGTATAAATAAGGAATATTTATTAAAAGAACTTGATAATACTGATTCATCCCCCCCTCTTAGTATTATTTCCAACAATTGTTATCAGAGCAGGTCCTTCAGAGAAGCTTGATCGCTTGAAGGAAGATCATTCATCATGAGCAACTACAAAAGGGAAGCATCAATCAGGCCACCAATTTTTGATGGGACAAACTTCAATTATTGGAAGGTAAGAGTTACTGCCTATCTTCAATGTCTTGGTACAGAAGTTTGGGATATCATAGATACAGGCTACACGTTTCCTTCAGCTACTCCTACAGATCTGGCCGAGAAGAAGAAATATGAAACAAATGCTAAAGAAGTCAATACTCTGCTGGGATGCTTATCTCAAACAGAGTTTGTGAAGGTTATGCAATATAAATCCGCAAAGGAAATATGGGACATGATTGTCTTGAGCTACGAAGGATATGAACAGGTAAAGCGTTCTAAACTTCAAACCTTCAGGATTCAGTATGAGAATCTCAGAATGTATAATGATGAAAGTGTGGCTAACTATTTCCTTCGGGTAGACGAGATTGTTAATTGAATGAAAAACTTGGGTGAAGAAATAAAAGAGGCTATTGTGGTTGAAAAAGTTTTAAGATCACTGTCCCCCAAGTTTGAATCTAAAGTGTCTGCAATAGAAGAAAAGGAAAATCTACGAACTCTTACTATGTCTCAGCTACACGGAATTCTAACTGCTTATGAAATGAGAAAAGGAGGTCCATCAAACAGGAGAGAAGCTGCTTTCAAGGCTTCAGGAAAAGGAGACTACTATGAAGCACGTCACGTGCCAGAAGAAGAAGAAGAATCAAATTTTGTCAGAAATCTTCAACGGGGTACTGGAAGGTTCAGAGCTAAGTTACCTTTTAAATGTTTTGCTTGTGGAAGAGTAGGTCATTATGCTGCGAAATGTCCTCATAAGGATAAGATTGACAAAGGAAAGGAACCTGCTAGATGGAGCAAGAAACAGAATGCAAATAAGAAAAGCTACTACACTCATGAAGATAGTGATGGTCTATCAAATAGTGATGAAGATGAACGAGGTAATGACTATAAAATTTTAATGGCATTTGAAGAGGATGATTACATGGATGCTATAGATGTGGATAGCTTTCATGAAGAATTTCTAGACTCAAGACATGTATAAAAGAAAAGAATATGATCATTGATACTCTACAATTTCAGATTGATGAAAAAGAAAAATATCTTGAAAAGTTAGAAGGTGAAATTGTTGGTCTTAGAAAAGAGATTGAGAAAACAAAGGCTATTAATCTTAAGTTTGTTAAAGGATCTAAAACTCTGGATGAGATCATCAATGTACAGCGTTCTCCAATAAACAGGATAGGTCTGGGGTATAATGGAGAAACTTCTCAAGCATCTACCTCAAAGATTTATCTTGATGCAACAAGAAGGAATGAGAAAAAGTACAATGGAGATCACCAGGTAAAGCAGGGACCAATTACATCAAGAAAAAACCAAGACTATCAAGTAAACCAGGGGCAATCTGTCTTAAGGATGAACAAAAGCTACAACCAGCCACAGGTAAAATCCTCTCAATTTGGTTCAAGAATGAATGACAATAGAAATTACAATCATTTGGCCGGAAGATTTGATAACCGCAGAAGTTTCTTCAATGGACAATGCTTCTCTTTCCATAACTTTGGTCACAAAGCAGCTCAATGTGTTGCATATAAAACAATCATGACTAGAGAAGCTCAAAAACAAAGAAGTATGACCGGGATTACAAAAAGGACCTATAACAACTTTTTTTCTCTTGAAAATGAATTTGAATGTTCTATTTGCATTACTTTGGTCATGAAGATTCTGAATGCAGGAGCAGGTTTTAGCAGACAAAGGAAGAGGTCTCAAGCACCAAAACATGGAGAATAAAGGAACCACAAACAGAAAGATGTGGGATAGCATTTTATGCAGAGGGACAGGAAAATCTATGGTACATTGACAGTGGATGTTCGAAGCATATGATAGGTGACAAAGAAAAAATTGAATCATATTTTGCTTTAGAAAAGGGAAAGAAAGTTTCTTTTGGAAATGATACTCCTGGAGCTATAAAAGGAAAAGGCACTGCTCAGTTAAAAGAAAAGGTCAAAGCTGGAAATGTTTTGTATGTTGATGGATTGAAGCATAATCTTCTGAGTGTCAGCCAGATGTGTGATCAAGGAACCGAGGTGATATTTAGATCAAATGGATGTCTTGTTCGTGATCTTGATACAGGTAAAACAGTAATCAAAGGTGAAAGAACTCCAAATAATCTATACATATTTGAAGAAGGAAAACAACAATGCTATCTAAGCAAGGATGATGAACACTGGTTATGGCACTAGAGGTTGGGGCATCTAAGCTTTTCACAAATAAGGAAAGCATGCAAATATCAGGCAGTTCACGGTCTTCTAGATATCAAAATTCCAGACAACACCATATGCAAATCATGTCAGTTTGGAAAGCAAACCAGAACTAACTTTCCGGAGAAGGAAGGATCAGCTAGCATGCCTCTTGAGCTAGTACATACAGATGTATGTGGTCCATTCAGGGAAAGGAAACCTCGAGGAGAAGAATACTTGATATTATTCATTGACGATTTCTCCAGGTTTGTCTGGTTAGGACTTATGAAGCACAAAGATGAAGCATTCAAAAAATTCAAATCCTTTAAAGCCTTGGTTGAAAATGAATCATGATACAAAATTAAGTGCCTCATATCCGACAGAGGTGGGGAGTTTACCTCAAATGAATTTTTCGATTTCTGTGAATAACATGGGATAAGAAGAGAATTCTCTACATCTAGAACTCCTCAGCAAAATTGAGTGGTGGAAAGAATGAACAGAACAGTCCAACAAATGGCCCGTGCTATGCTTGATGAGTCTGGAACTCCCGCAACTTTTTGGGGTGAAGCTACATATGCTGCGGTTGTTATTCTCAACAAAACAAATGTCCGGGTGAACAGCACTCAAACCCCTCATGAGCTCTGGTATGGTGAGACTCCTTCGGTAAAGCACTTCAAAATCTTTGGGAGCAAATGCTATATTAAGAATACTGATGAGCAACTTGGCAAACTTGAACCTAGAGAAGATGAAGGCATTCTTCTTGGTTATTCTCCACACAGCAAAGCATAGAAGTGCTACAATAAAATACTTGGAAGAATTGTTGACAGCATTGATGTTGCGGTTGATGAGAAGGGATACATTCCTAGGCAAGTAAATCATGAAGATATCGAAGAAGATGAAGACTACCCTCAAAGACAGAATGATGAAGAAGAAGAACCTCAAGAATAACCAAAGGAGCAGATAAGGATAGAAGAGAAGACTCCATCCAGATATGTTCAGAAGAATCATCCAGAATCTTAGATTTTGGGGCAAAAAGAAGCAGGTGTACAAACAAGAAGAACAATTGCAGAAGCTTCAAGCTATTTGGCATTACTCTCTTCCACTGTACCACAAAATGTGAAAGAGGCAAGCAAAGATGAATGTTGGGTCAAAGCAATGGATGAAGAACTTGAGCAGATCGAAAAGAACAACACTTGGGAGCTGGTTCCTAGACCAAAGGATAAGAATGTTATAGGGACAAAATGGGTCTTCAAAAATAAATTGAATGAAAATGGAGAAGTAATTAGAAACAAGGCCAGACTTGTTTGTAAAGGGTATGCGCAGCAAGAAGGAATAGATTTTGAAGAAACTTTTGCTCCTATTGCAAGACTTGAGGCCATCCAAATGTTCCTTGCTCTCTCAAGCTTTCAAAACTTCAAAGTATTTCAAATGGACGTGAAATCAGCCTTTCTGAATGGAGACTTGGAAGAAGAAGTATACATTGAGCAGCCATATGGTTTCATTCTTAGAAATGATCCAAATCTTGTATGCAGATTGAAAAAGGCTCTCTATGGTCTCAAACAAGCTCCAAGGGCTTGGTACTATTGTTTGGACAAATATCTTCATCAACAAGGTTTTTCAAAGGGATCAGCAGATAGCAATCTTTATATAAAAGTTGAAAATGATAAATTGCTAATACTTGTTGTGTATGTAGATGACATTATCTTTGGCAACAATGAAGAAGCTATGAGTCAAAGCTTTGCCTTGGTAATGCAGAAAGAATTCGAAATGTTCTTGCTGGGAGAACTGACATATTTTCTTGGTTTGCAAATCCAACAAAAAGAAGGAGGGATCTTTTTGTCTCAAACCAAGTATCTCAAGCAGATTTTGAAGAAATATGGCATGGAAGATGCAAAACCAGTATGTACACCCATGGTCATAGGATGTAGCCTCAGTGCAAATGATGAATCAGCAGCAGTGCATCAACCAACCTACAGATCTATGATTGGAAGTATACTTTATTTGACAGGTACCCGACCAGACATAATGCATGCAGTAGGAATAGTTGGAAGATTTCAGGCAAATCCAAAGGAAACTCATCTTCAGGAAGTAAAGAGAATCTTCAAATATCTTCAAGGAACTCAAAACTATGGCTTATGGTATCCTAGAGATACAGATCTCACACTTCATGCTTATACAGATGCAGATTGGGCCGAAAGCGTGGATGACAGGAAGAGCACAAGCGGTGGTGCATTCTTTATGGGTTCCAGATTAGTATCTTGGTTTAGCAAGAAACAGAGTTCGATTGCCTTGTCTACAGCTGAAGCGGAATATGTTGCTGCTGCATCTTGTTGCACTCAACTCCTTTGGATGATGCAGACCTTGCAGGATTTGCAAATCACTTGTATACCACCCATCTCCATCTTATGTGATAGTACAAGTGCAATCAGCATTTCAAAGAACCCAGTCATGCATTCAAAGACCAAGCACATACCGATCAAGTATCATTTTCTCCGAGAACAAGTACTTGAACAAAAGGTCAAGTTGGAGTATGTTCCTTCTAAGGAACAAGTTGCTGATATACTCACCAAACCATTTCCAAGGGAGACCTTTGAATACCTCAGGCAAAAGCTAGGGGTTGTTGATGCATCATCTTGTTATTGAACCTCTTCTGATGGTTGGTTGTATGCAAGGCTCATCTGGGGTATATGCGTACAGGTGCTAGGTTGCAGATTGATCGAAGACCGAATGGCACAGGTTTAGGGGGAGCATATAATGCATTGTTGGCATTAGGGAGGAAGTACAGAAGGAGATCATGGATGCTGGCCTGAATATTGCTGCAATATGTCTCTATCTCTTTCATGGTCACTTATGATGTTTGGTGGATTATGGTTCTTCTTTGCAGATCTGGCTTATAGTCAGGGGGAGCATGTTCTTAGGGGGAGCATAACCCCTTGCCCTTGATGTCAAAGGGGGAGAATGACGTTGAAGATCTTGAGGTTGCCATCAAGTCCAAAGGGGGAGATTGTTGGCATTATGATTCTGGTATGGCTCTATGTTACAGGTGTTGTACTTGATGGCAACTCTCTTAAGTGGCAATGCTCTGTTCAGGCTCTCAAAATGTTGGAAATTAAGAAGTACGCAGGTACACAGTATAAAAGGTGCGGACCCGCAGGAATATCATAGATAAAGTGCGTACATACATGCAGGTACACCATGTAAAAGGTGCGGACCCCAATTTCACTCACTTCAAGGCAGAGAAGCGCGCTCACGTGGGGTTTCTTATGTTTGGCCCGTGGTATTTAGCCCACCGTTCTTGATTCTATGGTTTTGGCCGGTGGTATTGTTTTATATTATTATTATTATTATTGAGCCCCACGTTTTGGTTATCTATGGTATTGATCCATGATTTTAGGAAGAGCTTGCCTATATAAAGCAAAGGAGATCACTTGGCCAATGCATCTTTTTGCAAATTGAATATCTTAAGATATGAAATATTGGGTTAACGGTTTAAAAGCTTGATCTATGTAAAAGTGAAGTTGAAAGTGAATCTATGAAGTGTCAACTCTCGAGCGCATGTTCAGATCTGTGCATCTGACTATTTGTGGTACACTGGTGGACTGCCAATTTGGCCCTAATTAGAAGTAAGCAGGTGATTAACGGTGCAAGTGCGGGGGTACACAGAGCAGAAGAAGGTGCAGTGCGTGGGTACGCAGAGCAGAAGAAGGCGCAGTGCGTGGGTACGCAGAGCAGAAGAAGGCGCAGTGCGTGGGTACGCAGCGTGATAGAAGGTTTAGGGGCGGAGGCACGGTAAAGATACGCGGTGCGACAGAAGCCGCAGGTGCGGAGCTACAGTATATGTACACGGTGCGACAGGAGGTGCAGGTGCGTAGATACGTAGCGCAGCAGAAGACTCTCTGCGGGTATACACAGGGGAGAAGAAGGTGAAGTGCGTAGCCACGCGGGCCAGATAAAGAAAAACTGCGGATCTGTCTTAAGACTTTTTGTTGGCTGAATTTTTCTGTTGATAAGGAGTTCTAGGTTTATTTTACTGTTATTGTTGATCTGGTTACTGTAGTTGTCTGTGTGATTTACATGTACTTGATGATCATTTGATGTTCATGGATCCAGTTTGAAAATTTATGAAAAGTGGTCCTTGAAAGAAAAGAAGTAGGGTTGTAGCTCCCTTCCAGAAGAAATTGGAAAACGAGAGAGAGTTGTAGCTCTCTGCAGGTTGCAGCCTGCGTACTAGTAAAGGACTGCATCAGTACAAAATCATTGTAAAAAGAGTTTCTAATTTGAAAGAAGATAGAGACATATTGCAGCAGGTGGTTTTCACCCACATTGGGTTTCCACCTTATATCTGGTGTTCTTTGGTGTGTCTATCTGTTTTTCCTGTTCATGCACATTATTTTATGGTACTAACATCCAAAGATAATTCAAAGTATAAATAAGTAAGATTTATTAAAAGAACTTGATAATATTGATTCACCCCCCCCCCCTCTCAGTATTATTTCCAACACTTGAGTTGGATACAAATATTTTAATAATAAGATGGTCAATTATTTATCATTGTAACACGTGCAAATGTAGAAAATATCTTCATTTCTTCCAACTACTATCTCAATTCCCAAAAGTTATCAATTTTTGAGCATATAATGTTATCGATCTACACAAATATTCATATATCTTATTCTTATTTAATAACTCATATTTATTTATTATGAATTATAATATCAGTCCTTAAATGCAACCAAATAGTTATGTTGGGATTCTAATAGTACAAGACCAACAATTTGTTCTATAAGTATTTTGTGCACTTAGTCCATATCCTTTTCTCTTTCTATTTTTATTTCCTTTAGCTCCATGACATCATTGAGTATTGTTTTGTAACAACTAAATACCTAAATCTTAGTAGGTTACAAATTATTTTGGTCATATGAAAAACCATCTCTAAATGACCCAAACATGTAGATGCTTGTGGTTTAATGACAACGCTATATTCAAACAAAGATGTACGAATTCAAATTCATAATTATTATTAGTGTAGGAAAGGGTCAAAAGATAGGATAATTAAAAATGTTTGTTAGAAGGAAAATATTACATGAAAACAACACCATCACCTTCACAATAATAGTCTCCATCAAATTGTAAACTTGTCAACTTCCATTATGATGTCACATTCCATTGCAGTTATGATTACATTTTGTTTAGATAGTAGATGAGTATCCCCCTTTAATGAATATGGAATATATTCGTTGAGTCCTATTTAAGTATAATGAGCCTTTAGATTAGGGATATTTTCAATATATGGAACTCTCTTAAAAGAATGTTATCATTTTAGGGATGAAGAATGGTCAAATGAGATACATCAAGGCTGAGATATCCTGCTAGTCAAGTGCTTTGTTAATGCTCCAAATTTATTGTAGAATAAATTTTTACTTCCATATTGATGGTCACCCAGAAATTGCACATATGTGAATTTCCATGTCAAATACATGGTTAGAATAAGGTATTTAATATGACTTATGGCTAGTTGTACCTTCTTATTATATGTTACTAAGTTTTTTCTCTCACTTATACAAGTCAATCCAATTGGTTGCATTATGATTTTGGGATCAACATTAAGACAATCACCTCTATAAACCATGCAAGAATGACAAGTATTTAACTTAGGAGAGGCCACATGGTAAGGAGTGGTATTAACATCTACCTTGTAGTGGAAAATTCAAAGTTTCTTAATCAACTTTCAAGGATTATTAGTTGAAGGAAAGGGATTAAATTGGTTGAACATATTTCCAATAGTACGGTTGAACATATTTCGAATAGTACTAGAGCTAAAAGATGACTTCCTAGACCTAGATAATTAACCACTAGATAAGATTTAGAAGAATTCGTATATGTAGAAACAAAATTGGGGATTAACAATTTAGGCTTGACAAGGAATGGAGGAAAATGATAGACTTTTACATTTCACATCACATTCTTATTTCTTATCTTAATGTTTTCAATTTTTGTTAAAGAAAGAAAGATATAGAGTATTACAAGTACAATAAGCCTTTGTACTCTGACCCAATTTGTGTTTTCTTGAAGTATGTATTGTTTTGTTTTTTCAACTGGAGTTTGTATTTCGTTGTAGTTCGTAATTTTTATATATTTAAATTTGAAGGTTTTTGTACAAATATTTTTGTATTTCATGTTAATAATTAGTTTATTTATAGTGAAACTAAGTAACTCTGCAACTCGTCACTTATTCTTGACGATGTTTAGATAATTTATCAAATACATGCCTATTAATAGATTCAATCTAAATTTGGAAGTTGTCTTCCCATTCCCATTGTAGTGGTAACCATAGTCAATATGACGTTTTAACATAAGAAAACCCTAATATTTAAAGGAGATTTCCATTTCCAAATTAATTGATACCACAACTACCTCTATACATCCTCATTGACTATAGTTAAGGTCTCATATCCTAATTTAGTTGTTAACATCCATAGATAGTGATTCCAAGACAAAAATAGAGTATCAACCACATCCAACAACAAGAGTCCAAATATTGTAATCCCACAAATTTGGATTTTTAATGAAGGAACGTTTGATTTCGAAAGAGATTAATACTCACCATTTTAGAATCTTAATTCCATTAATATATTGTTGAAGATAAAACCTAAAATTTGGTATTTTATTTTCAACATTATATTAAAATAATGGAATGAACATTCCAAAATGGCAGGAAAGAGGTTTGTTTGAATTGAATGTTCAATAACAAAACTAAAGGTGACGGGTTTTATTGAAATAGAATTCCAAAGGAAAAAACTAAAAATTGTGAGGATTTATCAATTGGTTCTCTGCATGGATATTAAAAAAAGAAAATTTCAAATTTACAATACTAAAAATTGACAAGTTCTATCTCTCCACTTGAAACAAACAGTCAACAATAAAGTTTCCAAAGGAAGTAAAATTGGACTCCTCCCTATTGAATTTGGACTACTTTCTCATATGTCCCGATAAAAGAATAAACCAAACTCTAGGTTGGTAATAATATCCAAGCGATGATGTTTCAAATCTGGAGAGAGCAAATAATCCTCCTCTTCTTTGGTTGAGGGATCTTCCCCCAATCAAACCAATAGTCTCTTCCCACTTTCCATGCTAACGATATGCTCAATACCTAAAATGGATTGCATGATGGAATTTGATTTTAGATACTTATTTTTCATCATTATGCCCTAAAGTTATTGATCGAAGAATGTCCTCTACAAACATTTTATGGCCAAGTAATTTGCAAAAAATAAATATGTCATTCATTTTATTGAATTAAACATGGTTCAAAATTGGACATTATGCATTAATGTTTTTTGTTCTCCCAATCCAGGACAATTTGTGATTATGTATGTGCTATACAATATTGCAAAGAACAAATTCTTACAAAGGAAAAGTGATTTACCTAGAATGATAATAAAAAATAAAGGATATTATATTCCACTTATACAACACTTATGACCAACTAGGGACAATGGATCCAATGGCATTGTAGTCTTCACCAATTCTGAACTTGTGTGCAACCAGATGAAAGGAATGTACCAACTCAAAAACAAGAAGTTTAAACAACTACACAAAGAAGCAAAAATTATTTCCAGTCACCTTCAATAATATACCATAATTCATTTTGCAAATGTTAATAAGATGTCTAGTGATATATTGTATGGGGAAATGCAAACTCAAGATTTGTGTTTGAAAGATGAATAGGTTTCAAGAACCACTGCATCAAAATTTATTGATGGACATTATAAGATATCTCTGATATGTGTGGCTTTTTAGTTATAAATGTGGTGTCTTTAATGACCATGTGGTTCTTTTAATACTATACTAAGTGCGCCCCCACTTTGTAATCACTACGTGGTGAATTACAGGGGTGATAGGTTTAAGAAATTTTTATATTTAATTCTTAAGATCTGCACTTTAGAATTTTTGTTTTTATTCTTGAGTGTATTTGAATTGAACATTTATATATTGAGTATTTACTTGTTGTTTATGTTTATCTTGGGCCGAAGAGAACTATACACCAAATAATTTTGAGGAAACCCTTAAATAATTACATTTATTTTTCTTATTAATTTTTTGAATTATTGAATTTTTTAGATAGTAATTTTAAAGATTTTTAAATGCATGGGGTATCTTGGTTTTCTTGAAAGGTCATATCTATATATATATATATATATATATATATATATATATATATATATATATATATATATATATATATATATATATATATATATATATATATATATATATATATATACATGGGGATCAAGGGTCTTGCTAATCACATGAGCAGTCAACATGTGATTCTTTAAGGCGTAAATGGGGTACGAATTTAATTGAGTCTTCAGGATTGTCTCAAGGACAAACTTCTATGCATGTTGGTGAGATTGGTCATAAATAGAGGAGAGTATCAGATGAATTAGGTTTCAAATCGAGGAGAGTATTAAATGACTCAGAGGAGGACCATCATTTTTTACATCATCATCTTGGTATATATATGTTTATGTGCCAACTTACTTAAATGATACTGGTAGAATCATATGTACATATATATTTATTTATTTTTTGTCAATTTAACTTTAATAATTTATAAATCCCATCCCTTTTAGAAGAATCTCTCACTAGGTCATCATGTGAGGGTGCTCAACCTTCTCTTAGTGGTTAAAAAGCTCAATAAACTCATGTACCTACGTGTGAGAGTGCTCAATCATCTCCGGGCGGTTGTGAGTATCAATCGGCTCATACACCTCCATCTAGTAAATTATATAATTTAAATTTATTTATCTTAAAACAAATTTGTGTACGTAAATATATTTTATGTATATATACATATATGCCTATTTTTTGTGTATATTAATACATCGAAATGTTTTAATATTTATGTAACTATATTGAAGTGGGGGGTGAAAATGTAGAAGAAATTAAAGGCAGGCCAAGGATGGAATTTCAAGAAGAAGAATATATGACTTTAACCAACTATATGTCAGATGTTCCTCTTGAGCTTCCTTGGGAGAGAAATATCCAAGAGTGTACATTACATAGTTGTACATCTCATTATTCAAAATTGAAGAAACATTCTGGGAACTTGGAGCTCCTTGCAAAGATACGATAAAGCTTATAAATAGTTGTTCACTCTCTAAATAAATTTACCAATATTTATAATAACCTTGGGCCAACGAGTGATGGATTTATCGATATGATTAGGAATCGTAAGGAAGCAGTGATGGAGCCTAATAAATGGGTTGAGGTGGATGGGAGGGTCACAAAAGAACAAGCCAAATCTATGTTTAATTTTAAAGAAGTGTTAGGTCCCTATACTACTAGTGTAACATGTTATTGTTATTAGTGAAACCCCCCTATTGTATTATTATGCCCATATAGTCCCCATGTTGTTATTATTATGCCCCGTAGAATCCCACTATTGTTATTGTTGTGCCCCTGCAATATTATTTTTATGTAGGCTCTAATTGTATTGGGACCCCTTAAACTCCTATATATAGAAAGGAAGTCTTGTCATTTGTATCATCCAATAATTGTTCATTTGTGTAATGTAAAGGAGGTTCCCCCTCGAAGAGGTGGATTTTGAAGTCGTTAATCTATCTTTTCTATCTTTTTGTGAGCTAATTTCATAACATTTGGTATTAAAGCCTTTGGATTCTAGGGTTTCGCTACTCCAAATAGATCATCATGGCATGTTTGTTATAAATTTTTGTCTACAAAGTTTCAGAAGCTAAAAAAAAAAAAAACTTGAAATCGTTCTGAACCTTGGGTCTGAATTTCATATCTTTTCTCACTATATTTTAGCGATATGATCTGAGGAAGTTAGGGTTTTTGCAAGCTCCAGAATCCCATAACAAACAGGTCATCATGGAATCTTTTCTATAATTTGTTTTCTAGAAAGGTTCATACACTAAAATTAAAACCCATTTGAGCCGAAATCATAATGAATCTTGGGCCCAAATTTTAGATCTAATTTTGCTATATTTTTAGTGATATGGTCCATGATATTTAGGATTGTTTCAAGCTCTTGAATTACATCCCAAATATATGATCTTGGGAAAATCATCATAACTTTGTATATCAGAATCAGATTGAAATTTCGTAAAATTTTATATAGTTTTTTGTGTATCAAATTTAGGTCCTAAGGTCGAAACAGTGACAAGAGGCACCTCGTACAAGTTCTCTCTACTGAACCAGTCTATAATCAAGTCATCGTGGGAGATTTGGCATAACTCTTCCTTGGAGAAATCAATCTTGATCAGACTTGCGGGGTTGGAAAGAAGACTCATAGAGCAACTGCAGAAAGGAATTTTAGACTTTGGAGATCCAAAATTATAGAGATATAACAGATTCCATATCGAGCTCCTACAAAGTGAAAAAATGTGTAGTTTTTTTAAAATTTTGCTTAAGTTTGGTTTGAAAAATTAGTTTGAAGGAATTCAAAGGGAAGAGTGAAGCATAATTATCATTAATTGATGCCCCGAAGAAATAAAATGGAAACATCGAGTAAGAAACCTGAAATCTCTAGTATGACTCATGAAGAAATGGAAGAAATGCAACATGATATATAAAAATTATGAGACCAAGTGCAACAAAATTCACTCTCACAAAAAGTAATAGAAGCTAAGATGGATGCTTTAAAGAAAGGTGTGGAAGCTAAGATGTATGGTTTAAATAAAGGCTTGGAAGCTAATATGAATGATGTGGAAGCTAAGATGGATGGTATAGAAGAAAAACTTAAAGGCAACATGGAAGATTTGAAGACAAATTTGACAAAGTTGCTACAAGAAATGCTTACTATTGGCAAAAGGGTAGTAAAGGAAACTCATGATGAGAAAAAAATAAATGTTAATCATGATTTCATAGACTCTAACATTGGATTTAAAATCCACCATTTTGCAAAGATCGATATGAGGAAGTTTTATGGCGAGGATCTCGTAACATGGATACTACAGATGGAGCAATATTTCAATCTCTATAATATGCAAAACACATAAAAGGTATGCATTCAAACAACACCACCTTTTTAAGCCAATTCATAAATCTCAAACAGAAGGTTTCAATGATGTAGCACATTGAGGACTTCAAAAAATATAATATAAGGGTAAAATATATTCCAGAGGATCATAGGATTGATATGTTCATAGGGATTTTAAAGGATAACATCCAACATGAGGTTCACCTTTGGGAATCTGATTCATTATAGAAGGCATTCAGGTTGGAAAGAAAAATGGAAAGTAAAATTATCGAAACAAGGAAGCCTACCACTCACAACTATAAATATGGAAGTTTTGTTTCCCCTAGCCTTACAAAACCTACAAGGTTGACATGACAATAATTGGAAAAAAAAAAATCACGCTTTGTTACAGTTGTGATAACAAATACACTAAAGGTCATAAGTGTGCTGAGAAGAAATTATTTTACATAGACTGTGAAGAGGAGAAAGAAAAGGAACAACAAATGTCAAAAGAAGAGAATATACATAAGGAAAAAACCCTAGAAAAAGAAGAAATGAATCTGACCATATCTTGTAATGCATTGGCCAGAATTACCACTCCTCAAACTATCAAGATAGAAGGACATATCAAGAAGAAAAAGGTAATAGTGTTGATTGATTCGGGAAGTATTTATAATTTTATTCATTGTAAGATAGTGAAGGAATTGAATTTCTTCCTATATCTAACACGAGAGCGTCAAGTGTTATTTACAAGTGGAGGAACCATAATTTCTCTTGAAAGTGCCATAATATCAAGTTATCCATGGGAGAATATGTATTGAATAGGCCAATGCTTTCCATTCCAATGGGTGGTCCTGATGTTGTACTAGGAGTCCAATGGCTACAATCCTTGGGTATAATAGCTTTTAATTTTCAAGAACTTTTCATGAAATTGTTTTTGGAAGGAAAGGAATTTGAATTAAGGGATATCACACAGAAACTGGGAAAGATAGTGAGCTCTAATGGAATGACAAATATTCTAAAGAAAGAAGAACTTGGCATAATTTCACAATTATTTTTGCTAGAGGTTCCCACATTGAAATCATCTATTTCTCCAGATCTTCAAAAAGCCTTGGACAATCATTCCCAGGTATTTAAGACTCCCAAAGGCCTCCCACCTATTCATGATCATGATCATGCTATTCATTTGATTTCAGGAAGTGTTCCTCCAAACATCAGGCCTTACAGATATCCCTATGCCCAAAAGAGTGAAATTGAACGTATGATTACATAAATTCTAGAGGCTCATATAATTCAACCTAGTCAAAGTTATTTCTCTGCTCCAGTAGTATTTGTGTACAAGAAAGATCAATCATGCCGCACGTGTATGAATTATATGGAGCTCAAAAAGCTCCGTATTAAAGATAAATTTCCCATTCCTATCATTGATGAATTATTTGATGAATTGCATGGATCTTTTTACTTCACCAAGTTAGATCTTAATTCAGGCTACCATCAAATCATACTGAAGACTAAAGATATTCCGAAAACAACATTTAGAGCTCATGAGGGTCATTATGAATTTTTGGTCATGCCTTTTGGTCTTACCAATGCACCTTCTACATTTTAAGATTTAATGAATTATGTTTTCAAACCCTTCCTTAGAAAATTTGTGTTAGTATTTTTTGATGATATACTACTCTACAACAAGTCTTGGAAGGATCATGTTCAACATGTTGACAGGGTGCTTAAACTATTGGAGGAGAAACAATTATATGAAAATTGCTCCAAATGTTTGTTTGGAGTACTAGAGGTGGAATATTTTGGTACTCAGTTAACTCATAGCTCATCTTATCATCCTCAATCTGATGGAAAACAAAGATAGTGAAAAAATATTTGGAATGATATCTTCTTTTCTTTGTATTTGATAAACAGACACAATGGGTCAAGTGGTTGCCTCTAGCTGAATAGTGGTATAACACTTCCTTCAATACTGCAGCAAAAATGACCCCATTTATGGCACTTTATGGATATCATCCACTATCCATCACATCATATTTAAAAGAAAATTCTAAGGTTCAGGCAGTGGAATATGACATCGAACATTAACAACAAGTTCTGAAACTCTTAAAGGATAACTTCACTTTGTCGTAGAATAGAATGAAGCAACAGGCGGATCAACATCGTATTGAAAGAAGTTTTGATGTTGGTGATTGTGTATTTCTACGACTACAACCATATAGATGTCACTAAAGAAAGCTAAGAAGGATAATAAATTATCACCAAATTATTATGATGCTTACAAGGTGCTACAAAAGATTGGTATTATGGCATACAAATTAAAGTTTCCTACATCTTCCTGATTGCACCCAGTTTTTGAAGTTTCATGCATAAAGAAGGTTATAAGTGAGAAGGTCCTGGTTAAAACAATATTTCCAAAACTTGAAGAGGAAGGAAAAATCATATTGGAACCGAAAGCAGTCACAAAAACAAGAAATTGACAACTATGAAATCAATCAATTTTAGAGTATCTCATCGACTAGAAGAACTTACCCATTGAATATTCCACATGGGAGGATGCGAATTTTATACAGAAGCATCCAAAACTACTCAAGCATTGAGGAAAACACTTTTTGAAAGAGAGTGGCATGCTAGGTCTCTATACTACTAATGTAACCCATTATTGTTATTAGTGCAACCCCCTTATTATATTATTGTGCCCATATAGTCCCCATGTTGTTATTATTATGCCCCATAGAAGCCATATATTGTTATTGTTGTACCCCTAAAATATTATTGTTATGTAGCCTCTCATTGTATTGGGACCCCTTAGACTCCTATATATAGAAAGGAGGTATTGTCATTTGTATTATCCACGAATTGTTCAATTGTGTAATGTAAAGGAGGTCCCCCACCCCAAAGAGGTTGATTTTGAAGTCATTAATCTATATTTTCTATCTTTTTGTGAGATGGTTTCATAACAAGAAGGGTGAAAAAGGAAAATGTTGAAGATGAATTTTTTCAAGCACCCTAGAATAGCCCACCATTTGTATGACATGTTCTGTGCATTTTATGGCAAGATTCCATGGAATGACAAGGTCCCAAATTATTTTTCCTGGTGCTTTTATGTGGAGATTTTTGAGGGTATGAAACCTAATTATATCAACCTTCAATCCAAATATTATGGTGCTGGAAAAGGTCAGACATATGATCGAAAGAGTGCATTTAGGGTTACTTCATGCCTCATCCTATGCCTCCTTTGGTACATTAACCACCATGTCTCGTAACTCTGTGATCAAATATTTATGCCAGTTCTCAGATTGGTCGAGAAGGGATGAAATTCTAAACAACATACAAACTACATTAACTAGAATAGATGTTTGTTTAAATTAAAAGGGAGCATGAGCTAATCCACATGCTAATTTTGTATTTAAATCAAACGTGGAAATAGATGGCATGAATATTGAAGAGGTTAGATCATATGCAAACGCTTACCATGATGGCCGGAAATACCTAATTAGTCATGAGGAAGAGGGCATCGGATCATTATGTGTTATGTTTAGAAGAGGTGTTTTAATGTAATGTAAATTACGAGGATCTAATTTTATGTTAATTTGGATTCACATATATTTTTTTAAATTTTTTGAGATATATAATCTAACTTACATGTTTCATATGTTCACCATTTGTAGCTAACTTGATTTTTGAACAAAAAAATTGATATAATGTTGACAGGTTCAAGTTCAAACGAAGATATGTGTAGAGATGTTACTTTTTTTTAACATGTCCATAATATTAATTTATTTTTATTATATCAGTATTGTGAAGACATTTTTGTAAAAGAAATAATTACATAATTAAATGTTTATAGTTTTCTATTCCATCTCGCATTTTCAGCACTTCACAACTCTCTTCCTCCATATTAGGAGATGTGATAGAGATTGGCTTTTCATAAGTATTGAATATTTCAAATTTGTTTCATTATAAATTGAATCAAGTCATTTAGCTATTTAAAGCAAGTTGTAAACTTTATAAATTTAAAAATAAAAAACGTGATCTATCTTGCACTTTTAAAATATTTGAATTTTAGGCTTGTGAAAGAATTCTTCCTTCTCCAAGGACGTTAGCTATGGAGTTAGCTATGGAGATTGGATCATCTAGACAATTTCAAAATGTTGTTTCAAACTTTTTAATATTACGAGTTCATGCATTTTCATGTGCAATTTTAAATTGTTATAAAGCTAAATATATAAATATTTATATAAATTTATATATACATGTACATGTGTTGTATAGATTATCCATTAAGGACATGATTTAGGGTGAACACCATGAAGAAAGAGTGCGTAAGCAAGTTGTTCAAGGAAACGAAGAGGATGCTTTGATGACGTGCAATCTAGGGGTATTGCGTGGAATTTAAGACCTTTTATAAATTTGTTTTAATGATAAAATTCTCATTTAATTTTAATACATTAAAATTCAAATTAAAAGTAAACAATATTATGTATATATGTATATTACACATGTTGTGTAGGGCATCCATGAGTATGACAATAGGGCATGTTGTCTAAGGCACCCATGAGGATGTTTCATGAGCATGTTGGTCAAGGAACCTAGGAGGATGTTTTGATGGCAAACACTTTAAGGTATTGCATGGAATTTGAAACCTTTTATAATTTTGTTTTGATGATAAAATTCGCATTTAATTTTAGTATATTAAAATTCAATTTAAAAGTACAAAATATTATGTATATATGCATAGTACACATGTTGTGTAGGGCACCCATGAGAATGATTATAGATCTTAGATGAGAGCAAGATTATCCTTGATGTATATTTGTGTTTGATAATTTCTTTATTATAAACTTTTATCATGATATAAATTTTGTACATATTTTTTATATAACTCTTTATCATGAATTGATCTTTTTAATATACAAAATTTGGAGTTTATACATTTCTCATGATGAATATTCCAAAATTATAGAAGATACTATGGATGTGGGTTAATACTTAGGTTTTGTCAAGTTGTTCAATGAATATTCAAACAAATCATATATATAGTAAAATTACAAATTATAAAACATGGTACATTTTTCATTCATGAATATTATCATGGTGAAGAAGTCTAAAGAAATAATAACTTAAAATTGCATTATAAAATGTGTTATACATTTTGAATCCATGAATAGATTATCATCCTGTATAGAAGAGCTCCTATGGATGTGGGTTGATACTTAATTTTTAAAATCAAGTTGTATAAAACAAGCATATTGTAAAATTTCATTATAAAACACGGTACATTGTGCATGATGCACTGTTTTTTGTTTTGTTTTTGCTAAAGCAAGAGTCGTACCTTCTATTCATTAATCAAAAAATAAAGTACATAGAGTAGTACAAAATTCTCAGACTCTGAGAAAGAGGGACAGCTGCAAAAAAGCTTTACTCTGCCCCTAACTTAACACTTTACTATCCTCCAAAGTGGAATAAAAGAATTTGGAGTTGGAACAAAAATAACCCCTAATTAAAAACCAGTAACCTGCCCGAATGGGTAGCTTTGGGTACTTTTGCCCACATGAAGAACCTCTTGGCCCCCGAAGAACACCATCTCCACCTGACGAGGCCGTCCTCTTTTAATCTCTACCGTAGGATTTGACCAAAAGATCGGACGGTTATAGACCCAATCCGCAGTACAAAACAGCTCGCCAATAACCGATCAATCTGAACCGTTGAAATGCCATAAGAGATCTGACGGTGGAGAAGGATATCGCACCCGCCAACTAGCTTGGAAGTTAGCGTGCGATAAAAGTGGTAATCTTCCCGACCCCACCGCCACGTGGCACTTCCTAAGTGGGATCGCTTCCAAAAAGCAGAAACCGCTTCCCACTTGTGCGGGCCATGATCAACAGAAAACCACCCAGGTTGCGACAAGGAAGACCGGGAAAGAGAAACTCTGGTTTCATAGTCAACAAGTTTCAACTGCTCCCCATCGTTCGCCTCATTGACCCTTCTTGACCCGAAGCGCAAAGCTTACAATTCCTTCCCTTCTTCTCCCCCTGAAGCTTTTTTATCCTTGTCAGTAAAACTATAAATGTCCGTGTAGCCATTGATCCAGGAATCTTCAGTTATCTTTTCTGAACTGTTATTAAAAAACCCCACTGTGAGCATGCCTCTGAGGTGACCCCTACTAGTTAACAATACCTATCTCCATTGCTTTCTTAAGGAATGTTGTGTTTTCTTCAATATCCTGGTTTTGACAGTCTATTTTTAGTTTGTTGTTAGGGGAATCACACCAATTCATCACTGCCCTGTTATTTATGCAGACAACTCCTTGATTGGCTAGAAAATCTGCTAGCTTGTTGGCCTTTCTTCTCACATGTGAAAATCTGACTGTTCTCAGGCTCTGAAGATGATTATGAATCTGTTGGAAGACTTGAATAAGCCTCCAATTTGAAGAGGCTTTTTCCAGTCTTGTTCCCCAGCTTATTCTTCTGACAGAGATGATGACGATCTCAGAGTCCTCTTCAATGATCATGTTTTGTCAATTTCCCTTAACCACGAACTTAAGACTTTGTTCCATGGCCACTAACTCCGCCATGTTGTTGGTGGCTTTTCCTAAGTTACCATAAAAGATGAAAATAATATCTCCCCTATCATCTCTTAACACCCCTCCATGGCCTGCCTCACCCGAATTACCTTTTGAATCCCCATCGATGTTGAATTTGAGAAAGCCCTTAGGGGAAGGATGCCATAAGTAAAGTTCTGTGTCCCCTATTAAGCCCTTCCTCACAGAGCCCTAAGGAACCAGTCCCTGAAACACTAGCCAACAAGAGAATCCTCCAGTTAGTGGCCGAAGGAGGGTTCGAGGGAACTTTTTTGGAATAACAAAATATTCAAGAATGTTAAGAACTCTTTCCAGACATTCCAAATTATGAAACATGGTGTAGGCGCCCAAGCGGAACCAAGAACTTCATTATCTGAAAAGTTCTTTCTCCAATTGGTAAGAGTGTTGAAAAGGCATCCCATATCTCTGTTAGATTGTTCGAAGATAACTGCAAAAGAATCCCATAATCTGGAGGTGAAAGGGAAATTATTGAGAAGGTGCTCAATGGTCTCCTCTTGGGCTTCACAGAGTTGGCATCTAGAAGGCCCTAGGAATCCCCTTTTCCTAATATTATCCCAAGTCAGGATTTTCCTTTGTAAAACCAGCCACAGAAAGAGTTTAATTTTCATCCAACCTAGATGCTTCCATAGGTTTTTCCAAAGCCTGTTAGGAGCATGGGGATCGAGTTCAAGGAGAATGAGTTTAGCCTCTTTAAGATTGAAGTTCCCTTCATTATTGTTGCCCCATCTCAGTTGGTCATGCCCCCTAGAAACCAGAATTTTCCTTTGCTTCAACATTTTCATCAATCTTTCAGCTTTGGTTGAAAGATGACTGTCCTCTCGGAGGTCTAATTTTCTCCATTTTCTCCACTTCCCTGCACTATTGGTTTGATCCCAAAAATCCCTGACTTGGGTGAGCTCCTTAGTATCAGTCTCTGCTTTGAGGTCCTCCAGGTCCTCCTGTAAGAGAATAGGTTCTTGTTGCCATCTATCCTCCCAGAATAAGGCCAAGTCTCCCTCTCTAGTTTCCCAGAGGCTATGTTGTTGAATCAATCTTCTATTATCCCAGGATTTGTTCCAAATATGAGATCCTCTTATATTCCCTTCCATCTGTATGCGTTCATTTTCAGTCCAAGTACTTGCATATTTTTCTTTCCAAGTAATAGCCCATTGTGCTTTTGGTTCCTTTATCCATCGCCACCAATGTTTAACCCCCAGAACCATACAAAGAATCTCAGGATCATCTAATCCAAGACCCCCGTGGTTTTTGGATTTGCATATTTTGTCTTAGGAAACTAAGGCCCATTTCTTCTTTTCTTCCCCCTTGCCCCATAGAAAGTCTCTTTGTATATTTCTCATTTGGTGCAAAATTCCTTTGGGAGCAGGGATGGAAAAAAGCATAAATATTGGGATTGATTGAAGAACATCCTTTGTTAGGACCAATCTGCTAGCCAAATATAAAGATCTTATATTCCATTTCCTAGTTTTGTCTTGTAGCTTACTAATAATCGGCTCCTAAATACTTTTGTGAAGAGGTTTTGCAGTTAAAGGAACCCCCAGGTATTTCGAGGGGAGAGAGTCTCTTTGGAATCCTAGTATTCTGGATATGTTCCTCTGAATAGCAATATGAGTATTAAAGAAAAAGATCTTAGATTTGGAAAGATTAACCTCCAAGCCAGAGGCCTTGGCAAAGTCCTTAAGGATTTGTTTGTAGGCAAGAGCTTCTTTGACTGTGGGTGTTCCTTGCAACATGGTATCATCAACAAATTGTTGATGGGTTAAGGCTTGACCATTGTCAGAGAGTTGTATACCCCTGACCTTACCAGCTACTTTAGCATACTTTATGGCTCTGCCTAGACCTTCCATCATGAGAATGAAGAGAAAGGGAGAAAGAGGATCACCCTGCCTGAGACCCCTAGACGGGGTAAAAGTCTTTGAGGGAGAGCCATTGACAAGAATTGAAAAACTAGAAGAAGTGATCAAAGCCAGGATCCATCTTACCCAATTGTGATCAAACCCAAAAGCAATGAGAACCTTCCTGATATAGTTCCAATTCAGTTTATCATAAGCTTTGGCTATATCAAGTTGCATGATCATACCAGCTTTTTTCTTACTTGTCAGAGAGTGCACCACTTCATGTGCCTAGATGATATTATTAAGAATTTTCCTTCCTTCCACATATCCCAATTGTTCCCCTGAAACTAATGCAGGTAAGAGGGGTTTAAGCCTGTTTGCAGCCACCTTTGATATTGTCTTGTAAACCACATTGCATAGAGCTATAGTTCTGAATCTATACAGGGTTTGAACCTGCTCCTATTTAGGGATCAAGGCTAAGAAGGAGGAATTCAAAGCTTTTAAAATGGTTCTATGTTTCCTGGAGTCTTCCACCACCTGCAGTATGTCCTATTTGACTATATTCTAGCAAGCTTTGAAGAAATCGACATTGAAACCATTCGGGCCTGGCACCTTGCCATTCTGCATTTCTTTGAGAACCCCACTAACCTCCTCTTCCATCACAGGCCTGTAAAGGTTGACATTATCCTCTCTGGAGACTATCCTGGGAATGTTCTTGGTGATTTCCTGGATATAGTGTTCTCTGTCATCACAGGTTTCCTGAGCTATATTTCTAAAGTGCTGGACTAGCTCTGCCTCTATTTCTTCATGAGAATTGAGATTATTTCCTCTTTCATCCTTGATCAAAGAAATTCTATTATGTGCTCTATTTTCCATGGTAGATTTGTGAAAAAATCTGGTATTGTGTTCACCTTCTTTTAGCCATTAGATTCTAGATTTTTGTTTCCAAAAACTTTCCTCTTGATTGCATAAATACGCCCATTGTTGCTGATATCTGGTGGCTTGATCATGTCAAGATTTTTCATGCCTTTCTTTAATAAGGCCTTGGTTAAGTACCTACAATTTTCTTTCAATATTTTTTTTCTTCAAAGATATTGCCAAATTTAGTCTTGTTCCAGTCCTTAAGTCGTATCTTGATATGTTTTAATATTTGTTGAAGGATAAAAATTTTCAAACCCTGAATATTTAAATCCCCTCCCCACCACTTGGTTACATTGCTGATGAAATTTGGGTGGGAGAGCCAGATATTTTCAAATATAAAAGGTTTGTTCCTGGTTTTACCAATGCACTGCACCTCCAGTTGTATTGACTAGTGATATGATCCCCCAAAGGGTAGCACTACAGCTGCCATTTCCTTTTCATTGAGCATAAGATCCTTTAAGATTATGAATCTATCTAATTTGGAAGCTACTTGAGCCTCTCCTCCTCTTTTATTGTTCCAGGTGAAGATGTCGTTGTACATTTCAATGTCCACCAGCTTCATTTCATCAATAAAGGTTTGAAAAGCCACAGAGTCTTTACCTAGAACTCTAGTTCCCCCTTCTTTTTTCCATGAGTGACTTAATCATGTTGAAATCAACCCCTAAGATCTAGGGTATTCCTGCATGTCTGTTTTTTAGAGTCTCCAGAGAGTTTAGAAGCCTTAGTTTAGCCTCCATTCTCTGTGGGCCATAGACATTTGTAACCAGATAGGTTTCCTTGTCTCCTACTGGTTGAAAAAATGTAGATAAATAATCTCTAGATGCCTCCACATCTATTAAGTCAATCTTTTGTGGATTGCACAGAGTGAGAATACCTCTTGCTGTGTTCTCTGCCTTGACTTCCAGAAACTCAAATCTATTGAGCCATTTACTATGGATATCTCTTATCTTCTAAATGGAACACTTAGTCTCCTGTATGAAAATCACATCTGGAGATGCTTGTTTCATTCTGTTACTCAATAACCTTTGTTTTCTTTTACTACCTAGACCTCTGATATTCCAAGAAGTGAACTTCATAATTAAATATTAGTAAAGGAGTAACTGGATAGATATTTCATCTTACCTGAATCTATCATTAGCTTTCTACATTCCATCAACAACTCATTCTGCTTTTTTCTGCCCCACTTCTTTCCTAGGATTTTGGGTGCTAGTCCTGCCATATTCTTCATCGTCTTCACTCCTTCGTTGCCTTATCTTTATTTTTTATTGAGTCTGCCCAACCCTTTAGTTTGGGCCCTCCATAAAAACAGCTACTGAACCCTGTTGAGCTCCTCTATAGGTAATGAGTCTAGCCCTTATTTGGTTCCTTGATTCAAGAAACCTTATAAATCTAGGTTTTCTTTCTCAAGAATTTCCTGGAGTTCATGGTCCTCCATATCCGTGTCACTTTGGGTCATGTCAAGGTCCATCGCCTGTTCAGAATTACTCATCATAAATTCTTTCATATTGCCATTTTCTTGTATTTTCTCCTTTTCTTCTTCTTTCTCCTCCTCTACTGTGTTTCCTCCTTTTTCTTTATCAATATCTGTAGGATCTGTGTCTGCTTTGAGGGTTTGGAACCTGTTCTCGTCAACCTGATACTCCTTGGCTTTGCTTGTTCTTAGTACTCTTTTTCTCCCTTTTCCCTTGTGTACCACCTTGAAGAAGCTTTTTGGATCCTTCATTACATTAGCTTTACTTTTATCCTCTATGTTACTAAGAGGGCAGTCTCTGACTAGATGTCCATGCTCGTGACATTTGTGACATCTGAAAGGAATGTGTTCATATTCTACTGTTTGTATCCATTCCTCATAAAAAACTTCCAGAATAACCTCATCCGGCAACGCTCTAGAGATATCCATCTCCACACATATTCTAGCGAAGGAAGTATACTTTCCCCTTCTAGTGGCCTCAGAGACTTTGACAAATCACCCTAACTTATTTCGTATGGCCGATAGAGATTCTGTTTGCTAGTAATCAAGAGGTAGAGAGTAGAGTCTAACCCAGATTGGGACTGAGGTGAAAGTTTCACATTTCGGAACAAAGTTCATGATCCATGGTTGCATATATAGGCCTACCGCAGCAAAGAAGTAAGGCCCTCCTTCAAACACTATGTCTTTGTCTTCAATATTAGCAAAAACTACAGTGAGAAAACCCTTGGATCCAAGATGTAGATCAATGCTTCCTTTTGGTTTCCAGTGGTATTTAATCCACATTTGTAAAGAATTTTCAGTGGGCCGCAACCCCATGGATTTACAAATGATTGCATATGTTTGCATGTGATCCCTATGTGCCTGCAGTGCTGGATCATTTAAAATGATTCTGGGAATTACCGCCGCTTTGGGTTTGCATGGTCCCATGTGTGATTTTTCTTTAGTGCTTTGCTCCCTAATATCTTCCACATTCTCTAATGCTTCATTATGCTCCCTTGATTTGGTTCCCTCTTGTTCTTCTTCATTCCTTCTCTCTTTTCCCTTTGAAGGCTCTCTATCATTTTCCATGGGGTTTTTCCCCTTGCTTACCACTCCCTGCTTGAAGGAGGGAATGGAGCTCCCTCCTGTGTATCCTTTCATGGCAGACTGCCTCTAAGATCGATCAAAACCTTGGTTTTTTCCTCTGCGTCGTCTGGGTGTCGAGTCTTCTGTGTGTCAATGTGATTTCATTTTCAAGTGTTTCAAAGAATGATTTGTGCATGATGCACACTTTGATACTTAAAGGTTTTATATTTACATTGTTCTTGAATGTGAAGCAATGAAAGTAAATTTGCATCGGAAAATTCGTGGTACACATTGTGCATGATGAACCTTATAATGTTGTATAAAATATACTATGGATGTGGGTTGATACTTAGGTTTTATCAAGCTCAATGAATATTCAAAGCAATCGTTTTACATTCATGAATCAAGTATCATGTTGTATAAGGCTAGAGCTACTATGGATATTGGTTGATATGTGGGGTTTTATCAAGTTGTTGACGAATATTGAAAGTAATCATAACTTAAAATTGCATTATAAAGCATGGTGCACATGTTTCATTCAAGAATAGATTATCAAACTGTCTAGGATAGCTATTATAGATGTGGGTTGATATTTAAGTTTTAAAATAAAATTGTTCAAAGAAAACATAGTATAAAATTTCATTATGAAACATGGTACATTTTTCATTATGAACAATTTGATACTTAAAGGAATTTTGTTTAAGTTCATGAATATGAATCACTAAAAGTAAATTTCCATTTATTTGGTACTTTGTGTGGCTGACATATGTAGAGTTTTAGAACCCAACTTTTGATACCAAATTTACCCATACCAAATTTGAATGATGTACGTTTGAATTTAAATGATAAGTAGAATGCATCAAAATTATGAAAAAATGTAGTCACATATAAGTCACATTATGGATGCCACTATTACCCACCAAAGTTCTCATTGATTAACCGTTTCTTGGTTTTTCTAGTTAATTTCCAATTCTTTGTTTGGTTTTAGGTTTCAAGTTATAGTTTATAAGTTTAATCATTGTCTTGCTTGATTTTATTATGAAAATTTTGGAAAGCAAGTTATGCCACAATCATATCCATTCCATTGATATACAGCCTTGATCTATTTCTCATTCCCAAGATCAAAGTGATTTGAAGTATGCACCATCCTAATTATTTGATCTCTTATCCATCCCACCCTATTAAAATAAACCCCTCACAAATTATCATTATCATCCTTCTATTAGATGTAATGTCATATTGATCTAGTATATTTGCATGCAGATGTATGAAGGTTTTTTCAACCTAGGACTAGAAAAGTATTGAAAAACAGAGTTTTGTGATTGAAAGCATGACCAATGGTGGATTAAACCCAATGGTTAGGTTGTTGAGACATGAACAATCTTTAGTGTTTGATGGTAGACCTTAAATTGTTGCAAATTGTTAGGTTAGTTTTGAGTTATTTCCATAGAATATCTAGAAGAAATTATATTATAGCCTCATGAACTTATGTTTTATAAGAAAATTTGGAGTAGTAAGTTGCCCATATATAATATACCATTTCCCTTTATCCATACTTTTATGAGATTTATGGTACATATATATGAGATATGTGTTTTTACGAAAGGATATTCCATCAAGCTTGTTAAAGACATACATTCTAAAGTTAAAGTAACTTTTTTGTCTTAAAGTATATTACTGTTGTATTTTCATGAAATTTGAGAATGCATAGAGATTGGGAATTAAATATTACAATGTTGAATCAACAAAAGTTGCGTTAGTCTCAAAAGTTGCATTAATCTTAATGTGGGCCTAACTTTTTTCTTAATAAATGATTTTTGCAAATATTAAATACTATGTGTGGAACATAAATTATTATTTAATAGATTCATATAATGGATATTATGAAATGCACATATATATGGTGTATCCACTACATGTACAGGACAAGAACACGATAAAATACATTTTTTTGACCTATTTAGGACACTAATTTGATTCTATCAAGATGTACAAGAGATGAAAAATATTTGAAATTGATGGTAATTTGATATTTTAATAAGGTAAATGATGTCATTAGGATAACACTAAAAATATTTGATAGTAAACAAATATGACATAAAGAATAAAATGCACGATGAATATATCTTATTATAAGGATACAAAAAATTTATTTTGGATAATGCTCTATCAAGTTCAATCTTTAATTGACATTTACTCATCCTATTTCAAGGATTTATTTTAACATTTGAAAGACCATCAGATATCATTATATGGCATTGAGCCTAAATCTTACATTCAACATCTAATGTGGCATGATAATAACGAAGATATGATTTTTGAAGCTTTCCATTAGTCAGAACTATACTACATGAAATATGAAGAATGAAAATAATTGATTATAATAACATACTCAATTATTTGATACATTCAAAGGTTAAAAAGTAATGGAAAGAAGAAAACTTTATAAAATTAAATGAAGAAAAAAAAGAGATGACGATAAATCCACTTCAAGACAAAAGAGAAACATGCTGAAAAGAATAGAAATTTGTAATGAATGCATTATTTGTAATATTATTATTCAATGAAGTCTAAAGAAAATTGTTGAAAATTGAAAGCCAAATGTCAGGGAAGGTTAACGATCTACTTGAACTCTTTTTAAGAGATGAGTACAAGGATAATATATTGTTGGCCAATTCAATTAAAAAGGTTCTAATGGGATGTCATCCTCAATGATTCATTCATCATCGGATTTTGACATTCTCCATTTTTTAAATTTAATTTTTTTTCTTGATTTAATTTCTATTAACTTTATGTGCACTGCACACCCCAAGTGACTATATTGACAACTTATGGCATCAGGTTGATAGTATTGGAAGTAAACATAACTCTTGGTTTCATGTGTTTCTTGGAAAAATTATCCTTTTAGTATAATATACCCTCTTTCATATATAAATTCATTATCATGATATTCCTCAAATAACTTCATCTCTCATTCAGTGCACCACATCAAATAACACTTGACATTTTCTATGTTGTTAATGGATGAAACTACAACAAAAGCATCTGTTGCAGAATAAAAAATAATGTGAAAACTAAAATATTCATTAACAAGAAATTAGTTATCAACATATATAAATTTATGTTTCAAACTTCTTAAAAGACTCCATCACACAAATTTCATCTTCTTCTAAATGAATCCTTCTAGCACTTGTACTAACACTTGCACCAATCAATGTATGGATATATTCATATGTTTTCCATTCCACTTTTATGTTGGAAAATGATTGAGCATTCATATTAGTAGGATATTTAATGTGAAACAAATTCAAATTTCCACAATGATCACATTTTCTACCACCAACACATTTCTTTTGGTAAAATAATTCATGATTGTCTCTTCCACTTAGAATCTGGGATATGAAATCATGGATAATGGAAGGAGGAGGTGAATTTCTCCAAAAACTTTAACCAAAATCAAGGAAGGTGTCATAATAAAATTTAAATTCCACATGATAACAACAACAACAAGTGTCACATATAGTGATAGACTTAACATACCATAGTTTTTGTTGCGCAACAATACTGATTGAGACATCAATTCCATGATTCTCTTCTTTGAACTTCTTGAAAAAATCTATATGAGCGCTGTCCAAGATATGTTTTGGATGTTATTCATATTGATTTCATGTTATTATTCTTTGCATCACATCCCTTTCTTTCGGTGAACCATGTAATTTTTTCATCCAATATCTTTGAATGGCTTCCTACAAATGACTGTCTAGCAATAATTTTCATCATTTGCATCTATTTGCAATCAAAATTTCATATGATTGTGCAATGTTTTTCGTAAGGTCCCTAATGCGTTTTCCCTATTTTTTAACGATTTTCTTGAGCATTTGATGAAACCACTGATGTTTGTATTGCTATACGTGCATCTAGGTCACTTTTGTTTCTAGATCTTCCAACTGATTTTAGAGCACTACCTATATTTTCAATTACATTCTCCTTCACTATTTTATCTTTTGTTGATTTTCTAATTTTCGACAGTGTTGTATCTTATTTTAATTACTTCAATGTTAAGAGACCTCTCAAAATTTTAGTTTGATTTGTCACATTTTCATCTTTGAAGAACTTATCAATAATCAGCTTAACACGATATCATATAACATCATCAGCTTTTTTATCTCCATATGTGCTAGTGTCAACATTTTCTAACATCTCATCATCTATATTGATTTCAAAAATATGTATGAGAATTTGATGTAAATGATTATAAACATACATTAAATAATTAAATTAAAATATAGATAATGAAATTGAAACTAGAAAATATGTATAATTTCAATAATACATGACATATATACACATACATGTTATCACTCTAATAATCCTTTTGAAGTAAGAAGAAAGAAAAACCAAAGGTAGCCACAAACCACTTTTGGAGATCAGGACCTAGCCTTCCTGATGCTTAGAGAGGGCTCTCTCTTCAAGATTTAACTTTGTTTTAGTTAAGATGATTTTATGCTAGTTATGATTGTTCTAGGTGTTTTTGATTTGTATTTGAGATTGGGTGGCAAGATCACTTAAACAGATGGATAGAATGTTGTCTTTTAGACCATTGGGCTATGGAGTCAAACAATAAGGAAGAAAAATTGGATTAGCACAATAAAGGGAATGTTCAAAGGCCAAGATAGCAAAGTGTTTTTCAGATCTTTGAGATAGAGGGCTGAAAGGGTTTCACCAAGGGTGAGAGAGCAATTAATGGTTCTCAGACCGGATAATTAATGAGGAATGAAGAGGTAATTACAATCAAAGGGCAATTAAGAATTCTTTAACCTGGATATTCAAGAAATCAATCGAAACCAAGGAGCAACTAATAATTCCTTAACTTAGATATCAACATAAAACATTTAAATGTATAAGTGTTAAGGCAGAGTGTAATTAAACAAATTCTGAAGTATTGCTCTAGTTATAACATTTAGATTCAGAAACACATTAAAGATTACGAATAACTTGAAAAAAATAACAATAACACATGAGAATACTTCTCTAGCGTTCGCTCAACATATGAATCCTTGGAAATATCTGATCTTTATTCATCAATCCAGCTTGCTGGCTCAACAAATGATACAATAACCCTTTGGGTCTTCTAATCAAACAGTCTATAGAAATTTCTAGTAAAATCCATCCCACATACTTCGAATTATGAAGTATTTATTCAAAATTATTTATAAAATATCCCAAACTAACTTGGGATTTATTTTAAGGAAAAAATATCAAATTCTAAAAGGGTAATGGTACCTTTCTAAATGATTGCTTTTTGGCAGTATTATATCTAATTTATTTTTGATACTTTAGGTGATTGATACTTTAGCTGTCATCTGATAATCTTCGACTTATATTCTTTCACTTATACTCTTTGACTGGGACAACTTCCCATTTACTTTCATCATTATTTTTTTACCAAACTATGTTAATTGTTGGACTTACTTTGAACTAAAGTAAGTCAGTTAGCTGCTCCCATCTCTCTTCAGTTGGTAACTGAATGTTTTTCAACTTTCTGAAGACCTCGTCAGCCTCTGTGTACTTAGTAAATGTAGGCTTATTTACAAACACGTGTTTTATCTCATGCTGGAGGTAAAACAAGTTCTCAAAAGTTTGGTAAAGGACTTTACTAGAGGGCATCCCATGTTTTTTTGTGTTGTGGATGGCTGCCTTGTTGATTTGATATTTGGCCACTTCCTTGAGCTTCCTGTAATAGTCCTTATGTGTCATCAATTTATCATTAATTACCAAAGGACTTGGTAAACCTTTCTGTATCAAAGTGTCAAAATTGAACTTAAATCTATATATGGAAAGCTGCATGGTCTAACACTTGTCTTCTAAGTTGTGCATCAAATTCCTTTTAGTAAGGACTCTTTTTACTTCTAGGATTGTCCCTGTCCTATCATTAATATTCAATTCTCCAAGTTCGTATTTGTTTTTAGAATCTGAAAATTCAGTGATCCTGGTTGCCTCTTTTGGCATACCTTCCAGCTCTGTTCTGACTTTTTGAATTTCCGCTGTCACCTCTTTAACCAGGTCAATCCGATCAAAAATTACTTGAATGGATGACCAAATATCATTGACAGAGTCAATGATATTCGTCCAAAGTTTTTATTTTGCCTGTCCCAATGGCTCACTTAGAGTCATTTCTTTCTCTAGCTTCTTCATCCTCTCTATTAATCTTGCTACCTTTTGTTCTTCCTCTTTATCCATAATTTGAGCAAGCTTAAAGTATCTCTCTAGACTGTTTACTTTCTCTTCCAGTTTCTTGATTTCAATAGCTTTGAGGGACATCTCTTCCATTGCCTTAGCCAACCTATTGGCTTCTTCTGCTGTAGAATCCATTGTAGTCAATGGTGTTGCTGAAGTAGATGGTGTTGTTGTAGGCAATGTTGTGGCCAACAAAGCTGTAGGAGCTAATGTTTCAGCCAATGTAGATGGTACTGCTATGGTGACTGTTGGGATAACAGTGGCTACAACTTCCTAGAGGCTGGCCTGCTTGGTCAACTTGTCCATTTCTCTCTCCATTTCTTTTATTTGGGTGTTCAATTGTAACACCAAGTCAAGCATTTCCTCATGGACAATTTGGCTTTCTAACACCTCTGTGGTCTGTGGGTGTAATGAAACAGGGAGTTTCAACTATTTCTTCAAAGCTGCTATATCTTCATTTTTCTTTTTGATCAATTTTTCAGCTATCTTAATATTTGCAGGATCATGGCCCACTCCTATGACCAAGTCTTCTAAGGATTCAATCTTGTTGTCCTTAGCCTGGGAGGAGGCCTTTTCTAGCTTCATCTATGCAATTATATTATTTAAGGAGTCTTGTAACCTGTATGCATCCATGGCCTTACCAATCGAGGTGGAGTATATCATTTCTCCGGCTTGTTTATGAAACTCTATTTTTTCCAAGGGATGGATGTCCTTTGCCAACACTTCAAATGTGGCCTTCTTATGATCTGTTGAAGATTTGGGTTGTGGCACTGTTGGATGCATATATGACGTTTTCATTTTTCCTTCCTTAATATCAAATGCAAACATTGGTTTGCTCTGGTTAGGAGCTAAATGCTTGAAACACTGAGCATATGTCTCAACTTTCAATTTTTCATTTCTCAATTTAATCTACTTATATCTATCTTTGATGGTTCTTTCTTTGTCTACCAGTCTGAGAAAGGAAGAAACTTCTGCTGACTTTTGTCTCTCTAATAACTTTGTGTTAGAAGTGGTGGGTTCATTGATCTCTTCTGCCTCTTTTCCTTTATGACCTGCTATGTATGGAACTATCTCTGGCATTGGTTTTGACTCTATTTCTAGCTTACCCTTTCTGCTTCACTATGTTCCTCCTGTTCAGAAATAGGATTCATTTTTCTCCTTTTCCTTGTGTTTTCTTGCTCATTCACGGTTTCCATATGGGAACTAGAAGTTTCTTCTTTGTTTTTGGGGCTTTTCTCCTCATTCAGAGGTGTTTTCAATGCTGAGGTAGCATCCATCTTTTGACCTTGATCTGGGACCTACAGGAACTCACTCAAGTCAATATGTTGCTCAACATCATACAAATCATTTTCAATATCAATAATTGTGCTATCTTTATCAAACAAAGTGTTTTCCAACAATTAAGTTTGGTTGGCATATCTTCCAACTTCAGGAACTGAATAATGTGCAAAAGGGGCTAGTTTAACCCTATTTCTCATTTTTATTATTACTCCATGAGGGTCATACTCCCACATAAAACTCTTGGTAAATTTCAACTTCTCTAACATACTATCTGCCTCTTGTCCAGCTTGTCTATTATTGCAAATAAAGGGGCCTAGTTCACTTTTGACTTTCAATTGGGTCTTCTTTGCAGCCATGAAGTGGACATCATATGTGTTAATGATTTGCCTAAAATATTCCAAGGCAAAAATTCTCAAGGAAAGATACTTTGGCAATTTATAGGGAGCCAGGTGGAAGCCATAGACTCTAATCTCTGTGTGATTCTGGTACAAGTACCAGTCTCATATCTTACTATTTTTAGCCAACTGAAGTAGCTTTCTGATCTGAGGACTAAGCCTAGGTTGCACATTCCCTATCAACATGTTCATTACTAGGTGGACAAAGGAATCTACAAAGTCCTTATAATCAGAGACAGTGGAATATTTCTGGAAAATAGGTGTCCAATAGAGCACAAACCTCTCTTTTCCTCTACTATCACATTTTATGATCTTCATGGGGAATTTATCAGTTTGGTAGTACAAAAAATAATAATACAAGACTGCAGAGAATTTAAACACTCTTTCAGTGGGCAATCTGATGAGTTGTTCATCCATTTTGTTTGTAATGAACTGAGCATAATCAAACTTGATTGTAGGAGGTTTACCAGGGGTAAAAAGGGATAGGAATGTAAAAATGACTTCATATACATGTTCATATGTCATGTATCCAAGGATGGAGGATACCATGGTGAAAATATGCCTAGCAGTTTGTGAAAACATAGGGGCCATGTATGGAGGAGTAAATTTTGGTATATGCCTTTCTGCAACTATGAAATTCTTGAACACTTTCTTAGCTTTATTCTCATAAACAAAACTGTAAAGGTCTAGAAGTCCTCCAATTGACAAAGGAGCTAAATTTTGGCTATGTTGGACGTGTAACATCTGGTTGATGGATTCTGGAGTGATACTAAAGAGCAGATCTTGATTGGGAGCTACTACAGCCCTCTCGCTAGGGATGTAGCAAGCCTGACAATAGTGGATAATGTCTGGGAGACTATGGACTTCTGGGAATGAGTAGAGGGGTAGATTTGACTCCTAGAGGTGAATGTTGTCAGAATGATTTAAAAATTAGTCTTTGCTCTAGAAGTGTAGCTTCATTCTTTCAAAGGCAGAGGTTGTATCTTTAATTTATAAATCCCTATGAGCCAAAGGTAGGTGATCTTGGTCAAGGTGGGGGGTTGAAATAGGCTTAACATTTAGGGAAATGTGGGTAAACATTGTGTGGAAAATAGAGGTAAAAATCAGAAATTGACTTCATAGGGTTCGACTAGTGGTCTGGGTTTTACAGGGCTTTTAAGCGTCTAGGAACAAATCAATTAATTAATGGGTAGGAAGCTTGAATTTAACTTTTTGATCTTGAATTAATTGAACTTTTCATATTAAAAAGGGCAAATGTGGTCTATTTTTACAGAATACCTGAAACTGGAGGTTGGTGTTGTGAATTTAGTTGACGGTTTAGGTTGCAGATGACTAGTGTTGGCTCTGGATGAGTGATGGAGGTGAGATGGCGACTAGTAGTTGATTGGTGGTTGTATATTTCAAGTGCGCAGGAAAGATCAGGCTTTCGATGTGCAGATGGTGGAAAAATCATGAAAATGGCATTTGCGGGGCCTTATTGAGTGAGAACTAAGAAAAGCAAGAAAAATGGTCATGAACAGTGACTGGTATCGAGAGGGTGGTTTTTCCCTTCTTCACACCACTTTTCGGGGCAGGGTGGTAAAATTCAGAGGGGACGTGAAATGATGTGATGGTGACACATTGCAAAATTGGGTCCAGGAAAAACCACCCATTTCGGGTGCTATCAAGTTATTAAAGCTAGGAAATGGAATGCGCGTGAAATGGAGCGATAACCGTTAGATGAGATGGGTGTTGATTAGATGGTGGATGCACTGAAAAGATGCATGGAGGGGATTGGGGGAATGATTAAGATAGGGCTCGTCTAAAAAAATATGCTTAAGCCTATTCAATCAACTTTTAAATTGCAGATTAGCTTAAATGATCCATCGGGTGGGTTTTTGCAAGGCGGGAGGGTTTTCAACTTAGGATAAGTTGACTTGTTTTTTAATTAGAAAAGGGGAAAATAACTTTTCACAAAGGGGGAAAAGGGTTTCTTAAGGGATGATGGGGAAATTAATAAACATGAGAAAGAGAAGCTTGTGGAAGGAGGGGCAGTTAGTCAAAATCCCATTTTCTTAGCTTTGTACTTTGAGGAATGTACATGCACATTATGATTTGAGCATGTCAAATGTGCTTAGTATTTTGACCACATGGTCCATTCTGCAAGTTTTCTTCTACTTACCCTTTCTTACCCTAACATTTTTTCTTCTTTTGCATGGGTGCACTTGAGCTAGCAAACCCTTTATTACCTTATTTTTTATTTGAATAAAACTATCTAAATCTAACCTTATTTCTTCCAATGGCTCAGATTAAACTGTTGAGCTCATTTTTAAACTATTTGTTCAGATATTATTCTCTAACTATAAACATGAAATTTAAAACATGAAATAATCAAGATTACACTATTTGACTATCATGGCTTATGTCATTTTAACAAGCTACACACAATCATTATTTTGCATGAAAAAGTAAATAGTCGTGGCATTTTGACTTACACACTTTCATGGTCTGTTTTATTTTGGGGTTCATAAATATATATTTTTCAATTTTTCTTTATTTTATGACCTTTTATTATTTTTCTTGTCCTTTGATATTTCTTTTAGGACATACCCTCTTTACATTTTTTAGTTTTAATATGGAAAACATTTGCAGAAAGCAAAGGTATGTACAATATTATGAGAGTTGATCTCATCCAATTCAAAATTATGAATCCTATCACTATAGGACTCTAACAGTGGCTCCACATTGGGATGGCATTTTATGGTGAAATTTCAAGAACTATGAAGATCAGTAGCCTTTGGCTTGTGACTGTAGTTACTTTGTGAGTTATCCTTTTGTGATTCTGCTTTATTGATACTTATGACAGTGAATCCTCCAAACCTCAGGGCCTTCTCTCTGGGCTTCAACTTCAAAGGATTACCATCGCATGCAATCTACACTCTGCAATGTTATGTACAATGATGCAAAGTAAAGTGAACTATGGTGAGTCAGTGGAAAAATAATGCTTCAGTATTTTACCATTAACAGGTCCTCCTAGTAGATCTGATCCATCTATGTTTGTCAAGAAAAAGGCACTTTTGCCTCTGTAGCCATAAATGATATAAGGCCAAAAAAAATCAAATTTTCCGTGCTTTCCTTTGTCTTCTCTCCTTGAATCCCACTTAAGGACTATGTCTCCTATGTAAAAATCATTTGCCTTAGTCTTTTTATCAAAGACTTTCTTGATATTTTCCTAGATTACCTGTGATTATACATATACTTCTTCTTTGGTCTGTTGTAGGTGTATGGTCTGATTTATTCTTCTCTAAATATCATTTGGTTCCACCTGTAATTCCTGGATGATCTTCATCACTTGCACTCCAAAGGATGATGGGAAAATTGCATCCATCCCATAAACCAGCTAATAGGGTGATGTTCCAATTGACTTCTTAGTAGTTAGTCTATCTACCCATAAGGCATTGACTAACTTCTTATTCCAAGTCTTCTTGTTATCTTCCAATAACTTTTTAATAATATTGAGCATATTTGTGTTGGATGACTTTGCTAGTCTATTACCTTGAGGGTAATAGGTTGTGGAATGGCCAAGGGTGATGTGGTATTTGTCACATAAATCTATTATTATTTTGGATTTAAAGGTTGTTTCATTATCTGTAATGAGCTTCTGGGGACATCCAAATCTTGATAGGATGTTACTCTCTAGGAAAGAGTTTATGACAATGTCTGTGGCTTGCCTAGAAGGTATGGCCTCTATCCATCAGGTAAAATAGTCTGTGACTATCAGAATCCATTTTTTTTGACCTGAGGAGCCTAGGTGTACTTCTCCAATGAAGTCTAACCCCCATTTTTGAAATGGAATCTCAATGGAAATTGGTTTAAGAGGCAAGGGTAAAATTTTTCTCTTTCTCTCAAAAATCTGGAATTTATGACAAGAGGTTACATGTTTTTTAACATCTGCTAACAAAGTAGGCCAATAGAAAGCAGCCCTCAGAATTTTGTCAGTAGTACTCTTCTAGTAAAGATGTCCTCCACAATCCCTTGCATGAAACTCTTGTAAAATCTTGTCAGCTTCATCTTGCAATAAACAAGTTAAAATAATACTACTATTGTCCTTCCAAAACAATGCATTATCTATAATACAATATCTTAATGACGTCATTTTTTAGGAATCTAGCTTTAGTTCTTTTCAATCCAGGAGGAGATTGAAATTTCATAATACAAATGTAATATCTTCATACCAGGGTGAATTAGTAAAAGGTTCACTGATTTGTGGAGTCGCCATCTCCTCCTGATCATCAAGGACACTAATAAAGTTGATATCTAAGGCCTAACAGTTCGATTCAGCCATGACTTTGGCTAAACCTTGGCCTTTTATGAGCTTGGTGGGTTGTATATCTTTTTCATGTTCCAATATTGTGGCAATCCATTTGCCTATTTTACCTCTAGGCCCATTTTGAGTCAAAATGTCCTTAACTACAAAATTTGGAACATAAGAAATAATGTGAGAGTACAGAATGTCCACTCTGAAGTCTTTGATTGCCTTAACTAAAGGTAATGCCTGTTTTTCCATGATATTGTATTTGAGCATGGCATCTCTTAAGGATTTACTAAAGAATTCTATAGGTTGTTCATATCCTTGATTGTTCTTTTACAGCAATACTACTGCAATGGCGTGTTCTGAAGCAAAAGAAAAAATAATGAAATATTTGTTAAAGTCAGGACTAATCAGGGTTGGAGTTTTGGTTAAAGCTTCCTTAATAGCTTCAAAGGATTGTTTGGCCTTCACTGTCAATTTAATCACTGAGTCCTTTCTTAACATTTTATTTAACTCCCTAATTAATTCTGTTAGGATTGAGACGAATCTCCTAAGAAAATTAATCTTACCTAGAAATGATTGTAGCTCTCTAATGTTTCTAGGATGGGAAATAGTCAAACTGGCTTCTATTCTAGCAAGGTCTATCCTAATCTCATCTTTAGATATGATGTGTCCTAATAGCTTTCCCTCTTCTAGACTGAATAGTGTCTTTTTAGGATTTAAGAAATCTCAAATTTCCTGCATTTGATAAATACTTTTCTTAGGTGGTCTAAGTGTTCACTGTCAGATTTAGAGAAGATTGTGATGTCATCCTGGTATACTACTAAAAAATCATGGATTTCCTTGGCAAAAGCTATATCCATAGCTCTTTGAAATGTGGCACCAGCATTCATTAATCCAAAGGGCATCTTCAAATACATGAAGGTACCCCAAGGAGTGGTAAATGTGGTTTTGGCTTGGTCCTCAAGTTGGACTAAGATCTGGTTATACCCAGTGAATCCATCTAATATTGAAATCATATATGAGCCTACTACCCTCTACAATATATGGTCCATTTTTGGTAAGGGGTAGTCGCCTTTTAAAGAGACCTTGTTTAAGTTTCTAAAATCTATACAAAGTATAATTTCACCTGTCTTTTTCCTAGTTGTAACTAAGTTTGAAATCCAGTATGAGTATCTAATGGGGGCTATTATTTGGACATCAAACATTCCTTTAACCTCTTTCTCTATGGATGGCATAAGAACTGGGTTTATCCTCTTAAGTTTCTATTTGAAAGGTTTATGATCTTCTTTTAGAGGTATTTTGTGTTGTATTATGCTGGTGTCATAAGATTTTAAGTCTTCATAACTCCGGGAAAATACATCTTGGAACTCCTTAAACAGATTGATATATTCGACCATTTCCTCTGGGGGTAAGGCTTTAGATATCTTAATGACATTTGGATTATCTTCAATTCCTATATTAACCTCTTCTATGTCAGCTCTCATAGGTTTCATCTTTAGTTACTTAGCCACATCATTAGAGTCAAACAAATCTTCTAAAGGTACTAATCCTTTAGGCAAGAAATTATTTTTCAAATTAAGGATATCAGGATAATCATCCATTATTGCATCTATCTCTACATTTTCTAAATTATCTATTTCTACTCTAGTAAATTTAGTTGGTTTAGTTACATTAAAAATATTTACATCTAAACTCCTTTCTATATCACTGCCTATTGTACAATCAGTATCTATCCTACAATTCTGAAATTCACCTTCATTGTTCATGAAATCACAGCTCTGAGAGTCCTGGGAGAAAATATGCCAATACTTGAGGTTATCTGGTATAACAGGTCTATGTCTGACTTCTGCAGTGTACTGGTGGTTTGGTTGAAATGGAAATTTACAAGTACTAGCAAATGTGGCTAGATTGTGGGCCTGCATGTTTTGTTTTCTAGGAATGGCAGCACAGTTTGATTCCAGGGGGTCTTTGATCAAGTCTAAAATAGTATCCCTATATCGACCAAGACTAGGGTTGTTGAAATAATAATCACCATTGATCTGTTTGATAATCAACGCTGAGTCTCCCATGATGGAAACTCTTTTGGCTCCCAATATCCTAACCAATTGTAACCCCAAAATTAGGGCTTCATATTCAGCCATATTATTGGTACATTTGAAGTTCAATCTGAAAGCATGTCCCTCAGCATGATTTTTCTCCATATTATGGATCCATACTCCTGCACCAACCCCTAATCTATTGATAGACCCATCAAAGTCTAAATGCAAAATTGACTCATGAAATATGTTCTCACTGTCAGTTGTTCTATACTTAAGGTCTTTAGCTATGATTTCATTTTTATTATTTTCCACATTGTATAAGATGAAAGAGTCCATATCTGAATGCATGGAGTATATGGGAAAGTTTTGTGGCTTTTCCTCACTACTGACCATGTACTTCATCAACGTATCCCTATATAATTTTCTTGGTTGGCCAAAAACAGATATGGTGGCATAAGATAAATCGAACTGCAAGGATCCCTACAATTTTTCTCCCCATGAGCGAGATAGCAGCATTCCATATTTTGGTGGGATGTCTGCAACTACAATGCCCATTAGAATTCTCTTTGCAGGGCACTGGACAAGAGTCACACATAAGTCCTTGATTAGACCAAGGAACTTAACCTGGCTAGAGTCAAAAGAAAACAAATCCTTATAAGTCCTGGTAATGTCTAGGTTGATTCTTTCCATTATTTCCTTTGGCATTAAATTGTGGGATGCCCCTAAGTCCAACATAGCATTATGTAAAATTTTATCATGAATTTTTAGGTTGATGTAAAAAGGAGGAACTCACCCTTGGTGATGAATACCATTGGCCTTAGGGCCAAACAACAATTCAGGCTGGTCATCATTCAAACTAACATAATCCTCTCCCTCTCCTATGTTCAAAGTCTTAGATATCTATGACCTATAAGATTCATTCTTTACTACTTCGTTCAATGGAATTGATATCTTTAATTTTGCTATTTCATTTTTAATGTCGAAAGGGAGATGAGGTTTGTTTGTTTGATTCAGATCTTCCTTAATATGTGCAGTTTCAGTGTCCTTATTCTATTTCTAAGTGGTAGGTATTTCACTCTGTGTTTCTACTATTTTTCCTTGATTTCTTTTATTTTGATTGTTTTTAGTAATTGTCTTTGTTTGGGTTTCAGTGGAGGTTATATCTACAATCCTAGGGGTTGAAGTCTCCAGTGTTCCCCTAGGAAGGATTTGTAACACTTTTTTAACTGGAGCTTCTTTTATTATCTTAATCTGGGTTTGGACGGATCTTTTAATGGGAGTCTCATTATTATTCTTACTTCTCAAACTATATTGTTTATGTACCTCATATATAGCTGACTCATATCCCTGTTTAAAATCAAAAGATTCACCAGATTCTAGCTGCAACTATTGCAACATATATAACTCTTGTTCCTCTTCAGTAATGAAAACAATGTCTTCCTCTTTAGTTTCTAGCAAACTGATTTGGGTATCATCCTCTGCTTCTTGTACTTGTGAATCCTCAATGTAGTTCTCTTGGAAGGGAGGCCTAGCCTATTGGTATGGTGTAGCATTCTTTCTAACATTATGGTTCTTCCTCAAGTTTTAGTTTCTTATTGGGGGTTGTTTTTGTTGATTCTCCCATTAATTTTTCCTCTCCATTCTCTCTAACCTATCCATGATTATTTTTAAACTCTTAGCTAAAACATCTACTTTTCCATCTGAAGTGGAAGCTTCCTCTTTAAATACAACTTTCTGTTCATTCCCCATTCATGCTTTCTTAGCTAATAGGTTGGCCTCTATACTAATAGCATTGCTCTACATTTGTTCAAGTGTTTTAGGGTTTCTTTCCCTTAGCTAGTATGACATGTCAACATCAAAACCATCAAGGAACTTAATTAATGCTAGGTCAGGTGGAGGCTTAATGTTGGTTGTAACTACATTGTAGATATTATTAAACCTAGTGCAATAGTCTTGAACTAACTCATTAGGATCTCTTCTAATATTGTCATATTCAGGAAGTATTTGCAATGGGTTTTTCTTCCCCTCCTATCTATCAATGAATAACCTTTGAGAATTGGCTAAGTCTACAATATGGTGGGTAGGAAAGGCTTTGAACAATTTCTTGACATCCCCAGTTAAAGTTTGGGCAAACAATCCCATTTGGACATCTATTTCATGCAATTCAAAGAAGTCAAACATCTTGTTTACATGTTGATGGGCAGTGTAATCACCAGTAGCATCAAACAGGAATATCTTACTCTAATAATCTGTAGGCATGGGATGGAGTTGGTTAGGTGTAACAAGAGTAGCATATCGGTTTGCCATTGCTGTGATTCTGGTTTGACTTGGGGGTAAAGTTGTGGTGGTTGAAGAAGGGCTTGAAACAGATGAAGGTGAACTAGATGATGATGAAGATGATTGATGAATAACTGGTTTAGGTGATTGGATTGTGGTAGATACAATTTGTGAAGTTGTGGTAAAAGAAGGGGTATTTACAATGAATGAAGATTGTGCAAAAATTTGATAGGTAGCAGCAGTAAGGGCATCTAGCTCAACAAATTGTTAAAGGTAAGCACTATCTATATTTCTAATCAACGTAGAGGTCAAAGCTTCTAACTTGTCAAAAGTGTCCAACACAAATTTATCTACATCTTGATGGATAAACCTTTTTGATTAAATGAGTTTAGTAAACTCAGGGTCTAAGACTATTTCATGGATATCATTCTGAGATTTAGTTCTAAATAGTGATAGGTCAAATGACAAATCAAAAGGGATTTCCACTAAAGTTGACAACTCCTCAGGGAGTGAATTGTCTCTATCTAGCTGGCTACTACTTGCCTGAGCTTCTTCATTTTTTGGTTTCCTTAGAATTTTGTCTGGGTCATCAACTATAGTTGCAAGGTTTGGATTTGGGTTTGCCCGGGTATAGTGAATCTTCTTAGGAGCCAGAATTTTAAGTTTTTTAAACTGTTTTTATGAAATTTTACTTCGGATAATGACCTCAAGGGGCTTAAGATTTAATTTAATGTTTCCATAAAGTTTTATGAGACTGAGGATCAAAGTGCCCAATATGGTCTCCAGTAATGTTATCACTCTAATAATCCTTTTGATGTAAGAAGAAAGAAAAACCAAAGGTAACCACAAACCACATTTGGAGATCAGGACCTAGCATTCTTGATGCTCAAAGAGGGCTCTCTCTTCAAGATTTAACTTTGGTTTAGTTAACGTGATTTTAGGTTAGTTACGATTGTTCTAAGGGTTTTTTATTTGTATTTGAGATTGGGTGGTGGGATCACTTAAACAGATTGATAGAATGATGTCTTTCAGACCATTAGGCTATGGAGTCAAACAATAAGGAAGAAAAACTAGATTAACTCACTAAAGGGAATGTTCAAAGGGAAAGATAGCGGAGTGTTTTTCAGAGCTTTGAGACAGAGGGGTGAAGGGGTTTCACTTGAGGTGAGAGAACAATTAAGCGTTCTTGGACCGGATAATGAATGAGGAATGAAGGGGTAACCGGGATAAAAGGGAAATTAAGAATCCTTTAGCCTTGATATTCAAGAAATAAATCTAAACCAAGGAGCAATTAAGAATTCCTTATCTTAGATATAAGAAGAAAACATTTAAATGTATAACTGTTAAGAGAGAGTGTAATTAAACAAATTCTGAAGTATTGTTCCAGTTGTAACATTTAGATTTAGAAACACATTAAAGATTACGAATAACTTGAGAAAAATAACAATAACACATGAGAATACTTCTCTAACGTTCGCTCAACAAATGAATCCTTGGAAATATATGATCTTTATTCATCAATCTAGCTTGTTGGCTCAACAAATGATACAATAACCCCCTGGGTCTTCTCTCAAAAAAGGCTATAGAAATGTCTAGTAAAATCCACCCCACATACTTCCAATTATTAAGTATTTACACAAAATTATTTACAAAATATCCCAAACTAACTTGGAATTTATTTTAGGGAAAAAAGATCTAATTCTAAAAGGGTAATGCTACCTTTCTAACTCATTGATTTTTGGAACTATTATATCTGATCTCTTTTTTATACTTTAGATGATTGATCCTTTAGCTATCATCTTATACTCTTCCACTTATCTTCTTTCACTTATACTCTTTGACTGGGACAACTACCCATTTACTTTCATCATTATGTTTTTACCGAACTGTGTTAATTGTTGGACTTACCTTGAATTAAAGTTAGTTAGCTACTCCCATCTCTCTTCAGTTGGTAACTGAATGTTTTTCAACTTTCTGAAGACATCATCAACCTCTGTTTACTTAGTAAATGTCTAGGCTTATTTACAAATAGGTGTTTTACCTCATGCTAGAGGTAAAACAAGTTCTCCAAATATTGGTAAAGGAATTTACCAGAGGGCATCCCCTGTTTTGCTGTGTTGTGGATGGTTGCCTTGTTGATTTGATCTTTCGCCACTTCCCTGAGCTTCCTATCATAGTCCTTCCGTGTCATCAATTTATCATTAATTACCAAAGTACATGGTAAACCTTTCTATATCAAAGTGTCAAACTTGAACTTAAATCTATCTATGGAAAGTTGCATGGTCTAACACTTCTCTTCTAAGTTGTGCATCAAATTCCTTTTAGTAAGGACTCTTTTTACTTCTAGGATTGTCCTTGTCCTATCATTAATATTCAATTCTTAAAGTTCGTATTTGTTTTTAGAATTAAAAACGTCAATGATCCTAGTTTCCCCTTCTGGCATCCCTTCCAGATCTGTTTCGACTTTTTGAATTTCCTCTATGGCCTCTTTATCCAGGTCAGTGTGCTAAAATATTACTTGAATGGATGACCAAATATCATTGACAGAGTCAATGATATTGGTCCAAAGTTTTTCTTTTGCCTGTCCCAATGGCTCACCTAGAGTCATTTCTTTCTCTAGTTTCTTTATCCACTCTATTAATCTTGCTACCTTTTGTTGTTCCTCTTTATTCATAAGTTAAGCAAGTTTGAAGTCTATCTCCAGACTGCTTACTTTCTCTTCCAGTTTCTTGATTTCAATATCTTTGAGGGACATCTCTTACATTGCCTTAGCCAAACTATTGGCTTCTTCTCCTATAGAATCCATTGTGGACGACGTTGTTGCTGAAGTAGACGATGTTGTTGCAGGCAATGTAGTGGCCAATGGAGCAGTAGGAGTTAATGTTTCGGCAAATGTAGATGGTAATGCTATGGTGGCTATTGGGATGACAGTGGCTGCAGCTTCCTAGAGGTTGGCCTGCTTGGTCAACTTGTCCATTTCTCTCTCCATTTCTTTTATCTGGGTGTTCAATTGTAACACCAAGTCAATCATTTCCTCATGGACAATCTAGCTTTCTAACACCTTTGTAGTCTGTGGGTGTAATGAAGCAAGGAGTTTTAACTATTTCTTCAAAGCTCCTATATCTTTATTTTACTTTTTGATCAATTGTTTTGCTATCTTAATATCTGCAGGATCATGGCCCATTTCTATGACCAAGTATTCTAAAGATTTAATCATGTTTTCCATGTCTTGGGAGGAGGCCTTTCATAGCTTCATCTATGCAATTGTATTATTTAAGGACTCTTGTAACCTGTATGCATCCATGGCCTTACCAGTCAAGGTGGAGTATATCATTTCTCCAGCTTGTTTATGAAACTCTATTTGGTCCAAGGGATGGATGTCCTTTTCCAACACTTCAAATGTGGCCTTCTTATAATCTGCTGAAGATTTGGGTTGTGGCACTATTGGATGCATATATGACATTTGCATTTTTCCTTCCTCAATATCAAATGCAAACATTAGTCTACTCTAGTTAGGAGCTGAATGCTTGAAATAATGAGCATATGTCTCAACTTTCAATTTTTCATTTCTCAATTTAATCTCCTTATATCTATCTTTGATGGTTCTTTCTTTGTCAGCTGGTCTGACAAAAGAAGAAACTTCTGTTGTCTTTTGCCTGTCCAAAAATTGTGTGTTAGAAGTGGTGGGTTCATTGATCTATTCTACCTCTTTTCCTTTCTGACCTGATATGTCTATCACTGTCTCTGGCATTGGTTCTGACTCTGTTTCTGGCTCTGCCCTTTCTGCTTCACTATGTTCCTCCTACTCAGAAACAAGATTCAATTTCCTCCTTTTCCTTGGGTTTACTTGCTCATCCACCGTTTCCATCTAGGAACTAGAAGTCTCTTCTTTGTTTTTGGGGTTTTTATCCTCATTCAGAGGTGTTTGCAATGCTGAGGGAGAATCCATATTTTGACCTTGATATGGTACCTACAAGAACTCACTTAGGTCAATCTTTTGCTCAATATCATTCAGAGCGTTTTCAATATAAAAAATTGTGCTATCTTTATCAAACAAAGTGTTTTCCAACCATTCAGTTTGGTTGGCATATCTTTCAACTTTAGGCATTGAATAATATGCATAAGGGGTTAGTTTAACCCTAGTTCTCATTTTGTTTATTACTCCATGAGGGTCATACTGCCACATAAAACTATTGGTAAATTTCAACTCCTCTAACATATTTTCTGCCTCTGGTCCAACTTGTCTATTATTGCAAATAAAGGGGCTCAGTTCACTTTTGAATCTGAATTGGGTATTCTTCTTTGTAGCCATGAAGTGGACATCATCCGAGCTGATGATTTATCTGGAATATTCCAAGGAAAAAATTCTCAAGGGAAAATACTTTGGCAATTTATATGGAGTCAGGTGGCAGCCATAGACTTTGATCTCTGTGTGATTTTGGTACAAGTACCAGTCTCCTATCTTACTTTTTTTAGCCAACTGAAGTACCTTTTTGATCTGAGGACTAATCCTAGGTTGCATAGTCCCTGTCAACATATTCATTATTGGGTGGACAAAGGAATCTACGAAGTCCTTATAATCAGAGACAGTGGAATATTTCTAGACAATAGGTGTCCAATAGAGCACGGACCTCTCTTTTCCTCTACTATCAAATTTTATGATCTTCATGGGAAATTTATCAGTTTGGTAGTACAAAAACAAATAATACAAGACTGAAGAGAATTTAAACGCTCTTTCAGTGGGCAATCTGATGAGTTGTTCATGCATTTTGTCTGCAATGAACTGAGCATAATCAAACTTGATGGCAGGAGGTTTACCAGGGGTAAAAAGGGACAAGAATGCAAAAATGACTTCATCTACATGTTCATCTATCCTGTATCCAAGGATGGAGGATACCATGGTGACAATATGCTTGGCAGTTTGTGAAAACATAGGGGCCATGTATGGAGGAGTAAAATTTGGTATATGCCTTTCTGCAACTATGAAATTCTTGAACACTTGCTTAGCTTTATCCTCATCAATAGAGCTATACAGGTCTAGAAGTCCTCCAATGGAAAAAGGAGCTAAATTTGGGCTAGGCTAGACCTGTAACATCTGGTTGATGGATTTTGGAGTGATATTGAAGAGAAGATGTTGACTGGGGGCTACTATAATCCTCCGGCTAGGGATGTAGCAGGCCTGACAATAGTGGATAATGTTTGGGAGATTTTGGACTTCTGGGAATGAGTAGAGGGGTAGATTTGACTCCCAGAGATGAAAGTCATCGACATGTTTTAAAAATATGTCTTTGCTCCAAAAGTGGAGCTTCATTCTTTCAGAGGTAGAGGATGTATCTTTAATTTTAAAATCCCTATCAACTAAAGGTAGGTGATCTTGCTCAAGGTGGGGGGTTGAAATAGAATTAACTTTTAGGGAAATAAGGGTAGACATTGTGTGGAAAATAGAGGTAAGAATCAGAAATTGACTTCACAGGGTTCGACCAGTGGTCTGGGTTTTATAGGGTTTTTAAGGGTTTGGGAATAAATCAATTAATTCATGGGTAGGAAGATTGAATTTAATTATATGATCTTTAATTAATTGAAATTTTTATATTAAAAAGGGAAATTGTGGTGTATTTTTGCAGAATACCTGAAGCCAGAGGTTGGTGTTGTGAATTTAGTAGAGGGTTTAGGTTGCAGATGACTAGTGTTGGCTCTATACGAGTGCTAGAGGCAAGATGGTGACTGGTAGTCGATTGGCTGTTGTAGATTTGAGGTGCGCAGGAAATCTCAGGCTTTCAATCTGTACATGGTTGAAAAATCATCAAAATGGAGTTTGCGGGGCCTTATTGAGTAAGAACTGAGAAAAGCAGGAAACATGGTCATGAACAGTGACTGGAATCGAGAGGGTGGTTTTTCCCTTCTTCGCAGCACTTTTGTGGGCAGTATGGTCAAGTTCGGAGGGGACACAAAATGATGCAATGGTGACACGTCGCTAAATTGGGTCTAGAAAAACTGCCCATTTTAGGTGCTATCAGGCTGTTAAAGCTAGGAAATGGTATGTGCGTGAAATGGAGCAATAACCATTAGATGAGAAGGGTGTTGATTGGATGGTGATCACGCTGAAAAGATGCACGGAGGGGATTCGGGGAATGGTTAAAGCGGGGCCCATCTAATCACATACATTTAAGCCTGTTTAATCAACTTTTAAATCACGAATTAACTTAAATGATACATTGGGCGGGTTTTTGCAAGGCGGAAGGATTTTCATCTCAGGATAAGTTGATTTATGGGTTTTTTTTATTAGAAAAGGGGAAAATAAATTTTCACAAAGGGGGGAAAATGGTTTCTTAAGGGATGATGGGGAAATTAATAAACATGAGATGGAGGAGCTTGTGGAAAGAGGGGGAGTTAGTCAAAATCGTCTTTGCTTAGCTTTGTAATTTGATGAACGTATCTACACATTATGATTTGAGCATGTAAAATGTGCTTAGTATTTTGACCACATGGTCCATTCTACAAGTTTTCTTCTACTTACCCTATCTTACCCTAACATCTTTTCTTATTTTGCATGGGTGCACTTGAGCTAGCAAACCTTTATTACCTTATTTTTTATTTGAATAGAACTATCTAAATCTAACCTTATTCCTTCCAATGGCCTAGATTAAACTGTTGAGCTCATTTTTATTTCTCTACCTTTCTACTTATCTACCAAGATTAAACTATTCGGTTAGATTTTATTTTCTAACTATAAACATGAAATTTAAAACATGAAATAGTCAAGATTACAATATTTGAGTATCATGCATTATGGCATTTTAACAAGCTACACACAATCATTATTGTGCATGAAAAATTAAATTGTAGTGGAATTTGGACTTGCACACTTTCATGGTCTGTTTTATTTTGGGGTTCATATATATATTTTTCAATTTTTCTTTATTTTTGACCTTTTCTTATATTTCTTGTCCTTTGATATTTCTTTTAGGACATACCCTCTTTACATTTTTTAATTTTAATATTGAGAACATTTGTAGAAAGCAAAGGTATGTAAAATATCACAATAGTTGATCTCAACAAATTCAAAATTATGAATCCTATCACTATAGACTCCAACAATACCTATGGGTGGTTAGACTTCTTCTTCACTTGAATCTCTTTCAGCATCTTCAACAACTTCATCAATGAATGGTTCATTTTCTTCTTCACTTTCTCTTTTAACATTTTCAATATCACCATCAATGTTATGAGGAAAATATCTTTTTATTTACACTACAAAATATTTCTCAAATTAGTTCATAAAATAAAAATTCAATTGCACAATACACTATTAAATTTTAAATATCATTTATAGTATGTCTGTTTACATACCTAGTTCAACTTCTTCTTGTTGAGATTCATTTTCACTTTCAATATTTAAACATTTTTCCTTCTTTCTTTTGTAATAGTTTCTTGAGTTTTCTCTATGAACCTCAATGTCTCTAATTAAATCATATTTTCGCTTGCAATTTCTTTGATTACCTATGATAATCCAATCCATATAGATTTTTAAAAAATTAATGAAATTTTTTATTAAAAAATATAATTTCAAAGAAAAAACTATACTTTAAAATGAAATTTAAAAAAAAAATTAATCTTGGAGAAGAAAGTGGGCAACAGAAATTTTCATTTGAAGAAATGTTTGAAAAAAAACATTAATACTAAAACCTTAAAAATTCTTACTTATGCTATCCACAATCTTATGTAACTATTCAAGAAATTTGTTACTAAAAAAAGTTCACTATCTAAAAGCTAGCCCAAAAAAGTTCAATGTCGAAAAGGTAGATCCAAAAAAATTTGGTATCCATAAGTTTCATATGGAAATATGCTATCCATAACCTTATTTACCTATTCAAGTAATTTTTTACTAAAAAAAATTCATGATCTAAAATCTAGCCCAAAAAAATTTACTATCGAAAAGGCACATCGAAAAAAAGTTCGTTATCCAAAAGTTGGATACGGAAAATGGATGAGAATGAGAAAATGACGTTCCAGCCGATTTTATTTATAGTTTTTGGATGAAATGGTCACATACTTTCCTTTGATATGATCACAAACTATTATTTCCATGACCAATGGCTTTCTAGCACATTTGTTCATCTTTCACCAATTTCAAGATTGTTAAACTCCACCGAATATAGTGAATTTAATTTCAGGACCAACATTAGAATTTTAATACTTGAATATACTTTCACTAGATATAAATTTTATGGAATTTCATAGATATTTTCTAATTTTAACTAATTTTGTAGTAAAATGTGTTTTTTTTAAGGTCATTATGATTCAGTGAAATTGAAATCTTATATCTTCCAAAATACATTATGAAAAATATGGAAAATGTATGGTGCATTATATTGGTTTGTCCTATTTAATGCGTAGTTTTTTATATTTTTTCGATTTCAAATAATATCATGAGAAACACGGTGCTTTGTTAAACAACTTTAACATATGTAGTTTTTCACATTGGTTCACTTCAAAAAACTCTAGCAATTATGATAGGTATCTATTGGCTTCATAAATATAGCCAAGTTGAAGTAGAGTATATCTAGATTCTTGCAACTTATTTACTTTTTCAAAAAATCAAGGTTAAGAAGGAATACATCAGTGAATTACAACATGACTTTTTATCGATCTCTTTATTTTTAAAGAACACAAAGTCAAATAATTGCTAAGATGACATATCAAATATTAATAATTTAAAAACAAAGAATAAGCAATAGAAGGTTAATAAAATTTCTAACAACTTTTCTTTTTATTGTAAAATGAATTTCTAAACAAAAAAATTACTTTTTCTTACCAAAAGTTGAAAACTCCTAAAAATGATAATTTTTTTCTCAGAAAGGGGCTAAAAGTGCAAACCAACTTCATATTATGGATATCCTATATTTTATTCACATAACATATACATTTTGGGACTTTGTTTCCTGAATTTTTGTTGCAAATGTTATCATGTGAATAACAATGATTGGAATTCAAAATCATGAGTGTGTTTTGAAGAATTTGCCTACAAACTTTTTGGATACTCATTCCAGAAATATATATATGATTGTGTAAACTAACATGTGTAGAGCATTGTCGAGATTATAAGAATTATTGATGAAGTGAAAATTCATGCATTGGGGTCAGGGTTCGACCAATATTTTGGAGATGGTCTTGATTTTGATGACATGGATTTGGATGATGATGCTAACCTAGATGATGTTAAGAGTAAGTATCCTAATTATCTTGAGTACCATGGGGAATATCATGTATTATTTTCTATTGATGGGTCTACATCCATAGAAGCTTGTCTTATTTGACCATGTATTTCTTACAAAGTGTTGTGAGGTCCTTCGGGGGTCCTATCATTGTGACATCTTGGGTGCCATACAAGCATAAGCAACATTTTGTTATATTGAATTCTTTGAGAAACCATGGAATTCAGGAGGAGGCCTTCTCTTAATCACCCTACCAAATTATATAACAAGGAGATGTGGAATCTTATTACAATGTATCTCTATCATCATATCTTCGTTCATCATGGTCATGGATCATCTATAAACCCATGGTTATGGGTCAACTACGCAAAACCCTTGTCTTCAGCAACAAAGAATTACGGGGCACCCGTAAACCCACAGTTATGGGCCAACTACACAAAACACTTATTTTCATTGGCTCATATACATTAAAAGCTTCTCAGGAGGGAACTTGACGCAATGGGGACCATTTCTTCATAATGGGGAAGGAGTGATCCAGATGGAAAATTGCATCCACCCATGGTATTTACCTATGGTATCTACCCATCGTATTCACCCATGGTATTTACCCGTTGTATTTTAACTTAAGAAGGATATAAGTAATGCTTCACTTTCTAAAAGGATATATTTCTCGACACAATGTAGTTGTAACAGTTTGTATTGTTCAATAAAGAGTTTCTTTCTATTGAATATATTTTTGTTTTCTCTTCTACCTCTCGATGATCAAATATATTTGATCTTGTTCCTCTAGGATTCAGATCATTTATTTAAAATTACTATTATTATTATTGATAAAAATAATTGATATTGAAGTTAAATATATATACATTTAAAAAAGATATGTCACAAGATTCTCAACCATGGAAATTCATCCCCACTTTCTCATGGAGATCCTTAATCTACAAATAGGCTTGTTTACAACATAATGAGTAATTACCATGGCTTATCAATACCACATGCCAAAGAAACCGTAACTCATGCCATATGAAAATTGCTCAAATGGCAATTTTTTAGTTAATAAATTTAATTAAAAGGGAAAAAAATACATAACTACTTTGGAAATAAATCTCAACCTTTTATTTGTGTATAGTACCAAGAATATTCTAGAATATTCTATGGAGGTTAAATCCCTACCATCCAAAGTAGTAATAATTCATAACTAAATTAAAATTCTAGAAGCCTTATTCCAAAATGGACATGCCTACCAACATAAGAAAATACTTCAAATATATATTAATTTTTCTAATTTAACCAATACAAAGATAACTTTAAAAATATTGAATGTCGGTGATGAAACCTCAACCTCACTCCTAGTTATATTCATAAGTTCTGGGATGAATCAACCATAATGGATTCACATTTGAGCTAAATAAATAGGAAAACATGCCATGGGTTTGAGAAGAAAATTGGTAGAATGGGTTACTACCTTTTGTATAATCATAAGAAACCTCAACCTCACTCCTAGTTATCTTCATAAGTATTGGGATGTATCAACAATAATGGATTCACATTTGAGCTATATAAATATGAGAACATGCCATGGGTTTGAGAAGAAAATTGGGAGAATGGGTTACTATTTTTTGTATAATTCATATACAAAGAAACGCACACATATTTTTAATGCATGAAGAATTTAAAAACATGAATAGAATTTAACATGTGATTGTTTAAAGAACTATGTGTCTATAGAGAAATTACTTGCGTGAAACTTTAACTCCTTAAGTTCACACTATATATGTATTCTCCCATTGCAATGAAATAAGGAGCGTATTTTTTATGCCTATTTGGAAAAAATATAACCACATATTTGTATATTCTAATCCCTTTAATTACATCTACTTACTTCCTTAATTATGATACACTACAACAAAAAATGTTATTGGTCAGGTTCATGCTTGTGATGGACCTTTAAGGTCCGTCACCAATGTCGCATATGGTGAGGGTCCTTAAAAAAGCGTTGCTGTAAGTGCATATAGTGATGGTACTTTAAGGCTTGTCACAAAAGCCATTTTCAGTGACACTTTTGGTGAGGGTTGTTAAAGGCCCGTCACTAATTCTCTCTTTGGTGACACTTCTAGTGACGATATTTTATTGACCCTCACCAATGCTCTTTTTGGTTACTTTTGGTGACATTCAAAAGATGACAATTGAAGACCATTGTTGTGGAGTCTTTTCATTATGTTTCCAATGCCATAGTGGTTAGAGTTAGTCAATTTGTTAAGAAGTAGTTAGTGTGTATCATTTTGCTAAAGTCATGAGAATATGGTTTTCATATGAGTCAATACATGATTCATATTTATTAGTTTTATTATCTAACAAATTCCCTTTCGATAAAGTTCACTTGTGTGTGTAGGAACGATATTATTAATACATAATCAACCTCTACCAATTCTACTAATGAGAGAGACCTAGAACTCCTCAACACTCTTTCACACCTTAACATGCTTTGGAACACACTAACATTCCTTGGCACCTCACATGTCTCGAAACATCTTTATACCTAGAACATATTTCTATGACTAGGACACCCAAGCACATGTTCGCATGACCTAGCATAGCATATAAGCACTCTCCTATCATGTTTTGGCAGGCCCTGTAGTCCCTACCATGCCTTGGAACACTTTGGCATGGATTAACATACATTATCACTTGGCACACATTGGCACTTGGAATGTATTGGAACCTATTAGTAGTGTTCCTAGCATGCCCCTTTTGAAAAATATAAAGTCATGGCTTATTAACCCTGTTATGTGTTGATTTCCGTTCATTTTAGCTCGGTTCTTCCTTTTGTTGCCTTGAAACTCCTTGAAACATATTGCAATACCCTGACACCCTGCACATCCTAGCATGCCTTGGCACTATTTGGCACATGTTAACACACACTAGAACTCCCTAGCACACTCTGGCACTTCTTGACATGTCATGATATTCCCTAGCATGACTTACAAGTGATTAACATAATTTGTCACTCCCTCCTTGGCATGCTAGCTAGCACTCACTCACAGTCCATGGCACACCCTCATATTCATTCACTTCCATGTGTTTTGACCTAGTGCTCCCTTATATTTCCCTAGTACTCCCTAACACTCCTTAGCATGCATTAGCACTCTCTGTGTTAGAAAATTATATATTATATACCAACAAAACACAAAAAATATATTGCAAAAATACAAACACAGAAAAAGCATAAAACAGGAGAGACACAAATATACGTGGTTCACCCAATTTGGGCTATGTCCATGGAGAAATAGCCAGTCCTTAATTTTATATTATCTAGCAAACTAAAGAGATACAACCTACAGTAGATCCGGTGTAATTCCCTCTTCGCTCTCTCACAATCTCCTCTCTCTTTCTCACTCAGAATACAAATCTACTTAGACGAAACACAATTCCCTCATATATAGCGAGGGGTTGCCTTCTAGGGCAAAGAACCATAAATTAAACATAACTTCTACCATCAAATCTTCGCCTAAGGAACAACCCAGATTGACTACAAAATTACAACATTTTACAAGGCAATTTTACATATATTTTTAGCTTCAGGGGCACAAGTATTATGGGCGACGTTGCTGCCCCATTACGAACTGGGTTCAATGCAGCGATACCTCTGAATAAAGAAGATAATCAGGCTCCACACCCAACACTCTAGAACACCCTAACACTCTTCGACATGCCCTTCCACTTCATAACAAGTGTATAACTCCCTAACACACATTGGCACTTGGCATGTGTTGGTGCTTGGAAAGTCTTAGCATGTCTAACATTCATTTAGATGCCTTTGTATGATTTGGCATGGTTTGATATTAAATCTATTTGAGATAAATTATTGGAAAGTATATGAGAAGTAACATAGGAAGATTTGACACTTAGAATGCACCAAGACTTAGCACTTGGCACCTATTGGCACCTATTGTTGGTGTGCCTAGCACGACCATCTTCGAAAAGGTAAATTGATGAAATATTAACCCTCTTATGTGTTCATTTCCTTGTAGTTTAACTTTTTTCACATTTTTGTTGCCTTGACAGTCCACGTATTATCACACCATTGCACATCTTGGCATGCCTTAGCACTTGACACATCTTAGCATATTTTACATGCCTTTGAACTATCTAACAAATGTTAGCATTCCCTAGTATGCCTGGTCACTGATGCCATCACAACTAGCCTTAAATTTTTTCATGACTTGGGGAACCCAATCAAGTCCTTAGATACTACAATTCATGTGACATTTGCCTCCTTCATCCACAACAACTTGACCAATTGTGCCTACTACAAGTAGATTTTGCCTTGTTCACCTAAGAACTGCCTACAACTCATTTTTGGCTACTCATGTCCAAGCTCAACTTGTCCTACTTAAGAAATTACGAAGACAAGGATCACATCTAGCCATGTCCATAAAACAACTAAGCAACATAGCTTACATAGGAAATATTTTACATCTATGTCTAGTTCATATAAAAAGTAGAGCATTAACTCAGAGTTTGCTAGAACCATAAGATGCACAAGACACACAAGATATAAGTTGGCACAATTCGAGTTTTTCAAAGATTATACACAACAATGTACAATATGCTATTGTCTAAAATAGTTTAAAACATGAGCATTCAGCCAATGTATGCCACATGTCATATAAAAAAAATAGATATAGGCAAAACAGTGGTGTGCCCAACAAAAAGTCTCCCTTCATCTAAATATGCTCTGTCGAGCCCCTTATTACAACTATAGGCTTTCCTCCTGTAATCCTATTATGAAATTCTTCTAATACACTTCGCCTTTGGCATACTTTAATTCAATGACACTCCCTTGAATGCACTCTTACTTGTTCATTTCCATGCATTTTGACCTAGTTATCCCTTGTGATGCCTCAGCACTCCCTAACACTCCTCATCATATATTAACATTGTCTAGCATTTGTTAGCATGATTTTTCATTCCTTGGAATTCCTTGACCTTCCATGGCTTTCACGCCCTCAGAACTACATTTAATTTGAAACTTGGGAACCCAACCAAGTCCTCGCTTGACTACAAGAGCTTTACCAGGTTACGGTTACTACAACTAGACTATGTTGTTGAATTGTGTAGCTTGGGAGGTACTCCACAAACATAGTGAGATGGGTTTGTGAGTTTGGTCACAAAAGCATTTGTGGGCAAAGAACACAAGAAAACCGGTTTTGGACCCAAGATGGGGTTTAAAATCGTAAAAAAAATAAAAAAGGAAAATTAATATTTCCTGAGGTCTAAGTGGATAAAACTCGTAAGTTATAGAAAGTTCCTAATAGGCCTAGCTAGGAAAATATATGTAAGGAGGCCTTAGTATGAAGGCAAGAACATCAAGTGATAAGGACCTCATTTGAGCAAGGAGGTGACGAGAGATGTAGTCCTAAATTAGGTCGAGTTAGAGGGCTAAGTAAGGGTTGCTAAAGGGAGGTCATGATCATCCACCAGGAGCAAGATCATCTTATCAGGGTTCACTAGAATGTCACATACCTTAACGGGTTTGAGCTAGGAAGTAGGATGGCATATTGTTGGTTCTCTTCTGGTAGGTCAAGCTCAAAAGAGGTGACTAATGAGAATTTGGGCATGTGATTTAAGTGGTGTTTCTATGTGAAGGCCACTTCAAATTATGAAATAGCAGAGAGGCTTGAGTCCCTGTCTTATGGCGATTAGTAGGTCGCAAGTTCTATGATAAAGAAAAACACAAAAGGAGGAGGGCTTGCACTAGAATTTAGGGCAGAACAGAAGTATCCATAGGTGTAATATTGACTAAGGTAATCATAGTTTGAGGGTCATAGAGATCTAAATTTTAGGTCAAGATTCAATTAAAGAAATGCCTAGAATCTATGGATCCATATGAGCTAGGCCAAGTCCCTTATGGAGGCAAGAGTTGTTGTTTTTTCTATGTGCGGATAAGCTCTTTCTAACGAAATTAGAAAAAATGTATAATTCCCTAGTTAGGGTTGTTTCCTAGCTTGTTCAATCCATAAGGTATGCCCTTAAGGCTATGACAAATTTGCATAGAAGAAAAGAGGTCGTGACCCTTAGAGTGAGGTTTTTGTTTCCAATATAGACTACATATATGGAAGATGGCTTGCAGAAGTATGTGTGGAGATAGAAAACCCAAAGGAGGGTGGAACCTGAGTAGAATATTGAGTGGAAGACATGTGCCATATGAGGGATGGATTAGTATGAAGAAGAGTTTATTTTGGTGGATTGTCCATAGAGTTTTGGAAAGTGATATGAAGTAGCCTATAAATAATTAGTTAATGGACTGTTAGTCGATGATTTGTGACCCTAGTTGAGTCATATACAGATTCTTAGAAGGATGATAAGAGGAGTAGTTCAAATTTATTCATAGATTGGACAAAAAATAGATTTATACACAAGAATATTGATTTTGAGAGGACTCAAATCACTATTAGGTGGAAAATTTGAAGAGCCCTAGATGAGGGCAGTGTTTTGGGCCCTAGATCAGTAAAATAATTGATTGTGGTTGGGAAAATTGATGGCATTCCACGTAGAGTTGAAGGGTTGTTAGGTGACTGTCAAAGAAGAGCCCTAAGTCATGTACTTGTGAAGGACAACAAGACTAGTATAAGGGTAGGTGTATTGGGCCTAAGGACATGCAGACTTTGAAGGACTAAAGTAGCAGTCAAGTGGACTAGAAAACAAGCTCTAGTTCATTGTATAGTAGAGGATTGAGTCAGTGAGAAGAAGGGAAGACTCCATATCCCTAGACTTGTCATCTTTGAGCAGTAGGATGGAAAAAGTGGGTAGATCAAAGAGTTTTTAAAAAATGGAGTTGTGAACAGCTGATCGAAGAGCCTAAGCATTGCAAACCTTGAAAGAAAAAGGAGGTAGCTAGAGCGAAAAGTTTGTTGAGCCAAGTTCAAGAAAATTTTGTTGAGCCGAGTTTAGTAACCTAAAGGAGTTGATTTCATTGATAGAGATAGATTGAGGACTTGCAGAATGTGAGGCAAGAGGACATGGCCAATGTGTTTAGGACATGTGGACTAAAAGGGTTGTTTTTGGCCACCATTAACAAGTAGGTGAAGTGTTTTCTTGTTAAAGGTATATTGGTTGTTAAAGGACTAACATCAAGTCCTAGCTGTATTCCTCATATTAGTGTGATTGTAAAGGGCCATGATCCCTAGTACATGATCTCTAGCCTATTCTATTATATTTTGTAATATAACGAAGAAGGGTTTGAGTTAAAAATTTTCATGTGCACTAGTTGATTCCCTGTGTGTGTAGATTTTGTTCTGCAAAGTAGATGTGTTGTGTCACTTGAGTGTGTTCGCATCAAATATTCTAAGACCAAACCCAAATTCTCATGTGTCATGGAAATTCAACATATGCCTTGTTCACCTAAGAACTACCTGTAACTCATCTTAGGCTACTCATGTCCAATATCAACTCATCCCACTTAACAAGTTACCAAGACAAGGCTCATCACATCCAACCGTGGTCGTAAAACAACTAAGAAACATATTTTACATCTTGACATGCCATAACACCTGGCATGTCTTAGAATGCCTTGACACTATGTGGCATGTGTTAATATCCCCTATATCCTTTCCATGTTTTGACACTCCCTACCACACTGTAGAACTTCCTAACACGCCTTGGTGGTTTAACATACCATGGCACTACCTACTATATAACCTTGCCACTCCCTACTTAACACACCTAAAACTCATTGAAAATACTTGTCACACACTCTTATTTGTTCATTTGCATGCATTTTGACCTACTACTTCCTTATGTTTCCTTGACACTCCCTAACACTCTCTAGCATGCATTGGCACACCCTAGCACCTGACATATCTTGGCTTATCGCCCTAACAGTCTAGCATTCCTTGGCATTACCTAACATACCTTGTCACTCTCTCCCTAGCACACCTAGAGCTTGGTGACACTCCCTAGCACCCCCTAACACTCCCTAGCACCCCCTAACACTCCCTAGCACCCCCTAACACTCCTTTGTATGCACTGACACTCTCTGGCACACCTTAACACTCTTCAACATGCCCTACCACTCCATAGCATGTGTAACACTCCCTGATACACATTGGCACTTGGCAAGTCTTAGCATGCTTGACATGTGTTGATATGCCTTAGTATGATTTGGCATGTGTCAACATGGTTTTTTATGGTTTAATATTAAATTTATCGAGATCAATTATTGGAATGTAAGAGAGAATTAATCGAGGAAGATTTTACACTCAGAATGCACTAACACTTGGCACTTGATATGTATTGGCACCTACACGACTACCAAAAAGGCCTTTAGGGGCAGTTTGGCTTGTAGCAGTCTTACCAAAATCATCTATAAAAGCGTTTTTAGGGATTTAGGGGAGGCTTTTGAATGCCCCCTGGCCCCGAAAGTCATGAAAATTTAAACTTTTTTGAGGGTTTTCTAACAAATGCCTTTAAAAGTGTATGGGCTAAGGGGTCTAGAGGGAAGGAAATGAAATAAATTGAGAAGGGATTATCCTAATCGAAATTCACTGATGGTATTTTCCCACCAATAGTAATGATTCAAATGGAAATATATGCATGGTATTTACCCATGGTAATGTAACTAAAAAATGTTATAAATAATGAGCCTCTTTTTGTAAGAGGACAGATTCTCCAGCACAATGTAGTTGTAACTATCATTTTCTAATCTAATAAAAGTTAGTTCATTATTGATTTTCTAGTTTGGGTTACTTTTTTTCTCTTTTTAGTTTGGAAATTACTCAAATCTCGGGGCCCTCCCTAAGATCCAAAGCAGTGGTATCAGAGTGGGTTATGAATCCATGGCATTTGGGATTTGCATAGCAAGGATTCCTCATTCAAGCTCTCATGGCATTCCTATTCATTGGGTTGGAGGATTCAAAGGCATTATCCACTACTGAGCAACTTCTCCACTTCCTTATCATTATCATAGTATTTTTTTCTCATTCTGGCCAACATTCCACATTGCACTCTCGGCTATTTTGGTCTCCAAATATTTTGCAAGATTTAGATTTGGTAACCAATAAATGGGAGGATATATGCTACTCTATCTCCAACATACTCAACTTCAGCATGTTCAGGATGCCCATGGTGGGCGCTGACATCCACCACTTCTATCCTGACACCATAGAGGAGCTCTCTAGGCAGTGGATTCAGCTGGGGGCCTTCTACCCTTTCAGTAGAATCCATTCCAATCTTGCCATAAAACACTAGGAGAAACACCCCATACTATCTTAGGCCAAGCGAGCAGTGATTTTTATTTCATTAATAACATCCTGGAATTAGGAGGACTAAAGAAGTTATGGGTGCCCTGGGGATCAATTCGATCTTGGTTGTGGTGTTTTTTCTCGTAATTTTATCTAGTGTTTATAGTGAAAAGACTTTGGGACCATCCAAGCCTCTTTCTCAAATGAATTTGAAATCCTAAAGTCTAGAGAGTTGGGATTCCCTGGTTGCCAATGTTCACAAGTATCTCAATTGGGAGGATGTCGAGAGAATTTCGATTGCTCGCTAGAAGTTGACTCGATTGTTGGCTGGAGATCCTAGGATAGACAAGAAAATGGTCAAGTCACATGGGTGCTTGTTCTATGTGAGAAACTATGGTGTTTATCTAACTGATGCTAGCGACAACACTAGGGCCATCATGGCAATGATCAACAAGAGCTTCAATGTAGATACGAGGGGGAAAAAAGTGTTCAGTGTAAACAACCTCGAAGGCATCAAGATTGTTCTCAAAGGAGGAAATTATCTTATTAGCAAGCCTCTATGGCTGCCCCGAAGCTGAGGCACTAATGTTTTGATTAATGGTGGTACTCTGCGAGCTTCTGAAGATTTTCTAGAGGATCATTACTCGATTTAGATATGGCCCTTGAATGATGCTAAGGTTGATAGAAGCTTCCATGGGTACAGGCTCACTGTCGCCATGAGAAAGAACGTCCATCGTAGCACATCATATGAGGACATTACTCTACGGAATTTGATGTTGGATGCAAATTTTAGAGGGGGAGGGATTCTGGTGATCAATTCCTTGAGAATCAACATCGATAATTGCTATATCTCACATTTCATGTCATATGGAATCATGGTTCAAGGTGGGCACGAGACATTTATCCAGAATTCCTTCCTTGGGCAACACATTACCACCAGTGGAAACCTCGAGATGAAGGAATTCAGCAGAGTGGACATAAATCGCATGGGAAACGATAATGTTGTAAACGATGTTGTCATTTTTTTACTACTGTGGGGATAGAGGTGAGCGGGTAGGCTATAACAAGGTTGCAGGCTTCAGAGGATTTGGAATCAAACTACAGCTTGGTGGATTGACTCAAACGAGGAGCACTGGTTATTATATGGACTATATCACCATTAGGGTCCCATCCAGCTTCAAATTACCAATAGTTTCTTTCTTGGTTTTCCAATTCAGTCTATTACCATTTGATGATTTGTGGGGAAAATATCTTTATTTCCATTTAGAGAGAAGATGGAAATTTCAATTCATCTTGAAAAAGAAGTTTAGGTATGCTATGCCAAGACCCTTGAATGTTGCACAAACAAAGTAGTCATATGGTGAACTCATGCTAGCATAAAGAGTATTAGAAAATGGAGGGGACCCAACTTTCACTTATATGGCTTACGTAGAAAGGGTATTCCAATTAAGAATAACAGAGGTACTTGGATTTCTTGATACATTTATTGGAAAGGGCCCTTTGAAAATTTACAAAGATAAGCCACCAAATCTCTACCGGATAGATCAACAAGTGATATCGAGGTTCATTACAAGGTATCTCTATCCTCGAACGCCTGTTCATCATGGTTATGGGTTAACCACACAAAACTTTTTTCTAACGAAGTCCATTTGCTCAACCACATATTTTCCACCTTAAAATTGGCCCACCATCATTACAGGGTATATTTATCCTCATCTCTTCATTCATCATGGTTATGGGTCATCCATGCAAAACCTTTTCAAACGAATTCCACTTGTTCAACCAAAAAATGTCCACCTCATAGTTGGCCCATCAACATTATAGGGTATCTCTATCCTTGGCTCTTTGGTCATCATGGTTATGGGTCAACCACACAAAACCGTTTGCCAAAAAAGTCCACTTCCTTGGCAACACACTATCCACATCATAGTTGGCCCATTAGTATTACAGGGTATCTGTATCGTCGGTTCTTTGTTCATCATGGTTATGGGTCAACCATGCAAAACCCTTGCCAGTGAAATCCATTTGCTTGGCCACACACTGTCAATATCATAGTTGGCTCACAAGCATTACAGGGTATCTCTATCCTTGGATCTTCATGCATCATGGTTACGGGTCATCCACAAACCCTTGATTATGGGTCAACCACGCAAAACCCTTGTCTTCAACAACACTGGGTCATTCACAAATCATATTCGATAAAAGCTTCTCTGGAGGGAGCTTCACGCAATGGGGGCCATTTGTTCTTAAGGAGGGAAGAGTGATCCAAATGGAAATTCGCCCATGCTATTTTCCCACCCATGCTATTTACCCATGGAAATGTAACTGAAAAATGTAATATATAATGAGCCCATTTTTGTAAGAGGGCATATTCTCCAATACAATGTAGTTGCATCTATCATTTTCTGATCTAATAAAAGTTAGTTCATGATTGATTTTCTAGTTTGGGTTACCTTTTTTCTTTTCTTAGTGTAGAAATTACTCAGATCTTGGGGTCCTCCCCAAGATCCGGATCAAGGGAACCCCCAATAGTGGTGATAAGGGGATTAGGGGCCCCATTATCACAACCCATAAGCCCTTAACCCATGACCACTAAATTCCCTATCCCTTTAACCCCCAAGCCATACTCCCTTAACCCATACACTGGCATAAATTGTAACACACCCCCTTACCTAACTAAAGGTACTTACTATGCTAACCCAAGACTCAAGGTGCAATTATGAGAATGGGGTAAAAGTCTACCTTTCTTTTTTCCTAGGAAGACTTCTAGTGGAGAATCTTCCCTTGAATTGTCCTGAAATATTGTAAGGTACTAGATGAATTTTCTAGAGTTTGTAGTAGACAACCTTATAAATCAACTTAGATATACTTACATCCTCTCAAGGTAGTCTTTAGTTGACTTCATATGCCCAAAAAAATATAGTAGGCACTAGTTTCTCCCTAAAACCTAAAATTTCAATTCTTATTTTATGTTTTAGGGTTATGTTAGGGTTTACAACAACTTTACATAAGTGCTCAACCATAAATAAGCTAGATGTCTTGGTGACTATGCATTTATTTGACCTAAAATTACTCTTGTCACCATACTTTGTCTTGCTAATTTCATTTACAACCATGTTAGGGCTAGACATCCTAATACTTAGGATTGATATATGCATCTTAATGTTCAAATATAGCTAGCTTGATAAACCCTAGTTTAACTCATTGTTTAAACCTATTTTTTCTTGATGATTACTTGTTTTAAGGGTTGAATATAACATGTTCTACTACTATGATTTATCACCTTTTATGTGAGTTTGCAACAACCAATATATTTTTCTTCTTTTGTAGTGTTTGGGGATCCTCTTGTACTAAGTGATGACTTACCAAGACTTCCAAATTACCCTAGATCCTCATCCATCCAAACCTAGAAATGACGTTCAATAATAACCTTGATCTTACCTTGATTATCATATTCTATTGGTGGTAAGTTTGGTAGCTGCATAGGTGCCCTTAGACTTGATTATCTCGCTTTAGGGACCATAGAGGCTACTAAGGAAGACTACCTTGTGTAGGATCCATCCTTCACTAAAATGAGGAAATTTGTTGCCTCGATGATAGTGGTAACACTTCCCTATTCCACTGGCCTTATCACCTTGTGAAGGATTTGCACTAAGGTACTAGACTTTTTGATAACAGTCTTATTGACCTATTTTGGTCATTTGTGGACATTGACAAAATTGTTTTGTTTCTTTCCACATGTGCAGTAGAAAACACTAGTTTGGGATTAAATTCAAAGGAAAAGGTTAGGGCTGGTAATTGGTGTGGGATGAGGAAATCATGAAAGTGAAGAAGCAAATAACTTGATGTTGTGTAATTTCCAACTTAAATATAAGGTATTCAAACTCCATTTCAAAATTGTTGGGATCGACCTCTTTCATTGTTAGTTGTTGGTTAATTTTCCATGTATTAATCTTACAAGTTTGTTGGACATAAATGTATTTTTCACTCAAGAAACTATTGGAAATATTCTAGGTCCACCACCTACTTGTGAATGTGGCTGCATTCAATAACGGTTTCAAAGCATAGTCAAAGGGTCATTGTCAAAAATTCATTTTTCATCTCCATTTTTCCAAAATATAATGGTTCACAGGTCATGTTCAGTTTCTATTGAAAGTATATAAGTACTAAAAATCCCCAATAATTAACAATCAAGGGAGGCTATAATTACAAAAATAAAAATCCACAATAATTAACTAGTCAAGAAAAGTGATAAGGAAGTAGAAATCAACAATTAAAAATGCATCAGTATTGGAATTAACCTTCTTTCAACTTAACCTGGAATATGGGAGAATGTATTCCAAATGCTAGAGACACTTCCATCCTCATAAGTAACTCCTTCCACCTTGGGAAACAAATAATATTTTTTCAAAATGAATCACACTAAATATTTAACAAGAAATCCCTAATAACAAATCAAGTGCACATAAAAAGCTAGGATTGACACATATAATGTGGCAGCCAATATTATTTATACCTCAAAGTGTTTAGAGGTCTCTGGTGGAAAGATAGTGATCTTGAATAGCTAATATTAAAGTGTTGAGATTAGAAGATGGTGATGGAAAGTTTCATGTTTATAGCACTTAAAACTTGTAGTAGTTGAATGATCACCTCGATTGTTGAATCACGAGCAGAAATTACCATGAAATAGTGAATTGATAATGTATACACTACTATGAAATGGTCAATTCACATAGCCACCTAACACCTCACTAGGCTAGGCCAAGGAGACACCTCATCATCAGTTTTGAAACATACAATCGTGTTGATTAGGTTTCCAAACCCCTAATTTCATTTGTAAGATTATGAATACAATGATTCCACGTTTATCAAATCTAGATCATCTGGAATCATAATTCTCCAACCCATATTCCAAATAAAGATGCCTACCAGTGTAATGAAATTATACAAGTTATGGTGTTTGAGTGTTTTTTTAAATGTTTAAAATTGAATTTGTTCTTACCTATTTGATGATAGAATTTAATAAATATAATGATATTTGGGAAACCCTAACCCCAATTTGAAAGCCCCTCCTACTTCAAATGATGACCAATTTATCATTTTTGGTGTAAACCTAAAACCATGAAACACAAAGGAAATGTTTCAACACCTTAATGTAATAAATGAGGCCTTGCTAAAGGCACCACAAACTATTGGCAAGCATCATCTACCCATTCATACACCTCAATGCACAAGAAGAACCCAAACAATTTCTATGAGGGAAATTAAGGACTTTTATAGTCACTTCTTAGAAGAAAAAAAGGAGATGGCAAGCATGGGGAAAGCTATCCATAGAAGAAGGAAAATTTTTCCAAAGAATATTCAGAAGAATAGTTGAAAGGTTACATCTATGACCCCAGGTACTTGATAACTCATGAAACACATATATATAACATGTATGAGTTGTTTTGGATGAATAAAATAATCACTGCCGAGGTGGTGGTGGATAAAGGTAGCCAATGTCAATTTGTTTTGGATAAATTAAGTGTGATGGAGAAAACATTTGACATTTTTTGACAATATTTCAACGCCATGATTGCAATAAACAATGATACAAAAAGATAAGACAATACACTAGAGGAAAATGACCAAGTCCTAAATTGCAAAGGGGCTCCATTGAATCTAATTATGATGGATGAGCGAAAAAACATTTAAAGATCAACAACCATGACAAACATGGAGACTGTTGAAGTATGTAACTCATGTAGTGTCACTATGCATGTAGGAGAGAAATTGACCACTGCATTAATCTAGAACCAAGGGTTTGACGATTAGGATCAAGTTTTAGAATAGCTACAAAGGCATTTTGTTTCATCCACAATCATTGGCTACAATGTTGACTTGTTGGAGTGCCTACTAGACACTGTAAATTGTGCTATGCATAGAAACAAGAGTTGTTTATCAAGTGAAAAAATTTTGTACATTACATATTTTCTCTAGTGGCCATGTGGATATTGAGTCAGGTAGAGATATTAACCACTCGTTGTCCTCCACCCATTACTATGCTATTCAAAGATGAAGTGCCAAAATACTCTATTCTTCATGGTTATAGCCTCATAAATATTTGAAGGATGAAGGAAATGAGAATGGAGATTTTATATACAGCTATTGTCGTATAAGAAAACAAAGAAGGTTGTGTCATAGTTCATAGGAGAGTTATCATTATGTTTGATAGGTTAAATTTGTGTGTTGATTGAAGAAGGCCATTGACAGTTGTGTTAGTTCAAGACAATGTGCATGTTCGTTAAGATCCATGTGCAAGTTTATTTATGAAGAGAAAGAGTAGTGAACAAAGGGCTTAGGTTGCTGGAGTATGTCATGGAGCACATGGCTATATGGAATCTCCAAACCACATTGTGACTGTGCTATGCAACATGGTGATTGTGTTGGATGTTGGCATTTTATGCCCATAGAAAATAATCCCCTAAAAGGTTCAATTTTGATAGTAGAAGAATTGTATCAACATTTTTTGCACCAAGGTGAGCATTATCATTGCGGAGGTTTTCAAGCTAAGCATTATCATTGTGGAGGTTTTCAATGGAAAGTTCGAGAAGCCCAATAAGGTTTTCAATTTCATAGATTGAAATTTGTTTCAAGTTTAAATTATGTCAAGGTAGTGGAAAAATCTCATGGCAGTGACATTGATTTAAGAGGCCAAATGATGAGGAAAGGTAAAGAATGGTCGGCATTTGTATGAGTTGGAAGGGATGAATGAAATTTGAAATTTATGAAGAATTCCATATCAGATAGTAAAGGCACAACTTATAACAAAAGTGTAAATTTTAATCTCTTTCATGGAATATGGTATCTTATGCTTTGTGATAGTTTTGATGACGTGTTTTGGAAGTGCAAACAACATGAATACATGCATAAGTGATAAAATCCCAAGACTTAATTTCATCTAATAAATTTTCTCAATGGTAAATCCTTTAATGGATTTGGCCTCATAATTTCATGAGTGGTCCCATGGATTACATCAATATGTTTGGTGATATTTTGGACGATGTGCTTTCGAAGTGTAATCACCATCATTACATGCATAAGTGATAAAATCCCATATCACATCTAACAAATTTCCTCAATGATGACTTCTTTAATGGATTTGGTCTCATAGATTCATTAGTGGTCCCATGGATTAAGAAAATAATCTTTTTGGTATCTCGTTTATATGGTATGAGAAGATATTGAAAGAGTGTGGAATGACCTGTTAAGGAGTTTTATTAACCCAATGTTCCGGACTACAACATGAGTCCATCATTAGGGGAACGCTTAACATCTAACTTCTCAAAATGAGATGCACTATCCAACACGTCTCTTCCATGGTAGGACTTGAATTTTTTGAATAATGAGTCCATATAGGTGGAGTGTATTGAAAGAGTTTGGAATGACTTTTTAAGGAGTTTTATTAACCCAATGTTTCAGAATACAAAGTGAGTCCATCATCCAGGGAACGCTTAATATCTAACTTCTCAAAATGAGATGCATTGTCCAACATGTCCTTTCCATGGTAGGACTTGATGTTTTTGAATAATGAGTCCATATAGGTGGAGTGTTTTGAAAGAGTGTGTAATGACCTATTAAGGAGTTTTATTAACCCAATGTTTCAGACTACAAAGTGAGTCCATCATCTGGGGAATGCTTAATATCTAACTTCTCAAAATGAGATGCACTGTCCAACATGTCCCTGCCATGAAAGGACTTGGTGTTTTGGAATAATGAATCCATGCAGGTGGAGTGTATTTAAAGAGTGTGGAATGACTTGTTAAGGAGTTTTAGTAACCCAACATTTCAAACAACAAAGTGAGTCCATCATCGGGGGAATGCTTAATATCTAACTTCTCAAAATGAGATGTGTTGTCCAACATGTCCCATCCATGGTAGGACTTGATGTTTTTGAATAATGAGTCCATATAGGTGGAGTGTATTGAAATAGTGTGGAATGACCTGTTAACGAGTTTTATTAACCCAACGTTTTGGACTACAAAGTGAGTCCATCACCAGGGGAACACTTAATATCTAACTTCTCAAAATGAGATGTGATGTCCAACATGTCCCTTCCATGGCAGGACTTGATGTTTTTTAATAATGAGTCCATACAGGTGGAGTGTATTGAAAGAGTGTGGAATGACCTATTAAGGAGTTTTATTAACCCAACATTTCGGACTACAAAGTGAGTCCATCATTAGGGGAACACTTAATATCTAACTTCTCAAAATGAGATGTGTTGTCTAGCATGTCCCTTCCATGGCAGGACTTGATGTTTTTGAATAATGAGTCCATACAGGTGGAGTGTATTGAAAGAGTGTGGAATGATTTGTTAAGGATTTTTATTAACCGAATGTTTCGGACTACAAAGAGAGTCCATCAACAGGGGAACACTAAATATCTAACTTCTCAAAATGAGATGTGTTTTCCAACATGTCCCTTCCATGGTAGGACTTGATGTTTTTGAATAATGAGTCCATACAGCTAGAGTGTATTGAATGAGTTTGGAATGACCTATTAAGGAGTTTTTTGAATTCAACGTTTCGAACTACAAACTGACTCCATCATCAGGGGAATGCTTAATATCTAACTTCTCAAAATGAGATGCACTATCCAACATCTCCCTTCCATTGTAGGACTTGATTTTTTTGAATAATGAGTCCATACAAGTGGAGTGTATTGAAAGAGTGTGGAATGGACTGTTAAGGAGTTTTATTAACCCAAAATTTCAGACTACAGAGTGATTCCATCATCAGGGGAATGCTTAATATCTAACTTCTCAAAATGAGATGTGCTGTCCAACATGTCCCATCCATGGCAGGACTTGATGCTTTTGAATAATGAGTCCATACAGGTGGAGTGCATTGAAAGAGTGTGGAATGACCTGTTAATGAGTTTTATTAACCCAACATTTTGGACTACAAAGTGAGTCCATCACTAGGGGAACACTTAATATCTAACTTCTCTATATGAGATGTGATGTCCAACATGTCCCTTCCATGGTAGGACTTGATGTTTTTTAATAATGAGTCCATACAGGTGGAGTGTATTGAAAGAGTGTGGAATGACCTATTAAGGAGTTTTATTAACCCAACATTTCAGACAACAAAGTGAGTCCATCATCAGGGGAACACTTAATATCTAACTTCTCAAAATGAGATGTGTTGTCCAACATGTCCCTTCCATGGCAGGACTTGATGTTTTTGAATAATGAGTCCATACATGTGTTGTGTATTGAAATAGTGTGGAATGACCTGTTAAGGAGTTTTATTAACCCAATGTTTCGGACTACAAAGTGATTCCATCATCAAGGAAACACTTAATATCTAACTTCTCAAAATGAGATGCATTGTCCAACATGTCCCTTCCACACTCTTTCAGTACACTCTTTGTTGAATGGTGCACCATAAATCCTCATTTCATCAATAAGAATAGAGAAATGGATATTGAAATAAATACATTTGAGAACCTATTTTCCTAAATAACTCATCAACACCAAGTACCTATATTTCTTATTAGGTGACTATATCCACAAGGATTTTAAGAAATTAATACATTAATTTAAGAAGCAATACAATTTATTCTCAGCTTAACCTTTTCCTAATTCTTATTTATTTTAATTAATATTTATTATATCTCTACCAACATAACATAAATCAATTGATGGTAGTATCGTACTGTGTTCAAATCTTAATTTTGGTTTTGAAATTCCAGTGCTCCAGTTAGTCCTCCATCACAATTTATCTGGTTGTTGGTGTTTCTATATGGTTAGTCCTACATCAAAATATTTTTGTAGGTGTTGGTAGGAAAATCCAAGTGCTTATAGGTAGGTTTTGTAGGTGTATCTGATCCGCCTATCATTCTAAAACTATCTAGCTCCAACTCTCTTAAAGGGATGGCTGGTGCCTAAATTCCTCGATCTTGAGGCATCTGTATTTCTGTAAGTGAGATGTCTGGGCTATATTGAGATTGGGTCAAGTGATTAATTAAATAATCGAAATACAGGTAGGATATGGCATCACTAACCTTACCAAAGGAAACAATTGCCAATATCACCATCATCAGCATCCATCATCCATAGGGCCGTAAGGGTTAAAGATATGGTAGTATGGATTAGAGGTATGGTGGGAAGTGATCAATTTTTGGGCTTATATATTGTAGTTTTGAATCTGGATGTTGGCCTCCATTCTATTGATTTCTTATTTCTATGTTTGTTTTGGGTTTTCTCTTGCTGCAGAGTGCAACCACATATGAATTTTGGCTGGGAGTATTGAGGATCATCAAATCTCAGGCCTTCCCCTCTGGTTCAGACCTCAAGTGCCATGTTTTCTTGAATCATTCCATTTTAATTATTGGTGAGTTTCCTGTGTTTATAATTGATTGAAGTAAATTTTTGGAAAACCTTTAGCTCTTGGAACACAAACAAAAGATGCATGAACTGAATCAGAATATGAATTTAGTGAGAAAAATTTTTCATGAAATATCCATTAATGTCAAACTGAAACAAGATTCATTCATGTATGGAGAAATTTTAGTTTATGGGGTTTTGATTCATGGATTCAACAATGATTTCCTAGTCTCTGTAAAATTGATTTGATTATGGATTGTGGGTTGTTTTTCTGATCCCCCACTTGCATGTTTTATTTTTATGTTCTTCAATGCATCAAAAGCATTTATATCAAGCATTCAGAATATATTGCATGGTAGTAATTAGTAATCACTAATACATAGCTAGCCTTTGAATTCCTAGCTTTGTAGTTCTACTGCTGATCTCTGTGATCTGTGTTGGTGGGCACTGGCCCTGTCATGGAAGAGTTATTTAATTTTCTCTTCATCATTCTTGTAGATGATAATGTAATCACATATTCAATTCTGTAAATTTTAAGCTCCCTTATTAGACTTCTGTTGGACTGATGTTATAAATTTTCAAATATTCAAATGAGAAGTCAGATTGCATCGAGGAATGAAATGGTTGCAGCTCCCAAGCCACGGTGAGAAGTGGGTGCCTGGATTTCGGTCGAGGCTGCTGGGATTTCTGCAACCTTGCAGTGATGGCCTAAAAGTGCAGATTCTGCTTCAAAGAGAAATGAAAAACTACTAGTTTATCTGATTGCCAAATTTGTCAGGAATCAGGCAATCTTGAATCAGATCAACATTTCCAAGTTGGTTTCAAGAGATTAGTGATTTTTCAGTAATTATATTATTGAAGATCAGATGATTGTGAACATGGTAGAAGCTATAGATTTCGCTCTGCATACTCTGAGTTCTAGACCTTTGTGTTCAGATCCTATATCACTAGGAGCAGAGTCAATGAATGTAGTTGAATCAGTTGCCAAACAATCAAGAATAGAGACACCCCAGAGCCCTAAATCAAATCCTAGTTCAACTTCCACTATTGTGGATTTCTGCAAGTTTATGAGAAAGCCTCATTATAACTACGTTGTGGACATCTTTGATCCCAATGTAATAGATCATGAGTTATATAATGGTAGAGAAAGTCTACCATGACCATGCCTGAGTTTTACCTAAAGGGCACTCCCCAATAATCCAGGGGCTGGACAAAAGAGAACTTGCCTCATTTTAAGGTGATTTCTATTATAAGCCCTTTCGAAATGTCTACTTCAATCAACACTCTAGCCACTCTCCAATCCTTGTTTCTACATTAGCCTTCATGCACCAGGAGAGTTTTTCCAACTACATTGCTTATAGCTCCAATGTCTCTCTTTGTCCAAAATTGGGGGAAGTCTAGGCAGAAGCAACCACACATGCCTGATAAGAAACGCCTCGTGCCTAGGATCAAAACCAGGATACCAATTCCCTTCATTATAACTTAAGCATCCTGCCTCAATATGAACTGGAATAAAAGCAAGTGTCTAAAGTGCCAATATCGGAAGTCCATATGGCTAGGTAGTATCTTAATGGTGCCTTAATGGTTTTTATATAGATGTAGACAACCCGTAAGGCTTTCGCTAGATTTCACTCTCACCTTTTCTTTCAAATAATGGAGAAAACCTATAGCTTCTCATTGTAGCTCAACAAAAGTGGAAATAAATTCTCTCTATGACTAACTGAGATAGTGGGATGCCATTAAGACATTGAGACATGTTTTTTATTTACAAACATCTCGATTTAGCAGCCATGTTATTGCCATAACAAAGATTGATTTCTTTATTGCCTCAGGTTTTGCGCAGACTCTCAGTTTTGGGTTGAAGAAGAATTTGGATACGCATAACGTTCTACATAGTAATATGATATGTGTGAAATTGATTGATAAATTCATACAATCTTCTGAGAGGGACACGTTCCAACTGAAACATCTTACAAGAAAAGTGAACCCATCATTCATAGACAAACTAAAAAACCTAGTAATCATTTCAGCTAGTACTATTATTTAATTAAGTAAGACAATAATAACATATCTCATAGATATACCTATTATTATCTAATATAATTTAGCCTTTGACTAAGATATGAAACATTTGCAAGTATCCTAATCTATGTTCCCACATGCCAAAAAGCCATTCTCCCAGCAATAAATGATTGAATTTCCTGTCAAGGAACTTACCTATTACACCAACTTTGGATAGCACCATTGCATAATCCACTGAAAGGTCAAACCCTAGCAAGAATTCATATCTCCCTGCCTTAGCTTTAACACACTTAGATTTCCTTTTATTTCTATTTTTTTCCCTTAATCACTACTCTGCTTCTAAATTCGCCTCTTTTTCTCTATTTTCTCCCTTTTCATCTCTTTGCTTCACCAATCTCAAATCTTGCACAGACCAAACATTATCCCTACTCAAATTACTTTGCTCCTTCAAACCTTGGGGACTGTTTCTCTCTTCCCTGTATTGTGAGAATTATCAAAATCTAACTCTTTTGGAGTTGAAACATTACACTTTAGGCATAATAGGATTTTCTGCTGACATTTACATAGGAACCATTATTCTAGGTTGTCACTAAATGGTTCTTAGAGTGATTGAATGTTTAGTATTACATATTCTACATAATAACCTGAGTAAGAGTAACTATGAGCTTGACTTCTCCATCCATCTAAGAGCTTATTTAAACGTCATCTTATTAAATATGATATGTGTAAATTAGGGAAAGTACAACCCTGTCATTTCCATTACTATAGATTACAACAACTTCCTTATGCAGATTGAACCAATGGAACCAATAGAATATTAAAGATTTGATAACTTCTAGTTATACTATACTTTTCTGAAACATGTTACATAGTCTTACCATTGTCTTATTTGTCTCAATGCTACTAGTACAGAACTAGATGCTATTAGAGCTCACAAGTTAGCCAACATTTCCTTAGAAACCATAGCAACTAGTGGAGAGTTGGGCACTATTGACTTTTCTGCAAACAATGAAAGCTCAACATGTCCATGCTTCACTCAATGCATAAGTCCCTCAAAACTAGCGATGTGATACAAAATTTATTCATAAATTGACATATACATATTTTCAATGTCATATACAGATTTAAGCCCCTCAAAACCATACAAAAGCACCTATTCCCCATGTATTTAAAGAAAACAAGACAAATCCTTCCTTTGCAGCTCAATTTGACCAACAGTTTCAGGAAAACATGCATCAACAAACTACAAGCGTAGGAATGGAAAAATGCAGGTGACAAAAGTTGTGAGAATGGAGAAGCCTTTTGCTGCAACTACGTCTGTCAGTACTAGCTCTTGATCTCCACCCAACACCCAAGTATAGAAAGGACTCGCTTCTTTACAGATCATCTTGTTCAGTTAGAATAGGTTGAGGGGAGATAAAGGAAGTGTAGTGAGCGATAGAGAAACGGGGAACTCCAAAATGGAAAGGGGGCATTCCACCAATAGAGATTAGCCTTAGCTCACTGCACCCATTCATGAATGTGTAAATTTGAACCCTGGCATGCCTTGCCTATGGTTCCTTGTTGTTTGAGTTTTTCCTAAGATATTTCTCTACCTCTAGCCATAAACTTCTTGATTTTAGCCGCTAATGCTCCTCTTCCTTCCTTCTTGCCTGTAATAGCTTTTGTGATAACTCTTTTTCTTCTTGTTGTGTTTCTCTTGTGACTTCTTGACTGTCTTGTTTGGTTTGAAGGGTGCTCAACTTGAGTTGAAGGTCTTCTCTTTCTTTGGAGGGGGGAATGTAATGTGTCTTCACCCATTCCTTCAACTTCAACTTGACATTGTAAACTTTTCTTTCTGTTAAATTTCAATAATGCATTCTTTGATGATGACAATTACTTCAATGTTTCATACTAGCCATTTATAATTCTAATTAGATTCATTAGCAATCACATAATCCATTATCACATCGATAGTAACTAAATAAATAATGTATAAAATAAATGCAAAGGATAAGCCAAGACAAGAGAACACACATATTCGCTCAAGCCAGGTAAAACCCCTAGATGGGGAAAACCCTTGAACGATCTTCTTTATTATAAATATCAAATGTTCAAAAAAGGAGAGAGAGAGAGAGAGAGTACAATCATAGTCAAAGTAGACTTGTCAATACCACTGTGCCAATACTGAGGAGATAGCCCTGTCAAATTCATTCTTCAATCTTCAGCCTTAACCAAAGATTTATGATGGTCAAGGCAGCTACAAAATTAACCAATTTCTAGATCAACAAATGTGGCCTTTTGTACTGAAGATAAGGCACCCAAAGAAAAATCTAGGCATAAATGCACTTCTAGTTAGGGAACATATCAGCCCTAACTTACAACAGTAACTCCGAGAGATCACCCTCAAAATACTTCGCTCTTCCTTGTTGTAGGAGTGGTCCCGGCTAAGCTAACATATAGGCTTCATATCCTTCATTTAACATATGTTCAACCACTATAATTTTCATAGAGGGACTTGTTACACTAAAATTTGTCACCATGACTATTTACAGTTAGTATGGCTTCATCAACTGTCATACTATCCTCCTTGGCAAGTCTCATACCTCTGCTCCTCATGTCAAACTCCAAGAAAGAGAGAAAGTCCTTAAAAAGTCAATTAACTCTGGTTACGCAGTTTCTCTTGGCCTCACCTGCGTGTACGCGCCCCAAGTTCACAATACCTGCGTACTTGTACGCTCTGTCTGTAAAGGGGTGGGTGCGTACTCTTGTAAAGATCAAAAGGTGCAAGTTTCACTTCAAAAAAGTTACTTGTGGCCATTTCTAGAGCATTCTAGAAGATGGTTTGACGTGGATTGAGCGCCTCCAGATGGTTCATGCATCCCTATGTAAGAGGAACTTATCCCATGAAGAGGGGAGCTATCCCATTGAAAGAGGGGCTTATCCCATTCATGGTGGATCTGATTAACTTCCTCCTAAGCACTATAAATACAGGCATTGGGCCAGAGGGAGGGGAGGTTGAAAGCTAAAGATTCCTAAGGGTAGATGCTGCTGAAATTAGGACTCCCTTATAAAGCTTGAGAGGAGAGATTCCCATCCTTTCTTAGCTTCATTTGGAAGTGGGTGAGCTAATCAAAGTAAAGAAAAACTCTTGCTGGACCCTGGGAGGGACCTGCACAACACCAAGGCTCAGGTTGTAATGGTTTCTTTTGTTTCCACTTAATACAATTAAGCTCATTTTTCTCAACAAGTTGTTATACATGATTTGTTTCATATACTCCTTGGTCTTTATGATGAATATGTGTTATTTTATGAGTTATACAGGTGCTATGTAATCGTTTGCTTGTTAGTGAATGCAGGTTTCGAAGAGAAGGAGGAGCTCATCCGGATCGGCGAGACTGGACTACTACAAAGCGTTGGACTAAAGGTATGTTACAAACACCTGATTACTTGTATTCTAAATGCATATTTAGGGAAATATAGTGTTTAATTGTCTTGTTTGTCACTAGAAAGCTTTAGCTTCTAGGGAGGTCGGTTTTGTCCACAAAATTAACTCTTTCCGCATGACAAAATGGCAACCATACTGGGGAACTCCATTGATGTGAATGATTTTTCCTTTGTGTGAAAATTTGATTTGAGATAAGTCGTTTTCTTTCTGGTTTTTGGCTGTCTAACTGTGTATTTGGGTGGCTTAGCTTAGGGTTAAATTAGATTTTAGTTTTTCTTGATTTTGCTAGAAGTACGCAGCCTCTGCGTTAAGCACAGTGCGTACCTGTACACACTGCAGCTTTGTGCACAGAGCATACACGCACCTGTGCAAACAGGTTGCCTGCGTACCCTGTCAAAATTGAGAAAATTTCAATTTTCTCTTTTTTGCCTCTTAGTTTTTGTTTATAAGTTGTTTTTACTGCCCAGATCCACTAGTTACCTGCCACAAATCTTCATCTAAGCTTGTTTCATTAGTGTCAAGAGTTTTAGTGGAATTCGTAGAGGTTCTAGCCTTAGGGTTTGATTTTTGCATTGGTCCTGTAGTGACTTTGGCTTTAGAAGTCGTAAAACCTTGGATATCCCTGGTCTTTTCAGTCTTCTTAGGAGTCGGACCTTTCATAGAATCCACCCTTGTGAGAAACCTACCTTTGTGTTGTCTCTTTGCCGAATCTCGAAAAAGTTTGCTGATTGAACTAGGAATTTCATTTTTAAGAAAAAGAACAAAAGATTTTGATTTTTGTTTTTGACTAGTTTTTTATTCTGCTTTAACTAGTCCTTGGTTAAATCATGACTGAGTAAAACATCCTGGAATCATACTTTGTAGGTTTTGGCCTAATTAGATTTGCTTATTAGGTGAATTTCTCTTTGTTTTTCTTTTAGGTAAAATTGATTTGATTGTCATAGATTTTTGAAATTTGATTTTTGATTTTTATATGCTTTGTTAAGCAGGAAAAAATCCAAAAAATCTCTTTTGAAGGAAAGTTTGCTTAGGTAGAATTTGAGTCTTTGAAAAGAAAAGGAATTTTCATGAAGTAATTAGTGGTCATGTGTCGTATGCTTTGGAAAAGATAAAGAGATTGTTTCTTTGGTTTTCATTGCCAAGAAAGTTGTCTTTATATCAATTTTGCATTCTCCAACTCTCTTAGCTAGGGAATTCATTGAAAAAGAAAGTTAGTATAAATCATCCTAAGTGCATCTTTTTAGTGGATTTGAGTCGAGTCTACACACCATCAGTTTCATCTCCGCTACCTTTTGTCCTAAAGAAAAGCCATAAAAATTAAACGCTTAAAGTAAAATCAACTTAGTAACTTTTTATTTACTAGGGCTCTAAAAGACCAATATAGATCAGGCTAGTGTCTTGGAGTAGGAGAGTAATTAACTCTCCAAGATAGTAAAACCAAACAAGTAGCTTATCTTATGGTAGGATAAATCCAACTGTTTCATTTGTACTCTAGGAAAGCTCCTCTTAAAGGAGAAGCACGAGACCGTGTCCGAACCAGTGAGGGGATCAATCCTCCTTCATTGGGAAAGACGCCAGATACGCACGTACTACAAACGGTAAACCTTGGATTATTGTCGAGGAGCCTGGGGTCACTTGTCGGTAAACCTTGGATTATTGTCAAGGAGCCGGCAAGGGGATTGAGCTTGTTACTCTGCCCTTGCGTGCTATCGGGTCGTAGACTGTTCCCCCAGGTATATTTGTTGCTGTTGGTAACCTTAGTGACCATTATCTTTAGGATTCTACCCGAGGTGATGGTGGAGGGAAGATCCCACTGTACCTGGAGCAGACGTCAGCTAGACTCACTTGGATTTTCCGGGGGGTTCACTTCACTCGAGACGGTTAAAGTGGAGGAACTTGTGCCGGTCTATTCATTAAGCAGGTTGCCGGGGTAACTGTTCCACCCACCACTTCTGTACTGAATTCGGCGATGTTGGGCTTCATCACCAACTAGTGTTTTCGGTCCAGAAGGTTACTGTTTGTGTATGGTTTGATGCCCTAGATTCTTTAGGCGTGTGATTCAAATTTGTTTGGTTCTTTAGAGACTTTAGGCGGTTTTCTTTGAGATTTTACTTTGTTTGCGTGTGTAGTAGTTAAAAGTTTTTAACTGTGGCTGAATTACCGAGACAGTCCCGTAGACTTCGGGGCCAGTCTCCTGAGATTGTTACCATGGCCGATTTGTTGGGGAAGTCTCATAGACTTCGGGGCGAACCTCCTGAAGACGTCCCGGGACATTGTGAATTTTTAAAGGTCCTTGTAACTCCTAGTGGTAGTAAAGTAGGTTCACCTGAAGAAGGAGAGTCTTCATTGGTAGTCCATCCCGATTACCAAAGTCTAGAAATAGGTTATAATCCTGAAGCTGTTGCAGTTTCCGAGCTTGCTGGTAGTTTTTCATCTACTAGTGATATAGGCAAAGAACCTGAAATATCTGAACTTGTTACTCCAACTTCTAGTGTTCCTGATTCACCTAGGGTAGAAAGAGTCATCACCGAAAATCTTCCTTCTGGTTTGATAGCTATTGAAGAACTTGCTCCAGAAGAAGAAGTAGGCGTCCCTATCCCTGAAGATCAACTTACTATTGATCTAAGGGAGCGTGAATCCATTTTTTACAGTCCTCCTAGAAGTACTACTTGGTATCTTTCGTTAACTAATTATTTGGACAACTCAGGGTCAAGTTTTTCTCCACCTCGTACTCCTTATCCACCCAGAGGTATTTATACTCCTGTAAATATGTCTGGTCAGTCGTCCATGTTTACTCAATCTCCTCAATCTTTCTTGTACGGCGGTCCTTATGTTCCTGCTGGGTATCAGTCACTTTCTGGTACTTTTGCGGGAGCATCTCCTCAACCCATTGAAAATGGGTTATTAACTGGAAACAATGGTAATAAACCGTTGGGCGTAGGAGACATTTACATGTTGTTAGGTTCAATTCCCAGTTCTCAACCTCAAGGTGGTCAGTTACCGCCTGGGGGCAACCTCAAGGCACACAAATTGCGTCTGGGGGGCAACCTCAAGGACAGTATGTACCCATGGTACAGTACATTCCTCAAGGTCAACCCCAGCCTCAATATGTACCCCAAGGTCAACCTCAGTATCAATTTATGCCTCAAGGTCAACCCCAGTATCAGTACTTACCTCAAGGGTATCTACCCCAAGGTCAGTACTCGAGTCAAGGTTATCAACCACCCCAAGGTCAATCTTATATTCAAGGTACAGGAAATGTACCTTTCAATTATCAATCCTACCCTCAATCCAGTTATGGATCTCAATATCCTCAACCTATCATGGGTCAATACCCCAGAATGAACATAGTGTGGGATCCATCGCAAGTCCAACAAGTGTTGCAGCCAAGCGTACAATTGTCATCTCAAACTGGACAACCTTTAGTTTCTAGTCCACCCTAGCAACCAGTCCAGTCTAATGTTCAAACTTCTGTACCTTCGGTAGTTACTCAGTCGCCCATTGCACCTAGTACTCCATCTCAAACGACTGCTGCAACTACCGCAACATCTGTTCCATCCACCACACTTACTTCTGGAGTATCGACAGCTCCGGTTTCTACTGTCTCTGCCACTACTCCTCAGACATCTTTACCATTATTTGGATCCACGATTCAAACTACGGTTCAGATGCCTGTAGGACAGCTGTTGTGGGGAAAAGTATCCGATGCGGATGACCCTATCCCTACTCTAAAGGTGATAGTCTTTAGCAACAACTGAAAGTAAAGTTTTGATGATTCCCTTTATGAAAGTACAGAGAGAATGGAGAAAGATTAACCAACCTGGTGTCTTTCGCTTAGTCGATCCTTGTCCTCTCTCTTTGTCTCTTGTTCCCAGCTCCTTGCTCTCTTTGCCGGTCCAGCCACACACAGATCCTGCACAAATAAGAGAGCAAACTACAAGATACATGTACTCATAACTGAAGCATGGATTAGGATGAACCAAATATACATGTAAATACAATACATCAATGCAATACAAGTATATAGGAGAACATGCAAAACTTTATTGATAGAAGTAACAAGGTTCTGAGAAGGTTACAACCAATAATGGCTCCAATCCAGCAGCACCTCCCCAGCAGCAAGAACTCTCCTCTTCACCTCTAGTAAAACAATCACCCAATAGCTCTAACTGTAAACCAACAGCACCTCCTTGCTTTACACAAAATTCCAGCCTCCTTAGACCTCATAGAAGAGCTCTATATATAGGAGAGAAGAAGAGAGGATGAGTCAGCTTGAGACTGACATAAAGCTGCCTTGTGTCCTCTCCCTCTTCAGTTAATCTTCAGTTCTTGAGTCCACTTGGAGATCCTTGCTTACACATGGTGATCAAGTACCTCTTACTCATCATAGGGTGAATCTCATGAACCAAGTGTCAGTTTGGAAGCTTCCTGGGCAATTGACACCTTGCAGAATGACTGTGCCACTTGGCCAATCTCGCCCAGCGCAGGTAGCCTTCATTGCTTTTGACTTTCAGTGCAGGTACAAGGAAGAGCAGTTGACATTCAGCGCAGTTGCTCAGTGGAGCAGCTGACATGATCCAAAATTAGCCTGTTTTGAAGTGTTTTCAGGTGGAGAACTGATTGGAAGTGCTGTTGTTTGATGACCTTGTTCTTTTAGGGGTAAGAACAACATGTTTAGGGACTGAGGATCCCTGTAATTATTGACATTTCATGCTCCATGCTGCGAGGCACAAAAATGTCTATAACAACAGCCTGGTTTAAGTACGCTTGTCACTAGTCAACCACAATTTGTTTATCAACCGTACCAAGGATAGTACCAATACGGGCCTACTGTCCAGCAACCAGTTTACCAGTATCAACCGTATCCTGGGTACACTTATCAACAACCCGAGTACGGTCCGGTTAATCCTGGTTTTCCGGGAGGATACAATATCCCGAATGCGATTCCTATTCCAAGTTATCCTGGATATCCTCCTCCTGGGACTGGTCTTGTGACCTAGAGTTTTAGGGATCCTAATTGGCAATTACTGTTTATCGCAACTTTGGATTTACCAGACTTGACGTGCCTAACGAACGATCCGATCAATTATCTTCCGTTTTGGCCGCCAATGCCGAATAAGTTGCCCAGTGACATTCCCAAGTTTGAGGGTAAGTCTGGAGAGGATCCGTCAAATCATGTGATGACTTACCACCTCTGGTGTGCCTCAAATTCCATCTCAGATGATTCGATCCGTTTACGTCTTTTCCAGCGTACACTCATTGGTCTCGCGGCCAAGTGGTACATTGAGTTACCACGGGCCTCTTTTTATAATTTTAGTTAGTTAGCTACCTCGTTCTTAACTCATTTTCAGTTGCCGGTCAGGTATGATAATGGCACAGAGTTACTAACTTCATTAAAATAGTCGATGTCCAGTTATATTTCCGATCATATTCATGAATGGAGACGTCGAAGGCGATTAGTGAAAGTTTTTATCTCGGACCAAATCTTAGCTGAATGGTTTGTTAAATCATTATTACCGAAGATTACTGAAGACATAGCTAAGGCCGGAGTAGTTACTGAGGAGCAAGTGATTGCTCAAGCGCAGTACCTTGACTTAGTTTACACTCAGTTAGGTACGTTACACGAAAAAATCCCAGATCTTCCAAAGTCAAATCAAATCGCTGCTGCTCCTTCGGGATCTCATGCTGCTGATGGCATGATTGGTACGGTGAACACTAAAAGCAAGAAGAATTCTTCAAAGAATTCTTCGCCCATTATAACCTTACCAGACTCCCCGACAGGAGATTCTTCTGTTGAAGTTTCCGCTGATATTCACGCTGTAGAGTCTAAATCAAAAAACGGTGGGAAGAAGAAAGGCAAGAAGAAGAATAAAGCAGACAAAACTCCAAAGGAGAAAACAGAAAAGTCGGAAACCAATGACGAAAAGCGCAAACCTCGATATCCTTGTCTTATTTGTGAAGAGGATCATTTTACAAGAGATTGCCCTCATCGGGCCGAGGTTGTGAAAATCGTCAAAGGTTCCCCAACTCCTGCTGTTTTGAAAGATCCATTTCCAAAGCAGGAGAGTAAGATGATAGGTTCTTCCTCGAGTGCCAGTGAAGAACCCATATTGATGATGTCTCATGTAAGGATTGCGACTCGATTGCAAGATTATGGTAGTAAAAGTCCTATTGATGGATCGAAAGAAGCAGAATCTTCTCACTCAAATCCATCAACCTCAGCTCCCGGTTCCGATCCACTACAGATCGAGAAACCTAACCCGGACTTAGTAATCAAACCACCCGCCAAGGGTGTACTTCGAAGGTCTGCTTTCAATCCACATGCGAGAGCGGCCCAGAATTACAACATTGTTGAGGATTTAGCTGTTTCACCCTCAGCAATGTCGGCTTTAGAAGTGCTGCAATCATGCCCAGCACAGCGAAAATTACTTTTGTCAGCTATAGGAGCTGTTGATGTTCAGGACCGGAACCTAATAATCTTTGATCTAGAAAATAGTACACCGCGTTTACCTCATCAAATGGCTTTCCAGATCCCAATGATAGTCAAAAATAGGCCTATTCATCAGACTGTAATTGATGAGGGAGCTTCCACGTGTATTATGTCGATACAGTGCTGGAGATCGCTTGGTTCTCCTTCACTAAATCAATCCCCGACAATTCTTAAGGCCTTTGATGGCCGTGGGTTCCATCCTTTTGGCATTCTACAGGATTTGCCTATAGGGGTTGAAGGAAAAACCGTTAGTCTGGATGTGGAGGTGGTTGATGCCCCTCTAGACTACAACCTTCTCTTGGGTCGAAGTTGGTCTTACGCTATGACAGCGGTCATTTCATCGGTCTTCAGAGTAATAAAGTTTCCACATAATGGCAAGATCGTAACCATAGACCATCTGGCTTACTTTTCATCCGACCTAGCCTCTTCAGAGAGTATCCAACATGTCGGTAAAATGACTATCCCTTATAAGGATGTTGGCGTAGGATTAGTTAAAGATGTCGATTTACTGGGAACTTTTCCTTTTCCCCCAATCAACGCCGTGTCTTCATTTGCATCTATTCATATGATTACATCAGATACCATTGTTTATGACGATCCTTGGATCGTTCCTTCTGAATCTGAAATAGACTCATTTGGTAGTGCTATGCCTTTGAGTCCGGATGAAATTGCTTATGAAGCCGTGCAGTCTTTTACCGACCCATGTTCAACCAAAATCGACCAAATGAATGTGGTCTGTGAGGAATCGCTTTTCACATCAACCTCGGAGTTAATAGCGTTTCCCAAAGTTGTGTCATCTGACAAACAACTTTGTGAAGTCCTGTGTGTAGACGATTTACCATGGGAAGATCTCCATCATAGATCTTTGTTTTTACCTGAGGATGATCATTTTGAAAACGATTTCTCATCAGTTTTTACAGCTGAATATGTTAAAGAAACTCAGAGTCCAATGAAACATCCTGATTCAGAGCTGAATTTGGGAAACATCTCTCGCACTGTTCCCATTGACATTTCAGTCAAGCCCGGAATCATTGAAAACATTCATATAGGTGCCTCGTGTTCAGACGACGAAACTCAGATATACAAGGCCCTATTTCAAGAATTTTGCGACGTGTTTGCTTGGTCCTATGAGGAAATGCCAGGAATTGATCCCGCGATTATTGTTCATGAGATCAAAACTTATCCGGATGCTAAACCCGTCCGGCAACATTTCCGTCAGATTCACCCACGAAAAGTGGCTGCAATTAAAGCAGAAGTTGAGAAGCTGTTGAAAGCAGGTTTCATTTATCCGATCCCGTTAACGGATTGGGTATCGAATATTGTTCCGGTTAACAAAAAACAAGGAACAATAAGAATATGCATCGACTATAGGGATATCAATCATGCTTGTCCCAAGGACAACTATCCAACGCCCTATATCGATCAAATAATTGATGATTGTGCCGGCAGTGAAATATTTTCATTTATGGACGGTTTTTCCGCTTACAATCAAATCAATATTCTACCTGCCGATCAACCGAAAACAGCTTTCATTTGTCCATGGGGGACATTTTTTTATTGCAAATTACCTTTTGGGCTTAAGAATGCCGGAGCCACTTTTCAAAGGGTGATGTCCTATGCGTTTCATGACATCAAACACATTGTGCAACCGTATCTCGATGATTTGCCCGCTCATTCATTACATCGAGCTGATCACCTTGTCCATTTACGAGCAATCTTCATGAGGTGTAGGCATTATCGTATACGGTTGAACCCACACAAATGTGTCTTCTATATAGAAGTGGGACGATTGCTGGGATTTGTAGTTTCAAAAGCCGGCATTCACGTCGATCCCTCGAAGGTAGAAGCTATCATCAAATTGCCTCCTCCTTCGAGTCTCCGCCAACTCCAAAGTTTGCAGGGGAAAGCAAACTTTTTACGTCGATTCATTCCTAACTACGCCGAGATTACAAAGGGTTTTACCCGGTTGTTGAAACAGAACGCTCAATTCTCTTGGGATGAGATAGCTCAGAAATCTTTTGATGCACTTAAGCACGCGTTGACCCATGCGTCGTTGCTGCATCCTCCCAACTACAACCAGGATTACTTTTTGTACCTCGCCGCTGCTCATTCCACCATTGGAATGGTCTTAGTACAGGAAGATGAACTTGGAACGGAACATGTGATATATTATCTTAGTAGGACGTTAAATCCCACTGAGCTCAAATATTCACATGTGGAGAAATTGGCCTTGGCAGCCGTTCAAGCTGTCCAACGTTTTCGTCACTACATTCTTCTCCGTAAAACTACAATCATTTCGGATTGCAACCCTATGATTTACATTTTAACTAAACAATTGCTAGGGGGCAAGTACTCCAAATGGATTGTTATCCTGCAGGAGTTTGACTTGGAATTCGAAAAATCTAAGTCTAAGAAATCTTTAGTTTTTGCAGAGTTGATGTGTGATTTCCCGCGTGCTGACACGGAAACTGTGGCAGAGGAACCCATTGCGGACGAATCTTTGTTTCTCATCAGCACTTTAGATCCGTGGTATGGGGATATAATCGTCTATCTCCAAACCCAATCCTTTCGACCCAAAGTTTCAAAGTCGGAACGTCGGAAAATTCGATTCGAGTCCCAACAGTACAAAATTATTGGAGATACTCTTTATCGCCGTGGGGCAGACTTGGTTTTCTGATGTTGCTTAACTCACGAAGAGGCAGAAAGGGTTCTAAATGACTGTCACTCTAGAGTGTGTGGCGGTCATATGTCTGGGTATGCCACAACCCAAAAGGTGTTGCACGCTGGCTACTTCTGGCCGTCCATGTTTAAAGATTGTATTACTGCGGTCCGAAAATGCCACAACTGTCAAGTGTTTGATCGCAAGATGCGCGCACCACCTGCTCCTCTCCACCCTATAATTGTCATTGGTCCTTTTGCCAAATGGGGTATCGATTTTATTACATGTAACCCTCACTCGGCCGGGGGGCATGCGTATATCATCCTTGCGGTTGATTATTTTACTAAATGGGCCGAGGCGATGCCTACATTCGAGGCAGACGGCAAGACAACTGCAATTTTCGTATTCAATCACATTATTGCTAGGTTTGGTGTCCCACAAGCGATAATCACTGACCATGGGCGCCATTTTCAAAACATTATGATGACAGAACTTACAGGCCAGCTTGGTTTGCGTCATGATAGCTCAACTCCTTATTATCCACAAGCCAACGGTCTCGTTGAGTCCATCAACAAAGTTTTAGTTATCATGATCCGACGAATCATTGGTATTCATCGGTCGAATTGGCACAACATGTTATTTTCCGCGCTTTGGGCATACCGAACCTCAGTGAAAACATCAACAGGGTTCACTCCTTTCCAACTAGTTTATGGTTTGGAAGCTGTGCTGCCCATTGAATGCGAAATCCCGTCACTTCAAATGGTTGTCGAATTACTTCCAGCTACTTCCGAAGAGGAGAAGCATTTATTATACTTAGCTCAATTAGATGAGACTCGACGTGATGCTGGACTCATGCAAAACGAATGAAAGCTCAGTATGATCGAAATGTGACCCCTCAAAATTTTTCGGAAGGAGACCTAGTGCTATTATATGATCAAGCTAACGATAAATTAGGTGCTGGAAAATTCGTTCCTATGTGGCATGGGCCCTATATTGTCAAGCGAAAGCTAGCAAAAGGGGCCTATGAGCTAGTTGACTTTGACGGGGACTCTTTGGGTAAACCCAGAAATGGACTTTACCTAAAGAGGTATTATACTTAAATGATGAGTGCGGAGATTTTAGTTAGATTAGGTTAGACAGTGTTTCTTTCTAGCTGGTGTGTTTGTTAGTTTAGATAATGTTCTTAGCTTAGAAAGTTTGTTTTTCGTCATTATTCTGCTTAGCTTGGTTTTACCCTTGATGTTTGCAGATGTCGATGCCTCTCCAAACATACATTGGATTCGCTGATGGTGCTTGTCATAATAAACAGAATATCTCTTCCGCAGCTTGGGTTATCTATTCGCCCTCTGACGAGTTAGCTTCTATGCATGGGGTGAGCCTCGGTCAAACAACAAACAACATTGCAGAATACAGTGCAGTGATTGAGTTATTGTCTAAATCTATTTCGTTTGGGATTTGTAGTTTGATAGTGAGGTTAGATTCTGAACTCGTTTTATTACAGCTTAATAGAGTGTATTCCATTAGAAATCCAGTGTTATTAAGGTTATTTTTGAGAGTGCGTCTCTTGGAACGTGAGTTTGATTACATTGAATATCAACATATTCCAAGGTCTTTAAATACATTAGCAGATGCAATTGCTTCTCGAATGTTAGACAGACATTTGTGATAATCATACATTTAAATTTAAAAACATTTAATCACACATGTTTAACAAGATAAGCCGGTAATAATGATATATATATAGATAGGAGTGTGTCAAAAATACATCGTCTTCGATCATAGGTTCCAAAACACCTTATGATCGGCAAAAATGATAAGTACAAAAAACCAAAATGTCACATGTGTCTACAAAAAACGACCATCCAATCACTGGTGATGATCTCTATACGACACCACTGCACGGGCTACCCTACACAAGAAACTTCTAAAGGGTCCTGGGACTCCGACTACATAGGACTGAAGCCTGATAGGAATATCATCTATAGTAGTCTCTAGTATATCTGCCGTCAGACACTCTAGGTCTTGTTCCAACTCAGCTAAAGTCTCTGTAGCCTCGTCCTGTGGGACCGGTGTCGGTGCAACTGGTTGTCTCCTCTCGAAAGGTCGGAGATTGGCTGGACGTCATGGGCCTACATCTGCATTTTGAAAATTGTCACTATCATCTTTGAGACGATATAAAAAAAAAAATAGATAATTTAAAAACTTGTGAAAAATGAAGTACCTGTGTCATCCCACTGTTCTCCCGGTGGAAGAATCATGTCCATATCTCCACGAAAATCAACTCCGGCATAAGGAAAATCCTGAATCGAAAAGACATGGTCCTCTAACCAGTGAAAGTACTCCACTCTAAATCGGACAACCTCCGTGCCCTCGTCAGGATGACGGGCCATCACCGCAACCCATCGCATCAACTTAGGCTCTTGGGGAAGCCCAACCTCAACAATGAGCTGCTGCGGGATCAGCATCGGAACCCTCTCTAGAGCAAAACTCACAACTAAAGGCCCATAACCAAAAGTCTTTAGTTGCCCGTTTTTTGCCCTAGTCAGTTGGCCCTTTAAATTGGCCAACACAGCATCACACCAGCTGAAAATGGTGCCTCGATAGCAGTCAATCGCCATCCGCATTTGGGACCCGGTGGCAATGTGCAAAGCGGCAGCCCCGCAAAGTCTAGTAACTGTAAAGGCAATTACCATAAGTTCAGGTCGGGATATATTTTTGATCTCTATCCCCCTCTCCTGGTTTTGATCATTGCACCACTCTAGACGGAGACTAGCGATGGACTGGCCACCTGGCCTAGTCCCGGACAGAGTCAATTGTTCACCCCTCTTGGGCAAACCAGTGAGAAAGTAAATGTCTGAGGGCTCTATCTCGAGCTGGTGCCCTCCAATGTAAAAGCACTGATCCTGGATGTTCCACCTTTCAACCAGCCACTCTAGAAAGCACACCTGGGCCCTCATGCCAGGTATGGCCCAGTATTTGTAAAGACCGCATGCCTTTAAAGAATCAATGGAAGGTTGGTGATTAATCGCGGCCAAATCAACATCTTCGTGTTCTCTCTCGCGCCAATCAAGCATGGTGGGCAATCTACACACCATAAAACATCTGTTAGAGTCCATAAAATTGAAAGTTTTTTGTCCATTTTGGAGAAATGGGGGTTTGAAAATCCACTCCACGGTGTACACAGCCCACCTTTAGAGACAGAGCGTGTGTACGCAGGTTCTCTTAAGGCAAGCTGCGTACGCCCGGCATTTTCCCAACTGAGAAAATGTCGGGGTACGCAGGTCACCTATGGAGCACCTGTGTACCCCGAAAAGCGGTCCTTGAAACCCCAAGGCCTCTAAAAAATGAAATTAAAGCTTAAAAACAAATTCTAAATGGATGGAAATGCAAGGGAGGATGTTGTAGAATACCTGATGAGACGGCGTTCGATTTCGACGGTCGGATTCTCCGCAATGACCACGGGAAGTTTCTTGCCAAAAGCCCTTTTTCTCTCCTCAACAGTAAAATGGTAAAATGAAATGGTAAAAGCCCTTTTTATAGGTTTTTTGAGTAAATAAATGTTAAATTTGTTTATTTTCCACCGTGAAGAGGTATTTTTCAAAATATTTTTATCTATCTTAAACAGGTATGAGTAATGTGTTGGTTTTTGTGCAGGATAAAAGGATTTTCAGGGAAAATGGTCATTTTTCACAAACAAAAACATCAGAGTCATCTTTTAAGCCCTTTTCTGACTCCTAAAACATGAAAAGATTGTCGAGCGTTTCTTTTACACTCGATAAAACGGAATTAAAAGACGGTCCCCTTATAGCCCTTTTCTGACCGTAAAAACAAGAAAAGATTGTCGGGTTTTTGTCGTTTCAAACTTGATACTGGAAATAAAACGACGTGTCCTTGATCACTTTTTACTTTTCAGGTCAAAGACACTAACTATGAAAGTACTCCTTGGTCGTAAAAAACCAAGCGATTCTCTCAAGTATTATTTTATACTTTTTCGGGCTTGGGAGACACAAATTTACGAAAAAGTTCAACCTTGGAGTCTTCTTAAGTTTTTCAGACTCTCTAAAATTGAAAAACGCCGAGTTTCTCCTATACTGGACTCGTTAAAATTTCACAGTAAAGGGCCTGTTCGATTACAAACAGGAACGGACCAATCCTTCTTAGGGTTCAAATCTAAACTAAGTTGGACTCATCTGAAGGATGAGCTTATAATCAAGCATATGTTATCCTCCTCAAGCTTGTAAAAAATAAAGAGGTACTTGCAAGAAATGGTGGGGGAAAAGAGAGAAAAATGAGCCTATTTGTTATCCTTTGTCTCAGAAGAAATCTTATCACCACTCTTGAACACGACACTTTTCATTCACCTGGATTGGGAAATCCTTTGCCTCACAGTTGATTGAACCACATTGAAAGTCTTCAGCCGGGTATTAACTTTGGGTCAAATGTCACCAAGCCATCTGTCGTGTTGTTATGTGTTCAAGAGGTCGCTGCAAATAAACCATTCATCTGCAAAATACCTGTCATCCATCTTGACCATCTCTGAGTCAATCCTTACAGCTATTTCTTCAACTTAATTTATGATTTTGTGTTGTGGGCTTGCCTACGACGGATCACTTTCTATCGACATCGACACATTATCTAGAAAGATGATCTAGAAATCGTCAGTACCTTGAGATCCGCATGCATCAATGGCAGATTTCTCACCTTCGACGACAGTTTACATCATTGACTTTCGATCGAAGGATTCCGTGACATGTTCGACATCAGCACATTCATTCACATCTCATGGATTGTACTGGGTACTTTGAGAACCATTGACATTACTGGTGGTCTCTCTCACACTTGTTAACAATTTACATCATTGACTGGTAATCAAGTGGTTTCTATCATGCTCGACATCAACTCATTTATTCGCATGGATAGAATCGTACTATTTCGGGAAGCAGAAATGAAGACCCTCGATCTAGTTTCCACCATCCAGGCTGCAAGGAGTTTTGTATTCATTATATAGTAGACTAATTATAAACAGATGGCTGCGTCCATACTGTGTCTACATGAATCTGTGATTATGATGTACTGCGAAATCATTCTTGTATCAGATCAGTAGTTAGTTTGTTAGTTAAAGTTTTTGATCTGAGTATGGGAATGCCTACCTTAGCGATGATATGATCTCATACATGTATTTTGTGTTGAATACTCGCAGGTTCCAACCGGGCTCTCCACAAGATAATCCTTGAAATGATAAAGTACTTCACCCTTCCTAGATGATATGAAACCCTAATCTACTACAGGCTTCACACTTTAGGGGGTAATCTGTTACACTAAAATTTGTCACCATGACTATTTACAGTTAGTATGGCTTCATCAACTGTCATACTATCCTCCTTGGCAAGTCTCATACCTCTGCTCCTCATGTCAAACTCCAAGAAAGAGAGAAAGTCCTTAAAAAGTCAATTAACTCTGGTTACGCAGTTTCTCTTGGCCTCACCTGCGTGTACGCACCCCAAGTTCACAATACCTGCGTACTTGTACGCTCTGTCTGTAAAGGGGTGGGTGCGTACTCCTGTAAAGGTCAAACGGCACAAGTTTCACTTCAAAAAAGTTACTTGTGGTCATTTCTAGAGCATTCTAGAAGATGGTTTGACATGGATTGAGCGCCTCCAGATGGTTCATGCATCCCTATGTAAGAGGAACTTATCCCATGAAGAGGGGAGCTATCCCATTGAAAGAGGGGCTTATCCCACTCATGGTGGACCTGATTAACTTCCTCCTAAGCACTATAAATACAGGCATTGGGCCAGAGGGAGGGGAGGTTGAAAGCTGAAGATTCCTAAGGGTAGATGCTGCTGAAATTAGGACTCCCTTATAAAGCTTGAGAGGATAGATTCCCATCCTTTCTTAGCTTCATTTGGAAGTGGGTGAGCTGATCAAAGTAAAGGAAAACTCTTGCTGGACCCTGGGAGGGACCTACACAACACCATGGCTCAGGTTGTAATGGTTTCTTTTGTTTCCACTTAATCCAATTAAGCTCATTTTTCTCAACAAGTTGTTATACATGATTTGTTTCATATACTCCTTGGTCTTTATGATGAATATGTGTTATTTTATGAGTTATACAGGTGTTATGTAATCGTTTGCTTGTTAGTGAATGCAGGTTTCGAAGAGAAGGAGGAGCTCATCCGGATCGGCGAGACTGGACTACTACAAAGCGTTGAACTAAAGGTATTTTATAAACACCTGATTACTTGTATTCTAAATGCATATTTAGGGAAAGATAATGTTTAATTGTCTTGTTTGTCACTAGAAAGCTTTAGCTTCTAGGGAGGTCGGTTTTGTCTGCAAAATTGACTCTTTCTGCATGACAGGACTGCGACCTTCAATAGAAAAACACACAGCCTATAATAGCACTTAAACACAAATTACATAAGTCCAAACTTCCTCTAAGAAACCTCAACCTCCTATCTAGAGAACTCAGCTCAAGAAGAATACCAAATGGATCCCAAACTTGCCCTTGATACCTTCGCTGGAGAGATTCCTCTTCTTTGGCCATTTCATAGAAAATAGAGAGAAATGCATGTGTCCAAAAGAGGTTGAAGGCACCTCTATTTATACAATTTGGCAGGGGGTCAAGAGACGCATCTATTGGACTTATTGAGCCAACATAGAGATAAGGTTGACCTTGATAATGTTTTTGTGAGAGAATGAACTCAAAAAGAGGAATCTTTACTTATCCAAATTTTAAAATATTTAGATTGATTTTGGTCCTCTCAAAAAAAGGAATTTAATGCCATAATTATATTCCCCAAAGGAGCTATCCAATGTGTAATTTAGCCCTAGTTTCTAATTTTAACACTACCTCTCAACTAGGGACAATTCCACCTGCCAATCCATCCATCATAAATCATCATGCCATCCTGTCATCATGAATCATCTATGTATCTCATCTCTTCTCTGCTCTCTTATACACTGATATGAATAACAAAGAAGAATCGATCGAGAGTGAGTCACAAGACCTTGACACTCTCCATTGACAAAATTCAGTCCACATAACCAAAGGGTGAACTCTAATCAGCCTTGATCCCAAGTGATCAAGTTGAATAAACATAATTCATCCTAGACATAGCGAGTATTGCAGTACACGATGCATCCATTAGTAGTGATATGGCTCTAAACCACTTTTCCCAACTCATTGGCCAGATCAAAGGTACTTCCCATGTGTCCTGGGCTACATGGGTAGGATGATTTAAGAACATTAGCAAGGAAAGAATACATCAGATCCTTATCACTACCACTCATAGGGAAAGGGGAAACCACATCCTACAAACACATGCCATAATCACACATAGGGAAAGGATGAACCACATCCTAGAGTCACATATCACAATCATCATAGGGGAAGGACAAACCACATCCTACATGCATGAAAAACACCAAGAGTAGGGAAAGGATGAATCCCATCCTACATGTATGCAAATCACCGAGAATAGGGAAAGAATGAACCACATCCCACCAACTTGTCAACCACCAATCATAGGGAATGAACATCCTACATGTGGGGAAAGGATGAACCACATCCCACCGATAAGTCAACAAATGCCTATATGCGTCTTTCACTGGGAACTCCACAAGAGAAGGTGAACCACTTATCTTATGCATATGTCATCAATAGTAGGGAAAGGTGAACCACTCACCCTACACACATGTCAACCACCATGGGGTATCACAAGGGAAGGCGAACCACTCACCTTGTACTCAGCGCACCAATAGGGGAAGGTGAACCACTCACCCTATGGTCGGTCATAGTTTAATAAGTACCCCAAGACTTCAGAAGCTCCCAAAACTCAATGTTCCATATTAACAAAATATCCCTTCATATAGGGCATAAATCCAGGATTATTTCTAAAAATTAATGATATTTTTGAATCCTCAATCAAAGCCTCAATGGCTCCACTCAACAGATATACTAGCAGAGATCGTTAGTAGCACTCAACAATATTCTAATTCTTGTATATCTATTGTAGAAAATGCTTACCTATTCTTACTCTCTCTTACTCAAGGAGACCACAAGCCTAAGCTCATCTTTCCAAAGTGTAAATCATCCATCAAGCAACCTTCTCATCATTAAATTCATCTACCTTGAATATAATTTATTAATACACTCAATCATGCCATGATTCTAGTTATACTTGTTGGGAAGATCCAATAGAAAAATCCCACGAAGACTCAATATGTAATGATTAGTCTCTTATTCATTTTCATTAATTTTTTAAGGTAGCTTCATCATTGGATATAAACTTTAGAAATCAATAATGCATGAGAGGATCCTATCATGGTTCTATTCCCTTGAGGTAATACATTAGAGAGTTTCCAAACCTTTCTCCAAGATCTGTAACTTTGCCTTTCCTTCAAAAATCATTATAATCCTGATGTTTTAAAGTTTAGACATCGATTTACTCAACCATCCAAGATTTATTGTAACATTTGAGTATTGAAGTGGATTCAATGTAAACTTTTCTTTCTGTAAGTCATAGTGAAACATCCTCGGACTTATCACATACCAGTTTAATATGTAGATTCTAAGCAAGGCACATTTTAATGAGGCACAACATATTGATTACAACTGTGGCATATAATTTATTTAGTAAAGGGTCTTAGAGAGCTGATGTATTTATAACATTCTTGTCCAGTCTCCAACCATAGCTCCTTCATGTAGTATTCCTTCAGACTATACATAATCTCAGCAGTGTAGATTCCAGATTTTTGTAGCATTTCGATAATATGTCCTGTAGCTATTGTTATTCTCAAAATAAACTCAGATGGCATACTTATAACATAGGATGTCACATTTTGCAGCTCTTGAGATCATCAATAAGTTGATGTAGTCTTTGGACCATTTAAACTAATGCAAACAGGTCTTTGCTGAGTAAAAATTTGGATTTTGAATGGTGTCTTAACATGTCTCCTTAGGTATAAATTTCATAAGAGATTTAAGCAATACTCTTTAAATATTTTTATTTTCAAGGTCATCTTTACCGAAGTCCTTTCATTGTTTAGGCTTGGTATTTTAACAAAAGACAACAGGTTAAATCAAAGCACCAACTCCCTCTTGGTTAGTTGATATTGCATAAGATACAAAGGATCTTGGTCTTTGCAACACAGATTTGTACTTTTGAATCACAGTGATCAACAGAGAGATTATATGCCTTTAAGACTTGCTTCTTTAATGATGCTATTGTAGGGATCTAGGGTAAGTCATTGTGGAGGGAGTTCAAAACTGAAAGAGGATAAATGTTGATGTGAAATGTCAAATGTCCTTGATGCCTATAGATTTATTCCATTCCAATGTGACAAAAGGATTTAATATAGATATAGCCACTGCAAATAATGATTCCCCAGGTTGGCTTAATTGATTCAATCATGATAATGCTAGAGGTATTTATCATGGATCCAGTTGCACATGATCATTGAATATTCTAATGTTACGGTCCAAGACTGATGGCAAGGAGATGAGCTTTCTTTAAAACCACTCATGAGATGATAGATCTAATGATCCTATAGGAGTCTTGACTCCTTTTTTTTCTTTCTTTTGAGTTAGGTCCATTTGAGATGAAACAAGTTAGAATTCTTATTTTTTGGGATATGACCAGACTTATGAAGAGAATTTCGGCCTTCACGATCAGGTAGTATTCCAAAGTAGCTCATAAAGAAAACAAAGATTTGTGCTTTTTTTATACTTCATTATAGTGACAAATTGAGCCTTGAAAATGATGTATATGAAGGTCAACAACTGGAGTCACTTCACTGTGATTGGGATTGAGAGTTCTTCTCTTTTGATTTGTTCATAACTTGATAGTGAACAATTCTCCTTATCAAAATTTCCATACGACACTGTTGTGAAAATACCATAATTGTCTTTGGGTGCCATATATCAACACTTCTAAAGTTGTATGAATATTAGAAAGCCTGTAAATATTATGCCATGCCAATAGTATTCTATATTGTAGGGGGATAACAAGACACACAAACTGTAGAGGCCATGTCAATTTATATAATTTGTACCATGGATATAATGCGGATCAACTCTACTCAGTTGAGATGATTTCGATGACTTAAATACATATGATTCAGTCACATTTACATACCTTCATATTTCTGTGCCAATGTGCAGAGGTCTTGGAATTATAAATATGATGAGCTGAAGGAGATGATATGGGTGAAGAACCATCATCTGTAACGTAAGAAGTTTTGGAGGGATCTTTCCAACTCTGTGATGCCATATCACACATGGGTATTATTTCAAGATGACAAGAAGAACCCAATATGAAGACTTGATAATACTGATTTTAAATCCAATCAAGCTTGAGATGAGGGCACTCAGGTCAGAGAGGACTAATTATAATATTTTATGAGGTAGGACTCCAGATCACTACATTCTTGATCCAAAACTCCTCCACTCTATAGCGAAAATCCTTATCCTTTATAAATTTGTCCTCTGCTGGCTCTAGAAGTTAATGTATGATCACATTAAGGTCACTAATTATTGTAACTCTGAGGATCTTGGTGAGGGCTTTAGTGGCATGTTGTTCCAAGCTTTCTTTAATACTTGGAGACCTTCAAACGATGTGGCCTACTTTCCAAACAAGGGTTCTATACTCTTTTTTATTTGGGCCATCTTTAAGGTCTTCAAACCACCTCCAATAGTCACCAGTGCTTTGTATTTTATGTTTTCAGTTTGTTACAACATCTCAGCCTCCTAAGTAGATGATCCTAGGCATGTGGCCTAACTATTAGGGAGACTCCTAGCTGTGGAATTCATGCTGAGAGGAAGAACCATGAAAAACTAGCCATGACCCGTTCACAAATATGCCCTTAACCAAAGAGTAGTTATTCTCCTAAACTTAGACCCAATGAGACAAAACCTGAACCAGAATAGTCCCATTCATGCTCATATTCTTCCCCCTTAAGCTTCGCTCCCACAGAGATATACTTGCCAATGAGCACACATCACATCATCAATGATGGAGGACACCTCTATATATATAAACAATGGTAAGGAGACTTATCAGCAAGCTTCTTAGGGATTTCATTCCATCTTGCTTGGGCTTATCCTCACCTCAGCTCTGATACCATGTTAAATTTCAATAATCAACTCTTTGCTGAGGACAATTACTTCAATGTTTCATATTATCCAATTTACAATTCTAATTAGATCCATTAGCACCCACATATTAATACATTATCACATCGATAGTAACTGAAGAATGAACGTAGACAATTAATGAGGAGGATAAGCCAAGAAAAGAGAACACACATATTGGCTCAAGCCAGGCAAACCCCAAGATGAGGAAAACTCTTAAATGATCTTCTTTATTATAAATATCAAATTTTCGAAGAAGGAGAGAGAGAGAGAGTACAATCATAGTCAAAATAGACTTGCTAATACCATTGTCCAAATACTGAGGAGATAACCCTGTTCAATTCACTCTTCAATCTACAAACCTAACTAGACATCAATGATGGTCACAACAGCTGCAAAATTGACTTGATCCTAGATCAATAAATTTGGCCTTTTGTAATGAAGATAAAACACCCAAAACAAAATCTAGGCAAAAATGAAATTCTGTTTAGGGCACATATCATCCCTAACTTACAGCAGCAACCCCGAGAGATCACCATCAAAATAATTTTATCTTCCTTGATGTAGGTGTAGTCTTGGCTAGGCTAATATATAGGCTTCATATCCTTCATTTAACATATGTTCAACCCCTGTAATACTCATAGAGGGACTGCGACTTGCAATAGAAACATACGCAGCCCAAAATAGCCCTTAAGCACAAATTACGTAAGTCCAAACTTCCTCTAAGCAACCTTAGCCTCTTGTCTGAAGAACTCAGCTCATGAAGAAGACCAAATGGATCGCATTCCTCTTCTACGACCATTTAAGAGAAAATAGAGAGAAATGCATGTGTTCAAATGACGGTGAAGGCACCTCTATTTATACAATTCAACACGGGGTCAAGAGACGTGTCTATTGGACTTGTTGAACTAACATAGAGATAATGCTGACCTTGATAAATTTCGAGTGAGAGAATAAATTCAAAAACCCACTTTTGCTTATCCAAATTGGATGATCTTTAGATTTATTTTGGTCCTCTCGAAAAGAGGAATTTAATGCAATAATTATCTTACTCAAAGGAGCTGTCAAATGTGGAATTTGGCCCTAGTTTCCAATTTTAACACTTTCTTACATGAAATAAGGTGATCCCTGCACTTGGATACCCCACACGTCCTCTATGACTTGCACAACTTGTTGTGTCTCCCAATATGTCATGACCGTTGTGAGGGTGTCTTGGCATTATTCAAATTTCTTCTTTAGAAATGGAAGCAGTTTGGCAGAGGTATCAAAGTTCTTTTTCATCTCTTCCATCCTCTTGTTGAACATATGGACCTTCTCCTTCAAGTGTTCATTCTCTTCTTGAAGATGAACATTACTAGACTATAAGTCTTCCAGTTTTTCTTTGCTTGCTTTCTCGATCTGCAATGTTCTGGAAGCTGTCATGGTCAAGGATGCAACAATTTTGATACCTTATGATCCATAAATGAGGGACTTATAGCCCGCCCACTCGCTTTACCAACACAGATCCTCTGTGAAAGTTTGTTTATGGTGAACCTCATACTTGTACAGAGCACTCTATCTGCAGAATGGCCACTAGGCCTCTGTTCCTCTACCTTGTGCAAGGATCTATGTTCTTGGAATGGATACAAGGTTTATGTTCACTGTGTAACCTCTGCTCTAGATGATTGGTTGATTCCTTCTTTGCGTAACCTGCACACAAGGAACCAGATTACAACACAATTGAAAGTCTTTGTTCTCAATGAGCCAACCAATGCCAGGTATCTCACTCTGTTTCAATTTGAGTACTTTGTGCAGTCTCTGTTGGTTGTCTTCAAGGCTTGGAAATCCCCAGGCCAATGCCAATAGTGGAAAGCAAATGCACCCTACCTATGCTGAAGATATATATTCAGTCTAACAATACCTATCTCCTATTGAATAGCTCCTTCAAGTTTAATAGAAATCCATGACTAAGTTATGGACTTCAAGGATTCACTTTGCAATTCAAAGGTGGTAGTTGTTGCTTGAAGAGAAACTATCCCACTCCTTTGAAAGGTCTATGGGATCCATGTGTGATAAGGTTTAGGTGATCTCGACCCAAAATCGATTCAGATTTCGCCACAGATAAGCTTTCATTTGAAACCACAAGAAGTAATAATTACCCAATTCAAAAGGTATACTATTTAATTCATATCATGTAAGCCATGAAGTAAGTCTCCTCTCATGGCATGACAATCATCCCATATTGTCACTTGTTAGGACCCACATATAAACCTAAAGAGAAAGATTTTATTGTTTACCCATAACCCAAATCCTCTGGAAATCATGTTGTGTTTCATTGCATTTTCAATACTTTGTTAAAAATAAGTGCTTCAGATGAGCAACAAGCCCATGTAAAGTTGGATTTGATATGCACTGAGAGATTGCTAGGGTTGAGCAGTTTAGGGATCAATTGATATTGTGGTGGGTATATTTTTTAGATTCTAGTCATCTTTTTCCTCTATCTTTTCAACCTATTTTATCCGACTGGATCCCTCATAATTTTATTATTATTATTATTATTATTATTATTATTATTATTATTATTATTATTATTATTATTATTATTATTATTATTATTATTATTATGGAACTTCTACTAGTTCTGGGACAGAGTATTTCCCTACCATAAGCTACTTAAATAGGATAGGCATTGTAGATACTTTGTCTTCTTCATAATCAGGTTCACTTTTCTCCATTTTCTTTTTTTCTACTCTTACCTTCTACCATTTGGAAGGTGGATCCTTTACACTCACATTAACGTTGAAAATGGACCAGATTTAAATAACACCTTTCTCAGCTACAGGTATACCTTGTCTTTCATATGAACAGGACATTGAAAATGGACTAGATTTGAACAATACATTTCTCAGCTACAGGTAAACCAAGTGTGTGATACGAACAGGTAGGTGGATGTGCTCCAACTACAAGGTACTCTGTTAATTTAGTTTCCAGCAACTTGATTTCCTTTAGGGCACCAATCCAATGCCTAGAGAGATCCAACCACATTTAGCACAAAGTCATTTTGAGAGTTGGAGAGGTTAGAATTGGATATATTGTAATTAAAATCTTGTATTAATGCCTACACCACTATAGGTTAGTATTGGATGTATTGTAATTAAAATTTTGGATAAAAACTCTTCGCATGGGTGATATATTCAAATATTTATCACTTCCACTAAATAATTTTGACATGAAGAGAGAAAGTAGTAACACTATATGAAATTTGTAAATTATAGACTTGATTTCCTCTTCATTCCATTTGCTATAGTTCTTCAAATCAGGAAGTTTTTTTTAGTGGATAGAGCTATTGCATCTAAATCCTCATCTCTTTTTCTATTAACTAAAATTATCTTCTGATAATATAAGAAAAGGTTCTCCTTTTCAAACTTTATCAATTCCTTAGACTAGAGATCTCATACAACATCATAGAAGCCATTAGTAATTAATCATTGATGCCACAAAAAGACTCAATGCTATATTTTTTAGATGCCCAGGAGAATTCTTCCATGGATCTTCTTTCTTTATTCGGCTTGGAATTTTTTATAAATGGCACTAACAATACACCATAAATGACAACAATAATCTCACATAGAGTACATAACATTAAAACACAGGTATGGAGAGATCTTCCTGGAAACCCAACTGGGAAGTAAACTGGGTTGATTAAAGATTTTATTAAGCATGCAACTAATTACAAAAGGGTGATATATACACATATTTAGTGTATTATTACTCACTGACAGGAAATTTGTAGATGGCTATGGCTCAACAATAATCTTCACTCATCACAGGACATAATTTGTCCTCTTCTCATCTGATCATCAAGAAGACTTCTTCTTTGAGCTCTCATCTTTGTTATTCTCCATTTCCTTGTCATCTCTTCTCTCTATTGAATGCCCTTTTTCTCTAGAGCCTTCATTTTTAATGGACTAACTTTGAAGTCCAACCATTACAATGGTTCGTTTCAACTTCAAAGTGAATTTTGGAAATTTCCTCAACTTTGCCAAAATAAAAACAATTAAATTCTTGTTACAAAATTTACAAAGAGATTTGACAAAGATCCAATTTAGTCAACTTTCCTCTTTCTCCATATGACCTTGTTAGTTTTTTCTTGTGGTCTATCACTTCACTACTAACTCAGTCATAATCTTGTAACATATTCTATCACCACTATTTATTCTCTCAACACCTATGGAATATCATAATTTTTTAGCTACCTACCAAACTAGTGAAAAGTTCAAACTCGAGTGAAGGACATCTTAGATTTTGCAAGTAAGGAGGGGACATTAGAGCATTGTGGGATCGACAAGCTAAATATGATATCTAACTGTCTAGACCCTAAACTTTATATTTGGTTTTCCTATGATAATGGTTGATGTCCCTTATGCCATCCCATGTACTCTCTGGAGTCCCATTGAGTCCCTGAGATTTAGGGTGCTACAGTTAGGGACAAGGAGGGAGTTGGTCTTATATATGTCTAAACATGAAGAACTTAAATTCCCTTCTTATTCAATGTAGCATTCTTTATGTGGTTATGTCTACACCCCAGTTTTAAAGTAATGTAAATTAAGAAATTAAAAATCAATAATTAAAAATAAAAAAATACCTACAAAAGATATATGTCCTATAAAATAGGGGAAAGAATGAAATTCCTAAAACCAATATCCTTGTTGAAATGAATACCCAAGGGGTTTGGGGATGGTGGAGAAAAATTTTCTTGCAGAATTATAGATAATTTCTCAATATTTTCCCTCCAGAAAATATTCGTCAAATAAAATTTGGTTAGACCTATAGTCCAAATGACTTGCAAATTGACTTGTTGTTCAGCCACTCAAAATAACAAGGGAAACTGGCATTTCTAGCCTGAAAACTAGCAAAAATAATTTTGGATTTGATGGAATTGCAAAAAATATATGTTAACATTGTACAATCCAGATTAAGATGTCTACAATTGTGGAGCAATAGTGAATCTTCTTAGCTCACCAACAACCATATAATTTCTTGAAACCTTTCAAATGTTTGCATCTAACACTATTATAAAATGAGAAATTAGTGGCCAGGTGACTAAAAAAGTTAGTCACCACAGCTTTTCCAAGTGAAATACTACCAAAAATGAGAAACCTTAAGTGACCGAACTAAAAATGACTATCATAAATCACTAATTTAGTCGCGGGTTAAAATATGTCACTAGATAATAAGTAATACAACTAAAAATGACTAACATGAATGACTAATTTAGTCTAAGAACAAAAACACAACTACCCAACAAGTACTAGAATAACACGAATCGATTTTTTATGTTAGTCATCTTAATTGTGTCCAGCAATCTAAACTTACAAGTGATAGGGGATTGAAAGGCTATTAAAGATTGGTTGAAATGTTATCCTTCTTTAAACAATTCTTCATCCTCACATGGTGTATAGGTGAGCCAACTTTTCATTATTTATCTCTAATAATTTGTAATTTTAAAAACATATTTTTTAATAAAAAAAAATATTTTACATATTTTTAAAAAATCTATCCATTGAATCTAATTGGATCCACTTCCAATTTGAAATTAATTTGCAGAACAATTTTAATTTTTCAAACTATAATATCAAATAAAAAATAATTTAATTTCATATTAACCAACCTAGATCCATCTTAACCCGAAATCTATAAAGCGCCAAGAGGGATCCAATCTCTCGTGGTGAAAACTTTTTTTTCTAGTGCAAAACTTGAGGAAATGTTTGCAACTTGAGAGATTAGATCCCTCTCGACACTTGATAGTTATAGGGATCATATGGATCTAGGTTGTTTATATAATACTATATAATATATATATTTGTATTTGTGTCTCTTTGTTATTCCCTCTCTCTATCTCACCCACCAAACATATACACACTCTCTATCCCTCTCTTCCCCTTCCCTGTCTATCTCTATCTTCCCCTTCTCACCCTCTCTATCTATATCCTTCTCTCTATTCCCTCCTGCCCTCCTCTCTCCCTCACTCTCTCTCCATGACTCCCTTGTCACCCCCTCTCTCTCCGCCTTTCTCCCTATATGTTTTTCTTGTTCCCTCCCTTTCTCCCTATATGTTTTTCTTGGCTTGATTTTATTAAAACCTTAAATTAATTTCTATGGGAATATTTTGAGTAGTCTTGAGGATAGAGGATTTAGATATAACTCAAATTGTAACATTTTCCCATTTAGATTCAATTAAAAAAAAATTGTAAAATTAAATTAAAATAAAATATTTTTACTATGAAATAAGTTATGGTTTTTTGGCATGTGGTATTGATAAGCCGTGGTATTGGCCCATGGTATTGCAAGAAATCTGATTTACAAGTTAATATCCATGGTAAAGTGAGGGTGAATATCCATGGTTAACAATCTTGTCATATTGTTATAAGAATATTTTGATTGTGAAATAATTTATGTTTTTTGGGCATTTGGTATTGACAATCCATGGTATTGTAACAAAGGCTATTTTTTTACAAGTTAATAATATCTACCATAATGTGAGGGTATATATCCATGATTAATAATCTTGTCATATTGTTATAAAATATTTTGGTTGTGAAATAAGTTATGGTTTTTGGACTTATAGTATTGATAATCCATGGTATTGGCCCATGGGTATTGGCCCATGGTATTGTAACAAAGCCTATTCACAAGTTAGTAAAAAAATCAAAATATAACAAATTGAATTTTATTATTTTTATTAATTTAATTTTTTATTACTAATTGAGGCCATATTTAAATGTTTACACTCATCCCAATATCATTTTTAATTTCTTATTGTTCTTTTTAATTTTGTGCCTTACGCAAAAATAACAAACTCTTAATAAAAATAAATCGTTTAACCCAATTGAAATTTATATATTTTATTTTATATTATAAATATTTCTTTTATTTTTCCACTATAAATATTTCTTTTATTTTTCATTTCGAGTTTAGCGTTGGGTTCAAATAAAATATTCATAGATTACAACATCACATTGTAGCACTACATTTTTCTCCACCTTGTTGATATCTACGTGGAAATGCCAGAAGAAGGAATACCATCAACATGACCTATGATTTCATGGGATTCGAACCCCAAATGGAGTTTGCATGGGAAACACCTTAGGATAGCATCAATGATTATATGGAGGAAGACGATTAGATGGAGGAAGGGCAAGGTCATTGGGCATGGAGATTTTGGTCATTTGTACATGGGTATGAATTTGGACTCTGGAGAGTTATTCATTTTTACTATAGATGATTTTTGTTCTTATGGGTAAACAATTTCGAGGGTTTATATGATCAAAGCATAAATTTCATCTGGAGTTGAGGGTTTCATGGTCATGATAATGCAGATCTTGATTGCGGCCAACAATTCATCAAAAGACAATTCACAAGTAAGCATTTTGGATGTCCTTATTATACAAAGGGTTTAATGATTATGATAATGCAGATCTTAATTGCGGCCAACAATTCATCAAAAGACAATGGATAAGTAAGCATTTTGCATGTCCCAGTTCAATCCTCCCTAACTTTTCTAGGGCCAGAATGCATGAACTTTTATTTTTTCCTTTCACCTTTTTTTAGTGGTTGATTGTTTGTGTAATGGAGACTACGATTCCCAAATTCAAAGGGCTCAAGTGATGCCAAAAAATTTTCTGGTAGGATGAATATACTAGACCTTCCTCAAATTTTGTTACATGAAATTAAAATTTCTTGCAATCATGAACACAAAATCTTTTATGTTTCATCCTTAGATTATGATATCATTGCCTACAGTTTTAAACCATGTTACTATATTTTAAGTAAAATATAATTAGATCCATTAAACCTTACAACTCTCCAAATCTTAGGTTAATTTCACCTAAAAAGAAGGAATGTGAATGGATTTTGCAATTTAGACTCAATTCTTACAAACAATGATTAAAAATGGAAGAACCCAAATGGTGTGATAACATTTACCCACCCATCAATTTCCAAGACCTTTGTTATTATTCTGAACCTTAGAAGAAGAGGATCTTGGATGAGGTGGACCTTGACCTACTTGATACTTTTCAAAATTTGGGCATGCCCTTGACTAGAAGAAGAGATTGACCAATGTTGGTGTAGATGTTGTTTTTTATAGTGTTTTCATTGCTACCATGCATAGGTAGACTCTATAGGCAGTTGAGGTTATCTTTTTTCCATTATAAGAGGTAATTCAGGAGTATCTTGAACTAGTAAGGAAGTAGCTTGGAGGGTTTGTTCCTCCAGCTGATAACTATTATGTTGCATTGTAATTTTTTTTTTAGTGATAACTCCTCCTATTAAATCCCGAAGCACACTTTGTCACCCATGGAAATGTCCACTTATTTTAGGATGAATGAGATGGAGACCAGGAATTTTGAGAGGACTCTTATTGTTGTAGAGGAGTAGGAGTTCTATGAGGTGAGAGGAGTTTTGTGACATATATTGAAGGATGCACTGCACCATTTTATGACACCAATCATCTCCATGCCACAATAGTGGATCTCTATTGCACCGAGGGAGCAACGATAAAGTATTCCAATATAAAGAATTGGTATGTCGGGGAAAAGGATTGCAAACGTGGGATTTATAATTTTATTACGAAAAGTGGTTTGTGCGATGGAGACAAGTCAAGGATTTCGTGGACCTGAGTAGAGATTGGTTCGACAATCACCTGGAAATGCTCAAGCATTGTTTTGAAAGGCAAGGACGTAATTGGAGAGTTCTATTATGTTGCCCTGAAAAATAACTATCAATAGGGGGACAAAGATGATCCATATAGGGAAGAATTGTACGAGTAGGATTGTTTCTAAACTTATATCTATAGGCAAGTCAAGGAACTACTAAAGAGGATTAGTGTAGGTGCAACCAAATTCTCATAATGCAAGGAAATATTCATAGTGTGATTTGGTGCTCATCGGTGACCAGGCAACTGCAAATACTTATCATTACATTCAGGTACCATTTAAGTTGCATTCTAAAGTCTCTAATTTCATTTAATGATAGTCCTTCTTGTGTCCTTGTCTCTCTTAATTTCATTGTGGTAGGATTGGAATGGGTTAAAAAATCAAGCATATCATTGAGTAAAATAGACACCCACATGTCACTACATGTCATTGTGCATACTTTCTATTTCTTATACAATTAGAAGTGAGAAATATGATGTGTGCACAACTAAAAATCCTAGCATGCATGATGAATCCAGTCTTAGCATGGAAATCAAAACCAAGAATCATAAAATATCAATAAATTTGTGACACGAAGTAAAAAACACAATAAAATATTCTATGCCAACATTGTCTATTTAGTGCATGATACTACTAATATTTCATAATTTTTAGAGATGGTGGATGTCATGAAGATTCCCTCAAGAAAATTTACTAACTTGAAGATAAGATGGATAGTGCAACTATTTACTTTAAATAGGCTAAATTTAGGTAATTAAAAGAAGTTTGAAAATCACTAGAAACACCACCTGCACATCATTTTATTTCTAGATGTACAAGATAATATTGAATAAAATTATGAGCACTTCCATTTAAATTGACCGTACATAAAATAACAAACAACATTGATGCTTTTAAAAACTATATCCATCACTAAATATAAGATATGACAAGGATGGCTCATAATTTTAAAGGCTATATCCATCACCAACTATAAGATAAGAGTTAATGAGATGAGAAAAAGTTTGTCACGATATCACATGTAAATGCCATATGACTTATAACTCATGGATAATGTATCTTATTGTGCATATGTTAATTTTATAACTTCGATTTGGGTAATTTTTTACATTTAATTTGTCAAATATGAAGAAGTTACATTACACTAGCTTAAATCCACACATAGATAAAATATTAGAAATATGACAGGGGAATCAGTATGCATTTTCACACTAGTTTAAAATTTGCCCTTGGTTGGTGAAGAAACAATTAAATGATATTTTTGGTGGATTATTAAGTTTTTAGTAGAAGATAAAAAAAAATATTAGTCTCTTAAATCACTGAAAAAGATATTTAGAATGTTATATAGAAGTTACATTTCATGTAGCTATATCTACCCTAACGTAACTATAATATTCCAACTCCACTTTTTATATAGAAGTTACCTGTCATATAGCTATAGAAATTACATTTACGTGTTTTAGATAGAAGTTACATTTTACATAGCTATATCTACCGTGACATAACTATAATATTCCAACTCCATTTTTTTCACACTTTTCAGATTTTAAACATTTGTCTATTTTAGTATGATTATGCAATTAAATAGTTGATATTGTTTGAGACATCTGCTATTTGCAACATTTTGAATTCTTAAGTGTGATCTTGGGTATGTTTTTGTTACTACCATATATCATGTTTCAAGTAGACGATGTTTTATGTTTCCATTATACATGTAATATTTGCAACCTTTTCCACCTGAAGAACCCAATAGCCCATGTTGAACATGAAGAAAGTACCTCAAAAATTAGGGAATATCAATTATTCTATTTCCAGAGGAGGTTAGATCCAGCGAAGGTAGCAACAACTATCATAAATGGCTTTTGTCGATTTGTATTTAATGAAATCCTACTATAATTTGCTACTAAAGTAAATCAATTCATGAATTTGAAGCTTGAAGGTAGTGTTGAATAGGTTTTTCAAGGTATCTTTATAACACTATCTATCTACATGATTATAATGCCATGAGATGGTGTCTCAATAACACTATTGTCCAATGACGGGTGCTAGATGTAGATAACTTTCTCATGTCCTACAGGTAAATCGTATCATTATATTTCTATGAAATCTTAGAATGTGTTCAAAGTTTGTCTCAAATATTGAAATATGTATGTACTCTTGAATTTATCTATGTTGTAATAAGATCAAGAATACAATTGTCATTGCAAAATAGTTGTGATCTACCATGTAAGTTTACTTTACTACATGAAATTCTTGATTTGTTATATCCCAAATAGTCAGGGTTGAATTTATTTTTGTTGTTGTTAGGGTTGAATTTATTTTTGTTGAATAAAGTGGTTATTTCATCATTGAAATATTACATGTAAGATTTATTCACTACATGAAATTGTTTATTTGTTATAGCCCAACCTATTAGGATTATGAAGAGTCCTCTTTCATGACAATATTTATGAATGCTCTATTCTTGCTCAAAGAATTACATATTACAGAAAGGTGGGAAATAAATGAGATGCATCTGAATGGTTTTTTTCTTTTTAAATTTGTGGAGGGAGTATAAAATCATTTTCAGTTGCATTCAAATATCTTGGAGCACCCACTAAAGTGCTTCATTTTCCTCATAGTTAATTCCATTTCTACTATCCCAATTCTTCTATAAGTGCTTCTCCAAAGTGATCTCTTAACTATCTTGGAGGGAAATTGTACTTGATTGGAACCCACGAATTACAATTTGATTAGGAGAAAGGGATTAGAAAGCTTCATATTCTTCAATATATTCTACAAGTTAAAATCATATCGAACAATTTCCTTTCTATTTGATTGATACGACAATCACACGAGCATTTGTTGGGATTTTAAGACCTTTTTCAATGATTTTTATTTTCCTTCTGAAAGTTATGTTTTTTTTTTTACTAATGCAAGAGTCAGACCTTTCAATTCATTAATCAAGAAATAAATTACATAGATTACAACACAACCATCAAGGTCATTGACTAAGGAAAAAAACTAAAGCAAAACTTATACAAGGAATTGTAATAACACAAAGTGGTCGACATGAAAAGGTGGCTCATACGCCCAAGCTCTCAAGCTATGGTACGACCTCTCGGGATAGACAATTCCCCCAACCCCTAAACAACCTAAAAAGTTTCAATCAAAAAACCTATATGTGTGGACCAAAGTCTACCGTCCAAAACGTACAGAAGAGAAGCTTGCATGTACACCCACGACCACAAACCTTCTCGGAAGATCTGAACCGTTGAAACCCCAAGAATCATCCGACGATGGAAAATAATATCGAACTGGCCAACAAACACGGAAGAAAACTCGCGATGAGGGTGGTTTTCCCCCTGACCCTACCGCCATGTGGAGCTCAATGAATGTGATCGCTCCTGAACGGGGAAAACCGTTTCCCACCTGTTGGGGCCGCGAGCACCAGAAAACCACTCAGGTAGCGGAAACGGGAGCAGAAGATTGACAACCAAGAAACATGCACATCTCGAAAGAGCCTGAAATTTACCTGCCCAGCCCCACCAAGTTGCACATTGTCGGACCACTGTTGATTCGCAACACCTGAATCCAACGGATGAGAAGGATATCGCGACGATAAAAAGGAGGAAAGTTAGTCCACGATGGAGAGCGGTTTTCCGCCTCCACACCCTACCACGTGTCGCAGGATGGATGGGATCACTACGAAAATGTGAAAACCATTCTCGCTTTGAGGTCCGCGTGATCAGTCTGAAACCACTAGGGAGGTGGTTTTGAAAATTGGACTTCATTGACTGAAACCCCCAGTTGCCAAAAGACCTGTTTTCTCTAGCAAATGTAGAACTTCCTCACCTTGGATTGGAAAACAAGGGAGAACATGTTCCATTGAACCAAGACTTAAGAGAAACATCTGAGATCTGCATCACTCTTACACCTTGAGTCTGGGCTACCAAACAAGGATATTTTCCTTCTGTGAACATTACCCAAAAGGAAATCTTAGCCCGAGGAAAATCCATTCGAGCTATTTCCCATGGTTTTGAGACTAAACACCTCCTTATCGTCTTCCGCCTAATCGCAGTATAGAGCTTTCAGTTTACCAGGCCTCAACTCATGCCACTTTGTTAAACCATTTTTCCTTGTGCAGCTGACCCCCTGGTTGGCCAGAAGATCTTCCAACTTATTTGCCTTTCTGCAAACGTGGTGGAAAGTGATAGTGCGCAGATCCTGAAGATGGCTTTGAATCCTTTGGAAAACTCGTATTAGTTTCCAATGTTTAGAGACTTTATCCACAAGGGTTCCATTGTGAATTCTTTGCACTGAGTTGATAATTAGCTCTGAATTTGCCTCTATCATGACATTTTGACAATTATCCTACTTCAGCAAATCCAGGCATTGTTCCATAGCCATTAGCTCGACCATGTTGTTGGTGGTTGTACCTAGGTGGTAATGAAAGATGCAGACGATACTTCCCTCTGAATTTCTGAGCACCCCTCCATACCCTGTTGTTCCCGGGTTCCCCTTAGAGGCCCCATCAATGTTGAATTTTAAATAGCCTTCCAGAGGAGGATGCCAAAATTCCTTTCCCGTATCCGACGGAACGGTCCTCCTATCAATGCCTAGGAGGGTGAGCCTTTGCAACCCCAGTTGCCTGAGAATTTTTAAATATACATTTGAAGGGGGATTTTTGGGGAGGTTGCGAATAGTGATTCTCATAGTCTCCTTTAGTTGTTTCAGGATCAACTCCAACAAGTGTTGAGGGGGCTTTTTTTCTCCCTTAAATATTCTTTTGTTCCTCTCCTTCCACACATTCCATATGATGAAGCTTGGTATAAGAGCCCACGCTGAGTTAAGAATCTCATTATCTGCAAAATTTTTCCTCCAATTGATGAGGGCACTAAAGATGCTCCTTCTATCCCTATCAAATTGTTGAAAGATTGCAGCAAATAAATCCCATATCCAGGATGTGAAAGTGTAATTGTTGAGTAAATGTTCCATGGTTTCTTCTTGAGCTTCACATAGCAGGAATCTTGAAGGCCCTTGTACACCTCTTTTCCTTATGTTTTCCCAAGTTAGAATTTTCTTGTGATAAACAACCCACATGAAAATTTTGATTTTCATCCACCTTAGATGTTTCCAAAGTTTTTGCCAGATTCTATCTGGAGCCTGGGGATCCAGCCCAAGGACAATGTTTTTTGCTTCCTTAAGGTTAAAGGTGACCTCTTTGTTATCTCCCCATCTCAGTTGGTCTTGTCCCTCTACCACTAAGATCTTCCTTTGTTCTATTATTTTCCTGAGCTCCTCTACATTAGTTTTCAGGAGATTGTTATTACTGCATTCTATGCTTCTCTAGATTCTCCACTTTCCGTAAGATGAGACTCTGTCCAGAAGTCTTTAACCTTTATTAAACCTTGGGAATCTAACTCCTGTTTAAGATCTAGGAACTCTTATTTTACCAGAATTGATTCATACTGCCATTTATCTTCCCAGAACATAGTAAGATTTCCATATCTGATTTCCCAGAAGCTATTCTCTTGAACCAATCTTCTATTTTCCCAGGCTTTGTTCCAAATATAAGAACCCTTTATATTTCCTGACATTCTTATAAGATTACTATTCTGCCAGGAATTAGCATATTTTTATTTCCAGATCTTTGCCCATTGAGTTTCTGGTTGCTAGACCCAGCGCCACCAAAGTTTGGCCCCTAGAGCCTTACTGAGAATATCTTGATCATCCAATCCAATCCCTCCATGGTTCTTGGGCTTACAAATTTTATCCCAAGACACTAAGGGCCATTTCCCAAAGGAAGTTTCTTTGAATATCTTTGAATTGCTGAAGGACCCCTTTTGGAGCTAGGAGGGTTGATAACGTGAAGATGGGTATTGCTTGAAGCACTGCTTTAGTAAGAACTAGTCTGCCAACAAGGTTTAAGGACCTGATGGTCCATTTACTGACTTTATCCTACAACTTGTTGATCAAAGGTTCCCATATGATTTTGTGCATTATTTTTTCCGTAAGAGAGACTCCCAAATATTTTGAAGGAAGGAAATCCCTTTGGAAGCCAAGAATTCTAGAGATTTTTTTCTGAATAGCAATGTTGGTATTAAAGAAAAAGATTTTTGATTTGGAGAGATTTACTTCCAATCCTGAAATCGAGGCAAAAATATTCAAAATTATTTTGTAGTTTGAATCTTCTTGGACTGTGGGGAGTCCCTAAAGCATGGTATCATCTACAAATTGTTGGTGAGTCAGAGCTTGCCCATTCTTAGTAAGCTGTAGGCCTTTAATCATTCTTGAAGATCGTGCCTGCTTTACAACTCTCCCCAGCCCTTCCATCATGATAATAAAAAGGAAGGGGGAGAGCGGGTCCCCCTGTCTGAGTCCTTTAGAAGGATTGAACATCTCTGAGGGTGAGCCATTGACCAAAATAGAAAAACTGGAGGAGGTCACTAGTGCCATGACCCATCTAACCCAGATGTGATAAAAACCAAATGCAATCAACATTTTCTTAAGGTAGACCCAATTTACTTTGTCATAAGCCTTGGTAATATCTAATTGCATGATCATACACGCCTGCTTCTTGCTAGTTAAAGAGTGCACCACTTCTTGTGCTTGAATGATATTATCTAGAATCTGTCTGCCTTCCACATAACCTGATTGCTGCCCAGAAACCAGGACAGGAAGCAAAGGTTTGATTCTGTTAGCCACAACCTTGGATATAATATTGTAGATTACGTTGCAAAGGGCTATGGGTTTGTATTTATCCAGTGTGAGAGCCATCTCCTGTTTGGGGATCAGGGTGATGGAGGAGGTGTTGAGGGCTTTGAGAATGGTTTTATTTGAATTGGAATCTTCCACAACATTCAATATGTCCTGCTTAACAATATTCCAACAAGCTTTGAAAAAGTCCACATTGAAACCATCCGAGCCCAGTGCTTTTCCATTCTTCATGTCTTTGATTACATCTCTTAGCTCCCCTTCTGTAACTGGTCTATTAAGGTTGAATTTATCCTCCCTGGATACCAGTCTCAGTATGTTTCTAGTAATTTCCCTAATGGCTTGCTCTCTATCTGAACTGTTCTCTTGTGTTATACTTTGGAAGTGGTGGATTAACACAACTTCTATATCTTTATGGGATATCTAAAGTTCCCCTGCATCATTCAAGATTGAAGAGATATTGTTGTGAACTCTATTGGCCATGGTGGTTTTGTGAAAGAATTTAGTGTTGCACTCTCCTTATTTTAACCATTGAACTCTGGACTTTTGTCTCCAAAATATTTCCTCTTGTTTACAAAGATCCTCCCATTTGTGAAAATGTTTGTCCGCTTGTTCATTGATGTCTTTATCAAAGCCTTCCTTGATTAGAGCTTGGTTGAGAACCTGCATTTTGTTTTCAACCACTCTCTTTTCTTCAAAAATATTACCAAAATCCTTCTTATTCCATTCCTTAAGCCGACATTTTATATGCTTTAGTCTCTTGTGAAGAAGATACATTCTGGTTCCTTGAATCTGCAAGTCCTCTGACCACCATTTCTCAATGTTGCTGGTGAAGTCTGGGTGTGACAGCTAGATATTTTCAAATCTGAAGGGTTTGTTTCTAGGAGTGCCTATGCCCTTGATTTCCAGTTGGATTGGCCAATGATCTGAGCCTCCAAAGGGAAGAACTCGTGTTGTTACCTCTTTCCCATCTAGCATAAGATTCTCAGAGATGAAGAATCTGTCTAGCTTTGAGGCGACTAGGGCATCTCCTCCTCTCCTATTATTCCAAGTAAATAGGCCAGTATTCCAATTAGTATCCACAAGATTAATGTTGTCAGAAAAATATTGGGAAGCCATGGAGTCTTTACTTAAATATCTTGTGCCTCCTTTCTTCTCTGAAATGGATTTAATCATGTTGAAATCCCCTCCCAGGATCCAGGGTATATCTACATGTCTGCTCTTGAGGGCCACCAGAGTATTTAGAAACTTAAGTTTGTCATCTATTCTCTGAGGACCATAGACATTTGTGAATAGAAAGGTGTCCCTATCTCCTACTAGTTGAATGAAAATCGATAAGTAATTTCTAGATGCCTCAGCATCCAGAATGCCAACTTTGTGGGGATTCCATAGAGTGAGTAAACCCCCTGTTGTATTTTCTGCTTTTACTTCAAGAAGCTCATAACTACTGTGCCATTTATTGTGGATTTTTCTTACCTTTTGGATGGAACATTTCATTTCTTGGATAAACATTATATCCAACGTTACTTGTTTCATTCTATTGCTAAGCATTCTCTGCTCTCTTTTACTCCCTAGACCTCTAATATTCCAAGATATCAAATTCATTATAAAAGATTTGTAAAGCAGTAACTGGCTAGATCTTTCATCTTACCTGAATCAATCATCAGTTTTCCACACTCCATCAAGAGTTCATTTTGCTTTTTCCTGCCTCTTTTCCTGGGTTTTTGTTGACTGGTCCCAGTGTTTTTTTCATCGTTTTCACTCCTCTGTTGTCCTGCTTTTCTATGTTGTTACATCGCTCTGGCTTCCCAGTTTGCAATCTCCATAGAAACAGTTGTTGTATTCTGCTGAGTTCTCCTTGAGGTATCGAATCCACTCCCCCCATGGTGCCCTGCCTCAAGAATCCTTCTAGGTCTAGATTTTCTTTGTCAAGAATTTCTAGTAGTTCATGGTCCTCTGGGTCCATATCATTCTGGGTCATTTCCTGATCCATTTCCTGTTCAACATCGCTCATAGTGGCTTCTTTCTGGTACTCATCATTTTGTGTTTGTTCTGGGTTTTTCCTTTCCTCCTTTTCTACAGAACTCCCTTCCATTGCTTGATCTTCTTTAGTAATCACTTCCTCTTCTTGAAGCACCTGAAAACTATTCTACCGAAACGGTTGTTCTTCCCGCTACTGATTTTTCGGTCCTTTTTTACTTCCTTTACTTCGGTTAACTACTTTCTGAAATCTATCTAATTCTTTCACTGTATAGCTTCTGCTTTTATTTATTTCTTTATTGAGCAGACAGTCTCTAAAAATATGTCTATGTTCATGGAATTTGCGACATTTGAATGGAATGTGCTCATAATCTATTGTTTGCATCCATTCTTCATCAAAAACTTCCAAGATTATCTCCTTGAATAGAGCTCCTGAGAGGTCCATTTCCACACATATTCTGGCAAAGGAAGTGTATTTTCCCTTTCTAGTGACTTCAGAGGCTTTAACATAGCGACCTAATTTATTTCCTATGGCTGCTAATGATTCATTTTTCCATTAATCAAGAGGTAGATAGTAGAGCTTTACTCAGACCATAACTGAAGTAAAAGTCTCCTTTTCTGGGAAAAAGTTCATTAACCATGGTCTCATGTAGAGCCCTGCAGCAGCAAAGAAATAGGGCCCTCCTTCAAATATTCTATCCTTGCCTTCAATATTTCTGAACACCACCGTGAAGAAACCCTTAGACCCAAGATGAAGATCTATGCTTCCTTTAGGTTTCCAGTGGTATTTCATCCATGACTATAGAGCTTCTTCAGTGGGCCATAGTCCCATGAACTTACAGATGATGGCATATGTCCCCATGTGTTTCCTGTACACCTGCAGCTCTAGATTATTTAAAATCACCCTCGGAGTTATATCTGTTTTGGGCTTGCAGGGTCCCTTGTGTTTCTTGTCTTTAGTTTCATGTTTTTTGTCTTCTTCCTCCTTTTCTTTTGTGCCATGTTGATCCTTTTCTATGGGTTCTTCTGTTTCCTTTTCAGTGATTTTATTTCCTTCCACCCCTGTTTCTTTGACCTATTCTAGAGGCTTCTTTCCCCTACTAGCCATGGCCTCCTTGTAGGAGGGAGTGGCGCCCCCTCCTCTGCCCCCCTTCATAGGGTTCTTGACTGCCCTTGCGTGCACCGAACACTGATCGCTCTTCCCTGTTTGTGCTCACTCTCTCCCGCTCAGTGAAACCTACTCTTCCTTCTTTCTGAATGTTATGTTATTAATTAAAGAAATTAAAGAAAATGTGAAAATGATGCAATTGAAGGATTTTATGTTTTAGTGCCTAAGAATGCCATTCTAATGTGAAGGTATTGGTATTTTCTTAACTCAAGATTAGTCACAATTCACTTCCTAGCATTTCTTTAATTTCAATTTTGTTGTCTTTATATTGCTATCCTTGAATTTGGTGGTCTATTGTGTGTGTAATAGGAAGTATTAACTACTAAGCACTCTCAAAGGTGATATTGATGGATGACTAACTTTAAATTACCCTACTTGGCACTTTAGTATTACATGGTCATGCAAAGAAATTATTAATCAATACTAAAGGAAAGATGATTAACGTGCAATGTTTCTTGGCTTGTCATATAATTATTGCATTTTGTCCCCCAATAATATATTTGAGGCTACTTTTTGGTTGTTACTTGTGGAGCTTCCCTTTGGCTCAGAAAAACATCAAGGATAAATGTCCATTGCATTGGCATTGGACATCGTCAAAGCCGAATTCACCAAAAGAAGTGGAGGACATGGGAGAAATTGGTACAATGAGAGGATAACCGCTATAGAAGCACCGAGGTACCATAATTCTTGTGTATTTAGATTCACTCGAAGTTAACTAGTCGCAAAAGGTACCTTTTTTTCCAAATATTTTCATGTATACAAAAATACTAAAACCACAATTTCAGACTAATTATTCAAACTAATAATTATATGATAGTCTTAATTTATAATTAAATAGTATAATATGATTAATATTATAGGACACAACTATAGGGTCTAACTTTGAGGGGAATTGTGGCAATATATGTACACTTCTCATTATATTAGACAATCATCTCTCAGAGTGTGATATCCATCCAACGAAATGTTCTCCCAGAGACCATTGTGGGAATGAAATTTTTTCTTTCGGTGGACAAGTGGGGATATATTTTCTTAGGCCTTAGTGTTATGCTTCCCTAAGGTTTTGACAGTACTCATAGCTAGCACCTTCATCCAACCAAGTGAGGTACTCATCTTGGAAAGTTGAATCATTTTTTCTCCACAATCCAATATGATGTTGGATCAATCTCATGATCCTAAAAACATAGGTCATAATAGTGGGGAACTTTTACTATGGGAAAAAGAATATCCAAATTTAAGGAACATAAGTCTTTTATAACACGAAATAAGGATTTTTTTTTACACTGATCCTTTTTCTTTCCATTTGTTTTCACAAGTTATCCATTGTGTGATATTTTTAACATGTCACTTAGTTGGTATGATTGTGCCTAAGGTTTTGTTGAAGGTTGAATACTAAGTTCCTAAGTTGTTATTTTCTATGGTGACGTTTTATTTTCTTTGTTTATACAAGTCATCTAGTCGCTTAGTGGCCACTATCGAATGTTGAGGTATATGTCGTATAAATCTTTTATAGTCTACTTTATTTTATATCCAAGTATTCATCGTCTTTTATGTCTTATACTATGCATTGTATCTTCTTTCATTGTCAGGAGAGGAACTCAATATTGATGGTAAGAAGTAACAATTGAAGAAAGAGGAAAACAATAACACTGGAGCGACAAATGCAAAATGAGAGAGAGAAGAGAATATGTCTAGTGATACCCTTAGAACCAATATCTTGCATAAGAGACACTCATAGAGATTGACGCTCAGCCCTTCAGAGTTGGTGAATTCACTTGTAATGCTTTGACAATACAGTGATAATGTTTTGAAATGATGAAACAATATTTCATGTATAAATTGTAGTCCAACCGATATTAAGTTGGAAACTCATATTGTAATACTTGATATTTTATATAATAAAATTTATATGGTTGAAATTTATTTTTATTTGCACTTGATATTATTTAGTCTTGTAATTAACATGTGTAACTTTGCGTTATCATATTAGATAAACATGCACATTGTATGGCATTTTTTAAAAATTTAGTCGCAAAATCATACTAATTAATTTATATCGATTAATAATGAACACATAAAATCAATCTAAAACTACTAAATTAGTAGTTTATACTAATTTATGATCAACATGAATAAAATGAATATATGGCCAAATTAGTCATTTTTAATGATTATGAATGAAATTAAATAAAATGAATAGAAACCACTAAATCCGTCATTTATATAATGAATATGAAAATACCAAAAAAGGATAAATGACTTTTGCAAATGATAATTTTTTTATTAAAATGATGACTAAATTTTGCATATATAAGGCTATAGGTAGCTAATTTATAGTATCTTATAACACAACTAAAATTTAGTCATATTTCTTTGGTCATTAATTGCGACAATTAATAACTAAAAAAATGAAAAAATTATGACCAAATTTATGACTAAATATACTACTAGATGGTAAAATTGAGGAAACCAATTAATGATTAAGTTAAAAATGACTAAAAATTGGTCGCATTATAATATACTATAAATTAGCTACGATTGGTCACTAACTAAAAAATGGTCGTTTATATGCAGATTTTAGTTGTTTTTTAATTAATTAATTAGTCATTTTGTATTAGTGTAATAATATATTGATTCTGAGTAGTGTTACAAATATCTTGGATTTCTCTCAATAATTTCAATTTTTTCCAAGCTTTTTAGGTTGCCAATGTTTCTGATATTTTTCGAGGTTTTCAGGCCAAGTTTATGTCGGCCAATAATTTTCAATAAATTCCAATATTTTCCCCAACATTTCTGATTAGTTTATTTTTGGATCCTTAGAGATAGATTCCCAAAAACAATATTTTCAACATTGACTTTGAGATCACAATGATTTGTTGCTTTAACTCGGGCAGTAGCATAGAAAAATCTCATAAAAGACATAGGTAGATGGAATGAGTTTACTACCATCCAAGGTCAATCTTTCTAATTTGGAAGTTAAGAAATTAGCAATGAAATGTCAAATTATACTTCTTGGCATGCTCCATGAAGGTGCCTACTAGGAGTTTCGATCTATTGCCTCATAGTCTTAGTAGATGATTTATATAGTTGTGTAAATATTTGAATGTCAACATAGTGTAGAGCTTAATCAATCCAATTAGGGGTGAAAGTGACTGAAAGTAGGTAGAAAAATAGTAAAGTACATCATCCATAAGGGTATCTTCTCTCTCTACCTATGGAAGAGAATCTCTGCATCAAATAGGGAAGTATTCTTCTGGTCCTATAATATGCTAGAGCTTTAAAGATAGTAATATATTTACACAAGGGACATTCAAAGATAGGTAGTGTAGCAATTGTGCCCCAAAAGTCATAGAAATAGCTTCCTCTTGTTGATTTTGTCTTTGACATATACATTACTTTGTAGTTGGCTAACACTACCTATTCCATACTGGTGTAGGATACAAATATTTGTAGCACAAATATACATTTAGCAGTCTTGATTTATTCATTGGAGCATATGCATATTTTACACAAAATAGTTAACTTAGTTCATATAGATTAAGATCTCAAACTTGTTCTAAGACTTCTTATAGAATGGAATAAATGTATTCTACTTGTATGTTTGGTACTTCATAACACCACATTTACATTACTTTATTCACATATACTATGTTGCGATTACTCTCCCCTCAATTAATTCAGACTCTTAGAAGTACAAGAGAGAGAATCTTGGAATGCCTCAATATTTTCACATGCAAGTGACTTCGTGAAGATATATGCACGCTGATATTGAGTGGAGAAAATTGGATATGCATGTTGTATTGTTGAACATGTTTGTGTTTGAATTGGTATTGAACCTAATCTGGCAACATATCAGCCACATAATTATCTTCCTTCTGTGATTTGCTTCATTCACAGGGTTCCATATTCTTTTTGCTCAAGGAAACCTTCAACCTTTCCATAGATCAAAGCTTAAATGTGTTGAGATTAGATAATATAGTTGAAAGGGATGTCTGCACCTCACAATTCAGAAACACCATGAAGGTAAAGACTAGTGAAGATACTGAAAATCACAACCACATTACCTTATATCAAAGTTGTAGATGAAACATTACCTTATATCAAAGTTGTATATGGAAGTAAAATTCTCAAGTGTTGACAAGGGAAAATTAGATACTGAAAACACCACAAGCCCCAGAGAAGTTGAGTTCATTGAGGTTCACAATAGTTAGTAAAATAGGAAATCTAATTTACCTTTGAAATTTTGTTTTGCTAGTGAATAATCAGATGTAGCATGGTTTATATCTAGCATAATTTTTCTCAAAAGTTTGGAAGAATGACCATTCTACCCCAATCAATTTGTCAGTGGTGTGTTGGAATTCCCCCATTAATTTTCAACTCTTATTTAGTTTTCAAAGAAAATAGGCTCATCAATGATTTTATAACTTATATCTACAAGTCAACAACTTCCAATATTTTCCTCAACATTTCTGATTAGTTTATTTTTGGACCCTCAGTGATAGATTCCCCAAAACAATATTTGCATTGCAACATTGACTTTGAGATCACAAAGATCTGTTTCTTTAACTCAAGAAGTAGCCTTGAAAAATAAAATATGTAGGTAGATGGAATGTTTTAACTACCATGTAAGGTTAATCCCTTTGCTATAGTAGTTAATTAATTAGCAATGAAATGTTGAATTGTCCTTCTTGGCATGATCCATAAAGGTGTTTACTAGGAGTTTAGATCTATTGTCTCATAGTCCTACTAGATGATTTGTATAGCTGTGTAAATATTTGAATGTCAACATAGTGTAGAGCTTAATCATTCCAATTAGGGGTGCAAGTGAATGAAAGTAGGTAGAAAAATAGTAAAATGCACATCCATAAGGGCATCTTCTCTCAGTACCTATGGAAGAGAAGCTCTGCATTAAATAGGGAGGTATGCTTCTAGTCCTATAATATGCTAGAGCTTTAAAGATAGTAATATATTTACACAAGGGGCATTCAAAGATATGTAGTGTAGAAATTGTGCCCCAAAAGTCATAGAAATGGCTTCCTCTTGTTGATTTTGTCTTTGACATGTACATTACTTTGCAGTTGGCTAACAATACCTATTCCATATTGGTGTAGAATACAAAATTTGCAACACAAATATAGAATTGGCAGTCTTGATTTATTCATTGGAGCATATGCATATTTTATACAAAATAGCTAACTTAGTTCATATATATTAGGATCTCAAACTTGTTTTGAGACGTCTAATAGAATGGACTAAATGTATTCTACTTGTAAGTTTGGTGCTGCCCAACACCTCATTTACATTGGTTTATTTACATATACTATGATGTAATTATTCTAACATCCCCCTCAATTAATTCATACTCTTAGAAGTACATGAGAGAGACTTATAATGCCTCAAGATTATCACATGAAGTGACTTGGTGAAGATATCTACACGCTCATATTGAGTGAAAAAAACTAGAGTTGCATGTTGTGTTGTTGAACATGTTTACATTTGAATTGGTACTGAACCTCGATGTATTGTGTGCTCATGAAATTGTTATATACCTAGTGGAGATAATATGGGGTACAAAGGGAGGTACCCAAGGGAATAATGTTATAATGAGATGGGCCATAGTAATAAATAAGGTGGTTAACTCGTATCATGTAAAGGACCACAAGTAGTTAGTAACAATGTAATAGGCCCATGGTATTAGATAGATGGTATTGAGGGAACCATGGTAATGACCCATGGTATGGTATGTATGAGGCCTATATATAGGCTAGAGACTCCACATTCAGAGATATCAAGGAATATTGTATGAACAGGCATATGGCTTGTGGAGTGTTCTCCTTCCTTAAGGAGTGAATGTATGGTGTTGCCCTACCTTAAGGGTTTTGCTATCAATAAAGAAGCATTTCTATCTATATTCAAATATTTTTATTCTTTTTTTTATTTATATTATCATATATTTCTAGGTTAGATCCATAACAAGTGGTATCATAGCACTTTCTTGGGCAAAAGTGGAGATTTTTTTTTTATTTTGTAGGAACTTTCAGGGGCGGCGAGTTTTCAAATCAGATCTTTATGTTTTGGGGAAAAATCTACAAAATCTAATTGTAGATCTGGATTCTTTCTAAAAAATACCCAATTTCAAAAAAAAAATCGGCCGAATCGGAGTCTCAATAAAGAAGATATCGCTGATCTAAAAATCAGTGGTGTTGCAGACAATTTTTCGGGGCAGAGAGTTTGCGGCGAACATCTGGACGTTCTAATGCAAGATCTGCAAAATCTAATTGCAGATCTAGATTCTTTGTGAAAAAATACCTTATTTTAAAAAAAAAAAACAGTCGAATCAGAGTCTAGATGAGGGCGATATCGCTGATTTAAAATTAGCTCTTTTCTCAGAATTTTTGGTGATGGCGGGAGAGTTGCAGCGCAGATCTGAAATTCAAGTGTCTCGATCAAGATTTCTGTCACATGGGAAGATGCAGAATGATTGTTCCATTTCCAAAAATACGTCATAATAGGGATTCTAAGCAATATTGACTAAACTGTGACAATTTCAAATTTTCGCTAAGTGATTTTTTTTCAAAACACCCTTCATGGTGATTCTATATTTTACAGGAAAAGATGATGGTCCTACTATTGAAGATATACATAAAAGAAATAAAGTCAGTATAGGAAAAACATTGGAAATTTTGGGTAGTGTACCAATTTAAAGATGAGGCTTACAGATGGTGGAAATCAATTTACAACACGCAGTTGCCTAAACTTTCGGATAAAGAATCTGAAAACTCCTTTTGGAAAAATAGTCTCAGGCTAGAAAACAAGATAAGGGGAAACATGTGGGGTTATTTCCTACTAGTATATCCTTATTACAGGTTCATGGATTGATTCAGAAGGAGAAAATCATTGTGTCTATAAATCTGAGTTGCAAGCAAAATCTCATAAATGTCAACTTTGCAAAAAAATTGCAAGTGCCAGCAAAACACATCAATAACACACAAGTTAATGATGAGGAAGTTCAAGTTTATAAGGATTTGAATCTTTCTATGGATAAGTATGTGTTGCATGGTGATTTTTATACTTCAGATATGGATAACATGGATGTTGTTTTGGGATATCCTTGGATGGAATTCGTGGGTACTATCAATATTAATGTGCAGAAGAAATTCTTGAAGCTTTGGTATAAAAAGAAGAAAATTACATTGCAGGATATTTTCATTAAGACCCAAGCAAAGAATATGGAGGCAGAAGCACAAAGCTCTAATGAAACTTACACATCAGATGATGAGCAGTTGATGGTCAACAATCAAACACAAACAGAGGCTTAAGCAGAAAAGGTTATAGGTGTTGACACATCAAATGAGGGCTCAGTGGTTGAAGTAATATTGGAAGATAAGACACCACAGCAGGCACCACAACATGCACCAGATAAGAGTCAGGCTCCAGTAAGGGGTGAATTAAAGAAAAAAACACCGTGGATTAAAACTTCAACATATCATCACCCACATCACCCCGCAAGACAACAACCAACAAGATGGAAACCAATTAGGCACAAGGACAACAACCCCCGCATGACAAATAGAGAGGAGTGAAGATCCACCTACTACACATCAACATAGAGGAGCTACCACAGTCAACTTCCATCTCAAGTGAGCAAGGCACCAGCGAGATCGAGGGTTCACCTTTCTCTTGGATGACTCGATGCACATGCATGGTACCAGTGGACTACTCTTTTGAGTAGATCTTATTGTTTGTGTTCTTCCCATGTTTCGGGGATGAAACATGTTAAGGGGGGTGGAATGTTATATACCTAGGGGGGATAATATGGGGTACAAAGGGAGGTACCCAAGGGAATAATGTAATAATGGGATGGGCCATAGTAATAAATAAGGTGGCTAACCGTTATCACGTAGGGACCACAAGTAGTTAGTAATAATTTAATGGGTCCATGGTATTAGATAGATGGTATTGAGGGAACCATGGTAATGACCCATGGTATTGTATGTATGAGGCCTATATAGAGGCTAGAGACTCCATATTGAGAGATATCAAGGAATATTGTATAAACAGGCATATGGCTTGTGGAGTGTTCTTCTTATGCCACTTGTTATAGATCTGACCCAAAAATATAAGATAATAGAGATAAACCCAAGAATAAGAAGATCTGAATATAGAAATGCTTCACTTTATTAATATCAAACCCTTAAGGTAAGACAACACCATACATTCACTCCTTAAGGAAGGAGAACACTCCACAAGCCATATGCCTATTCATACAATAATCCTTGATATCTCTCAATGTGGAGTCTCTAGCCTCTATATAGGCCTCATACATACAATACCATGGGTCATTAACATGGTTCCCTCAATACTATCTATCTAATACCATGGGCCCATTACATTATTACTAACTATTTGTGGTCCCTTACATGATACGGGTTAACCACCTATTTTATTACTATGGCCCATCCCATTATTACATTATTCCCTTGGGTACCTCCCTTTGTACCCCATATTATCCCCCCTGGGTATATAACATATATAGTGGATTGAAAACAAGTTATAAAACACCTTAATTGACGTACTACAAGATCATCTAATGTATTTTTGGTACACCCAATCTTGCAAGTATGTGACGTAGTTACTTTGCAGACAGATCCTCCTATTGTGCAATATTCTGCTTCAGTGGAATATTGAGAAATAAATTTCCACTTCTTGTTCCCCCATGACATAGGACTAGATCCTAAAAAGAAAACAAATCTAGAGGTGGATTTCCTGTCAACAATGGAACCTCCAAGATTTGATTTCATGTATCATGTCAAGAAGAAATAATCATTTTTTTTGTATTCTAAGCTCTATTACATAGGACCCTGAATATCTTTCAATTCGTTTTGTTGGTTTCTAGTGACTCGGGTTTGGTTCCTGTGTGAGTCATAAAAAATAACAAAATAGCTAATTTGTGGCCTAGTGTATGTTAGGTAAATGAGGCTCAATCAATTGATGATAGAAAGTGGCATTTACCTACAATGATGGATCAAAACAAATGAGTTTCACCATGATTTCCTAAGCCCCTTGTTGCATGTGGTTGCCCAATTGTCCAGATTGGCCACATGTTCTTCTCTTCAATTTTTGTCTGGCTTGGCTTCTTTCCTCTTGTTGATGCTTCTCTCATACAGGAATTGAATCCAAATGAGAACGAACCAACTGAAATTTCTATAGACAACATTCCTCTGCATTATGCAAGCAATTCTTGGAGAACAAGCTTAGTTGCAGGCCTACCAGGTATGTTAAACATTGCATAATTTGAGGAGGCCTTACTTTGATTCAAGTTTTATTTTTTTTTTTATTGCATTATTTAAGCCATGCATGTCTATCTGTTTTTGTAATTTTCTATACAAGGTAGGCACTTTACTTCATTTGTTTTTCCTATGCATTGTTTTGATAAATGTCTGCCCTATATTCTATGGTTTATAGACTATGTTTCTTTTACATTGAACTTCCTAATACTTTGTAATTTTGATGTGAAAGTACTTGGGATGTTCATGAATATTATTTTAATTTCATTAACGTTGTTGATTATGTTTTTCTATAATATTCACAAAATTGGTTGAGAAGTGTTTCTGTAAATTCTCTAAAATGTGGGGCATTATAACACAAATCAAGAATGATATTAATTCCTCAGCTATTGTCAGTCAGGAATGCAAAGAAATAGTATTACAATATGGAGATGTGATCCTAGAGCTCCTGATGCAATATTGCACTTCAAAGGTTGTTCTGCCTTAATGCTCGTTCATTGGATTTTGGTTTGCATAATTTATTGCTGCAATGTTTTCCAAAAGAATCAACGGCTTACACAAATATGGAATACAAGGGTAGATTGCGTTTATGTTGTTGATGATAACATTGTTTCTTTAGGTTCCTTTTCATAAAGTCCCCTTCTTTTACCTGATTTAGAGTTCCGAAGACGAAGTATAAAAGGCACCAGTAGTGTAGTATGCCGGTGTACAAAATCAAGTTGGAAAGGACTGGCTTCCTCTACAACCACTCTTGTTTTAATGTTGGAGAGTAAGCATAGAGTGTAGTACAAAACCCCAATGCCATACATAGAGGATTTATTCCAGAGGACAATAGAAAAGAGGTTGGGATTTTCTTCCTTTTTACTAAAGAAGTAAATTCCATTTTATTAAGTGTATAATCAATCATGTCGAGTTCTTTTGTTTCCTATAATCTGACTACATGTGGACACATTCAAATTAGTAGATTTCTTTGCTGGTTATTTTTTTTCTTATCATCTTTATTTTTCCCACTATAATTCTCGTCTCTATAGATCATTTGTTATTCCCCTATATCTATTCTATAAAGGTAGAATGGGGTTAAAGTCTATTTTTGTATTGTGTAGTTCTTTTTACTTTGAGGTAATTGTCTTCACACCCCTTTGCTAGTTGAAGTACTTGTGGCAGGACATAGTTATCATTAAGAGGTAGAAAGTGATTATTTTGTGTTCATGCAATTGAATCTTTGGATACTTGTATTTGGTGTGGATTTGGAAGTGTTTGAATGCCCCTTCGATATTTTTTTGGTGTAATGAATATTAGCCAAACTTTGTGCTTACAATTTTAACATTTGTTTAGTGGTTACATTTTAGGATCATTGTTATTGATCATTGTATTTTGACATCTTGAATTAATTAATAATGAGAAGCACTCCCAATTAGTTTTGTAGACCCTATAACTAGTGCGATATATACTCACAATTTTCTACTTTTTGGCATGCAAATCAGTTTTTTAGAGGCAAATTTTTATGTTGTTGCAATAAATTTACATGATTCACAAGGTTAGAAATCAATATTTGGTGTAATTGCAGATTTTAGATTTGATAATTATAGGTCATTTATAGGCTATATAAATGTCTTCAAAGTTTCACTTCTAATTGAGTATTCAATTGAACATATTGAGTATATTATACGTAACTATTTTTCCCTCCACCCACTTTCCATAACTTCCATAACCACCATAACCATTAGGTAGAGACTTGCAACTTCGATGTTATTTTTCTTGTTTAGTAAAATATTTGCAAAGACTTTACAAAGTTCTATAATTTATTGAAAGTTGTATAATTTACAATTTATAAAGTTTCCAAGTTTAATTTTTTAAAGTCTATTTCTTTAAAGGGTGCTAGCTCAATGGAAGAGCACCTACTTTACAAGTAGGAGGTTGGTGGTTTGATTCCATCATGCCCTGATATTCATATGGAATAGTGACAATTATTTTTTGGGAATGGAGAATCTTTTGACCATCACCAATGAGCTTATGGTGACATTTTTCGACCCTCACCAAAATATGAAATGGTAACGATTAATGACCACCACCATATATATGCATCAATAGTGACGACTCTGAAAGGTCTATCACCATAAATCACCGTTGTTCAAATGAAATGGTGACAGTCACTATCCATCATGATAATCATTATTTGTGATGGACTTTGAATGTCACCACAACACCTATATTTTTGGCGATGCCACCTTTGGTGATGCTAAATTTCTTTGTGATGGAGGCTAAGGTTTGTCACTATTGCTCATATGAAATGGTGGTGGTCACTATCTATCATTATAAATCATTATTGGTGACGAACCATGAATGTCGCCACAACACCTATACTTTTGGAAATGCCACATTTGGTGAAGAAAGCTCTTTTGACCATCAGCAATGAGCTTATAGTGACATTTTTTGACTCTCACCAATGTCCTTTTTTCTTGTACTGATATTTAAATCTTCGAATACGAATATAAAATGAAATAAATAAAATACATCCTTATCAAAAAAAACCCTAAACATTAAAAAACACTAAATACAATCAATTAATTAAACAATAATAAATATTAATGATAACATTCCATCACATATTTATATATTGTAATCCCTTTAATTACCTATCCTTACTTCCTTAATTAAGATATTTAAACTTTCAAATACCAATATAAAATCAAGTGAATTAAAACTAAAAAAATTCCTTGTCAAAAAACCCCTTGGGCATTAAAGAACCCTCAATGGAATCAATTAATTAAACATCAAAGAATATTGATGATAACATTCCATTGTGTAATACGCCACAAGTTCATATATTTACCTAAAGTAACAACAATTTTATGTATAGTTAATTTATATCCAAATGCATTCTTTTCCTTAAACGGAATATATTGTGGGAACTTTCTCATCCATTATGGGAACCTATACAATGTAAATTGAGAACAAATTTTAAAATGGTTATATGTTGCGTTTTTTAAGTTAATTTTATATATATAGTTAATTTATATCCAAATGCATGCCTTTTGGGTCATTCCAACAACCTCATAGATTTTAAAATGGTTATATTTTTAAGTATTTTTTTAATTAATTAATTTCTTATTTCTTATTTATAATCTAAAACTGAAACTGATTTTTTTAGTTGAAGTTGTTCTTTGAAACATTACATTACAGGGTTGTCAGGTGTAAAGTATCAACACTTTTGAATTTTTTTTATTTTTATTTTTTTCAAATTAAACAATTTTAATGGTTATTATTAAAATCCCTTATTCTATGTTGTTAAGATATTGTTTCTAGAGCAGAGTGATGGGAATTGATTATATCTATTATGAAAAAAACATATGAATATTCCTTTTTGGTTAAGGTTATTCCTTAAAGTATTGCATTGCAGGGTCATCATGTGTAAAGTGCCAATCATTTTAATACGATATGAACGTTGTTTTTAGAATAGAATTGTGTTAATTTATTATATATATTATTAAAATAAAGCATATGAATAAGAAAAAATAAGATATAATATAAGGAAAGAAAATATTTTAAGATGAAATAGTTAGAAAATGGAAAATAAAATAAAAATTAATGTATGAGTTTTTAAAATTAATTATTAAAATCTAAAAATAAAATAAAACAATGAACATATAAATTATTGAGCTCTATAACACTAATTTCTTTTATGATATTAAAATAAAATAATATGAATATATTTTTGAGAAATGGAAATATCACGCCAATTGATTAAGTATTTTGTCAAAATAAAATACATAAATATAAATAAGGTATGAATAGTTAACACTAATATTTTCGAGCGCAATAATAATTTTTTTTAAACAATTTGTGCAAAAAACACGTGTGAGAGAAAATAAGAACACCAATAAATAAATACAAGCTTTAAATGCATAGACCATATACAAATCTCTAACAAAAATCTTTGTATCTTATTATTTTTCTCTATCTCACTTCAATGCATAGTATACAATATAAATATATATGTATGGGAAAAATGTGCATAGAACATATGCAAAAGTCTAACGAAAATATTTGCATTTTATTATTTTTCTATATCTATATTTAAATGTATAGTATACAATATAAATATGTATGGGAAAATTGTTATAAATAATTTCATAATATTAAAGAAGCTACAATATATGAATTTTTTAAATTATAAACTTAAATCTCTTTTATATATATAATTATTAAATCAATTATATTTTAATATTATTATTTCAATAAATTTAATTGGTTATTTTTTGAATAATTGTATTTATAATTACAATTTTTAGAATTGGTTATTTTTTGAATAATTGTATTTATAATTACAATTTTTAGAATGATTATACTGAAATTCAAGTGTAAAATGTGCTACAACAATTTTTATAGCTATATATTGATTATTGAGTCCTTATATTATTAATATCACATACGATATTCCTCGGTGTATAACTATATTTTGATTTTTGTACCTTTATATGATTAATCTCACATATGGCACTCACTGGTACCCCTACCATATATATATTATAGATGGCACTAGCCTACAAATTTAATATAAGTAAAAGATCCATACAATGTTTTATATCTAGTGCGAACTAAGATGTGGATTGTAGGAATAATTTAACAAATAAATTTATGTTGGCATACAATTTCAATCACATTGACATATCTAAAACCAAATTACATTGCACACAGATACTAGAAATTAGAGATATATCGAAGAGTGGTTATACACACAACAAATCACATAGTATGTTCTTAAGGAGCACATGATAAATTACATATATAGTTGTAGATTAGCAACTACGAGATGATAAGATTTGAAGAAGGTGGATTTATGACTCATAGACAAGTCATACACATAGGAAAATAACTAATTCTAGAATCACACCTAGGGACTCACAATGACAACTCATAATAACCTAAAAAACATGGAAGAATTACTTCCAATACCCTCCCTTAATCATTACATGTAACAAATATAAAAAAAACACATTACAACAATAAATGAATCTTTGTCATATTTGTCTGATATGGTCATCAATAGAACTAAAATCTCATAGTTTCCGCTCTTTTCTTACCACACTTTTGATATTCCCACTTGATTTGTTTAAGAAATAACTGTTTTAGACTATCATTAACGTACTTTGCAGAATTAACGCTTCTCAACCTCGTAGAGTGCAACGAGTCAATCTCGATACTAAGCCATCCTATGTAACTGCCACCATCTATTGAATCCATGACACTTCAAAGCCTTGATCAATTATCTAGGATAACATTTTGGTTACAAAATGTCCTCATGAGACAATTCTACAACTTGAACTAGTGTAAGATAACCTGTACTAACGCTCTCGGAGCATGATGGATCACATCATATTGACCTTATTAAGAACTACTTCTAACTAATTCTCTCAGATTATGACGAGTCACATTATTCTATTCAATAGTTGGCCCATTATTTTTGGTTTTGGATCAATTTTATTTTTTCACAATATAATAACATACTACAATTACAGATCACACCAAACAATTTTATGATGTAACAAAATACCAAAAACGTACTCAGACAAAACCAATGCATTTTATTTAATCTATGCAAATCCTGATTAAACCAACGCTCACTGTGAAAACTCTAGCAACAACATCATATCATTTATGACAGGTCCTAACCTTGCCTCCATAGCCTTCCTTGTGACGTTTTATTGAGGTATGGCCAATAATGTTCAGTTTGTAGAGTCTGGCTTTGGAAGACATTGATCTCCATGGGAATCCCCTCTGGACTTAAAATATATATTTGCAAATTATTGCATTGCCCCAAACAGTTTGGCCCTTTGATTTTATGGCCAGAGAGAGATCTGTCACAGACTCCCTAGTTTGATGTCGAGCTTGGTTTTTCATTTGACTTTTCCGAAGGCACGACATGGCCATCTCTGACATGGATCCAGGATCCACCCCAAAATCATGGAGAATGTGGTAACCTTGATGTGAAGAAGTCATTTTCCAACATCCTTTATCATTAGCTGCAACATACGGGGCTGCATGTGTTTGTTGACGTGGGTGAATTTGAGTTGGAGAATTACTTTCCAAAAAAAATACATCACGCCATTTGTTTTCCTTCTGTTCACATCTTCGTTTCCTTTGCTTCATGTTGGGAGCCGATACCATGCTATAAATTAGAGAGATGTCAAAGAGCGATTATACACACAACAAATCACACACTATGTTCTTATTGAGCACATAATAAATTATATATATAGTTATAGATTACCAAATTCTAGATGTTAAGATCCGAAAAAGGTGGATCTATGACTCATAGAAAATTCATACATATAGGGAAACTTCTAGAATCACAGCTAGGGACTCACAATGATAAAACACAATAACCTAAAACACATGGAAGCATTACTTCCAATAACACAAACTTAGTCTATGTGTCTTCCAGACAATTTAGCGCACATCCTTTTCCATGTAATTACAATGAACAAATGTCCCTCTTTTCAATGCCCCACAACCATATCGAGCCCCTAATTTTGCGTATGGATGGTGTGGCCAAATGGTATCTAACCTCAAAAATTGGCTTTAAAGGTGTAATAGAATCGTACTGTTGTAAGCGATTAGCTGTGTCTGTAAAGTAATAACATCACTCACCAATATATATATATATATATAGATATATAACCTTTGTCTATGAACTAATCAACATCGCTAACTAGGATACATATATATGTGATTTTTTTTCTAAGTTGACAGATGATTTCATATGACATGATCAATTTAACTAATTTATATTTATATACATTAAATTTTTAAAATATAATTCGATCTCCAAGTCAACATAAATGCAATGGCTCTGGCAAATCAATTAAAATAAAAATAAACTAAAGAAATATTAAATCTGAAATGATCAATTTAACTCATTTATGTTTATATGCATTAAATATTTAAAATATTTAAAAATTTACCATAAATATATATATATTAATAATAATAATAAACATACAAATAATCTTTGTTTATCAAAACCCTTCCATTATACCTAAACAAAAAACCCTTTAATTTCCTTTAAAAAAAACACCTTCCATCCAAGCCCTTCCGCTTCCGTTATACCTAAACAATAAAACATTCCATCAAAGCCCTTCCGCTTCCGTTATACCTAAAGAAGAAAACATTCCATCAAAGCCCTTCCTTTGACCAGGGAAACTACGACAACAGTTAGAAAGACCACCATTGGTTGTGAGGAAAGCCACAACAACTAAGATCAGGAGATATTTGTTTTTGCATATGTAGGGAGGAAAGCTTAATGATGTTTGTGTACCCGGAATTCAATTTTATGCCAATGTTTATGACTTTTATTTATAAGAAATTCATTTTTACGCTCGGTTAAATCGATCTAAATCTAATAAATTTTAGGTGTAATGAATTAATCATCGTGCTTCTTTTACCCTAATTTCTTACGACACTATTTGTATTCTTTTAATTATTAATATTTTTAATTTTTTTATATTTTAAAAACATGGTTACTTCCGACATATTCGGTAAAACAAAATCTCATCACATGTGTGTATATTACTTTACAATTTTTATAATTAGATTTTATGTGGAAATATTTTTCTTTGTTGGATTGAGGTGGGCAAACAATGTTCACCCACCAATCAAAAGCTTTCATTTTTGTCCTTCAAGCCAATAAAAATATGACACATGGCACGAATGGAGTGGATCACTTTGCCTACATGCCCACCATTTAGTTATGGCCTCTACCACCCGACGCCTCTGTAGTTCCACCACCTCTACCTCGCGCTTCTCCGACCCAGCATCCCAACTCCCGCCTGCCTAAAATCTACCCTTTGAAGACCTCAACCCGATGTCGTTCCTTAGAGTCAAGTTGGGGCAGCGATCCAACTCCCGCTTGCATAAAATCTGCCCTTTGAAGCCCTCAACCTGACGTCGTTCTTAAGAGTCAAGTTGGAGCAGCGACCCAACTCCCGCTTGTATAAAATATTCCCTTTGAAGCCCTCAACCCGACGCCATTCCTCGGAGCTGAGCCGGAGGGGTTCCTTAGAGTTGAGCCGCAGTAACAGCAAGAGGAGGGTTCCCTCCGTCTTCTCATACCTATTAACTCCAGACACCTTGGGTTCCCCTTCTCATTGCACGTTCTTTTGCATATAAGGCAACCTCTGAGTCGGCTCGAGCATTACAGAATCACAGCAATCATCGAGAAAGCTTTCAATGTCGAGTTCGTATCCGGCCATGGATTCTTACGATAACTTCACCAGGAACGATAACTATTACGGGGGTAATGCAGCGAATTACTCGACGGCGATGACCATTGGCAGGAAAATCATGATTGTCGCCATTCTATTTCTGTTCGCGGTCGTTCTCTTCGTTTTCGGTTTACAGATCTACGCGCGCTACTTCTTGTGGCGCAGGGGTTCTTTCCGACGCCGTCGTCTTGACTTTATTGAACAGCAGGATCCCCCGAGGCTCCAAAGAGTCGGCCTCAGCAAGTCAACTATATAAGTGATTCCTGTTTTCGTCTATCAATCACAGAATCAAAAAGAGGGGCTCGAATGCGTCATTTGTTTGTACGAATTTGAGGAGCACGAGAAGGCGAGACAACTCCCTAAATGCCACCACAACTTCCACATCGATTGCATCGACATGTGGCTCCACTCGCACTCGACTTGTCCACTGTGTCGAACTAATGCCCTGCCCGACACGGTCGCCGATTATGTCGTGGTTCTAGTAGGCAATAAGGACACAACGTCGGCGGGCACCTCTGAAACAAATCATCAGGTGTCGCTGCCCACCGTTTCAGAGAGAAACGCATCGATTTCCATGGAATCCGACCTCTTCCCTTCGTGCAGACATGAAGAGGTTCTGCAGTCTCCAACTTATCCCACCCACATGCTTTTCTGGGCAACCCAAAACAGGGTTTCTTCCATGTCGAACTTCGTGGTCTTCGACCAAGGGGCGACATCGACTTCTCGTAAAACCCTCGACAAAATCATCATTGATATACCCCGAAGAATGGACAGTTTTTCTTCTCCCAGGCTACTCTGCAGCGATGACCAACAGATGTTTTCGCCAACTGGGCAATCGCTTAAATCCCCCAGCATTCGGCTCCGTTCATTCAAAAGGCTCTTAAGCAAAGGCAAGAAGGTCATTCCACCGAGTCCAGATGATGGTAGAAATATTCACATTGAGCAAGGGGATTCATCCGAGAGCCAAGGATAGTTGAAAGCTAGGGTTTATTGGTTTCTACTTCAATGAGGATTACCATTGGAGGAATTGTGTAAATATGCTAGTCATAGAGTTGTTGCAAAACTTTGCTCTACCAAGGATTGATATTACAACCGATATGGATGGTGGAATACAGTGGTTGTATTCTCTATAAAACGAGGGGTATTTCTTATCTCTATGTCTAGTTGTCTCACAAGGTGATTTTGTGTACGCCAAATAGCCGTCCATGTCATGACCTAATTTGGGTTGGCTCTTGTTGCTGATGAATCACCAACTAGACTCTTCTCTTGGGAATGAGGACCCAACAACACCCTAGGCCTTGGAAGGGTCTTGAGGCTTTCCACTTTGAAGCCCAAACCCCTTGCAGAGAGTGGGTACTATGGTGGGTACTTGGTTCCTTTTCATTATTGAAATTAATAATCAGCACTGCTACTTGTTGTGTTTTGTATGTATTATTTTGAAAGGAAGCATTACATAGCATTGAACAAAGCTCTCAAACATACCCAGGATATGAAAAATCTTAGTCTAGAAAACATAATATATGCTCAAGCTTATAACAATGGCTTATGAGTAAATATATGGCTTATGAGTAAGTACATGAAATCGTGGGATGCATAAATGTCTAGTTTGGGGGTTTGGTATTTTTTCCAATATGTCATCTAGATTGATTTCTTTGCATTTTATGCAGTATATGAATTTCATGTTATTACAGGTTGTGACCACCATAGTGGGGAGGGAAAAATATCTATTCCTACACTTCCTACCTTTGAACAATCTTCACAAGTAAGTGATAATGATGTTTTGGTCTATTGCTGGAAATTTGCAACTGTGGAGGTCAAATATATTCATTCATAACATTTTATTATAAGTTGTGTACATAGTATTGGGAAGGGACAAAGCTCTATTCCTATAATTCATACCTTTGGAAAATATTTACAAATCATTATGGTGTTTTGGTCTAGTTCTTGAAATTAGGTTCACAACTCTATTTCTACACTTCCCACCTCTGAACAATCTTTACAAGTCATAATGGTGTTTTGGTCTAGTTCTTGAAATTTTTAACTATGGAGGTCAAACATATTCTTGATGGGATGATTTTCGTTAGCTATGATGTCTTTGTCTTGTCAAAATTTTAAAATGTAGTAATGATCTTTAGTGAGGCTGACACTCTTCTGTAAGTAACCAGCCACAATGCAGGGTCGCCACAATAGAAATTAATTATAGATGCATCACTACAATTAAGCTTAAATTTTGGTATATGTAAAAATTACACCATGTTGTACAACATTTAACAAAAAACATTTAACAAAAAACAATAGATTAACGGTTCAACCCCTTACAAAACTAAAACATGCAAGGATTCTTAGCACTCTATAAGTGTACAGAGCATTGTCTACACCTTTGTGAACCTTCCCAAAACAGTCTCTATTATAACCCAGAGGCATGCAAGCACTCATAAAACTTCTTGTACTTCTGCCGAAAGAAGAATTAAAGCATTTTAAAAAATTACTAGTATATTTAAGGACTCTACAGATCCACAAACTTTCCTAGGAACTCAAAATTCAAAAACAACTACAATCTCCTCTATGTATAAAACATCATGAATAGAAAGTATAGCCAATGAGAACTTCATATCCATAACATCATGGCATTATATCTAAAGCATAAGTTCTCATAGGGCTCTGTTAAATGTGTAATTTCAACGCAGCCGAAAACCACCAAACAAAACCACAAACCGGCTGAAGGGATATCGCACCGCTTTTCCGAAAAGGTTGTTTCCGTAAGGAAGGCTCCGAACACATTCACTTGCTGCCACGCGTCCCATGTACGAACGCCCAAAACCACTTTCCCCGGACGGTAAAAGTCGTTTGGTTTGCCGGAGGAGGGTGTGCGAACCACGTTGGATCAGCCAAGTGATCTGGGCGCGTGATCTCAGCCGTTGACTCTCCGAAGTTGCCCTCCGCCCGCGTCAAATCAAGTTTCTGCGTGGAGTAAAAGGTTGACCGCCGTAGGAAGAATTAATGGTTTTATTGGTTGGTCGTAGTTTTTAGGTGGAGGCTTTATTGAGAGGATGGGCATACGTCCCATATTTCTTATATGTCTTTAATATAGTTATGGGAACGTTTTTTTTTATATGTTTTTTATTTGTGCATGCTGCCATACGTTAAATGAAAATGCTTTACGTGTAGTTTTTTTTGAGTGTAGTTTTTTTTTTGCTTAGTGTGTTGTGAGTGGTGGCTACGCACGAGAGTGCTATTATCTTTTTGTATATGCACAGCAATGCTGTAGTGTTTTTCGGGCATTGAAAAACAGAGGTATGTTTTGAAAAACTATTTATGTAATATCCACAGCAGTGGAAAATCTGTGAGAGCAGCAGAGTAGTTTTTTTTGTAATTCCCTCTTTGCACAGAGGAAGAAATATGTAACAGAGTTTCAGTTTTAAATTAATAGAAATGTGTTGTGACTGTGTAATGCTGTGTTCTGAGTGTGTTTGTTTTTTAAGAGGTTGTCTGCAAAAGATCCTGGACAGAGTAAACAGAGCATTGTCTCTGTGGTGAATATTTTTATTTGGTTTTGGTATTTCTCCATTTAAAAATACCCAACAGTGGTATCAGAGCAGGCTTAGGCTCTTTAAAGAAGTTAAAGAAGCTGAAGGGAGAAGGTTGTTGCTGCAGCAAAACCTCTCAGGCAGACAGAAGACTCAGACAGCGAAGGATTCAGGTATTCCCCAAAAGCATTTCTCTTGTTATTGCTAAAGACAGTCAGTTTTTAAAAAAAATCACAGTCAAGGATTTAAAACCATAGTTCAAGATGCAAGGAATGGCAAGCACAAGCATGGGTATGTTCAACACCCAGCTCCCACACTTTAATGGGAAGAACTATGACTACTGGTCTATAACCATGAGAGCTTTGTTCATCGCTCAAGATATATGGGAACTAGTAGAATATGGGTTTGAGGAACCAGCAGATGAAACTGAGTTCAATGCATTAACTCAGGGAGAGAAGGATCAGCTGAAGCTCAATAGGAAGAAGGATGCAAAGGCCATTGTCTTGTTGTATCAAGCAGTGGACCAGAGTATATTCCCAAGGATAGCAGCAGCTACAACATCACATGAAGCATGGCAAACTCTCAAGACAGCCTATCAAGGCATGGAGAGAGTGAAGACAGCAAAATTGCAAATGCTGAGAAAGGATTTTGAAAACTTGAACATGAAGGAGTCAGACAACATTGAATCATTCTTCACTCATGTGATTGGTGTAATTACACAAATGAGAACTCATGGAGAAACAATTGAAGATAGAAGAATAGTGGAGAAAATATTGAGGGTCTTACCCTCAAGGTTCGATGCCATAGTCACCACCATTGAAGAGACAAAGGATCTTTCAAACTATTCAGTTGATGAGCTGCATGCATCTCTGATGACTCATGAGCAGAGGTTGAGTAGGAATGAAAACTCATCCCTTGAGCAAGCCTTCAAGACCCAGATGTCCTTTGGAAGAGGAAGAGGTCAAGGAAGTGGAAACAGAAGAGGAAGAGGCAGAAGCCAGAACAGAGGTGGAAGGAACAACCCATCAAATGCACAAGGAAGAGGCAGCAATCCAAATCAGAACCAAGGTCAAGGCAGCAGCCAACAAAGAGATCAGTATCATGCTCAAGGACAAAGGTATGATAAATCTAATGTTCAATGCTATTATTGCAAAAAGTATGGACATTATGCTAGTGATTGTAGAAAGAAACAGCATGATATGAACAGCAGACAAAATGCAAATGTTACAAGAGAAAACAGCAGTCAAGAAAATGTCCTGTTAGCTTGTAACATGGCTGAAACACATAGTGAAGACATATGGTTTTTAGACTCAGGTTGCAGCAACCATATGATAGGGAATATAGCCCTCTTTTCAGCCTTAAATCAGAATTTGAAATCAGAGGTCACACTAGGAACTGATAGTAAAGTGTCTGTTATGGGAAAAGGGGAGGTAAAAATATTTACAAAACAAGGAGAAAGGAAAACCATAGCAGATGCCTACTATGTCCCCGGAATGAGATGTAACCTATTGAGTGTTGGACAGCTTATCCAAAAGGGTTACAATGTTTACTTTGTAAATGATGTGTGCACCATCATGGACATACCACCCAGCAAAAGATGCATTGCTGAAGTGAAGATGACAAGGAACAGGATGTTCCCTCTCCGGATCCGGGCAGACTTGAAGAACAAGAAGGAAATGGCAGCAGTCACCCAAGAGGCCTTCCAAAGCGTGCCAAAGGATGAAAACTGGTTATGGCACTTGAGATTCGGGCATCTAAATTTTGGAGGTCTAAACTTATTGAGCAGAAAAGGAATGGTAAGAGGATTACCATTGATAGAGAAGCCGGACAGCCTTTGTGAAGGTTGTATATTGGGCAAACAACATAGAGAGAGTTTTCCATCAGGGAAAAGCATAAGGGCAAAGGTACCCTTAGAGATTATCCACTCAGATTTGTGTGGACCAATGCAAGCTCCATCATTAGCAGGCAGCCTATATTTCTTGACATTCATTGATGATTTTACAAGAAAGACTTGGATATATTTCCTCAAGAACAAAAGTGAAGTCTTTGAAAAATTCCAAAACTTCAAAGCACTTGTGGAGAACCAAAGCGGGCTGCACATAAAAGTATTGAGAACTGATAGAGGAGGTGAGTATATCTCCAATGAATTCCTAAAGTTTTGTAGAGAAAATGGAATTCATAAACAGTTTACAGCCAGGTACACCCCACAGCAAAATGGAGTTGCTGAAAGGAAGAACAGGACCATCATGGATATGGCAAGGAGCATGTTGAAGGCAAAGCATTTGCCAAATGAGTATTGGGCTGAAGCTGTACATTGTGCAGTTTATATTTTGAACAGGTGTCCTACAAAAGCAGTCATGAACAAAGTGCCAGAAGAGGCATGGAGTGGGAGAAAGCAAGGAGTCACCCACATGAGAGTTTTTGGGTGTGTGGCCTATGCACACATTCCGGATCAGCTAAGGAGGAAGTTGGACAGCAAAGGGGAGAAATGCATCTTCATTGGATACAGTGATGAATCCAAAGCCTACAGGTTGTACATTCCATCTACCAAGAAGTTCTTTGTCAACAGGGATGTTCAGTTCATTGAAGAGGAAGCTTGGGATGGAAGCATAGAGAAAACAGTGAACATTAAAAGCTGTTTGCCTCATGATGAAGATGAAGAGGAGGTGGCTGAAATGAATCCCCAAACAGCAGCACCAACACAAGAACAGCAAGGTACACCATTGAGGATAAATGAAAGTGCTTCTCCAAGCACACCACAAGGAGGAAATTCAAGTGCATCTTCAAGCACTTGCACACCAAGTGAAAGAGGTAAGAAGTTTAGAAATCTAAGTGAAATTTATGATGAAGGAATGAATTCCTTATTTGCCTTGTATTGTCATGTTGATGATCCTATTCATTTCGAGGATGCAATCAAAGATAGGAAATGGATAGAAGCTATGGATGAGGAAATGAATGCCATAGAAAGAAACAAAACATGGGATTTGGTTGAGCTACCAAAAGGCAAAGAAGTCATTGGTGTGAAATGGGTCTACAAGACCAAGAGCAATGCTGAAGGCAAGATTGAAAGGCATAAAGCAAGGCTGGTTGTCAAAGGCTACAAGCAGCAGTATGGGAGAGATTATGAGGAGACTTTCGCACCGGTTGCAAGAATGGAAACCGTGAGAGCAGTGCTGTCCATAGCAGCTCAAAACAAATGGAAAGTCTACCAAATGGACGTGAAGTCAGCATTCCTAAATGGAGTGTTAAAAGAAGAGGTGTACATTGAACAGCCTCTCGGCTATGAGAAGAAAGGAGAAGAGCACAAAGTGTGCAAATTGAAGAAAGCTCTTTATGGGCTGAAGCAAGCGCCAAGAGCATGGTACAGCAGGATAGATTCATATCTATTGGAGAATGAATTTGACAAATGTGAAGGAGAACCCACAGTCTACATCAAGGAAAAGGATGGTAAAATTTTAATTGTTGTCTTGTATGTAGATGATGTTATTTTCACTGGAAATGATATTTATCTTATTGAGAATTTTAAATCAGTCATGAAGAATGAATTTGAAATGACTGACATGGGTTTCTTGAGATACTTCTTAGGCATAGAAGTAGATCAAAATGAAAAAGGAATTTTTATATCTCAAGCAAGATATGTAAATCAAGTTTTGGGCAGATTTAACATGCAAGAGTGCAAGGCAGCAATCACTCCCACAGTAATGGGATTAAAGCTCAGCAGAGAGGACAACAGCAAGGATTTTGATCCTAGCTTGTATAAAAGCATTGTGGGCAGCCTTATGTATTTAAGAGCAACTAGGCCTGATTTAATGTATGCTGTTAGTTTAATTTCCAGATTTATGGAGAGGCCAAAGGAGGCACATTGGCAAGCAGCAAAGAGAATTTTGAGGTATGTCAAAGGTACCAAAATGTTTGGAATTCTATATCATGCCTCAGAACATTCAGATTTGGTTGGGTACACAGATAGCGATTGGGCTGGAAGTGTAGATGATCGGAAGAGCACTTCCGGTTATGTTTTCAATATGGGTTCAGGAGCCATTTCATGGGCTTCTAAGAAGCAATCCATTGTAGCACTATGTACAACAGAGGCAGAATATGTGGCAGCTATAGCAGCAGCATGTCAGGCAGTATGGATGAGAAGAATGTTGAGAAGCTTAGGCCAAGAGCAGGCAAAAGCAACAGTGGTCTTTTGTGACAATAGCTCAGCTATTGCCTTGTCAAAGAATTCAGTATTTCATAAGAGAACGAAACACATCGACACAAGGTTTCACTACATCAGAGAGTTAGTGAACAATGGAGAAATTGTCCTAGAACATTGCAGGACCCAAGAACAGGTTGCGGACATCTTGACAAAGCCGCTGGATCAGAAAAGCTTTGAATTTTTGAGGAAGTGTCTGGGTATGACCGAATGCCCAGTTGTTGAAATTAAAGGGGAGTGTTAAATGTGTAATTTCAACGCAGCCGAAAACCACCAAACAAAACCACAAACCGGCTGAAGGGATATCGCACCGCTTTTCCGAAAAGGTTGTTTCCGTAAGGAAGGCTCCGAACACATTCACTTGCCGCCACGCGTCCCATGTACGAACGCCCAAAACCACTTTCCCCGGACGGTAAAAGTCGTTTGGTTTGCCGGAGGAGGGTGTGCGAACCACGTTGGATCAGCCAAGTGATCTGGGCGCGTGATCTCAGCCGTTGACTCTCCGAAGTTGCCCTCCGCCCGCGTGGAGTAAAAGGTTGACCGCCGTAGGAAGAATTAATGGTTTTATTGGTTGGTCGTAGTTTTTAGGTGGAGGCTTTATTGAGAGGATGGGCATACGTCCCATATTTCTTATATGTCTTTAATATAGTTATGGGAACGTTTTTTTTTATATGTTTTTTATTTGTGCATGCTGCCATACGTTAAATGAAAATGCTTTACGTGTAGTTTTTTTTTAGTGTAATTTTTTTTTGCTTAGTGTGTTGTGAGTGGTGGCTACGCACGAGAGTGCTATTATCTTTTTGTATATGCACAGCAGTGCTGTAATGTTTGTCGGGCATTGAAAAACAGAGGTATGTTTTGAAAAACTGTTTATGTAATATCCACAGCAGTGGAAAATCTGTGAGAGCAGCAGAGTAGTTTTTTTTGTAATTCCCTCTTTGCACAGAGGAAGAAATATGTAACAGAGTTTCAGTTTTAAATTAATAGAAATGTGTTGTGACTGTGTAATGCTGTGTTCTGAGTGAGTTTTTTTTTTAAGAGGTTGTCTGCAAAAGATCCTGGACAGAGTAAACAGAGCATTGTCTCTGTGGTGAATATTTTTATTTGGTTTTGGTATTTCTCCATTTAAAAATACCCAACAGGCTCAACAACAGTGTCACAGCATCTCAAGCTACAGTCTTTTGTTTGAATGAAAGCGTAATGAACATAAGTTTTAACGGCCAGACCATCAGGGCATTATATCTAAAGCATGAGTTGTCACAGTGCTCAACAACACTGTCACAACATCTCAAGCTACAGTGTTTTGTTTGAATGAAAGCGTCATGAACATAAGTTTTAAGGGCCAGACCAGTAAGAACAATTTTTTCTACAACATATCACAAGAGATTGGAATTTAAAAAGAGACCCACCCTTCAAATTTGACTGTTTTCACTCCTTCCCACCTGTTTTCATAGGTTTAACAAAAAATATCGACGGTTTTACAAATTTTGTAACTGTGTTCTACGGGAAATCACCCTATGATGGGAAATTTTCCCTTCAAATTCCATCCCTTCACACCTTTGTGTCACAAACAAGAATTCTCACATCATTCAATCAAAAAACTGAAAGTATAGACCCCTTACAATGAGTATAGACCCCTTACAATGAGGAAAGGGAGCACTCTTTGCAATCTATAGATTTGCCTGGAGTAAAACTTCAAGGAAGCATTGCGTAAAATGAACATTATTTATAGAGGTATACAGGTCCTAAGATCTGCAAATCCATATTATCACTAGAACTTCCTATAGGTTTGCGCAAAAGAGGACTAAACTATTTTCAAAAATGTCAAAAATATGCATTCTATCACAAAAATAAAAGGTCACCAGATCCAAAACCCTCCCAAGCCCTCCCAATATTCAACATTCAGATATGAGGTATCTTAAAGGTCACAAGATCCACAACCCTCCCAATCCTTCCCAATATTCAACATTCAGATATGAGGTATCTTTAGAAGAATACTACATTCTACAAACTTTTAAAGTTGAAACCTGCACAACATCAACTAATATAGGTTCACTTATATTAAGATCTAAGTAGTATTTCTTGCACAGCAGCAACTGACCCCAATGCGGCACCTAAAGTAGATATAGCTATGGTTGCCTGCACTCAATGAACATGCGAAGTGGCACTTGAAACTACAGAACTGCATATGCAAACTACGACATGAGAACTACTATCAATCCATTCACAATATCCCCCCAACAATGTATTGCTACAGACTCCCAAGCATGTCCAAACAAAAGATTGAATATTTCTGCCAGTAGTAACTAGTACATTGACCTCATTTCAAAACAATGACCACAGGTCCACATCCTTCCGCGTAGTTTCTTAAAAAAGAGAATATTACTTTCTTCCTCATATTAAAATAACAGTGTAAAATTGAAAATTGTAGAGCACCATTTTCACTGCTTTACGACTGTAACTCAAGCAAAGGTTGTCACAGTTATTTCATAGCATTGAACATCACAAATAGATTCCATCAGCAAACCAAAGTTCTTCAAACCGTATTCCTTCGATCAGGCCCTGCATTTAATTGGGAATAGACAAGATGATACGAAATGTTATAACTTATGAACAATCGACACAATCAGCTTCACCTACTTATAAATAGGCTGTAATATCAAATTGTTCAACCTGAATCTAGCAATCATCCAAATTACCACAAGCATTGAATTCCCAAATGTTTGCAAGGTGTGGATACATTTATCTACAGACAATTTCATTAGACTTCAGAGCCATAAGCTAATTATTAGTCCTTAGCCCAGCACCATATTAAACCTAATGTCATGTGAATTATTCATATACAACAACCTAGCCACCATACAAGAAGCCAACGACCAACCCCACACACAGAATTATGACCTTGGGTTGTGACATCAAAATAACCCAGCCTCTTATCAATAACAAGATGGATCATGATTATCTATTTTTGACCTCTAACAGATCATTTGAAACGAGAGGAAACTATTTGGATGTGACAGACATATTGAAATATGAGTTCAAATTTATCTTGATTTTTATCAATAACAAGATGGATCAAGATTCTCTATTTTTGACCTCTAACAGAAAAATTTGAAACCAGAGGAAAATATTGGATGTGACAAACATATTGAAATATGAGTTGTACGAGCTAAACAAACATATAAATTTCCTGAGTAATCTTCATACAATCATCTACAATATAACTAGTGAGAAAATCCATTTCCAGTTATACTTGATAGCATATGGATAACTAATCACAATAGAGGATATATGGATTCCAAACCATATTTGCATAAGATACAGTTGATCAATTTTCTATTTTTTTGGAAAATCCTTTCAAGTTTGTGTTACTAGAATGAACATTAATCTATTAATGTTATAATTAGTAAATAATAGTTACAATATAAAAAAAACCCTCAAAGGTTCATAAATCCCTATTTTCTTAACCTTTACAATTAACTTGGTGTCGAGATGGAGATGGTGAAAGTCAGTTTGACAACAAACATAAATGCCTCCCTCCATTTATTAGAGAGAATGGCTCATTTTCTTGGCCACCATGTCATTGACTTAATGGTAACATGGTACATAACCTAAAATTCTGGTATCTATTGCAAATTCTACTCTCTCAAGGATTGTTTTCATGACATATGTGCTCCGAGCTCATGGATAAACTTGTTGAGAATAGACTTACATGTTGATCTCTTCCTAATTTCTCGTCAAGCTAAGAGCAACATAACTCTCACCGCAGTTAAAGACATTGAGGAACAAAATCCTCTTCAATATGATTATGCTTCATGAACAAAACCCTACAACATTTATGAATATGCATCAACCGCAGTTAAAAACATTGAGGAAAAAAATCCTCTTCAATATGATTATGCTTCATGAACAAAACCCTACAACATTTATGAATATGCATCAAGAGCAAAAGGAGAGGTAAAGGATTGCAACTAACAACAGTAACTTGAGTAAATGAAACCCAAAATTGACTCAATCTTCTTCGACATAACTCATGCTTCCCCCTCGGACCAAAGTTGCCGAAGAAGGCACGTGGGCCTCATGCTAGGACCCACATTTCTTACCATGTTATTTTGTATATAAATATTAAATTTCAAGCACATTTTGAAAATAAAGTTTTTCTTTAATTTATTCAGAAGCAAAATGTGAAATATCAATTTTCCCAAAAATACTAGAGTAGTTTTTCTTTTATCAAAATAAAATAATAATAATGAGGGAACCTATGGAAACATGAACCACTAACAATTGTCTTCTTCTTTTCAAAACATTATCTCCTCATGCAAGGACCCAAGTTTCATTATATATATTAAATTTCAAGCACATCTTGGAAATAAAGCTTTTCTCTAATTTTTCAGAAGAAAAATGTGAAATATCATTTTTTTTCCAAAAATACTAGAGTAGTTTTACTTTTATCAAAATAAAATTACAGTAATGAGGGAACCTATTGAAACACAAATCACTAACAATCGTATTCTACCTTTATATACAAAATAAGATAGGTTAATTACCACCGGAAGCTAGAAAATAAAACTACAAGTTACAGTTGTCTTCTACTTTTCAAAACATTATCCCAAAATAAGATAGGTTAATTACCAAGGAAAACTAGAAAATAAAACTACAAGTTACAGGGCGACATGGACATAAAATTTTGGTGAGCATTAAGCGGCATGTACATAACATTTTGGTGAGCATTAAGATATAAATATAAAGTGAGTTTTGAAATATGAAATTTATGTACTTATTCTCTTGGAAAAATGTTTATATTGATTGAGAAAAAAATAAAATTTCAAATATATTGTAAATTATAAATACATTAACCATATTTATAAAAGAAATTATTATTTTTTATTTAATTTCATGTAAGTAATCATTTTTTATTTTTGTTATTATTAAAAACTTTCAAATTAATTTCATGTCAACATTGGAACACAAATTGAGAAGTTCCAACCAATATGGACTCATGCATTAATCTAGTAAATTATCAAATTTTTATTGTTTCTTTTGTTTATTTTCTACTATAAAAAAAATTAGAAACTAATTTCACGTAAACATTGGAATACAAATTCATAATTCCTAACAAAAAATGTACTCGTATCAAGTTATTAATGTCCATATATAAGAATATCTTAAAAAAAAAATCCTCATAAGTTAATGACACCACATAATTTCCTTTTTGCAGTAGCAAGTGAATAAAAACTTTAATACTTTCACATTGTTTTGTTGTTGTTTCTTTTTATATAATATTATTTGTATATGCTCACAAGGCTTCAAAATTCAAGTGGTTATTGTCTTTCAAAAGTTTTTTTAGCTTGTTGTAGAAAGGTATAAAAATTTAAAAATAAAAAAATCAAGCTTGATTTGAAAATTGTTTGTTTTTTTTTTCTCAATTGAAAAATTATTATATGTTCTATTTGTCTTTAAAAAATGAGGAAAGGGGTACAAGAAAGTGGGCTCTTGTTTTTTTTGGGATTTATTTTTGTTTTCCTAGGGGATTTTGGAGTGAGGTGAAAGACATACTAGAGAGTACTTAAAGAAAAAACTATTTATTGGATTTATTTGATTCACTCGAGATAACTAGATCTACATGTAACCTTGACACACTAGTACTAATTGGTTTTTTTTGTGGAATTTATTTTTGTTTCCCTAGGGGATTTTGGAGTGGGGTGAAAGACATAGCTGAGAGTACTTAAAGAAACAACTATTTATTGGATTTATTTGATTTACTGGAGACAACTAGATCTACATGTAACCTTGACACACTACCACTGGTTGGTGGAGTGCGGTGAAAGACATACCCAAGAGTACTTAAAGAAACAACTAATTATTTGATTTATTGGAGACTGCTAGACCTACATGTAACCTTGACACACTACGACTGGTTATACTTGGGACTACGAATGGTTATACTTGGGCTCGGACGGTTAGGGAGTCATTCCTAATTAGCTTGGAGATGAATTCAATGAGGCAAGCTCAACATGAACATCCAACTGAGTCAAATCAAATATTCTTCATTTTATTATTTTATTCATGTAAATGATTACCATGACATGTATAATGTGTTAAAACTCTCAAATAAAATTTACACACATATTAGTATCTTATAAATATGAAATTTTATATCTTCTAAAATGTTTATAAAATTTATTTGAATGAATGTAATAATAATTAGACTGAAACAGTATCAACATGTCTTTGCATTTTCTTTTATGCAAATGCTAATTTGTAACAATTCCAGACACAAGTCTACTTAACTTTATAGTAACATATGCTCGTTCTAAATGGTATATATCTCTTTTATTTCTATTTTCTATATTTCAATTAATTTAACAGGAAAATCACCTAACTAAAAAATATCTAAATTCCAGGGCAAATTTAGTTTCAGTATAACGTTATGAGATTCGCCATACTTGCTTCGATGAATTCAATTCCAATGGAATATGCTGGAAAAATTATATATAGATCAAACAAGATTTCGAACAACCCTCCATGACCCTCCTTCCAACGGCCCACGGGCACATATAGAATCTCAAGAAAATGATTGCTCTTACACTTACATGACTAAACATACTACTATGGAAGTAAGACCAAATGGGAGCTAACCCGTAAGATCTAATTTACAGTTATGAGAACACCGTATTGCAAGAGGAGATTATCTCTGTTTCTCAGACTAGGTTTGGTTGCCCTTAATGTTATATTACAATTTTATAATCTTTTATGCAATTAGTAATTTTTTTTTACACTTCACATTTTTTATATTGATTATATTAAAGAAAATATTTTATACTTGCACATTTTTTATATTAAAGGAAAGAATGCAGGGCAGCTCAGTGTTACATAGTAGTTTTATAAGCTTTATGAAAACAATATTTTTTAATATAATTCTTATTTTTAAGATTTTTTATTTTTTATAAATTATTTGTTATTATTATATTAATTAAAATATTATCATTTTTTTCTATATATTAAATTCATATAATTATTTAAACAAATTATTCACCAAATCACTTTAACTAATTTTTTAACAAATAACTTCATTAATTAAAAAAATATCAATTAAAATCTACAAAATTTCAATAATATTATTAAATATATTGTAAACCAATACCCAAAATTTCAATAATATTATTAAATATATTGTAAACAAATACCCCCGTAAGTCATCGGGTGAGGTCAATTGACGAGAGTAATGTTATAATGTAAGAAAGTAAAACGTCACATTGAAGTTTGAAATCCATCTGGGCTGAAGCAAAAATAATATGTACTCCAATAAATTATCGTAACTGTTTAAAATACCGTAACCGTATTATTATCTCCAATATATTGTCAACAACCATTCCAATAAAATACTTCAACGAACCATTTATATGTATGGCTTCAAAGGTCTGGAAAGGACAGTTCCGACACTAACAATACGACTCTGGACGGTCAGCCGAAACGGTAGCTAACCCCGAAGATCAACTTTAGAGATGTGAGAACAGCGTACCTTTGTTTCTCAGTTCATCAACATCACAGATCAGATCAGGGGAGGTAATGACTCAATACAGATGGTGAGGAAGACGGGGCCTGATGGCCGCCTCCAACGGCACAGCTCTATGCAGTGAAATGGCACGACCCTCATTCATGTCGACTCCTTCAATTCCTTCAGGAATGCTCCAATCGAAACTCTGCAACAGTCTTCCCACAGTAAGCAGAAGCATTCGCATGGCTACCCACATGCCCGGGCACGCCCTTCTCCCATAACCAAACGGTATATATTTGAAATCATGCCCATTCACGTCTACCGAACTGTTGATAAACCTTTCCGGCTCGAATTGTAGGGGGCGTTCCCACACAGCTGGGTCTTTGTGTATACCCCACGCATTCAACAGAAGCTCCGTGCCCTCCGGTATATAATACCCTCCCACTGTGCACGGGGCCGCTGCAACATGAGGAAGGAGCAGAGGCACCACTGGATAGAGACGTAAAGTCTCTTTCACGATCGCGTCCAAATACTTCAACTTCGGGAGATCCGATTCCTCCAAAACGCGCTCCCTTCCAACTATGACGTCCAGCTCCTCCCGTGCCCTTTTCAGCACATCCGGGCGTTGCAGCAGCGTTGCCATAGCCCATTCCGTTGTGTTAGCGTAGGTATCCGTTGCTCCGATCATCATGCTCTGCAAAATAAAACACATCTCAGTTACAAGGCTTCCTAAAAACTTTACCAATTTCAAAGAAGGTAAAACAGGCCCCCATATGATGAGAGGGCTAAAACTGGCTTGATGTTGAAAGGGTACTGACTATAGCAGTGGCCTTGACAATGGCATCTTCGCTGCAAAAATCTTTGGCTTTGTCCACCAACTGTTCAAGCACATCTATCAGACTTTCGTCATTCTCCTTCTTCATACAAAGGCGGCTGTTCTCTATCACTCTCTGCAAAAACTCGTCCCTTCGCCTGTGTAACTTCTTCATCGCCCGCTCGCAGCCCTGGAGATCCAGCCATCTAAGGAATGGAATATAATCCCCCAAATTAAACGCTCCCAGCAGCTCGCTAGTGCTGACGGTAATTATCTTTTTAAATTCTTCCACCTCTTCCTCGCTGCCCAGGTAGCTTTTGCGAGTGAGGATTAATCTCACCATAATATCAAATATTAGCTCCACCACAATCTCTCTCACGTTCACAACAGCCGAAGCCTCGCGTTCCCTAATTCCTATCTGCGTGCATCTCTCGAACAATCCACGCACAAACTTTGACATCTCCTCTGTTCGAATATTGATGGACGCCTCCACTCTGGAAGGAGATAGAAGGTGCAACGTGCAGATCCTGCGCAGTTTTTGAGACCGGCGGTCATATGGATCAAGGCCAAGCAGTTTACAATCGTAACCCAAATGCTCGGCTCCCGCAGACCGTGGCCTGGAGGCGAAGTTCATGTCGTGCGTGGTGAGACACTCCTTGGCTAGCTCCCATGAGGTGACTACCAGGACATTGCGAGACCCGAATTTGAGGAGGATGATGCTCCCATAGGTCTGGGCCAGATGGTAAAGCGTCTGATGAAGAGGTCGCTTCGCGTCGAGCAAATGGAGGTGTCCAATAATGGGCCACGCAGTAGGCCCCGGAGGCATGCTCAGATTGTGCCCCGCCTTGTGGAATAGTAGGAATTTAGTGTAGTGACATATTGCGAGCAGGGTGATCGCAGCAATGGCCACCATGAGACAGCCCTCCATAAAATCGAGCGTTCGTTCCATTCTCGTCTGTGAACGAATGTGTGAACCAGCCACATAAATTTATAATCTCTGAATATAGCGAATGGCGTCATAATTATGCCATCTCACTTTCTCTAGATTACTCCACTGTAGACTAAATTCCTAATTCAGGAAGTTTTGGACAAAGAAAATGAAACAGTAATTTCTGTCAGTCTTCAATTCTAATAATTATAAAATACTTCAATAATAAAGGTTTACAATTGGATGGGTGGCCACCAACAAATCTGTGTCTTATCTTCTCATCTGCTTGTCTCCGTTACTGTATCTAAATAAAGGTAAAGATGAGCTTTCAACATAATTTTTTTACATCAAACTCAAATACATACCAGTCAGGTATAGGGTAAAAGCTATAATGGAAGGAGTGTAAGACTGAGGGTTGCTACTTAATTTTTTATTTTTTCAATGTAAAAAGTAATTAATAGTTATTTATTAACTTAAACATTATTGTTATCGTTATTATTTTGTAAAAAATTTATTAAAAATTAAAAATATATAAATTTTGAAATGCAATATCAATATTTTTGATATAAAAAATATAAAAAATTAATAAATTAAAAATTTATAAATAAATTAATTATAAAAATATTATATTTAAAAAAAAATTAAATGGTTGAAGTAAATAAATAAATTTAAATAAATATTTTAATTTAAATAATTATAATTAAATTCATTATCCAATTATTAAAATGGAATTTTGGTGGGGATTTGGCATCAAATCTTAAGTTCAGTAAAAAATTGTTGCCACACATACTCCACCCCTATATGTACTAGGAAGCCACCAAAATCAGGATGATGAGGTAATTTCCTTGCAATCTTCCATATTGCATCTTCACTTGATCTAGATCCTACCAATGTCAGATGAAAAGAATCAAACCTTAAGTTCATTAAAAAATTGATGTCACACATACTCCACCCCTACATGAACTAGGAAGCCACCAAAATCACAATGATGTTGTGGTTTCCTTGCAATCTTCCATATGACATCTTCACCTAGTACTACTTAATCTAGATCCTACCAATATCACATGTTCACATGTCTGATTATTATTGGTCAAGGTGTATCACCACTTACTCCTACATACATCAAATAATCATGATCTAATACTGCAATGGATTTCCATGTTGCAATCTATGATTTACCCTAATCTTACTAAGGAGGCCATTCATACTAAGGAGGCAATTCCCATTATTGTATTGATCCTTATAGTTAACATTAATCATTCAATTTCCCACCATTTACTAACATGCATTATAGTTACAAGCTTTGACGAAAATTAATCACATTTGAAATGAAACATTAGTTTATGCCCAATTAACTTAACTTTTGACATACCCAAACCTTTATAATATGGAATTGTAATAGATAATGGAAAATTCTTTGAAGATTTAAGAGATAAGGAGGGTACAATTCATTTAATTCCTAATGAAACCAAAATATTTTGAAATATGACGGTTATGGGTGTTTGAAGTCTCGAAACTTGTAAATGAATGAGAAGATAACTTTAACTCCACTACCTTTTGTCAGAATCAAAGAACATGAATTCAAAGGAACTTAACCTAAGAGAACCATCACAAATGAGGGAAAGTATTATTTATGGAAAAATTCAAAGAAATTAACAAACAACACTACTAGACTAAAGAATTTGAAAAGATAATAGAAATCAACAATTTTACAAAGATTAACTTATATTTTGATTACACAATATCCATATCAAGTTAAAAAATAAATGAGAGATGACTTTTAAAATACAATTAGGATTGTTTGAAGAATTGGTGGTGTTTATGGAAATGATAAACATAGTACTTTGTACATGGGGTTTTGGATTAATGATGAATGGGTGCAATTTTAAGGAACTCTTTGGTACTATAGGCCATCGGTCCAAATTCCCTATAAATAATGATGAATGAGTGCATTGAATGAGTGCATTGTTAAGACACTCTTTGTGATGAACCCCTTAGATTATTGTTTAGTAAAATAAAAAAATAATTTTAATATGTAAATTAAATATTTACATCATCATTAAAAAATCTATTAATCTATTTAAAAATATATACAACCAAGCATATTTATATTAAAGTTTATGTGAATTCATATAAACTTAATGTTATTTTAAAAAAATTTATCCATTGTTAATTCAATGGTGTTAAACAACATTGATCAATAAGTAGATTATGTATTTACAACCTCTTGCAAAGAAAAGTTAGTTATTAATTAATTTAAAGAATTGTACATTTTAACGATCAAACTTGTTTAAATTGGGTTTGTGTGATTCGATATGAAATTAACATTGTTTCATTAAAAAAGAGTACATAAATAACCATGTTATGTGTGCACTGTATTGAATTGCAACAATTTAGTTCTATCAAGGGTGTTGAACGACATAAAGTGTTTAGAGATATCACACATCACATTATTCTTGCCTTAAAGGTCAAGGCAAATGCTTCATGATGTTCTTGCCTTAATGGTCAAGGTGAATGCTTCTAGACATCTGTGAAATATTCATCTTACCATGTTATGTGTGCACTGTATTGAATTGAAACAATTTAGTTTTATAAGTGTGTTGAACGACATAAAAAGTGTTTAGAGATATCACACATCACATTATAAATGTTTTTTTTCTTGCCTTAAAGGTCAAGGCAAATGCTTCATGATGTTCTTGCCTTAAAGGTCAAGGTGAATGCTTCTAGACATCTGTGAAATATTCATCTTACCTAAAATAAGTTTTGTTTTTTTTTTAAATAATTTTTAAATATTCAATACAAAATTCAAAAATATTTAGATTTGATATGTAGTTTTTATTAAATGTTAGGACACTTGGTTGCATATAATTTTTTTTTTATTTTTTGTTTTATATATATATCCTGAGAATTCAATTTTAAACCCCATGAAATTAGTCATTTCATGTAAATGAACCAATCAGAAAATAGAATTTCAAATTTCAAAATCTATTTTTGATTTTCAAAATATTTAGTTTAATATTTAATTTTTTGAGAACTTTAAGGAACTTTATAAAATTTATTTAGAAATTTCAAAACTAATTGAAATTCAAACCTTTTTTACTAAAACAAAAACAATATAACCTGCTTTCAACAGGTATAAAAATAAGATGTTCCAAGTATTGGTATCGAGAAGATGTCCAGGTAATAGGGTTGTGAACCATACACGAAAAGAAGGATGAGAAATAAATAATAAATTTAATAAAAAAGATAAAATATTCAGTAATTGATTTTTTCTATTACTATAATTTATATAAATTTATATCTATTCATTTTTAGATTTTGAATTTCAGAAAATTACACAAATTTATTTAGTACCATCCTAGATTCATCTTAGTTGGGGATCTATCAAGTGCCAAGTGGGATCAAATATTTGGTGTTGCAAACCTCTTTCTTGAGTGTAAAATTTGAGTAAATATATGCACCTCGAGAGATTTGATCCCTCTCCACTCTTCATAGATCCAAAATTAAGATGGATCTAGGCTGGTTTGATATATATAAACTTCGGAGTTAAGATAGTCTACTTGAAGCTTTCTTTTAGACTGTAAAACCTAATAAGATCCTCCATTATAACGTAAAACCCGATAAGAATATATATCTTTGTCTGCGCAAGAGTTAGGGATATTAACTATCCTTGGTTTAATTTTATTTTTAATGTTATCATTTGATGTCCTTAATAAAACTCAATGACAATTGTATCTAAACTAAGTTGTTCTGAAACATTTGAGATACATATTCTAGTGAATTTTCAAGTTGAGTTTAAAAACAATGGTTGACACAATCTAAATGGTGACTCTAATAAATTTTAATACCAACAAACAAATATAAAAAAAGGTGTACGACTGCATGGAGAAGATTTTATTTTTTTCATTCTCACACTTCTCTTTATGCTCAAAAATAAAATTTCAAACATATAAAATAAAATGAATAACATATAAAACAACCAGGAAAAATCTAATCTTTGAAGGCTATGTAACAAAAGTGAGCAGCGTTGTTTTTCCCAATTTTTATGCAGAAGACATGCATCCATAGAGATATAAAGTATTTTTGTAGTGTGTCTTTATTGAGTGGTTTTCTTTGCCAAATTATACATGAAAATTGGTGAGGGTTATGATATTTGTTGTGGAAATTAGGATTTATTTTGATCTAGCTAAACACTTGTATTGCAATTTATGACTCACAATAGCAAATAATACCTTTAAATAGGTTAAATTAGAGAATAATACCATGGAAAAAACCATGGGTTGTGAAAACATGGAGCCCTAAAATCTTCATCCGTAAATTTACTATTGATCTCATTTTTTTCTTTTTTTACTTTTTTTTTAATGTAATTTAACCATTAGAGAAGAATATCATAGGAAAGACCATGGGTTGTAAACACTTGGAGCAAAATACCCTCCATCCATAAATTTACTATTTTATCTCAATTTTATTAAAATTATTAATTATTAATATTTTTTTTAAATTTTTATTTAAATTTTATTTTTTTATGTAATTTGACCATTAGAGAAGAATACTGTGGGAAAGAACATGGGTTGCAAAAACGTGGAGCCTAAAAACATTTGTTAAATTTACTATTTTATCTCAATTTTATTTTAACTATTAATTATTAACTTTTTATTGATTTTATTTCTATTTTTTTATCTTTAATATAATTTGAACAAGTCAAGATGTTTACATAACATAACATAGTATATTTATGAGCCAAAAATTTAGAGAATATTCACATATTTAACTCCTACACATCTACTCCATTCTTGGTTGTAGAGTGCCTCTCGGTGCAATTAAAAAGATATGGTATAGTTATATGTTTTACTAGAATAAATATATTATTTTATTGTATAATGAACCATATTCCACTCATATATATTTTTATGTTATAATATATTAAATGTATTGTGTATGGAGATGAATGCAGTGGAGGTAAGTGGGTCAACACCCTGGTTGGAATTTAGAGATAGCATGTGTCAATGTTAACATTGGAAGAGAAGCAATCATTGATTCATTGGTAGGCCTTGTAGCAAGTGAAAGAATCCTCTAGGAGGAGTATTGTTTAAATTACAATGCGTGGAGAGGGACTCATTATCCCGACCAACTAATTCGAGCAGGACTAGTGAGTTGGTTGGGCCTCGAAATAGTTGTAGCACCATGGAGTCAAGGTTGTGAAAATAACTCAACCCCTAACCAAGATTAAGATCTTGAATTGGCCGAAATAACACGTGGGTTTTCACAAGAGAAGCATTGTCATCAACTTAAAGAGGGTTTAGGCATATAGTAAATTATGTTGTGAACCCACATAGCTAGGTTAGGGACACGAGAGTAGTGAGACAACTATTGTGAAAGGTAAACCAGAGGAAATAAATTTATGTGTTTGTATAAAGATTCATAGGTATGGTGATTCGAAGGGAGAAAAGGGTTTGAATGCATTTTACTTCAAATAGATTTATAATTAGAAAAATTTTGGTTACCTATAGCGATTGCAAGTCCATGGGATGAAACAATAGCACAAAGACGTCATATGCCCTCGATAAGGCTCGTGGACAAGGAATTTATAGCAAAAGAAATCATCCACTAGATCAAGAGTAATCAGAAGAAGAAAATGAGGCAGGCTGATTGACTGGTGGAACAAGGTTGAAGGAAGCCTTATAAGGTTGCATTACTGAGGAAACCCTTGCAGGAGAAAAACTAGATGGAAGATGAGGCTTTATACTCTCTCTTTCTCTAAGTGGAAATGGATGCAAGTATAAAGAAGTGAGACTTGTGGCTCGTCGGTTGCTACAGTGCAAAAACCCTCTCTCTTTATTCTCTTCCTATCCACTCTTAGGAACTTTTCTCATCTATGGAACAAAATGCACTCGAATAGAATATAACAACTTTTACTTCTAGTGGTCTAGTTATAACATAACCCAACAGCATATTAGTGGTTATGCTTGACTCCTTCAACTATTAACTAGAGATACAATATTAACCCTTATGAGTCTTCTTCATCATCATCATTTGGCTAGACCCTTTTCCATGAATAATGGGGATTGATGTGGCATCCTCTTGAATCATGGTGGTCAAAATAGGAAGGTTAAATTTTGGGCAGCATAACTTTTGCGTACAAACCTTGATTGAGGTGATTCTTGCACCGTAAACAATTTATATGTGTGTATAATATTGTTAGGGTTGTGGAGCATAGGAAGAAAAAATTTATCTCTAGAAAATTATGTTTGATCCCTCAAACTACTTTCAAAAGGTTTCATACCCAAATTTTCCAAACCAGGACTCACGAGTAAAAAAGTTCCTATGAATTGATTTCTCCACCTTTTCCCCTATAAAAGCATGAATATGGATGAAAAATAATATAATGATCCATTCCAAATTAGGAAAAATATTTGTTAATGAAAAAATAGCTTCAAGCACTATCATATTTAATGATACTAGAAAACTATATCCCAACTAGTAAAACTAGGTAGAAAAATTAAAAAAATTGAATTTTGAAAACGTTACTTGAGGTACAATTAGATATTCCTTTCTTGAAAACCTTTTACTAGTAAGAAAATTTCCGAAAAGAAAAAATAAAAATAAAAATGAAGAAAAGAAACATATCAAGTTTGGAAATTATCAATTTAATTAGTAATAGGGATATGGTATTAAGGCCATCCTCTAATCCATTTCAACTAAATGACAGGAGGATAGCTTATCTACCCTCTTGCATCACTTTAATATAGTTATTATTAGCGTGCCAAAGGAATATTTTATTCCATATCTTGTAGGAGTAATAATAGGTCTCTTTTTAGTATGATGTTTTATTAGCATCTTGTAGAAAACAACTCTACCAAACTATAAAGTAAAAAATAAAAAATAAAAAATCCCATATTATCACTTATGCGTTAGCTTAATATAAAATAATCCCTTGTATATTTAAGAGGAAATCCTCCAACAAATTGATCTCTTGGAATTAAAAGTGTAGGAAGACTCAAGACTATCTCAATTCTCTTTGTTCTAACACTCACCTTGTTTGCAATTGGTAGATCCACTACAGCTAGTTCAAAAAGAAGCATGGAACCTACTAATAAAGACATTTCATGAAAATTTTCATGTTGTTTCTAACCCTCTTTAGATTTTTTAATTTATAAACATAAAGAGCATGACAAGAAATTCCATTACTAAAGAGTCACGCTTGCTTAATGTGAAAACTTACCTTAGCCTATGTATTTAGGTGTCATACTTTTCAAATGTTTCATCATATTTTATTTTGATGCACATAATTCAATAGCATGATAGAAAATATTTAGAAAATTAAAGAATTGTTGAACTCATCTATGTATTCAATCATAAGGATCATTAAGCTCATGCCTATAACTAGGCACATTTTCAAAGGATCATAATAAAACTACGTTCAATTTCCTTAATTGTGTCATTGATTACTTTCGATTTCTCTAACATAATGTTAATTTTTTTCTATTTCTCCCCTATCCTATTAATCATTCCCTCATCCTTGCACTAACCTCTCTCAAATCTTTCCAATCTTTTAAAACTTTCCATTTCCAATATCACTTGCTCTTGTCACTTAGCAATATGCTTTCAAAAAAATTCCATAGAATGTTAATGTTATATACCATGTGTAATGGGGGGTTCACTAAATATGGATAAGTTTAATGGTATTGATAACATAATATCCAACCCTGAGGCCATGGAGATTTTCACAAGGGCCAAGTGGCACTCCTTCCTTGGAAAGTTCCAATTATCAAATTCAAGGATTGATTCGCAGTTTGTTAGGAATTTTAGTGGAACAAAAGCATTGGTTTGATAGTTAATGTTGATCATAATTGATGAATTTATCAATTGAGTTATAGGAATTCCGTTGTAAGGGGAAAGGTGGTCCAAAAACTTGAAACTTTCTATTGATAGTTGGCCCCAATTCTTGGCCAAACCTTCTCCATGCTCAATATGTGGAAAGAGGTTTAAGGGAGACATTTCTTTGACCATTGAAAGAAATGGTTGTCTTCATACAAAATTTTATCACCCATAAGGGAAAGTATGACATGGTATTCCATTATCGCATTAGGATTTTAATGCATCCAAAGCACAAGGAACTCCTCATTATCCCATTCTTCCTACTAAAATGTGTAACCAACATCATAGCTACTATTAGGAAATGAGAGAACCTAAAGAGAGGGTTGTATCTCTAAGGGTTAAGGAACATGCAACCATTTTGGTTGTGGAAAAATGAGGAACCCTATAAATGCCACCATTCCATCTCTTTTTTCCATACATAATACCTTTTCAAATCCATGTAATAATATATTTAATATTTCCTTTCAAAACATCAATATCTAATATAAATATAATTTTGGTTGAAATCCTTTAAAGCACAATGGTATTGTATGGTCATTATTTATGAAGCCTTTTAAAAAAATGAAAAGTTATTAAAATTCATGATTCTATGATGTCAGTAAAGTATAGAGCCTTCATCATTCCAACTACTACTTTGAGAACTAAATCAATTTGTTCAAAAGGCTTCTAAATCCATTATTCAATAAGCTTTATTTGTGCATCATACTCAATTTCAACATATTCAAGCTTTCTTGTTCCTTTCACTGCTACTAAAAATTTCTCTTCATGTTCTTATGCCTCTATTATTGTAATAAGGCTCTTATTATGATGTTTTGCTTCTTATAATTCTATTGGAAAATCGTCAACCAATTGGTCTTCTAAAGAAATTCACAATTTGTCAATCAAATTATTCTGAGTCATAACCCACAATTCATTTTCATAAAATAAGTATCCATCATCAAATTTTATTGTTGTCGCAAATTCCTCTTTAGCATTAGTAACCATAGTTGTTCAATTCACCACCTCTACTTCAAAGAGGTTATTCACTTTCTTCAAATCATCAGTTGTTGTTAAGCCCTCCACAACTTTTCTCTCTCCAATCTCTGCATTTTTCTATAGGTCTTCTGCCAAATATCCACCTTCATATTTGTCATCTTTCTCACTATATTTTATATTGTACTTGATTTCAAGATGATTCAATTCTATGTTTGTCATTTCATATTCTGCCTCTGCTTTTAGATTCTCTCTCCTAATATGCTTTAGTTCTCTCTGGAACTCTCTTCAGTCTCCTTTGCCGACCCATAATTGTAATGCAAGCTCCTCCTATTTTCTACAATTTCTTTCATGTCAGTCAACAATAATAAAAAATTTCCTTAATAACTCCCTTTAACAATGCACTAGATCAATAGATAAAACAATCATTAAGCTAGACTTTAATTTATAACTAGGTAAATTGGTAAAACATGGCTCTCTCTAACATCAGAAGCACAACATATTACCATAATTTCACCAACAAGACTAGCTCACTCCCAACTTGTTTCACCAATAACTATTCCACGCTTTACACAATGGCACCACCAACAACCAGGCCTTCGATGAGGACGAGGAGGCCTTCAAAAAATGATTCCAAGCACACATCATCACCAATTGGCCTCATTTAAATAGGTGTCATTTTCTCCACGCATATGTCCATGTGGATGAGCTCTTGAACACAAACCACAGACTGTAAAATCTTCTCTTTAACAAACCTAGGTTCAACACAGGCTCATTCAATGCAGACACCAACTGAAACAACAATTAATAATTGCAAACTATAAATTTATCTGTAGGACAAACTCCCCTGTCACTGGATTTTTATTTCATGTTACTCAACCAGAAATCAAGTTCTACGAAGTTCAACAGAAACATTGAATATACTCAAATTCTACAAAAAGTATTAATTCCATAATTATGATATTGGATCAAGCTTCGAAATAGAGTTAAATGTGCTTAGAATTAACTAATTTTCCATAATTTTCCACATAGAAAACACCAGAATCTGCAGAATTTCCTAATTCTGATTAGAATAATCAAATTTTCAATTAAGATTCTCTAAAGACACGAGTCATAATTGTATTTAATTTATTCTCCCACACTATTGAAAATAGCACCAACGTCCAAACATGGCCTCTACATGATAGGAACACAACCTACAATGGATAGATCCACCACTCTTCTCATTTAGGTGGCTGGATGCACGGATGTAAAAATCACAACCCCTCCTCAAGTTGTGGTTGTAGATGGAACTAGGTGCCAATGGTGCAAACTTGAACAAACTCCTTTCAAATATTACATCAATAGAGCGGCCTTAGCAGTTGACCACAATGAACTTCACGCAAAACCAAGCAATAATTTAATTTCGATCCTTTACTCATGGGTCAGGCATAACACCTCTAAATCTATGCACAACACTTTCTCAGCACACCACTTGGAATAATGGAAATAACATTTCCTTCCTAGAATAGTCCGCCAAACAATCAATTGCAACACTCTCTTCAACCAACACTTTGTTTCTATAGTGTGATGAATGCTCTCTAGGCTAAACAATTGACAATTACTGTTTTGATCTCATTAAAATAACATCTCTAGGAAGCTCCACACATCTCCACACAACTCCAGAAAACTCCAACTTCTCGTAGTAAGTCACTCACTCATAGGTTGTTGCAGCTGATCAACTTTGGCACACCTTTGTTCCAAGCTCACTACACGAGACAGTGCACTCATTACAACTACACCGACCAAAAAACTCACTCAAAACAAATTTAGTGGTCACAGACTCAGAATTATGACAACATCACTAAAATTCCTCGTAGGTAGTTGATCACGCTGATTCACTAGGAGGATAACTCCAGCAGATTACAACAACGTTCACAGGACCATTGTTGGTTCGCTATTGTTGATAAAAAAATGCAAAAAACACTCCATGGCACTAAGGGACTCTTCAAAACTTGTAAAGGAGAATGGCCACAAGTACAGTCACGTATTCGTTCCTCTACTAGTAATAAGATCTCCACTACTCACATGTGCCACCTCCGTAGGCACCACTGATAAGAAATGCAGAAGACAGAAGTTTGGACCAAACACACGGGAGCTCACAGGTGCAGATCACCAGGAGCTCCCACCAGCAAATGCATTCGCTCTATATTATTCATTAATCATCAGGAATTAAATAGATACATAGGCAAAAACAGATTCCTAATTAATAGGAACTGAATGTCAAATAAAGAGCAAATCATAACTACGTAACCCATTCTCCATTAATTTCTAACATCCCCCCTTAATAGAGAAAGGGATTTTTAAACACACCTAAAGTGTCGCTAAACAAATCAAACTTCAGTCTTCCTAGTGGCTTAGTGAATTGTAGTTCCTGTGTCTTTGGACACTGAAGGAGATTGAGATAGTGAATCGAAGGATTCATGCATAGGCGATTGTTCTCCTCTTATTTCTTCAATCATCTTCACAACATGACTCATCTTCAAGCTTTGCTTAGGGGGCACAGACACACAGAGTCATTAGAATAGCTATTGCTGTGTAGAGTGCCTTCGCCAATGCAGCAGCATTAACCCTATCTGTTTCTATTTCAGTGGCTTTGCTCGACCCTTTCGGAATAGGTTTGTAGCCATATACATGTTGGGCCAGAATGCCAACCACTGGCGGAGCAAAGGATGAGAGGATTGTTTCAAATGATCGGTCCAAGGCATAGATAGTTGTTCTTTCCTTTTCAGGTACAATTTCTGCAAATATGGGATTGTTGGTGGCAGCTCCGTTCCATGATATGAAGATTCCCATGATGAAAAACATTAGGCCATGTGCCAACCCAGTATAAGGATCACGAGGCATGACTAGCAGCAGAACTGCACTCAAAGGAATAGCCATACCTGTACTTATTTGCAAAAGAATAATCCTTCCAGCATTTGGAAGGCGTCTGGCAATAACGTCCCCCATTCGCCCTCCAAACAATCCACCTAGGGAACACCCCACGGTAAATAGAGTCATCAGAAATGCAGTCTCTTCATGAGAGAAGCCAATGAGCTCCAACCACATGGGTACAAACGATAGAGCTGACCATGGAAATGATCCCATGACCCCTTGAGCTACAAATATCTGAAAGCTCCGAATTCCCATCACTTTCTTCGCTTCTGCAACCATTATCTTCAGATCCGACCATATTGGTGACACCCCTTTCGTTCCATTTTCTCTAAAACGATTCACAGATGCTATATCACTTGTACTATTTAAAGAAGTTTTGGGCATCGAACCGTTTGAGAAATAGTAATAATAAGCAATTTGGATAAAGCCAGGCATAAGGAACATTGCGTAACAGCCAAGAGCAAGGAACTTTATAATCCATCTATAACCTAACCCGAGATATGCGAGCAATCTGAAGGCTAATCTGGTGATCAAATAGGTCTCTGCAGCAGCATGCGTGACGTCTTGCCTGAACGACCGCTGTCTCTCTGGCTGAAAGCCATAAATATTACTATCGCTCGCAGTCCTCCGCCTCCTGTTATTAAAACTATTATTTGGAGTCGTCGAAGCCACTAATAATGGAGTATCTGACCCTTCGTCTAACAGGGACAGGTGACGGGAAAGCGTCGTCTGGTTCTTCATCTCCAGACTCGACGGAGCCAAAACCGATGCCGAATTGGGAACCACCGTGGGAAGAATATCCAGGCTCTCGTCGTGAATTTCGCTGCTGTGGTTGGTGTCGGAGTCGATCTTCATTTTCTTCGGGTTTAGGGGCTGGGATAGCAATTGAAACGGAAGCATTCGGGTGTGAAGCGCTCCAATTACCTTCTCAGCAGGTACCATTGATGATGGATACCTGCTGTCCCGTAATAGATTTTCAGCAGAATTATTTGACGTCATCAAGGCTTGCTGAGGTGTACTTTTCACATTCAACTTGTAGAGTCCTCCTATGTGAATACCTGTAGCAATGGGCTTCATCTGATCCAACAAATCTTTAATAATGCAATAAGATTTAAAAAATTCTACCTTGAGGTCCTGATCTGTAATCTTGGACACAGAAATCAGGTTCTTCTTAATGCCAGGAACATACCACACATCAAATATATTCCTGATCTTACCATCAGGCAGAGTAACAAGGACATCTCCATGTCCCTTGATCTCGTACCCACTATTATCTCCAAGATAGACTTTTACTCCAGTGTTGGATTCTTTAAAATTTCTGAACCATTGCTTTTTACCTGACATATGCGAGGAGGCTCCAGAATCCACGATCCAAATATCTGATTCATCCTCCTCAGTAGCAGTGTCACCCTCGGCCATAAATAGTTTAACATCGAGATTCTGATCTGGGTCTGTATCTGCATCTGCATCTGCCAAATGACCCGCATGCCTTTTCTGATTGTACCTCTCTTGATTTGCCTTCTTCTTGCGACAAAATTTAGCAATATGGCCTATCTTACCACAATAAAAACATTCAGGAGCAGAGTCATTTCTATATGAGGTCATACCTTGTGGTGTCATTTCTGATGTGTTGCCCCTCCTCTGATCAGCCATCGCTCTCCCTTTTGGCTTGAACTTTGTTATCAATGCAAGATCTGGATCTTGAGGCTTGAGAGACGACCTCCTTTCCTCTTCATGTAGCAAAATTCCAGTAAGCTCTTCAAAACTTGGAGGCTTTTCCCTTGCATTCAATCCAGTTATAAACATCTGATAGTCATCTGTCATACCGTTCATGGTGATTGTCACCAGATCATCATTTTCCACAGTTTGACCGATATCAGATAATTTATCTTTAACTTCCTTTATCCGAGATAAGAATGACGAAACAGACTCATTCTCCTCCATCTTGATTGAGAGGATCTTCTTCCTGAGGAACAAGGTTCAGCTGGTGTTCTTGATTTCATACATGTCTTTGAGAGTTGTCCAAATCTCATTCGCTGTTTTGCAATCCTGAATATGAGGGATGATGCAATCTTTAACTGACAATTTTAGTAGGACCTTTGCCTTCAGCTCCCTTTTCTCCCATTCTTGAGTTGTTGCATTCGTTCCACCATTTGCAACAGTTGGCTTACCTTCATCACCGATGACAATGCTGTAGGTATTTTGACCTTCAAGCAAAGTCTGAAGCTTAAATTTCCAATTTATGTAATTGGAACCATCCAATTTGCTGCTTTCATTTAAATAATCTGCCATCTGAGAATTCATCTTGAAAAAAAACAGGTTACCCCGGCAACTTAAAAATCTCCTTCAGTGGTCGCTCTCTGACTCTGCACAAAAAACAGAGTTCTGCAACTTCATCAATTGAATGGGAATGGTCTTCGATCGAGTTACATCAAATGGCATACAATCCACGCAGAAAGTTTATCACGACTCTCCGGCAGATTCCAGGCAGTAGTATCTATGATCTCTCATAGGAAACGTTGGCCTCTAGGCAAGAGATCTGAATGAACTCCAAGCAAGGGATCTCGGCCTCTTCCTCGGCAGTTCGGGTTCCCTTTGGATCTAAAAGCAGAACACGGATTCTCCACAACGATCGACGCTTCAACAAACAACAGCAAACAACTAAAAAATAACGCTGATCTCAACTCACAATCTGAAGAAAACGAGCATCTTCTCTAAGACAAATGCCTTGGCAGTCACATGGATCGTCCAATCATGTAGTGAAGGGAAACTCGCACAGGGATTGGGACCGCAACTTGGGCTGTTGCTTCAATCACCACGATGGGATCCACGACCCACGCCAACATACGATCCACAAGCAGTAGATCTGAACTATTACAGAACTCACACGCTGCGCCACCTCAATCCAGCAACAAACCACAATGAATGCCACAAACCCGCAACAGATCCACCATGGTCTTCAACGATTTACCAATCTGCGTGTTCAGTTGAGCAGCTTGACAGAGGGAACAACAATCACGGATCAGTGTTTTGGGCAACTTCCAAAGGCGCAGAGAGAACTTGCAGGTCGCTCCACCACTCAAGCACGCACACCGCTAGCCACGTTAGCCACTCCACCACCGTGACTTGATCCCTCTACTTGTTCGCCGGATAACCAAATCCACGGCTGCACAAAAAATGGCGGCCTCTATCTTCTTGAATCAACAAACAGTGAACCTCAGATCAATCGCAGAGATATGGCAGAGGTTTCCTCCTCTTCACCCCGTAGACTCCACCTACAACGGTCGGCGCGCTTGAAGAATGGCTCTGTAGAATAAAAACTGCGTAAGGCCAGAATTGAATGGGCATGACTATTGCTCTTAATTCCGCGTTGATCGCCCTTAAACCGCGCTGGTCAAATTTCCGCGTCTCAGCCTTCACTATCCTCTTCCATTCAGGGTTACAGGCAGTCCTTAGCCCTATAGCTCTGATACCATGATAAGAAATGCAAAAGAAAGAAGTTTGGACCAAACACACGGGAGCTCACAGGTGCATATCACCAGGAGCTTCCACCAGCAAATGCATTCGCTCTATATTATTCATTAATCATCAGGAATTAAATAGATACATAGGCAAAAACAGATTCCTAATTAATAGGAACTGAATGTCAAATAAAGAGAAAATCATAACTACGTAACCCATTCTCCATTAATTTCTAACAACCACTCTAGACAAAATATCGCTTCAAAAAAATAATTCATGGGCCTCACCAACTCGTAAGAAACACACCACACCAGACAGAATGCATGCGAGACAAAAGTTCAGAGACCTCATTAGCTCGCAGGTCAATCAATCCAACTTTGATGTATACAACCAACACTCTCCAACAAATCTATCACTTGAAAAATTCTCTCCTACCACTTCAAATGCTTCAATCAACAAAATGCATGATTACCTCTCCTTATCCAATAACTCTTTCACGTGATCAACACTCTTAACAATACCTCATCCACAGGCTCAACTCAAACCTGATGCTTTGATACCAATTTAAAATCAAGGAAGAACAAATATGAAAATAAATGTGCACCTCTCAGGTGAGATTAGCTCAACCTGGAGAGTGCCCGCACTCAACACACTTATATTATGAACAAAAAAGCTCATACATATATAGGGTTACAAATATTTTGATGAGTTCGAACAACTTCCTCATAAATAAGATCTAGAACTAAATAAAGCCGATAATCTCAATAATACGAAACAAACAGCTAATAATAATATCATCTATAATAGTCTGCATTTCTCCATTATTCGAAGTTAAACATCATGTATACATCACTTATATACTAGGTTGTTTTCTTTTCTTTACACATATACACCCCTTTGTTATCCATTAATATAAATATTAAGTATTGGCATGGATCACTTGTTTTTTTTTAATTTTCGCCAAGAATATGTATACACCGCTTATACCTACTGCTTCCTTATTCCCCTTAGATATATGTATACAGTACTCGTAACTATGAGAATTTATTTATACGGTACTTATAACTGAGGGAGAACCAATATGGCTCGACATTCCCCAGCTACTCTACTCCCCAAAATATGTACACTTATTACAACCTTAGGACTGTAATGGCTCAACTTCTTTCAACCATAGCTGCAAGTGAAACAATAATTAAATTATCGCTTTGTAATAGAATTTTCACTGATAACAATATCCAAATTTGTTAGAAATTTTACACTCTACCGAATAAGGTTATTAATTTTAATGTTGATCCTTCCATTTATTATGACAATATTGCTATAGTCTTGTCTGGGTTTCTTCATACCAAGTTGAGGTAAGGTTACAGTTTTTGATGGATCTCGAAATATACTAGATCAAAATTGCTCTTGTCACACTTTAACTCTAAAAGGTTACATGTTGTCAAGCATATCTCCCATTAAGGATGGACCTTGCCCCTTTTCTAGGGGGCCGAATGGAAGGTTACCAATATACCACTAAAATATCGATGGAAATGTCTTAATGAAATCAAAATACATCATTCACCATCAAAGGTATAAGTAATTTTGTAGATGGGTGTCATTCGACACTATGCTTATAAAAAAAAAATTGTCCAAATGCAAACATGATTTGTTATATAGATTATAAAATAATTTCTCTAAATGCAAACTGGATTGCTAACACGATTCCTTATATAGTTCATAAAATAATTTCTCTAAATATAAACATGATTGCTTATATCCTAATTTATATAGGATGAACTTATTGAAATTTTCATAAGCATTGCGTCAGTAAAACTACAAACTTCATTTGACCCATACCGATAGGCTACAATGAATGTAATGAGACCACAAACATACGAAGTTAGGGAAACCCATTATTAGTGACATTCAATAGAACTTCAAAATAATGAAAAATCTCGAGTTTGTTATTATGAGTGCCCCATTAGGGGAATTTTGAGGTCTAAAATGGGCCTCCTAAGAAAAATTTACAACCAAAATAAACTTTATAAGAACCAATAGGATTCAAGATGATGATGTCAACCATAGCAGATGATTCAACATTTTTGTTGTAAAAAAGAAAAAAGATTAAAAAATAATAAAATAATAAAACTATTTTTTCAACTCATATTTTCAACTTATCATCCCTAAGGTTTTACTAAAATTTTCAGTGAGAGTACTCATTGGATGAAAAATTTAATTCCTCATCCAAGGAGTACCCATGTTGCATACTTTCGATGGAGCCTGCTAGAAGAAAAATCAGAAATACATGAAAAAATGTGATTGTAATCACGTTTTTCATGTATTTATCAATTTTCGTGTAGTAGGGTCCATTGAGAGTATGAAACATGGGTACTCTTTGGATGAGGAATCAAATTCTCCGTCCAACGAGTGTTTCCATTCAAAATTTGAGTAAACCCATAGGGAGATAAGTTGAAAATACGTGTTGAAAAAATAGTGTTTTCTTTTTTCCCTCTAAAATTTGATGATGTAATCAAATATTATTTTATTATTTCCACTATTATTTTATAATTTCCTTAGGAAGCCCATTTTAGACCTCAAAACTCCCCTAATGCATATACAATATTTCGTGCAATACACATATTCATCTTTCAAGAACCTTTTTAGTTGTAAAGTGTAACATTCAATGCAATTAGGCAGCGACCTATACATAATCATTGTAATTAAGGAGAAGAAGAAGGAGCTACAACTGGTGATAGGTTTTATAATATTTCAAAGATAAACAATGCTAACATTTCTATGAGATCCGTGATAAAGGTTTTAGTTGTGATGCCAATGTTGTAATGCCACAAATATGACAAGAAACTCTCTATCGTGGGACACCTCAACCCATTGCAAACGTTATGCACATAACCTATGACATTTCTCTTGTGGCACCCAAGGTTTGTAGGTAGGGCCTCAACAGAAAGAAAATATATATAACCAACCAAGACAACATAAAACCCATTTTAATATCATGCTACTGAGAAAAGATATGTAACCCCTTAATTCAATGAAATACCTAGTACAATAAACAAAAATGGTAACCAATTATGTGGCATTAGCTCCAGAGAACTATTTTCATCTTCGTTGTTACATGCAAACACAAGTGTCCAAATTTTCCATGCTTTGCAAAAGAAGCTAGGACAACAATGACGAAAGTTTAAAGTAACATGTTTTAGAAACGGGTATTGAAAGGCATCCGTAAGGGTGGCACAAAATTTAGGCGCACTGAAATGTTGTATGATAGGGATGAATTGTTAAACATAGACAAAAACAACTCATGTGCATAACACTATTACAAATGTAAATCATTCCTTGACAATGTTAGGAGGCATATGCCAACACATATATGAACTTGCCATGTTTCAATGTAGTTTATATAATATTCATTTTTAATTCCATTTTCTCTAACCTTCATAGGTGTTGATAGATAATAATCACAATAAATTATTAATTATAATTTGGTAAAAAGGTATCTTAAACAAGTTAAAAAAAATTGAATTAGATATGCATGGATGTTATCACTTACAAATCCTTTGGTTGATATAGTTTCGATTATCATATTATGCTAACATATTTCAATATACACCATTCTATAAAAAGAATAATTAGAAAAAATATTAGAATACCAATTCCAATAGAGGGAATCCTATGGGTGTAATGACACAAGCAAAAAAATTCTCTAGAGAATATCCTTGAAATTCATCATCTTTGACAACTCCACGTCATCTTTGAGGAAATTAATTCACTTCTTTGCTTAAAAAAGGAATAGAAGAACAGCAATAAGAATTCTACCAACGACGACATCTTACATATAAAATATGCTTCAACAACATTTCATACACAACTTGTCATGTCTCCCATTGGCTTAAGTAATTTACTCTAGTAAAGCCAACATGGTTGTAAATAAAAGAAATATAAAAGTTTCCATTAACCTACATTTACTCTTTATATAATCGTCATAGAATAAATTACTTTCTCTTTATTGAAGAATTTAGACTCATTCACCTCTTTAACACATTTCTACTATACTATGAAGTATTGTTTTCATATTATATCATTGATACAGAAACTACAAAATTTAAAAAGTGTTCATAGTGAAGGTGACTCTTAATTTTCCTTCAATTTCTTATCTACCTATAGTAGTATTATATTGTCTTTTAAAATTATATTGGGCGCACCTCTAGGAATCTCTTACTTTACTCTTAGAATGCTGATATATAAATGTTACAAGTTACATATGTTCAGACAACTGTTGTTATATATGGCGCACCCAAAGGATTGTATGGATGTTGAACTCTATTATTATATATTTTACATTGATAAATTCTACCTTGTGTATATGATATTAACACCATCCATTTTTTTTGACATAGAGCCTCGTAATTGGATAAATGAAAAGCCTCATAATTTAAAGGCATAGACTTTAGCTATTTACTATAATGTGAAGGAATGTTCACAATTATTCAATTGTTCAAAATTTAGGAATATCCTTGTCCTTGGTATATATTGTTGATTTGTGTAGCTTGGGAGGTACTCCAAGCCCTAGGGTTCATGGTTTGGAGGGAAAAGCACAACAAGGGTCACTTGTGGGCTTGGAACCCAAGGTAGGGGTTTTTCACCCATCAGGAATTGGGCCAAAACCATGAAGAATTTGAGCTTGAGAAAATTTGAGGTGATAGAACATGGAATGTCAATTCCAACGCTCCAATCATCGCTCAAATTGGAACTCTATAAACAATGTTATGAATTTTGGAAGTTGAAAATTAATTATGGACAGTAAAGTCATGTAGGCTTGGTCCAAGAGACATGTCTCTTCAAATGAACTCGCGGAGCCCTCATGTTTATATATAGAGGTGAAGTGGAGGACGTATTCCTTATGCAAAAGTGCAACACATACCTTTAGAACATCTCATGGAGTAGAGGGATATCTTTGTTTTGAGGCCACAACTAGAGAGGCTAGGGCAGCAAGGTTGGAGGTTTGTTTCAAGGGTTGAATAGGGGTATGAAGGCTGTTGTAGGAGGCTGAAGATGCTTGTATGCAAGCTGAGGCTTTAAGGGATGAACGTAGGTATGTTTAAAGGCTAACGGATGGGTTGTTACATTATTTGGAGGGTGACGTGAGTAGCAGTATTGGTGTGTGGTATGCCGCATGGAATACCACTACAACAATCCTAACATTGGTTATTTTGATTCCTCACCTATAGCGTGGAGCAGGAGCATCTCTCCTTGCCTAGGCTGCAGATTTTAGAGGGTTGTTCAAGGAATGTTGGGAGGAGTTTAAGGATGTAGCAGTGTCACAAATTTCCCTAACAAGAACAGTCATAAACAGAAAAGTGACAAGTAGATTTGGAGTAACATTATACGTGCGTTGGGTCAAGGAAGTGACTAGATTTGGATCAGTTTATATTTCAGCCTATGGGTGCCAATTGGAGGACCTTCCATGGTGGTGAAGAGTCCATCCCAAAAATAGAATCTATAGTGAAGGATTAGGCATCATTGGTCTAGTTGAGGGAATCGTGTTGATATCCCAAAGTAGCCCTAGACGAGCTATCTTGATGTGACGAAGAGGAGTTGAAGAATGGGTGAAGTTTGGTGCTGAAGTGCAATGCCTTGATGGACTAAGGTGACTGCTAGGCTATAATTTTGGAGCTCATGATTAGGCCTACCTAGAGAGAAGATCGGATCAACCCATGTAAATGCTACAGAAGTGACTTGCAGAAGTGTTAGGTGGTAGCCCTCTTGGAGTCTCAACGCGTTGTGGCCTTGATGGACTAAGGCACAACTAGTGATCAATATAAGTGTGAAAGGACCGGTAGGACAAGATACGACATAGAGTCTACATAACATGTTTGTCATTGTATCTTGTATACCATAGACTATTGTCTTATTCAGATTTGGTTTAATATAATGAATATTGAGTTGTACATTATTGTATAATTTTGTTAAAAATTGTGTATACTTGTGCATATGTGAATTACTGCTTTATGTTTTCCGTTGTGTAAAGTATTTATTTTTGAGATTATTGATTTGGTAGAATTAGTGATCTTAAGACTCTAACGTAGACCAAAGTTCATGGAAATTCAACATGGTATCAGAGTGTGTCTGAGCCACTTTGGAAGTCAGTGAATCAGAATTGTGCACAATGAAGTATAGGTGAGAGAGAATTTGTCACATTGTGAATGAAGGGTTCACTACAATGTCGAAGTTGCAAGCATGTCTCTAGTATATGGACAAGTTGGAGGGGTTGTCTAACTATACTCCTTAGAAGGAAGGGATCAAGTTGGTCTTACAGGTCAACAAGATCTGGGAATTCGTTGAGAAAGAGATCAAGAAGCCAATTGACCCTAAGGAACTAGAAATATATGAAGATTTAGATGTGAGGGAAAGATTGATCATCCTAGATGGTGTGAAGGATGCCCTAATACCTCATTTTTCTGAGAAGAACAATGCACATGAGATGTGGATGACTCTTCAGAATTTGTTCTAGAATAAGAACAAGAACCTAGTACTCGTATTGGAGGATAAGTTAAAGTCCAACAAGATGATAAAGGGTGAAAGTGTGACCTCGTATTTGACAAGATTGTCTCAAGTCAAGGATGAGCTTGCTGCTATTGGTGTGACTATCTCAGATGGAGATACGTTAAGGATTTCCTTCAAAGGGTTCACCGAGGAATAGAAGCGCTTCAACAAAGGAATCATTTCCAGGGAGAAGTTTCCAGATTGGGATAGGATATGGGATGACTTCATTCAAGAAGAGTTGCGAGACGAGCATCATCATCGAAAGAAGAAGTCTTTCGATGATGACATGGAACTTGCAACATGAATGAAGGGTAAGGATAAGAAGGACTTGTGTAAAGTAAAGTGTTTCAACTGTGGCAAAATGGGTCATTAATCATTGAGATGTCTAATGAAGAAGAAGGGAGATGATGAGAAGAGGAAAGGAAAGTATGTCATCAATGTTTCCACTTCAGTTGAGATAGATGATCTCATTAGGAAATTGGAAGAAAATGACTTTTCTATGATTTCTCATTTCGTGTAGGGTATTATCAATGAGGATGGATGGTACGTGGACAATGGTGCGACGAAGCATATGACAGGGTCATAGGATATTTTTGAGACTCTAGCTAAATGGGACTCAAAGTTTCACATGGTGTTGGGTGACGAGAGTCTATTCAAGATCCGAGGATCGGCTTTTCTCCATTCAAGATGAAGACATGATGTATGATGCAGGTCAAGGATGTACTGTTTGTACTAGGACTCAGATATAGCATGATTTCTATCTCAATGATCGAGAGGAAGGGGTTTGAGGTCTTGTTCCAGCATGGGAAGACAAGACTCAGGCCTAGAGGCTCTATGTCCAATGGTATTATACTTGGATTTAGAGAGCATGGTCTCTACAGGTCGATGGACAAGCCTCTGGATCATGGAAAGAAGCAAGTGGAGTAGGTGCAGGTTCCAGAGAAGCACGAGTAGGTAAAGGTGAAGGTGTAGGCTTTAGAGGAGTAGGTACAAGTTCCCGAGAAGAAGGTACACTTTCCAAAGAAGAAAGTCCAGGTTCTAGAGACTCATAGGGAGTCAAGTTTGAGAGGGAGCTTGCAGGCTCAAAGGGAGTCAAGTTCAAGAAGGATATTGTAGGCCCAGAGGGAGAACTTGTAGCCCAAGAAAAGCACATGGTCAGTGGGGAGAAAGGGTTGTCCTACAACTACCAAGAACGAATCATGAAGAGATTGGAAAGCGAAACAGGAGAAGAAGAAGAACCATGATGCTTCTAGTGACAACGAAACTTTCGAGAAGGGTGTAGTTGACCATACAAGGATTGATGTGATTTTTAGTGCCAGGAGTTCGGCATGTGTTTCAAGCAGTGATGATGATGATGAGATACTTCTTAGTCTTGAAAGTAACTCCCTCGCTAAGATGGAGTGTTGATTTGTGTTTCTTGGGATGTACTCCAAGCCCTAGGATTTATGGTTTGGAGGGAAAAGCACCACAAGGGTCACTTGTGGGCTTGGAACCCAAGGTAGGCGTTTTGCACCCATCACGATTTGGGCCAAAACCATGAAGAATTTGAGCTTGATATAACTTGAGGTGATAGAGCTTGGCATACCTATTCCAAGGCTCCAAATATCACTCAAATCGAAGCTCTAAAAATGAAGTCATCAAAATTTGAGGTTGACAATTAAGTATGGATAGTCAAGTGATGTAGGATTGGTCCAAGAGACATGTATCTTCAAATGAATTGGTAGATCCCTCCTTATGTGTATATATACAAGTGAAGTGGAGGACTTATTCCTCATCCAAAATTTCAATGCATGCATTGAGAAAAACTCGTGGAGGAGAGGGATATCTATGTTTTGAGGATGTAGCAAGAGAGGCTAGGGAAGCAAGGATGGAGGTTTGTTTCAAGGGTTGTAGAGGGGTTTGAAGGCTACTATAGGAGGCTCATTATGCTTGCAGGTAGGGAGAGGCTTTAAAGACTGAATGTAGGTCTGCTTGAAGGCTACTAGATGGGTTCTTACATTATTTGAAGGGTGTTGTGAGTAGAATTAGTGTTGTGTGGTAGGCCACATGCCATACCACTACATCAAGGCTAGTGTGCGTAGTTTTGAGGGTTGTTTTGAGACCTTACCTTTAGCGTGGAGGACGAAAATCTCTCCTTTCCTAGGACACATATTTTGGAGGGTTTTTAAAGTACTGTTGATAGGAGTTTAGGGCTATAGTAGTGTGCAAAAGTGCCCTAACCAAAACAATCAAGAACAAAAAGGTGAAAAATAGATATGGAACAGTGTAAGATGTGCATTGGGTCAAGGAAGTGACTAGATTTGGATCATTTTATCTTGCAGCCTATGGGTGCCATCTAGAGGATCTTCCATGGTAGTGAAGAGTCCATCCTATGAGTATAATCTACAGTGAATGATTGGGCATCGTTGGTATGGTGGAGGGAAGCGTGTTGATAGCCCAAAGTATCCCTAGACAAGCTATCTTGAAGTGATGAATAGGAGCTGAATATTGGGTGAGGTTTGGTGCTCTAGTGCAGTACCTTGATGGACTAAGGTGACTGCTAGCGTGGTAGTTTGGAGCTCGGGATTAGGCCTACCCAGAGAGAAGATTAGATCAACCCATGTACATGGTACAAAATTGACTTGCAACAGTGTTAGGTGGCAGCCATCCTTGAGTCTTGATGTGTTGTGGCCTTGATGGACTAAGGCACAACTAGTGAGAAGTACGGGTGTGAAAGGAGTGGCAAGACAATATATCACATCGAGTTTGTGCAACATGTTTGTAATTGTATCTTGTATAACATAGGATGTTGTATTATTCAAATTCATTTTAATATAATGAAGATTGGGTTGTCAATTATTGCACAATTTTGTTAAGAATTGTGTATACTTGTTCATATGTGATTTACTGCTTTATATTTTCCACTATGAAAAGTAGTTCTTGTTGAGATTATTGTTTCGGTAGCATTAGTGATTTTAAGATTCTAACCTAGACCCAAGCTCATGGAAACTCAACATATATACTTTGTAAAATTGTCCTTATTTTTATCTAATTGTAGGGATTGCTCCTGTCAGGTAGATGTTGTAACTACCTTCAGGGTTTCCGCCAAGACCTCTCATTTGCGCCCTCAACTATGGAGGGAAAACCTCAACTCCTAGAGTTTTACTCTCAACACTGCATTCTAAGTTTATGATATGGTTGGTTAATCAGTCTTTAGAGGTCATCCTCTTAACAGCTTTAGAGAATTCAAGATGTTGATTATTTGGCTAGGGTAAGAGTTTTTATTTTTTATTTTTTTTGTCTTCCAATTACAATTGTTTTCTCTCTCTCTTCTTTTTTAATGGTGGTGCTTAATTTTAATGATAATCAGAATATTTGTCCTTTTATAGTGTTTCCTTTAGCTACCTGTTGTTGGGAAAAGTATCTACTCAGAATGCCCCTATCCCACTCTAAGGTGTGATAGTGCCTTAGCAACAAACAAGGAAAACTATTTTCGTATTCTTCTTTATGAAATGTAAACGAAGAGGAAAGATGAACTAACCTATGTCTTGTGCTAGTTTGTTGATCGAATCGCTCTCCTCTTTGTTTGCTTCCCGCTACTTGCTCCCTTACTCGCCCAGCTTCACCAAGTTCCTGCAAGATCACAGAGGAGGAAAACTACACAAAGACATAGATTTACATTCATAAATAGCTTAGGATCAGATTAAGCTAAACATGCAAATATAACAAAACATCATTGATACACAAGCATGTAGGAGAAACTCAAATAGTTTTATTGATATAGTAAGAAGATCCAAGAGGAGATACAACCAAGTGAGTCCCGATCCAGCATCTACCTCCGAACAAAGGAATCCCTTCTTCACCTCCGACAAAGCATAAATCACCCAATACTCTGATATCAATCACAAAACCAACAACAATTCTCTGCAATGTACAAAATTCCAGCCCCCTGGATCTCTTGGTGAGGGATCCATATATAGATGTATGCAAAGGGGATGAATCATCCCATGAGTTGATTAGTGGCTTCTCTCTGTCAGTTCTTGCTTCCACTTGGAGACTGAGAGCCTCTTACTCATCACTGGTCGAATTCAGTGAGGCAAGTGTCATTGGAGAAGATTCTGGAAGCTTCCATTGTCTCTCCACCTCGTTGAATGACTCTGCCACTTGTCATTTCCCACTCAACGCACCCTGGTAGTGCATTCAAGTGCGTTGCAACGCACCTAGCCAGTGTATTTGGGTGCTTTGCAACGCAGGCAGCTAGTGGAGCATCTGAATTGATCCTGATTTGACTAGTTTTGAGCAGTTTCTAGTGGAGAACTTCTGGGAGAAGCTGTAATTTGTTGACCTTGTTTCTTTAGGAGCTGGAACAACATCTTTAGGGACTTAGGATCCCTTGGTTTATGGAAATTTCATGCTTATAGCTGTAAGGCACAAAAATGTCTATAACAGTTGCCCCCTAAAGTATGCGGCCATTTATCGGGTGAAATGCTTTATTAGGAGGATTCGAAGTTCTTCTAATGCTGGAGAGGAGACCTGTAATGAGATACAATACAATACATTATTTTCATACTGTTTTCATGATCTAGCTGAGGCGGGCATTCCCATGCTCAGCTTTATAAATTCATTTTCATGTACATAGGATAGACAATTGTCTGATGGTAGACTGATGATTCTGGTGAAGTCATCATCCTTTTGGTAGGATGATTATCTGTGCTGCAATGCTGTACATTTCAATGTCTTTATTTTTCCTGAATATATATCACAACCCGGATGGATGAAACTAGATCCGGGGTCTTCAATCTCGTCCGATCTTCACTCGAAGTACAAGTCGATCCATGTGAGAAATGTCTTGAAGTCAAACATGGAAAGACATCGCTTGATTACCAGTCAATTATGCAAACTGTTAACAAGCGCGAGAGGAATCACCGATAATGATAATGACCCTCAAGGTACTGCAGTACAATTCACGTGGTGTGAATAAAGGACTTGGCGTCGAACACCACGCAAAATCTTTCGGTCGAAGGTCATTGATGTATACCTGTCGCCGGAAGTGAGAAACTTCCCATTGAGGCATGCAAGCTTCAAAGTACTGAAGGGGTGTTCCTAGATCAACTTCTTGGATAATGAGCTGATGTCGACAAGAAGCGATCCATCAAAGGAGGGCCTTGATGTATCCCACATCAATGACACGGAACGGAGCAAATGATTTTGATGGAGGTGAAAACGATCTGGTGACATACGGTTCAGGGTGGTGGTCATGAAAGAATGAAGCATAATGTATGGTAGTGGATGGGAGACGGGTGACTTCTCTGGATGAATTCTCTTGAACATGTCGACGACACTTATGTGATGGATCGGTAGCATTTACCCCAAATGTGGATGGTATGGTGAGACCATGGTGATGTGGCCGGTGAATGAAACAACCCAACCCGACTCAGGCACGGAGTGGAAGTGTCATGTTCAAGAGCGACTTACTACCAATAAAGCTTCTTTGAGTTTCTTCCCAATTTTTCTCCAGTCATTGCTGACCAGTACCTCTTTATTTTTGTCAAGCTTGAGGAGGATAACATATGCTTGTTCTATAATTTGCCCTTCGGGCAAACTCATCACTATGTTTTAACGAGCCTAGCGATAGTGAAACTCGTTCTCGCCTAAAGACAAGTTTGTCGCTATTAATCTTTTTAACAAGTCTAACGACAAAGATAACTCGGTCCTTTTCATTTTTAGAGAGTCTAAAAAGGTACGTAAAGGTAACTCCAAAGTTCCTTTTTCGTCATCTAATCCCTTAAGTCTGAAAAAGTATAAAACAATACAAAAGGGATGAATTTTCGATAGTTTTAACGAGCCGAACAAAACAAGCGCTCGATCTTTTTGTGCAATAATTCCTCAGGTCCAAAAAGATTAAAATCTAGAGGAGGGATAGCACTTCCTGTTGCTTTAACGAGCTGGAAGGCCAAAACTCGGCAATCTTTTCGTATTTTACGAGTCAGATGAAAAGAGCTTAAAGAAGACTCGTCTTTTGAGGAACGAGTGATAAAATGGGTAGCAGCTGATTCGAGGTAAGGGTTGGAATTTTCCAAGCATGGCAGTGTCACAAGGATGGCTAGTGAAATCACTCTTCGCAGCTGTTCCTCAAAATGGGTAAACAATCAAATGGAGGTGAATGATCGGCCAATGGAAAAGTGGAGGTGACGGTGCAAACACGACCAAGGCTTTAATGGCTGATAATGCTACATTCACGGTGGTTATTTACCGAAGGATAGTTCATTTTTTAATGAGCTTAAACACGGATTGAAACACTTGCTCGGTCTTATGTTTATTTTTTAACGAGCATGAACTATGTGCTAAAACTGCTTGATTAATCTAGTCATATGATAAGAATGTCTCACTGAAGATGCCATTTTTATGGAGCTTGCACCTTACAAAGCTTTGCCCTGCATCCTTTCTTTATGAAAGCTCGAAAACGACTAATCCTACGAGTTTAAAGGGTTAGCCTACAGGTTTAAAGGGAGGACCTAAAAATTTTAAAAATAAATAGCCGCCCCTTGCTTGCACTCAAAAAGGTTTGCATGCCCCCAGGTATAAAGTATGGTTTCAAGGTTACCCCTCAATTTGCAGACAAAACATTTGTTCTATCAGGAAGGGCCTACCTCTTACAGGTTATTCAAAGGCTGTTTTATTTGCGGTGCAAACAAAACACTTCTTCGACGATGTCTACCGAGATAAAAAAAGGTAAGAGGCGCCGACCCAACTTACATAACTTTGACAAGAGAATCTTATTCTAAAATAACCCCTCTTCCACCGACAGACGGGGTACGGACTAGTCATATTTTCCCGCGGAAACCTACCCTATACCCGAAGTTTTCCTGTCGAAGCAGACTAGGACGCATGCCCCCTGGGTTTCAGTCATATCCTTCCGGATTACTCGCGCTCATCGGGAGGACGGACTGGGACTTGAGACATTTCTTGCGTGAAGAGACCATTTAGGGACGGTATATGACTATTTACGATGCGTGATCCGGGAAATGAAAGCTGGTCCATGAGCTTGACCACTCTTCCTTCGTGCGGAAAACACATTACTCTAAAGAGTGAGGAGACGATGGCTCCCATTCAATAAATATAGTCTCGTCCAAGGAGTAGGTTATAATCCAAGGGTCCTTGAACGACCATTACGTTCATTTGAACTGTCTTCCCTTTCAATGTTATGGGCACATTGGGGAGGATCCCTAAAGGTCAACTGGTTCCTTTATCAAAGCCTGTCAGATTTCTCATTTCAGGCAAAAGCGATGGCGAACCAAGCGCTTTCCAAGAAATAGATGAAAGGATACTCACAGAAGCCCCCTCATCAATGATAGTACCAGCCATGACCATTCTGTATATTTGGGCGATAATTCTGAATGGTATGCTTGCTGGCAAATGGGGTCTGCCTAGTTGGTTCCAGTCGAATGATACAACTAGGTTGCTTGGAGGTGGGACCGAGTAGACGGCCGGGTATGGCTCTGACGAACTTCCTTCCTGCGATAAAGGAATGGGTGGATTGCCCCCGTGTTCGTCGGAGTCTGTGTTGATGAAGAGAATTTGGACGGTGTCATCCTTATCCTCTTCAGTGACTGTATCATTCGAAGATAAAACCTCTGAAGGCAAGATCGGGTCAACTGCCGCCTTGAACTTTTGACTTTCGTCTGATGTGGATTCAGTTGGTTTATCTTCAATGATAGACGCTTCAGCCGACCACTTGAGCAGGCCAGCTGGATTCTCAACTAACGAAGGACTTGGCAAGAGTTTTTTATATCGAGGAGGAAGTCGCAACGGTGAAACCGGACAATCATCCAAAACTCTTCTAGCCTCGTCTAAGAAGGGACAACGGTGGAGGGCATGGTCGCCTTCGCACAGTCTACAGGGAAATCTAGCTTTCCCTTTTTGTCCTGGGGCTTCACTTTCGCTAGTTGACGGTGTGCTTTCAACATGGCCATCAGAGGTTGATGACACCGGATTGTGCAAACGAGGAGACCAGTCCCTTAGTATCCGGGGGATGCAAGGACAATCTCTGTGAAAGTGGTCTCCTCTACAAATGACACATGGCGATTTAGGCCTGGTCGGTGCTGTGTGTGGATTTTCATTAGACGACACTCGTTTTCCCTTATTTTCCTTTGGCTCCTTCTTCTTTTTCTCCTTCTTCTTCTTTTCCTTCTTCTCCTTAGGAACTTGGTTTTTAGCTTTACCAGTCCCATCAAGCGAAGAGGAAGGAAGAGAGGAAGAGTTAGAGGAAGTAGAAGGTTGGTGGGTAACTCTGGACTCGTCTAACTACTGATTCGACTGTTCAGGAATAGTGGTGTTCTGAACAACATTGGCTGAGAAGAGCCATACTGGCAAGCCAATTGTCAGTCCTGGAAGCGACAATGTGGCCATATGGGGTGCACCAACATCTCCCCAAGAGGAGAAGGGACTAGGATTTCCACCAAGGGGAATTTTTTGGTTGGTAGGCTCCATTTTCTCAACCTAAAGATCAACGCAGGAAAAAGGGTATGAATATTCCGTTTAAAATAAATTTTAACACGCTTTGACACAACTTGTTTTTTCAATTTTAAAGAGTCGAGAAAAAACAAAAGATGACTCTAGTCTCCTTCGATTTTTAATGAGCCTGAAGTGACAAGTGCTCTGGAGATCTAGGTAGAGGGTGTGCCAAACCAATCGCAAAACCGCAGAATACTTTTTAGGGTACGGGCGGTCAATCTTCCCGAATGCTCTGTTCAGTGCATTGCGATCAGTAGGGCAGCCGACACGGCTTCCTATGGATAAAGGTTTTATGCCTATAGGGGTCTCCCAATATATACTCGATGGTACGTGGGAGCACAATCCGTACTGGCACTTATCGTCTCACAGTGGAGGAATCACCCAACCAACAGTGAGGACAACAGTTACCAGGCTTTACGACGCCAGAACACGTCTCTAGCCTAGACCTCTATGTTGTGCGTTAAGTTACAAAGCGTTGTTAAGTTCATTCAATTTATTTTAGGTTGATCTTCCTTATAAGTTTGCCTTTTTGGATCACCACGAGATGTAGATGTAATTCATAAATGCAGTCTAAAGATGATAAGCAAGCTTTTATCTCTTTTCAACAATGAAAATCCTAGCTACAAGGGGAAAAGAAAGACACAATCTTTTCTCAAAGAGAAAAGCACACTGTAAATGCACTTTTCCTAAATCAAGCCATACAAACTGTCAATATGCAAATGCACTTGTGCATGTATTTGTTTTTCACTTTCTTAATATTGATGCCTAAAAAGAAAGTTGTTGTACAAATTTGAATTCGATTTCAAGCGAAAAACACAAACAAGCTTCTTTTCGAAATAAAAAACGTAGAGATGATTACGACACTTTATGATTTTGAAGTAAACACTTGTTTCGACACTAGAAATTCACAAATTCAAACCAAAAGGCAAAAGTAAAAGCGCAATCAACTGTCAATAGCAAATAAACTTTCTCCTAAGATCAAAACAACACTTACGACAGATCTAGATCTAAGGGCGACAGTATGATCAGTTTACTTTTGCAATGGGAAACTGTAAATGACGTAACAAATACACAAAAACAAATACAGTTTCTTTTATACAACTGAGGTGGAATTAAGGCAAAGAAAAGGGGTTTTTCAGATAGGTACACATACTGATAACAGGCTGCAAAAATCAGAGGCAAAACTGTAAAAAGTGAGCAAAGAACCTCAGCTAGGCAGGGCTAGGCTGATCAACGCACCTGTTACACAGAGAAACTGAATTGCAACGCAGGTAGCCCTCTCGGGAACTGCGCTGAAATGCAGAGTCTCTTCACAGAGCCTATGCTGAAGTAGAAACGAGAATTTCTTCTGGGTTTTGGGTCACGGTTTGCAGTTTAATCTATGGTTTTTGGCCAGATAAAAGCAATCAAATGTGCACAATCAGAGGGTTGATTTACAAGAGGTTTGAGAGCTATCACAAAGGGTTGTCATATCATTTGTGAGTCAAGTGTTCAGATCATAAACAGGCCCAGTGAATGGACTAGAGTAGCAGATGTCTACTTTGCATTTGTAAATGGCAAATGCAGTTCGATTCACCACTCCTGAGTTTATGAGATGAACAACAATAGAAACACAAATAAACTAACTAGACACGATCCCCAGTGGAGTCGCCATTTTGTTGTTGGGAAAAGTATCTACTCAGAACGCCCCTATCCCACTCTAAGGTGTGATAGTGCCTTAGCAACAAACAAGGAAAACTATTTTCGTATTCTTCTTTATGAAATGTAAACGAAGAGGAAAGATGAACTAACCTGTGTCTTACGCTAGTTTGTTGATCCAATCGCTCTCCTCTTTGTTTGCTTCCCGCTACCTGCTCCCTTACTCGCCCAGCTTTACCAAGTTCCTGCAAGATCACAAAAGAGGAAAACTACACAAAGACATAGATTTACATTCATAAATAGCTTAGGATCAGATTAAGCTAAACATACAAATATAACAAAACATCATTGATACACAAGCATGTAGGAGAAACTCAAATAGTTTTATTGATATAGTAAGAAGATCCAAGAGGAGATACAACCAAGTGAGTCCCGATCCAACATCTACCTCCTAGCAAAGGAATCCCTTCTTCACCTCCAACAAAGCATAAATCACCCAATACTCTGATATCAATCACAAAACCAACATCAATTCTCTGCAATGTACAAAATTCCAGCCCCCTGGATCTCTTGGTGAGGGATCCATATATAGATGTATGAAAAGGGGATGAGTCATCCCATGTGTTGATTAGTGGCTTCTCTCTATCAGTTCTTGCTTCCACTTGGAGACTAAGAGCCTCTTACTCATCACTGGTCGAATTTAGTGAGGCAAGTGTCATTGGAGAAGATTCTGGAAGCTTCCATTGTCTCTCCACCTCGTTGAATGACTCTGCCACTTGTCATTTCCCGCTCAACGCACCCTGGTAGTGCATTCAAGTGCGTTGCAACACACCTAGCCAGTGTATTTGGGTGCTTTGCAACGCAGGCAGCTAGTGGAGCATCTTTATTGATCCTGATTTGACTAGTTTTGAGAAGTTTCTGGTGGAGAACTTCTGGGAGAAGCTGTAATTTGTTGACCTTGTTTCTTTAGGAGCTGGAACAACATCTTTAGGGACTTAGGATCCCTTGGTTTATGGACATTTCATGCTTATAGCTGTAAGGCACAAAAATGTCTATAACACTACCGGTAGGTTGGAATTTGAAACGAATGCCTTCCCATAATTTGACCTTTCCTTATCTCTTGGTCCCTTCATTTTGTAGATTTACAAGTGGAACGAACTCCTTTTGTTGGCTTGTTGGGGCTTGACCCAAGTTTGAAGGTGATTTAGCCAAAAAAATCCTGGCACTACTGGCCCTTTCAGCAACAATCCACAGGGCATGGACTGAGGTCTCATCGAAAGTAGTATGGGAGGGTGCTAGAACTAGGTTTCCGCACTGTGGAGATGTCTAATGAGCTCAAGTCGTTTGCATTCGATCCTGCATGCACGTCGCTATGTGCACTTACCTGTACCTTGTAGCCTGCGATGCTGCCTTCGTGCAGCCCTACTCAGGGGCCCAACGTTGTTATTACCCAAGTCCTTACTAGTATTTCACTGTTAGTTGATTAACTTAGCTTACTTGCATGTGTAAAGTATACTTTGCAATATGAATCATTCATACAAGTGCGCGTAGTAAATAAACAGTATATTCAGAATTGATATCAAACAAGTAATAACTCATGAACAGATACACAGAATTTGGATAAAGCTTCTTTTATTATTCTCTTCTTCAGTTACAGACTTGACTCTACCCTGCACACTTAGTTGTAGGGGTCTGTGCACTCAGCTGCGAACAACTAGGCCTTTTTGCACTCAGCTGCAGAACCTTTTCCTACTCTACGACCCAAGACACACTTAGACACTTGCTTTGTGCTTCTACTTCTTTATCTCATACTTCGCTCTAACTAACTATATTTTTCACTTAGAGCCTTGCTCTATTTATCCAATCCCATGGTCCGCGAACCATGGGTAGGCCGACATTACATTACAAACTAGGGCGGACAACCCTATGACTCTAACATACTTCACGCCTGCAATTCGTGGGGCTTTACAACATTATTTGGTCAAAATATGGGCTTTGAGCCCAAAAACATGTCTCAGGGGGATTCCATGCCCAACAGGCCCCCAACTCAAACTACGTGACTCGCCCTCAAGTCACTCTGTTGGTGCGGTGATCTTGGCACAAAGTTCCTCCAACTGTCCTCGAACTGTGCTAATGTTGGAAATGCACTGAGCCGCTGCTTGTTGAATCTGTTGCATCCTTTGTTCTGAGACCTTCGTGTTTGAATTATTTCCATAAATATGTACTGGTATCTGCTGCATATGTTTATAGTCCTGCGCTATTGTCCAGTTCCTCAGAGCGCAAAGACTATGCTTCAGCTGGCTAGTCAGATAGTTGGGCCACCAGTGTAGGGCTTCAAGCGGCTGCCATTCATTTTGCCTGGGAAGGGTTCTACATTTAGTTTGACTAGCTAGACCGTGCCTCCATCTATGACCTCCTTAACCACGTATGGTCCTAGCCAATGCATTCTGAATTTTCCTGGAAATATTTCAAACTTACTTTCATACAGTAGCACTAAGTCATTTACCTCGAAGGTGCGTAACATAATATGGCGATCATGCCAAGCCTTTTCTCACTGCTTCTGTACCTGCTGATGAAAAACCACTAAGAACCGTTCCTCCTCAAGTTCTTCCAATTGCGCGAGCCTTTCCTCCAGAGCTTCGCGGTCCGTCATCCCTGTGAGCACCATTATGCGTAGACTAGGTACCATATATTCCATCGGCATGACAACTTCCACACCATAAACTAACCGGAGAGGTGTTTGTCCTATCATTTTCTTACACATTGTCCTGTAAGCCCATAACACTCCAGGTACGTGCAGGTCCCAATCACTTTGCTACGGGTTGCACATTTTGGTGAGCGCAGTCTCTAGTATTTTCTTGAAAGCTTCTATAGTCCCATTGGCTTTGGGGTGATATGGTGTACTTTTCTGATGATACCCCTGAAATTGTTCTATGAGCGCGCTGATGGTTTCATTCAAGAAATGTGTTCCGCGATCACTCATTAAGATGTTCAGGCAGCCAAATCGGATCAACACGTTTTCAAACAAAAGCTTTGCAGCCATAGCGGTCGTGCAGTCTTTGACCGGCTGTGCTTTTGCCCATCGTGTCAGGTACTTTGTCACGGTGATGATGTAGCGCACGCTTGTCTTTCCCTGAGGTTTGATAGGTACCACAAAGTCAATTGGCCATTTCTCGAACGACTACAGTGTAATCCGTGGATTCAATGACATCTCGTCCCTCCACGATGCTTTTATGTTCCTTTGACATATATCGCAAGCCTTACAGTGTGCTTTTGAATCCTGGTGAAGGGTTAGCCACCACAACCTTGTGCGAAGAATCTTCTATGCAGTCATGCATCCTGCATAGTGTCCTCCTGCAGCGCTTCCATGTGCTTCCGTGAGGATCTAACTTTGTTCAAATTCAAGTACATATCTTCACAATATCTTGTAATTTCCCATTTTGTATAGGTGCCCCACGATGACAGAACAATTCGCCACGCGCACCACTAATTCCTTCTTCTACTGGACGGAGTATTCCTTCAGCGCGGTCTCTGTTGTCAGAAAGTGGATGATATCTTTGAAGTGGCCATCCATGATGCGCACTGCAAAGAGTTGTGCATCAGGTAATACTTCCTCCAAAATAGTAGGTTCCTCGCTCGTCTCAATACGCGACAAGTGATTCGGCCTTGTGTTCAGGCACCCATGTTTGACCACAACCTCAAAGTCATATTCTTCAAATAGTAAGAACCACCTGCATATGCGCCTCCCCAATACAGGCTTATTGACCAAGTATTTTAGTGTAGAATGGTCTGTATACATATTGAAATCTCCTCCTAGCAAATATTGTCGATATTTTTGGAGCACGTACACCATCACCAACCCCTCGCACTCAATTGTGGAGTAGTTCTTCTTGCCTTTGGACAGTTGATGACCTGCAAAAGTGATAGGATGATCCAAGCCCTCTCCGCCCTCTTGTGTGAGCACTGCTCCCAATGCGATACACGACGCATCAACATGGACATGAAACTCCACATCCCATTTTGGGAAGACCAGGATCAGAGCGGAGGCCAATTTCCCCTTTATGACATCCAAGCTCTTCATGCAATTGTCATTCCAGCAAAATGGGACATCTTTTTTCAATAATTTCTCCATCGGCATAGTGATTTGGGTATAGCTTTTGATGAACTTCCTATAGTATCCTATGTGTCCCAAGGTAGCACGCAGTTGTTTAACACTTCGTGGTGCTTCCAAATTTAGAATCACTACAATCTTCATAGGGTCCACCATCAGTCCCTGTTTGCAAACCACATGTCCCAACAGGTTCCCAAAGGGAATGAGGAATGTGCACTTCTTAAGGTTCAGCGCAATTTGGTTTCGTCGACAAGTATCTAACATCAAGCGTAAGCTTGCTACATGGTGCTTAACTAATCCGAAGACAGTCCAATCATCTAGATAGACCTCCAGGAACTTGTGGATGTATTCTTTGAATGCGGCAACAACGATGCGCGAAAAAATGGTTGGCATATTCTTCAACCCAAACGGCATAATGGTGTATTGAAAGGAGCCCCATTCCGTTGCCAAGCTCGTCTTGTTCTTGTCTTCCGGCATGATCTTGATCTAGTGGTACCTTGAGAATCCATCCGTGAACCAGTATGCTTCTTGTCCGCCAACATTTTCCAATACCTCATTTGTGAATGGTGTTGGGAATGGGTCATGTACACATGCGTCATTCAACTTCCCGAGGTCCACGCATATTCTTATTTCGCCATTCTGCTTTTTTTCCTGTACTACCATAGGGCTCACCTAGTCAGATTCTTCCATCGGTTCAATAATTCCAGCTATGAGCATTTTGTCTAATTCTACACTGACCTTTTCCTTATACTTTGGATTCAAGTAGTAGGGCCTCTTCTTGACCAGCTTCATGTTGGGTTTAGGGTGATCTTCATCATCCCTAAGTTACCAATGGTCCCTTTTAAATCTGTAATTTTGGTCAGGAATAAGTCTTGATATTTGCGGAGTAACTCAGTGACCTTGTCCACCATTGCATCATCCCATTATTCACTGAGCGTTGCATACTTTGGTTCCGCCTCCATCCCAATGTTTACCTGCTTCGTTTTCAGCGGCGCGGTGATGTCAGGATCCTCAATCAATGGTCCTCGAACCTCGCAACAACCTTCAGTTTCTGGAATGTTAATATTCTATGGATCCTCATCATCCTCTACAATAGTTACATTGTAGCACTCTAGAACACAGCTCAGCTGGGTCGCCCATTCCAGCTGAATCACTTCCATTAGCTCCTGGGGTATTTTTAAGATAGCTTCTTTTACTTCTTGTCGCACATCATCCACAGTATCCCACCATTGATCTTCAAACGTGCAGGTTAATAGGAATCCTTCGTGCAAGATATCCCATTTTCTCTTGCCTTGGCGGAGCTCCCTCTCAGTATACCAATTCATGGGTATGACATCCAAGGTATGATAGAACAAATGCACCCATTCAGGTTGTGGCACTTCCCTATAGACCTTGGTCTATTTTGCGAGGTGTGCATGTGGATCATCCCGTCCGTCATACTTGTTTGTTAGCCGCATCTACGGTTTTCCAAATCGTAGATGCATCATCCTTCTACATCCTCGCTAGTCCTTACAATTCTGCTAGTGCATACGCCACTACCTTATGGCCGTACCACGCAGCACCCATTGCAGAGCATCGAAACTCTACTGTTTTGGCACCTCTATTTCAAATTTTTTCAGGAATTCATCCACCACTAGCAACCTGTAATACATAGGCAGATCCCTTACCTCTATTGTCACACAACGCAGTGATCTTACCATCATGTTACAATTGAGCGTGGTTACCTCGTGTAACCGGTTCTACCATCTTTTTATTTCCTCATTCAAATCCGATGTGTAGGAGCTTTCGCACTCCCACGAAATCCTGCCATCCGCTGTAGGATTCACCCAATCCTGTTCCCCAGCGGTTATCTTATAGATATAGTCTAGATCATCATTGCTCTCGTTGTCACTTACTGGCTCTATGTAGCACGATCCTTCAGTAGGGTCTAAAGGTACCACTATGCGTAGTGACTTTTTTTCTGAAAAATCATTTTGCACTTCTTCAGATTTATCACTCCATTCATATCAGTGGCCCAATATATTCCCAGTAGTGCGGGATAGGGATTGTTGTCATTAACAATCTCTATCACTTCAAAATCTACAAGCGCACTTGCACCTTCGATATATACCATTATTCCCTGCAATATTCCCATCGGTAGGATCTTCGGCGAGTTCACCATTCACAATTGAATAGGAGATCATTGCAACATGGGCCTACCCATGCGCTCCCATGTCTGCTTTGGCAATACGTTTGTGTCTGATCCTAAATGTAGAATCACTTGATCCATTTCATATTCCATGATTTGTACAGTCAATCTCAACTCCCTTCCTATTCGTGTTGTGTGCTTCCCGAGCTTCCAGACTACGCACAGTTCTCCTAACCCAGTGCACCTAGTGATGAGTTCCTCCAGTCCCTTCATAGCCTTGTTGTCGCAAAGTAGCTTCATGCATGTCTCTAGAAAGGTAGTAAGCACTAGTGGGTCTATCTTCGGTTCTAGTTTTTCTTTACTAGTTGAAGTGGAGGCATCCATGAAGCTATTCTTAGCTTCCATGAATGTATCCTTTGCACGCTCAAAATCGAACTCTGGTTCCTTTGTTGCAGCCTTGTGAGCCCAAGCACTCTCTTCTAGCTGCCTGCCCTTGTAATATTCTATCGTGATACCGCTTCAAAGCATGATGTTTACATTCGGGTCCTCTTCGCGCGGCTCAAACCTCATCATTTGTAGGTTTTGAGTCGGGGGAGGCTGGAGTATTCCTTTATCATGCAACCTCACTATCAGTGTGGGGCTATCCTCCATCTCATGATCAAAATCAGTACAATATAAACATGATGCTCTCGTCAGATTTGTACAATCACGGGCATAATGTCCTGGCCCCCCATAATTGTAACAAATCAACTGTCCGTGACCCCTTCCTGGTCCCATTCTAGCTCAACCTCTTCTGCACCTTTGTAATCCAGTGCGTGCCATCCCTGCATTTTGATCGAGGGTTCGCATTTCGATCTGAACTCTATAGGTAGTAGTCTAATCCATCATCAGTTCATAACTTCTACAAGTGCACTCATCATGGCCTACCGACCTCTAGAGATTACAAAACAATTGCTGGGACATCTGTGTATACTTCTGTAATAGGTGACAATTATCTGTAGTGTGCTTCCCTCCTATCTAACAAATCACACACAATAAGGCAGGCGCCACGCTCGGTCCTGCTTGTGCCTCTGGTCTCAATGGCATCAGCCCTCCTCCGGCTAGGTAGTTTGTAAATACTAGAAAATGGTCCTTCTCATGCCCCTGGCCTTTGCATTTCATGCACCATACCTCCTTGTGTGCCTCTGCGTGAGCTGTCCTGTCCTGTTTCAAACTCTACATTTCCAGACACAAATTTTTCAGTTACGCGTGGATTTGTTGGACTCCCAAGCCAGGATCTTGTATTTGGGTTTCATGCAGTCTCATTGAAATCTCCAAAGCTTTGCCCTAGGTGGATAACTTCTGCTGCAACAACACCATCCTTAGATGCGGTGTTAGTGATGCTACAAACCATGCATGATGTTGTCCATCCATCAAGGTCATGTTCGCTTCGCGAATCATGCCATTCAGTCTTTGATCTAGTTCCTAGGGGGGTCTCACCTGGAGCACCTTGATTTCCTTAAACCCGATAATCGACTATGTCTCTAATTTTGGCCTACTAAATTCCATGTTCAATGCAGCTTGGATATTTGTGACACCTGTGTTTGGATTGTCATTAGAATGCTTAATGTACCATGTCATTGCGCGATCTTGCAACGCGCTTACCAGTGTTGCCTTCTTTATATTGTCCTCCATGACTCCTTGTGCTTCCCATACATCTTTTACAATGAACCAAAATTCATCCAGATCTTCATTCCCTACTCCTTTGAACACCGAAAATTTTATCGTGCTTGCCATATTGAATTGCAATGGTGGCGGAGGTTGTGTGGGCAGAGATGGGGGTGAAGATGGTGAGACTGGTGGTGGTGTAGGTGGAGGTGGTATGCGAGGAATTTGCTACCTTGTCATACTAATCACACTTTGGTGAAACTTTCGCGACCTCTTCCTCACTTTCTCGCCGAGGTGAAATCAAGGGGTTATTCTATATCTGTGTGCTACCTTCATTTCTATAGATCCTCCCACTTCACGTAGCCCCAAACATCAAATTATTCGCATAACCTATTTTTCACTCAATAGAATTTTAATGCAAGTGTTGAAAGATTTAATATACTTACCTCGCGGTCCTTTGAGGAACCGTCGTTCTGCCTTGCTGTAGCTAACTGAAGTATCTACCGAGAAATCGGTGATAAACCCTCCTATAATTTGATTGAGCCAATGGTCCACAGCGCGCATGATCTTATCTTCTGATGCTTCTAGTCTATGCACCAACTCTGGAGTCCACACAATAGGTTTGTTGAGCATGCACCTTCCTTGACTGTCAACTAGCTCCGTGATCAACTCATACAACTCAGAGGGGAAGGATGTAAAGAAAATTTCGTGGATTTCTGTATATAAGTAGTGCTCTAGCCACTGTACCTTTGATACTCGCGGATTCTTGTTTTCCTGCGCCGCGAACTCGTGGATCTTTCTATCCAACGACCCTTCAATTTCTTTCTTCATCAGATTCTAGTGACACGAAATCAAACATCCCTTATGCAAATCCTGGTCCCGGCAACAGAACCATTTGTTGGCTTGTTGGGACCTGACCCAAGTTACGAGGTGATTTAGATAAACAAATCCTGGTACTACTAGCCCTTTCGGCAACAGTCCATAGACCGCGGACTGAGGTCTCACCCGAAGTAGTATGGGAGGGTGCTAGAACTAGGTTTCCGCACCCTGGAGATGTCTGTTGAGCTCAAGTGGTTCACGATTCGATCCTGTGTGCACGTCGCTACGTGCACTTACCCGTACCTCGCAGCCCACAATGCTGCCTTTGCGCAGCCCTACTTGGGGGCCGAACACTATTATTACCCAAGTCCTTACTAGCATTTCACCGTTAGTTGATTATCTTAGCTTACTTACATGTGTAAAGTATACTTCGCAATATGAATCATTCATACAAGTGTGTGCAGTAAATAAACAATATATTTGCAATTGATATCAAACAAGTAATAACTCAAGAAAAAATAACCATAATTTGGATAAAACTTCTTTTATTATTCTCTTCTTCGGCTACCGACTCAACTCCACCATGCGCACTCAGCTACAGGGGTCTGCACACTTAGCTGCAGATGACTAGGCCTCTGCGCACTCAGCTACAGAACCTTTTCCTACTCTATGACCCAAGACACACATAGACACTTTCTCTATGATTCTACTTCTCTATCTCATACTTTTCTCTAACTAACTATATTTTTCACTTAGAGCCTCATTCTATTTATACAATCCCATGTTCCGCGGACCATGGGTTGGCAAACATTACATTACAAACTAGGGCGGACAACCCTATGACTCTAACATACTTCCACACCCATAATTCTTGGGATTTACCACATTATTCGGTCAAAATATGGGCTTTGAGCCCCAAAACATTCCTTAGGGGGATTCCATGCCCAACACCTTTCCAATTCAAATGTTGTATTGCATACTGGTCCCTTCAGTTTGCAGATTTACATGTAATTTTATTTTTAAATTTTAGCCTTTCAGAAGCTCACTAAAAACCCCATTAATTTAGTCAAAAATATTTATTGTTCTCCTGCTACAGTTTGAGACTACCATTATCACGAGATGCTACATCCAGTGGAGAAAGAGTCTTTCCCCTATTTACAGGTATTCTTGCGTCTAAAGCTTTTGGAACTGGTTTTCTTTCTGCATTTGTTGAATAAACCCTAACTCATTTCCTCCCTTTCCTTATATTCTTCCTACAAGTTTACCCTACGGTCGGGTATGGCTCTTGCAATCCTCATCTACTCTTAGCTAGAGTTTTTTTATTTTTTTTATTATACTTGGATTTCCAAGTTTCAATTAAGCCTACCCTTAATTTATACTTAGTGTATTTCTTCCAATAGAGGGTCGAAATCGTGTGAGACCTTAGGTCTTCAACAACATGAATTCTCTGATTGTTTGACTGCGAAAGATAAGATTATGATTTCCTTAACTAAGTTTTCTAGTTCATGTTAATACTTTATTTACTCAATGCAAGGCTATAACCTTTCGATTGGAACAAGAACCATGTCTACAATGGTTTTCATATTTCGCTAGGTATTTTCACAAATTATGTAATTACTTATTGATACTCATATATGTATATATATATTGGCCATTTTTGGCTTGTCAAATAGACTAGTTTCCAATTCTTTTATATAAAGATTTTTAGTTAGATTAATAGAGTCTATGAGAAGGGTCTCTCTCTTTTTCATTACATTTATGTTAGATTGAATTATAACATTATATTTACAATTTTCATTGCATATGTAATCAATTAGTGTCTATATATGTATACCTGTGTTATAATGTCTGTTTGATAACAAGTTTTTTCACCAAAACGTTTGTTTAACCTTTACTCATAAACTATTACATTTCTAGTAAAGGGATCTTGTGTTTCTCAAGCTAGCAATTATCATATTTTATTTTACTGCTAAGTGGTTCTAATGAACATTACATGTCTGCTACACCAAAGGTTCTCTGTGATTTTTCCTACTCTTCAATTCTTTAATCAAGGCCGCTATATGAAAAATAATATATATATATATATATATATAGATATATATATATATATATATATATATATATATATATATATAGATATATATATATATATATATATATATATATATATATATATATATATATATATATATATATATATATATATATATATATATATATATATATATATATTGAAAGAATACATTATATATAGACATATATAATGACCAATTTTCCTTGCTAGGACATCTTGGTTCTATTAGGGTATTACTGGATTGTCAAGTGTCAGGCTTGGGCACTATCCTGAGTGATTATTTTCCTCTTAACCGAATGCTCAAGGACTAACCCCAACCTCTTATTTTTATTCATTTTTTGCACAAAACTTGCCTAACATCTAACTGTATAGTTTCACATAGAAATTATTTCATGTAAAATATCCACACAGTGGCCTCTTAGAATCATTTCATAGTGCCTACATTAACATAGATTGTAATTCGTTTTAATTTACCTTACCAACCTGATATATTTTACAATACAGGGTAAATTGTTCCACACAATTTAAACCAATTCCTCATCATATTTATACTAGTTATTGTACCTGCACATCTAATATTATATAAAACATTCTAGTTGATGATTCCTTAACACTAACATTAACATTTTCTCTTTACCAGAAAAACATTCATAGATATAGGATTTAACTAGATACCAATAGAACTAAGTTAGAGCTTATTTGGTACATCCTGCAAAATATATAGAAGGCTCTCAAATTCCACCCAACCATAAGCTAGATATTGGCTAGCTACCTGTGAGCCTCACGCCAATAAAATATGAGAACCAATAGAATTTAAGAATGGTCTTTTATGCAAACCTTATTCAACATCCTACTTATCATCGAGGGTTTTTCACCAGTATTTATCTCTCACCCGTGGCATCTGGGAATCACTGTCTTTCTCTCCCACAGTAATTCTAGTGAAGATCATATTCTAGGCATTTATCTCCAGCCCTTATCTTATATTTTTGGAATAAATATTCCTTGTTTTTTTTCTTCCTTTCACTATCCTCTCTCTTTCTCCTAGAGGAATAGAGAATAGGAATAATAATAATGAGGAAGTTTCTTTTTTTTGTTATTTTCCCTTCTTGGGTTATAAATAATTTTCTAATTGGTTCTCTAATTGTTGGGGTTTAGTTCTCACCTGATATTCCTCTATATATTTCTCAAGAATGTCAAAAAAATAAAGATTAATTTCTTTTGCATTTAACAACAAAATATAAATTTTTACATCAACCATATTTTTTTATATTTTTATTTTTCTAGACATAATTAAACAATCAAAGTCATGAGTGACTACCGAGGGGTGTTACACCTCCACTCCCCTTAATAGGTACACCATCCTGATTGCTTCAGATACCATTGTTCTTTGGAATCATATAGAATGAACAACCTTCATTCCACCTTTCATCTTTTGAGGGCCTCTTTAGGCCTACAATTCTTTCATGGCACTTTACTTTGAGTAATAACTCAAATTCTGAAGTAAAATTCACTCCTTGAATTTCACATTTCATTTATAGCATGTTCTTGTGTCGCCTAAATAGGGACCATCAGCTGTCATCCTTGCTCCCAACACGGTCAGTGATATGCACCCTATAAGGCCACACACATGTATCATAACCCAACGATGATAATCACTGTCCACTTCAATCAAAGTTAGCATAAACAATGTAAGCACACGAGTAATACAAATAAATCGTTTTTCACTTACCTCATGGTTATGCAAAATGAAATGGACCCCACCATGTGGTTCCACTATAAATTTTAGACTATGGAAATACCAATTTCATTTGCACTATTTACATAGTGACGATAATGGTTTAGGTATCGCGACCAGTGTCCTGTCACACCAGGTGGCATTATTATGCTTTTATCTCAATTTTAACTGTTGCATGCAGATTAGTTACAGTAGAGTAAAGTTTAGTATACCCTCCCTTATCATTCCATTTACGGGAACTACATTGTTCTTTACTTTGTCTGAGGGGACTTAGCTATGCCCACTTTTGTTTCTTTTGTAACGCTGCCTCCTCTTACATCTACCCACTTTCACCGTCTTACTCAGGGTAAACATGAGATGAGGGGTCACTATGATATGAATCAACCTCCTGGATGACCTTAAGGAAATAGATTCGACACAACTTGAGCTTACTAACCTCCCTTAGTGTTATAGGGAAAAGTGTCTACACAAAACTGCTTATCCCACTAAGGTGTGGTAGCTACCTCAGAAACAAACAAAGTAAAGCTACTTTCGTTTTTCCTTTATGAAATATAGATGAGAGAAGAACAAAGAAGACCAACCTCTATCTTGTGCTTATTTCCTAGTTCGATTCCTCTCTCTCTTGATAGTCTTTCGCTACTTGCTCCGTTGTATGCCCAGCTTCATAGAGTACCTGTAGGATCACAGTGGCATAATTATATACAAGAACATGGATCTATAATCATAAACAATCTAGGATCAGATGTAAATTGACCATAAAAATGCATAAAACATAAATGACACAAGAGTATGGAGGAAAACTTCAATAGCTTTTATTGATAATCAAGAAAGAGCCAAGGGAGTTACAACCAATTGTTCTAACCCAGCATCATCCTCTCAGCAGGTAAGCCCTTCTTCACCTCATACAAAGCTTAGATCACCCAACAATATGATGTTGTCTCAAGAAACCAACAACAATTCCTTACAAGATGCAAAATTCCAGCCTCTGGATCTCTGGGATGAGGTATCCATATATAGATATCTGTAAGGGAGATGAGTCAGCTTGTGACTTGATTAGTTCTTCCCTCTGATAGTTCTTTCTTCCACTTGGAGATTGATGATCTCTTACTCATCCTTGGTTGAATTCAGAGAGGCAAGTGTCACAGGAGAAGTTTCTGGAAGATTCCATGCGTCTCCACCTCGCGGATTGACACTGCCATTTGTCACTTCTCGCCCATCACACCCCATAGAAGGGCTTTTTGAAATGTAACGCACCCACAGAGTTTACTTAGGTGAGATGCAACACAATTTGCCTATGGAGTAGCTGAAATGATCATGTTTTGACCAGGTTTGAGCAGTTTTTCATGGGGAACGTCTGGGAGAAGCTATAATTAGTTGACCTTGTTCCTTTATGGGTTAGAACAACACTTTTAGGGACTTAGGAGCCCTTGGTTTATGGACATTTCATTCTTGGGGTTGCAGTGCCCAAAAATGTCTATAACAGTTGCCCCTTAAAGCATGAGGTCGTTAATATTTTGATGTGGGGTGAAATGCTTTATTATGAGGATCCGAAGTTCTTTCAAGCTGGGAGGAGACCTGTAATAAGATACAATACAATACATTATCTTCATAATATTTTCATGATCTAGCTGAGGCAGGCATTCGCATGCTCAGCTTTATAAATTCATTTTCATGTACATAGGACAGACAATCGTCTGAGTGTAGACTGATGATTTTGGTAGAGCCATCATCCCTTTGATTGGATGATTATTTGTGCAGCAATGATGTACATTTGATGTCTTTATTTCCCTGAATATATATCGCAGCCCGGATGGATGAAACTAGATCCGGTGTCTTCAATCTCGTTCTATCTTCACTCGAATTACAAGTCTATCCATGTGAGAGATGTTTTGGAGTCGAACATGGAAAGACATCACCTGATTACCATCCAATGATGTAAGTTGTTAACAGGCGCGAGAGGAATCACCGATAATGATAATGACCCTCAAGGTACTGCAATACAATTCACGTTGTGTGAATAGAGGACTTGGCGTCGAACACCACGCAAAATCTTTCGGTCTAAGACCATTGATGTAAACCTGTCGCTGGAAGTGAGAAACTTGCCATTGAGGCATGCAAGCTTCAAAGTACTGAACGGGGTGTTCCTAGATCGACTTCTTGGATAATGAGCTCATGTCAACAAGAAGCGATCTGTCACAGGAGGGCCTTAATGAATCCCACATCAATGACACGGAACGGAGCAAATGATTTTAATGGAGGTGAAAACGATCTGATGACATAAGGTTCAGGGTGGCAGTCATGAAAGAATGGAGTGTAAATGTATTGTAGCGGGTGAGACACAGGTGAATTCTCTGAATGACTTCTCTTGAACATATCGGCGATGCTGACGTGATGGATTGGTAGCATGAACCCCAAATGTGGATGGTGTGATGGGGCCATGGTGATGTGACCGGTGAACGAAACAACCTAACCTGACTTGGATGCGGAGTGAAAGTGTCATGTTCAAGAGCGACTTGCTACCAAAAAAGTTTCTTCAAGTTTTCTTCCCAATTTTTCCCCAGTCATTGCTGACCAGTACCTATTTATTTTTTTCAAGCTTGAGGAGGATAACATATGCTTGTTCTATAATTTTCCCTTCGGGCAAACCCATCGCTATGCTTTAACGAGCCTGTGATAGTGAAACTCGTTCTTGTCTGCTATGGACAAGTTTGTCGCTATTAAGTTTTAACGAGTTTAATGACAAAGATAACTCGGTCCTTTTCAATTTTAGAGAGTCTGAAAAGGGACGTAAAGGAAACTCCAAAATTCCTTTTTCGTCATCTAATCCCTTAAGTCCGAAAGATTATAAAACAATACAAAAGGGATGAATTTTCGATACTTTTAACGAGCCGAACAAAACAAGCGCTCGATCTTTTTGTGTAATAATCCCTCAGGTCCAAAAAGATTAAAATCTAGAGGAGGGATAGCATTTTTGGTCCCTTTAACGAGCTGGTGAGGCCAATGGCTCAGCAATCTTTTCATATTTTACGAGTCAGTTGAAAAGAGCTTAAAGGAGACTCGTCTTTTGAGGAACGAGTGATAAAATTGGGTAGCAGTTGATTACAGGTAAGGTTTGGAATTTTCTAATCACGACAGTGTTACAAGGATGGCTAGTGGGACCACTCTTCGCAGTTGTTCCTCAAAAGGGGTAAACAATCAAATGGAGGTGAATGATCGGCCAATACAGAGTGGAGGTGATGATGAGAACACGACCAAGGCTTTAAAGGCTGAAGTACTACATTCACGATGGTTGTTTACCGGGAAATAGTTCATTTTTTAATGAGCTTAAATGCGGGGAGAAACATTTGCTCATGACTTATGTTTATTTTTTAGCGAGTTTGAACTATGTGCTAAAAATTCTCGATTAATCCAGTCGTATAATAAGAATGTTTCATATATGAAAATGACAATTTTTAGAGTTTTGCCCCACATCCTTTCTTTATGTAAGTTTGGAAACGACCAATCCAAAAAACAAATAAATGATCGCTCTTCACTTGCACGCCAAAAGGTTTGCATGCCCCCAGGTATAAAATAAAGTTTCAAGGTCCCCTTTCATTCTACCGACAAAACATTTGTTTTATCAGGAAAGGTCTACCTCTTTCAGGTTACCAAAGATTGTTCTATTCACACCGCAAACAAAACACTTCTTCGACGATGTCTACCGAAATAGACAAAGGTGAGACAATCCAATCACATAACTTTGACGATGGAATCTTATTCCATTTTAACCCCCTCTTCCAACCACGGACGGGAGTATAGACCTGTCATATATCTCTCGTGGAAACCTACCGTATACCCGAAGTTTTCCTGCCGAAGTAGACCAGGATGCATGCCCCCTGGGTTTCAGTCATGTCCCCTGAATCACTCGCGCTCATCAGGTGGACGATCTGGAGATTGATGAGACATTTCTTGTGTGAAAAGACCATTCAGGGATGGTATATGACTATTTTCTATGCGTGATCCGGGAAATGAAAGTTGGTCTACGAGCTTGACCACTCTTCCTTCGGGCGGAAAACACATTACTCTAAAGAGTGAGGAGACAATCGCTCCCATGCAATAAATATAGTCTCGTCCAAGGAGTACATTATAATCTAGGGGTCCTTGGACTACCATTACGTTCATTTGAACGGTTTTCCCTCTCAATGTTATGGGCACATTGGGAAGGATCCCTAACGGTCGACTGGTTCCTTTGTCAAAGCCTGTTAGGTTTCTCATCTCAAGCAAAAGTGATGGCGAACCAAGCGCTTTCCAAGCAATCGAGGAAAGGATACTCACAGAAGCCCCTTCATCTATGATGGTACCGGCCATAACCATTTTATATATTTGAGCAATGATTCAGAATGGTACACTAGCTGGTAAATGGCGTCTGCCGAGTTGATTCCAGTCAAAGGAAACAACTAGGTTGCTTGGAGGTGGGACCGAATAGACGGCTGGGTATGACTCTGAAGAACTTCCTTCCTATGGTAAAGGAATGGGTAAATTACCCCCATGTTCATCGGAGTCTGTGCTTACGAAAAGAATTTGGACGGTGTCATCCTTGTTCTCTTCGGTGACTGTATCATCTAAAGATGGAACCTCTGAAGGCAAGACCGGGTCAACTACCGCCTTGACCTTTTGACTTTCATCTGGTATGGTTTCAGATGGTTCGTCTTCAATGATAGATGCTTTGGCCGACCACCTGGGTGGGTCAGCCGGATTTTCAACTAGTGACGGACTTGGCAAGAGTTTTTTATATCCAGGAGGGAGTCATAACAGTGAAACCGGACGATCGTCCAAAACTCTTTTAGCCTCGTCTAAGAAGGGACAATGGTGGACGTCATGATCGGCTTCGCACAATTTAAAAGGAAATCTATATTTTCCTTTTTATCCTGGGGCTTCACTTTCACTAGTTGACGGTGTGCTTTCAACATGATCATCAGAGGTTTACGACACCGGGTGGTGCAAACGAGGAGACCAGTCCCTTAAGATCCGAGGGATACAGGGAAAATCTCGACAATAGTGGTCTCCTTTGCAAATGACACATGGCGATTTAGGCCTGGTCGGTGCAGTGTGTGGATTTTCGCTAGACGACACTTGGTTGCCCCCTTTTTCTTTTGGCTCCTTCTTCTTCTTCTCTTTCTTCTTCTTTTCCTTCTTCTTCTCAGGTACTTGATTTTTGGCTTTACCAACCCTATCAAGCGAAGAGGAAGGAGGAGAGGAAGAATTGGAGGAAGTAGAAGGTTGGTGGGTAACTCTGGAATCGTCTAGTTGCTAACTCGATTGCTCAGGAATTGTGGTGTTCTGAACAACAGAGGTTGAGAAGAGCCATACGGGCAAGCCGATTGTCAGTCCTGGAAGTGACAATGTGGCCATATGGGGTGCACCAACATCTCCCCAAGAGGAGAAGGGACTATGATTTCCTCCAAGGGGAATTCCTTGGTTGGTGGATTCCATTTTCTCAACCTAAGATCAACGTAGGAAAGGGTGATGATTATTCTGTTTAAAATAAATTTTAGACGCTTTGACACAACTTGTTTTTTCAATTTTAAAGAGTCGAGAAAAAACAAAAGATGACTCTAGTTGCCTTCGATTTTTAATGAGCCTGAAGTGACAAGTGCTCAGATGGACCTTTTTCGTTAAGGAGTCTGAAAAGGAACGAAAGGGACTGCTCTAGAAATCTAGGTAGAGGGATTGCCAAATCAATCGCAAAACAGCAGAATACCTTTTATGGTACGACAGTCAATCTTCCCGAATGCTGTGCTCAGTGCATTGCGATCGATAGGGCAACAGACACGACTTCCTATTGTTGAAGGATTAAGCCTATTGTGGTCTCCCAAAATATACTCGACGGTACGTGGGAGCACAAGTCCGTACTGGCACTTATCATCTCAAAGTGGAGGAATCACCCAACCATCAGTGAGAACAACAGTTACCAGGCTTTACGATGCCAGAATACGTCTCTAGCCTAGACTTCTAGATGTTGTGCTTTAGGTTCCAAAGCATTGTTAGATTCATTAAATTTATTTTATAGTTGATCTTGCTTAAGAAAGTTTCCTTTCAGGTTCACCGCGAGATGTAGATGTACAATTCCTAAAATACAATCTAAGATGATAAACAGTCTTTTATCTTCTTTGTGCAATGAAAATCCTAGCTATTGAGGAAAGACAGACAATATTCTTTCACAAAGAGCAAAGAGCACACACTAAATGCACTGTCCTAAATCAAACCAATCAAACAGTCTAAATGCAAATGCACATGCATGTATTTTTTTTCGGCTTTCTTAGTATGTGAATGATAAAAAGAAAGTTAATGCGCAAATCTGAATTACTTTTCAAGCGACAATTACTAACAAGTTTCTTTTCAAAATAAAAAATGGAGACAATCACAACACTTTACGATTTGGAAATGAATACTTGCTTTCGACACTAGAAAAACTACAAATTCAGACCAAATACAATAGCAACAGGCTAATCAACTATCAAGAGCAACCAAACTCTCTCCTATGACTGAAAACGACACTTGCGACACTTTCAAATCAAGGAACAACAATACAATTACGTTACTTTTTGCAAAGGAGAACTGAAAATGACTCAACAAATACACAAAAACATTTACAGTTCTTTTTGTACAATGGAGGCAGAATATCAGCAAGGAAAGGGGTTTCAAATAGAGATATACTAATGACAAACAGGAAAACTCATGAGTGGAACTAAAAAGAATGAACAAAAAAACCAAAACTGAGGAACAAAGCCTAGTCTGATCAGCGCACCTGTAACATAGGGAACTTGAAATGCAGCGCACCTACTACACTCAGGAAGTGCGTTGAATTTCAGATTCATAGAACAGATCCTGCGCTGGGCCAGAGTCGAGACTTTGCTTGGGTTCCGGGTCATAGTTTGCAGTTCAGTTCAGGGGTTTTGGCCAAGCAAATGGTAATCAATAAACCAACAATCAGGGGTAGATCCAAGGAGGTTCCAAGAGCTACCACAAGGGCAATTAGAGAGTTTGTGAATCAGTTGTTTAATTTATAAACAAATCCTGGAGATTGACTGAAGTGACATTTATCTACTTTTCATTTGCATAGCAAATGCAGTTCGAAATCTACTTGGCTCGACTTCAGGCTCTGTCTGTAAGTTTATAAAATAAACAACAAAAAAGATAAACAAACAACCTAGTCGCTCCCCAGTATGGTCGCCATTTTGTTACAGGGAAAAGTGTCTACATAGAACTACTTATCCCACTAAGGTATGGTAGCTACCTTAGAAACAAATAAAGTAAAGCTACTTTCATTTTTCCTTTATGAAATATAGATGAGAGAAGAACAAAGAAGACCAACCTCTATCTTGCGCTTATCTCCTAATTCGATTCCTCTCTCTCTTGATAGTCTTTTGCTACTTGCTCCCTTGTACGCCCAGCTTCACAGAGTACCTGTACGATCACAATGGCATAACACTATACAAGAACATGGATCTATAATCATAAACAATCTAGTATTAGATGTAAATTGACCATACAAATGCATAAAACATAAATGACACAAGAGTATGGAGGAAAACTTGAATAGCTTTTATTGATAATCAAGAAAGAGCCAAGGGAGTTACAACCAGTTGTTCTAGCCCAACATCATCCTCTCAGTAAGTAAGCCCTTCTTCACCTCATACAAAGCTTAGATCACCCAACACTATGATGTTGTCTCAAGAAACCAACAACAATTCCTTACAAGATGCAAAATTCCAGCCTCTGGATCTCTGGGATGAGGGATCCATATATAGATATCTATAAGGGAGATGAGTCAGCTTTTGACTTTATTAGTGTCTTCCCTCTGATAGTTCTTGCTTCCACTTGGAGATTGATGATCTCTTACTCATCCTTGGTCGAATTCAGAGAGCCAAGTGTCATAGGAGAAGTTTCTGGAAGATTCCATGCCTCTCCACCTTGCGGATTGACACTGACATTTGTCACTTCTCGCCCATCGCACCCCATAGAAGGGCTTTTTGAAATGCAACGCACCCCATCGAAGGGCTTTTTGAAATGCAACGCACCTACAGAGTGTACTTAGGTGAGATGCGACGCACTTTGCCTATGGAGCAGTTGAAATGATCCTGTTTTGACCAATTTTGAGCAGTTTTTCATGGAGAACTTCTGGGAGAAGCTGTAATTAGTTGAACTTGTTCCTTTAGGGGTTAGAACAACACTTTTAGGGACTTAGGAGCCCTTGGTTTATGGACATTTCATTCTTGGGGTTGCAGTGCCCAAAAATGTCTATAACACTTAGGTTCCACAGGACCCCGAGGAGTAACCCAATGCCTCTAGATGTCCAATCCCAGAGACAATTCACCTCTTTTGTAACCTCGAGCCCCAGTCACTCCCTTGTCAAGGCCTCCATAAGACTATGGGTTCCCAGTTTCTCCCATAGTCCTGCATCAGTGCAACTATCATGTTTTTCTGCCAGTGTCATGCATGCAACTCTGAGAATTAAGGCTACATTCCGGGGCTGGGGCTAAACACAGGGGCTTCACTCACTCAACCTCTTACATAGCATGTGAATTCATGGCATACTAAACAATACCCTTATTTTGACTACATATTGTAAAATACCTCTAAAATTGACATTATTTAACCTCCTACCAATATAAATCTAATACACCTTCCTAATTTATAAAATCCCTATTTTCACTAAATGTTGTATGTATCCGTATCTTTTTCACATTTTTTATACCCTTTTATTTTTATATCCCTGATATACTAACATGATGCCTCTTTTATGACCCCACATGCATTCTACAGTGCAACTTTCCTCTTTTCATATACATTGGAAATGCATATTAGTTGCACCTTTCTTCTTTTGATAGACATTGTAAATGCATATTAGTTATCCCACAATGCAATTACTTAACCCACACTCAAGCACATCTCACTATGATTTATGGCATTTAATGGTATAAGGCACACAAATATCAACCATGTTTTAGGAAGATTGATTATGTGCATGTATATAAAATAACGTATAAATTGATCTACCCCAAATCTCAAATCAAGGGTGCAATCCCAACCTAGACATGCTTAGAAGAAGAGGATGGAAAAGTACCAACACATGCGCTCTTAAGGGAATAACATGAAAGCATGAAATCACCTTTTGATTCACTATCATCTCACCAATGAGAAATGGAATATCACTCATAGACTATGTAAAATGCAACAATAGATTGGAGATAACACAGAGGCATTAAATGAATGGACTACAACTAGAACATAAGACAAAAATTTTGGTTCTAGAGGTGAACTGCTCCATTTGGCTAGCTCAAAACAATGATGTATTCCAAAATAAACATCCAAACGTCTACAATATTTTCTACATGTTGAAGGAAAACATTACCTTATCATGCACCTCACTAAAGACAAGGCTTCCTTTCACTCTCACTCCTTTTAAATACAATTCTAAAATTTCTAGAGGATATTCTGATTATCCAATTTTAAGGTCACAACCAAGCTAGACCCCACATTGGTGTATGAGACCCCCTTACTTGTGGGACAAGGGACCCACCTCCACACAATGTTTGACCACTAAGTCAATGAAGGCATACATACTCTACCCCATCCGGTTTTGAACCTATGACCTCTTATGAGGAAACACATGCTCTTGACCATTAGGCCCACTCAATCTAGATATAGTGGATTTCTCTTTAAGGTCTCTTTTACATAATAAGTGACTACATTGGAACCACATTGGAAATAACATCATATAGAAAATGAAAAGGACCCTGGAAACAATATTAAGAACTAATATCACTTCCTTGAAATAGGAATGACCTTGACATTTCTATAATTAGAGAATCACTTGAAAATTTAAGCTAAACAATATTAAAGTAATGTATTGAACACCAAGAACCAAGAGCCTTATTGCCCTATAACGAAGCAACCTAGGCAATATCAAATTTAGAAAAAAGACCTGCCAGAGAACATCCATGCACACAATCCTACCAGAGAAAACATCTATAATGCCAAAATCAGTTGAAAAGCATGATATGGGACTTTCAAATTTGAAAACCAGTTGAGAAGCATGGGATCAAATTCCGAGATTTTATATAACGATTATCTAAACAAAGGCGTTCGCAAGATGGGCTTAAATGTCCAAGGAGGAAATTATAGGAGAAAATATTTGCCAGAAATTGGAAATAATCCTTTCACTATTCTTTCCCAAGGGATTAAGCTAGTTGTTTATATAAACACTTCATTTAATATTATTGTATAGCACTTCAATTAATATTGTCTTATTAATGTCAAGATTAGAATAGAGAAAAACCATTTTCTCTATATACAACCATGATTACAAATATCCCAAAGCTTCTATGGTAAACCCCCAGACCAAAAGTTATTAAAAGCCAACGAGGTTTGAGCACTTCTAAAACCATAAGTGCAATAATCTGCCTATTACCTTCGAAGCTCAAGTTGGGCAGGACCAGTGGGACTCACATCACCTTCCAAAACATATATTATAGAATCTTCAAAGCTAAACCAATTGTCCTTGATTTGGCTACATGAAACTGTTAAACTACTGACATGTCCAAAGATAATTTTACAACAGCTATCGATTCTAAAAACACAACTTCTTAATCAGAATCATGGTGATTTTACCAATGTGTCACAATGAATTTCAATAAATAGCTATGGCAGAATTAGTTGAAGAGAAGGCACACAATTTTCTTTCAGTACCTCTAAACTTACTCAGAGACAACAAAAATATGCAGCATTTGATCAAACTTTGTTGTATCTAATAAAACAAAAGTTGGAAACAAAATTCCATGCTAAAAATGTTTTGATCAACTATAGTCTAACTTAGTTGCCTATAAAACACAGGATTTAGTCCAACTTAGCTGCCTCAAATTTAAATAGAAGTTGAAAAGATAATTCTGAGCTAATAGATTCTTACAACTCTAATTTAATTTCATTGTAACTGTGAAATAAACCCCTAGAGCATGGGAGAATAAGCATGGACCTCTTGCTGTAGTCTTAAGCCGTAGGTGACAAGCCATAATAAATAGTCTCCATTCTTTGAGCAAGAAAGGGAGTGGAAATCCTAAAGAGACAAGACCGTCTGTAATAATATTCCATCTTGCTAGCCTTGGTCCAAAAATTAGCTTTAAGAAAGTTTCCATTGGAGTGAAGATTGTCTTAAGCACATGTAGAGTTCAAGTCCTATGAACTCACTTCCTTAAGAGCTCTGAGCTTAGTTTGTAGCGTAAGCCCTATGACACTTTCCTTAGTCTTTAGCTGTATTGACAGAACGACTATATACAAGTTTTGAAGAGTAAGGTATTTGTAGAGTAATATTCACATGGTTTCAAAGCTTTCACTCAATATGCATATATTCTTTTATTTGAAATCGTAGTATTATGTGAACTAACTCTCTCTGTTGGAGCTTCGGAGAGTAAGATCTTTGGAAAAAAGCCTTAAGAGACAAACTGTAGTCTATACTATAGCCGTATAGCCTAGAGTCTCACTATTCTCAAAATTTGATCTACTTGTTGTCTTTGTGGTTGCTTAGAAACTTGCACTTGGGACCAAATCTTTGGAAAGAGTGATAAAAATCTAAAACTAAAGTCTAAAACTTGCACTTGGGACAATATACTAAAGTCTAAAACTATGATATTCTTATACTTAAAAAAAATGCGAGTGGGTGACCTTCCAATAGAATTCAAGAACTGTTGTAGCAACATAACGAACAATCATACAAGGGTTTTTCATAAGAATTGTGCCACCTACAATGCCTGATCTAGTGTAATAGCCCTGAGAAGAATCAAGCTCTTGGACCATCTAACCAAAATTACTTTGAAGACTATGGTGTAAACAAAAATTACGCTATCAATACTCAAAGCACAAACTAAATACACAACAACATGAAATAATGTGAAAAACCATAGTCTCCACTATAAACAAGACTAAATTTGTATATCTACCCCATAATGAAGAAAAAAGTTTCTTTATCTGACGATATTGCACTTGAAAGTTCCCAACTATATAGCATGAAGTCAAAATATCTAGGTTGTGCACCATCAAAAACCAAATTCCAAATTGTCAACCATTCCACAATTTAATGAATATATGCCAAGGCCTAAAAATATTATGATATATCTTTTAAAAAAGCATCTCCATAAAACAATTGTTTATGGGATGATGATACAACCAACAATAGATTTTTACTTCCAACTCTATAATTGTCCACTTCTACAAACTCAAAGCTTGAATGTTTAGGATCATGCTTCATGCTAGAATAAATTGAATCTACAAAAAAACTCCATAGACCTAGAGCCAAGTCAGCTTGTTAAGCACTGGTAAGAAAAGGCTTTGTAAAAACACTACAGAAAACCTATGACTATTGTGAAAAACCTAATACCACTGTTAAGACACATTACAAAGCCTGGTGTTAGAATATTCATCTGTTAGTTTAAAAGTACATATCATACAATTCACAATCTACCATGCCCTCCTAAATTGAATCGAGTTGTTTCTTATCAATGTGCACTCTGGTAGAAGCTAGATCCTTCTTCTTGTGAAATGTTGATGCACCAACTCCTATAGCTTCTGTTGAAGTGACATTTATGCTTGGATCTTGAATATTATTCTCATATTTGTTTGGAATGGTAGAAGTGGGGTAGGATAAGTCACAAGGGTATTTCTTGGCCTTCATTTAAAGCAATAGACTTTGAAATTTCCACTTTACTCTTCAATTTAGGCTTCAAAGCATGAATGCCTGTATAGAGCCTGCAAAATAAACCCATATAAATATATTTTGTTTATAACATAAGCACACCATATCTCTTGTAACATAACCACATCGTAACCATAAATAAGATAAATTGATAAGTGGCTGAACACATACAAGAAGAATGTGTCACAGTCCAAGGGTTAGATTCCAATCCTTCTTTAGAGTATTGACACATATCTCTCCATTGCTTGCAATATTAGGGTGGAATATTTTTGTGAAAAAATACCCTGTAGTCACACATCCAATACAAGTTTAAAAAATGTAATATTTAGTATTCTTTATATCATAAACAATGTTTTGATATCAAGAAAAGTCAAAGAAACTAATAATTCACTCATGATATGATGGCAAGAATGAATTGCCTTGTGGAATCGAATATGGACAGCCACGACTGGCCATTGATATTTGCCTGACTCAGCTATACTTAACAGGAAGCCTGAACACGGTAACTCAGATATTGCTAATAGAAATTTTTTTATCTTATACCAAATGATATATTGCGTGACTCCGTGAGGTATTATTGTGTGACAGTATTACAGTGGATTGTAAGAAAATTTACGTGACTGCTATAGGGATTAAATCTCTTTGGTGGAAGATACACCAATATACTTATAGATGGTAAGCAAGAAAATTTGTGTGATTCTGCTACACCTAGGAGGAAGCTTGAGGATAGTAACTTGGCTATAATTGAAACAGAAAAAAAATTCTCTCTATACCAAACAGTGTGATAATATATTTCATGACTCCATATCAAATAATGTGATAGTATATTACAGGACTCCATTGAGAAATTATTGCATGACTTAGCTGTTCACAATTCAAATAAAGTTTGGCCATAAATTGGAAATCCCAACATAGTTTTGCTACTTGTCTCACATTCCACATCACAGATCCAATACAAGTTAAAAAATGCAAGGTACAAGAGAAATGTGCAGGGTTAGCAGGAATACTCATCATGGATGGGTATGACTGACACGTAAGGAAAGGAGACAAGTAGAAGAATATACGCCACTGAGAAAAAAATTAGTTTATATGGAAGAATAAACTATTAAAAATTGCATTCTATAGTTCTCTTGGGAGAAAGAGCTGTGGGTATCTGGCTCCATGTGTGGAGGATAGGAGGTATGTCTAGGTAGCGTATCACTTAATTTTGGGTACATATTTCCCATTGAATATAGCCATTGTTAGAGGAATACAAGTTGGATGTTTTTCTGTGCTATTTGGTGATTTTTATCTTTGTTACAGGCTACAGGACTAGAGATGCTACAGTAGCTTGTTGCTAAGACTATTCGATGGGTATGGAGGCATGTATAAGTCCTCTCTAGAATGCATATGCCTAGGCTTGAGTGTAGAGAAGTTAGAATTCTTCCATGTAGTTTGGGATTGTTTCAAGATGAGAATGAGGACTGAAGCTGATAGCCCTAACCAGTGACTAGGATTACCATCAACACTTGAAGCTAACAGTGTTTGTGCCCTAACCAGTATTCATAATTGCAGTATAGAAATCTCTAACATATAGGAGGATATACTTAAATATTGAAATATTCTATGATCCTTGGAGATAGGGCCGAACCTCTATAGATTCTTGATTGAAGTATTACAACCCTCATTTTAGAGGACTGTATCATTCTTAAAAGAATAATTTCTCTTTGATATTTTCAGATCCCTAGAATGTTTCAGATGACAATTATGGTTTCACATCCATCTCATCCCTTTCTGGTTCATTGCATATCACTAAGCATTTAAAGCCGAGTTCTTAAAGGGTATATTGAAGACAACCCAGTTTGAGCATGAGTATTAGATCTTTGCTGAGAGTTTGTTGACAGTTTTGAATGTAAGGATCAACCTTGATTATCCTATGCGACATACTTTCTGGGAATTTTTTTCAGATCAAGGAGCAGTATTAGATAATCAATGATTGTAATGCTCTAACTTTTGCAATAGTTTTTTGGGGATATATGTATATATATGTTATCGACATAATCCGTCACGTCTGTGAATTCATTATGGGAGATGTATTGATCACTTGATATCTCAAGGCAATACATCGTTTATTCTTAATACCAACTCTAAGGTTCTGAGTGACCTTGCTCTGAACTTGATTTAACAATCTTGATCTCTAATGATGATGTAATCCTAGAAACGTTTGATTGATGCTCTTCTTGAAGGTATCTCAGCTCATTGAAATCAACAATTAACTTCCCCACAAGAATTCTGGGCTATGCTTAAAAACCTGACCTATTAAGTTTTCTTGTTGGTAAGTAAGGTAGCCATATTTTGTGCTAAGAGGTTCAAATTTGAAGATTGAAATTGAATCAAATAGAAACGTAAGGAATTCTATTACATCTCATATTCGATGCCTTGAAAACCTTACCCTTTCTCTAACCTTGATATCAAATTATAGTATCATTTTCTTAAGTCAAGTGCCTTATCATATTGTGAAATGTGGCTCTTCGTTGTCAAATCTACTTGACCTTCTCTATCTTGAATTATTGAAATCATTCAAAGCTAAGAGTGGAACATCTCCAAGAGAAAAGGTATCAGCTTGATGGAAATTTATTTTGAAATCATATAAGTGACAACTGAATTAGGACAATTTTATGAAGATATGTCTAAGATTCAGGTTGAAAATTGGTTGCATGTAGAAGTTGTTATGGAATCATTAATAAGTAGAAAAGGGTTTCGCTCTTGTTGTTAAGTTGTATCACTAATACACATCATCGGCTGAATGTTGCGGTGAACTTGTCAGAGGCTCAAACATTCAGATCAAGGACACAACTTGTTTTCATTGATGAATATGTATAAGGAAATGTTGAGATTAGTTACTACTGGACATGTATTACACTTATCTCTAGAATAAAACTAAGAATCCTTGTTAACAAAACAATTCTTCTACGAACCATATTGGTATATTGAGTAATAATGGGGTCATCCTAGAAGTATGAAGATCTGTAGCTATCAAGGATAGTATCCTTTGTAGTAAAGATACAATATCAGTGGCACTGTCAATGAATGACATCCCTATACATGCAGCACAACATCATTTATGCTCTATTTTTAGCCCACCATTTTGTATGATATCGCTACAATTCTAGTACCAATGGTGATATGTTGTAGGCCCTATATGTTGATGCCTATGTTACAAGATTGTTCACAACCAAGCTTTAAACCAGTCAAATGCACCTCTTGACACTTTTATTCTTGAAGATCAGCTAGGAAAACAATGGCCTTTGTTGAAATCATCTCAAGAAAGATGTATTCTCCTAATTAAAGAAGAACCTTGTCAATTCTTCAGAAAGTTCCTCTTTGGTCTGGAGCTTCCTTGAAGCCCATACGAGATTCAAGCTTAGGAAATTAAACATAGCAAAGCTCTACTATAAAATCTTTGGATTAATAGCATATTGAAGACAGACCTATGAATACAATTTGAGTACGAGGGAGCTATGATTCAACTATTGATGACATTTGTCTTACAGATGATAACCCTCTCATTTATCAAAGTAAGAGGGAGATTTTTCTTAAGGGGTCAAGATGAAGGGCTTTAAGATTAAAAGGTTTGGTAAGATGGAGATGTTGTTAATTTGGACATAGTCATCTTATGAGGTCTGAATAAATTGTTTAAATGAATTGTATTCTTCCAAGACAATATGTTGTTATATTGAGTAGAACAAAAATGGTTTGCAAGGCTCCCATGACAAAAGGGACGTACCTCTGTAAACCAATAGAAATGGTAAATGTCTTGAACATATTAAACTACAGCAAGTTGATTTTCATGATCTTATTTGTCAATGTTGGGAAAGTACCCTTCCTCTTCCATGACATCCGGCTCAATGGCTCTAGAGGCAAGTTGTTTAATAGAAACCATTTGGATGGAAATTGGAGCTACAGATTAGATAAACCCTTCACTTTCTTTTGCTAAAGAATAGAGTAAAACTCTGTGAATAAAAAGCACCATCTACACATGCTAAAATAAGAGCAGTGGACCAAATGCTCCTAACCACTTCTGGCAGTCACTGTTGATGTAAAAGCTCGTGGAAGCCTTGTCTTCCTTTTTGATGCATCAGTCACTGGCATTCTTCTTGAGACACCTTTAGCTACAGGTGGGAAGAACCTAGACTTGGATGCATTTGAAGCAGCCTTGCCTGAGATGTCAACATTTGAAGGCCTTGGTGGTCCCCCTGAAGCTAAAGTACATTTGCTAGAGAGGCCAGTAGCAGAAGGCCTCCCTGAAGCTGAAGCATGTTTACTTGAGAGGCCAGTAGTAGAAGACCTCCATGAAGCTGAAAAGTTTTTACCAGAGAAACAGTAGTATAAGTCCTGCGTTGTATCCTTGAACTTGATGGATCATTACTTGAGACCTCAACATTCGAAACCCTAGGAAATTTTCCTGAAACTGATTCACGTGTATGTAAGGGCCCAACATTGGAAATCCTAGGTGCTTTTCCTGAACCTGCTACATGCTTGGATTTTGAAACCAAAGTTGATGTAATGCTTCCATTTTCATCTTTGTTCCTTTGTGGCCCGAGTGGCTAAATGGAAACAAAACAAAACTAACGGAAGTAAAATAAATACATGTAAACCATCCCAACTAAACATGAAAGCAAAGAGCCCTATTATTGACATCAATATATCCATACACAGTTATCGATTTGAAATAGAGGCAAAAGTATAAAGCCCAGAAGTAGTGAACTCATATCATTTACATCATACTGCATACTAACATCTGCGGATTGATATATGATAAATAAATCAGATAGTTGCCTACTCACACACAATTTATACAACCATGGATGATGTACATACCATGGATGATGACTTTGTTGTAGCACTTGTATTCTTGACATCAAAACCAAACGTCCTACACACCCAATTCTAATTGTTAACTCTAACTGGTAAAAAGCCCAAAATATCTGCAAAAGACCAAAGAATCATATTGGGAAGCTGAATCTACCTTGGCATTTGCTTATCAACAAGTTGATTCTGCTTCCTAGATTTCCTGTGGACATAGAATTACACACCCAAAGCGTCACATACACATTTTTCTTCATTAGTCCCCGCCAGAAGAGGGTTTAAAATGCCTGAATAAGCATATGTCTAGAGAAAAATGCTTGACTAGAGAGGCTAAGCTCACAATCAAAACTTATTTATAAAACTGAATTTTCCACTATGTGTTGATAAAACATGAGTACTACATAAGGGTTTTGCAAATTAAAAAAAAAATGCATATGGTCTAGGAATGAAAACGCCTACTTACTCTCGCTTGATCTCATCACCCCCATTGGGTTTTGAAGCATGGCACCCTAGGTTCCCAATGTCTGATAAAACCCTTCTAGGCCTCGTTTCAACCCATGTCACCACTACACCATAGAGCATGCATATAACCTCCTTCAAATTGATCTCTATTTTACACTAGTCATATAGAGCCATTGATATTCATATAAACACTAATAAATATGTAAGTTACATATTTTCTGATATTAGGTTTTGGTATGGGGTTTGGACAACAGAATACTGTAAAATACCTTTACTAGCCATGGGCATATTGGGCTTCGCCACCCTATTTTCGATTCCAATTTTGGTTTGCTAAAAATACAAACACAAAGAATTCCGTAAATATTGAACAATCAAACCCCCCCAAAACTGATAAGGAAGCCATAACTCAGCCCGATCCTGACCTTGAACATAAATTCAAGAATTCTAAAATCTTACTAGCCATCTTGGATATTCTAAGGTAATGGAGAGACCAATAAGAAACAGAAAACTGGGAACTAGATCTACATCACCTCCCATTGACAACCTGCCTCACTTAACAATGCATATTTTTTTCTTCTAGTTGTGTTCCCGGGAGAGATCATAGGTATATTCTGTATGAAAGTTTGTTAAAAGTGGTCAGCAAGTGGCCTTATTTTCATTTTTGGAGGTGATATGTCATGCTATAAGCACTTTGCTATGTATTTTCCTTTTCCAAACCATGAAATAGAAACATATGCATTCTTTCTTTGGAAAAATAAAATCAATTAAGATTTGCAACCATTCACCCTATGAAATTCTTGTCAATCCAAAAGTTGCAAAAAATCAGATACCATTCACCTGAAAATAGCCCTTGGATCATACGCACACATTGCAAGGCCCATCAAACACATGTATATCAATGTAGAAAAAAATAAGAAAGCAAAGTGCCATCACCCAAACAATGTACTAGAAGCACATATTTCAGTAGAGTTGCAAATACTTTAAAAACAAACTACCATCACATGTCCAAAATCCTTTACAGATAGTAATTAATGTTAATGTCGTTTAGTGAAAGCACCGAAAGGAAATGCTCAAAATATGATTGAGGACTCAATTGACAATAATAACCAAGTGCAATTTAACTATTGTAGATCCCATGTGTATGGCCAAAACATAAATACTTCCAGAAAGACTCTGATGGCACATTTGTAACTACATAATTTGATTTATATGCCCAATTTGAAAAATGGGAAAGCCAACTACTATAGAAACATTCAAAATAAAATGCACTTCATGTGCTAGACGTTGCTCTGGTGTAAATTTGTTGACTTGAGTGAGCAGAAACCATTATGACTAAAGCTTGTGCCATCAGATCCTTGATATCCTTTTTAGCAAGCGAACCATTAATCTAAAAATTCAACGAAAATTTTAACATTAGGGAGAAGAACCACATACTTGTCCCCAAAACATATTCATGAAAAAGGAACCACCTCTTCTTGTTTTTCATGATTAAATGGACCAACTTCATAGGGACTGAATTAACATTTGAATGAAACACAACTACAAAAGGATGAATGACTAGTGAAAGAAACTTACACCAAAAAGTAGGTAGCAAAAAAATGTTGAGTTATCCTGAACATTCACCATTTGAACTATTCACTAGACCTAAAACCAAAAAGTATAAAATTAACATCATATTCATACGAAAAAAAAAAACCAAAAATACAACCAATAATTAAGGAATTTAGACTTCTGTGATCCATAATATGTTAGATAATCTTCGGCATAATCACATAATCAATCTTGTGTCGACGCGTTTCGAACCAACCAGTGTGGTTCATCGTCAGGACAAGTTGAGGAACTAATCTGGCTTAGCGTGAATAAATAGCGTGTGCAGAGACTCCAACGGCTATAATGCTAACGGCTACTTTTGACCGAATGAACTTGGTCAAACCACCAACCTCGGTAATAGGTATAATATTATTATTATCCAAAAATCAAATTCCGTTGGTCATTATATATAGTAATTAATCTATATTTAATTCCTATAAAATACAAGAACTAATCTATATTTAAATAGGATGGTCATTATATTTTGTAACATATATTAATAAAACTATAATTAATTATTATAAATTACTAGTAAAGGTAATACTCCTAGTTATTTATAGAATCTAGTTATGTTAGGTAATTGTGTAATAATTAATCTATATTATAAAATATAAGTATTAATCCTCATTTAATTAAGATGGTCCTTAATCCCATAATTTAATTATTAAAAAATACAAGTAGAGGTAATCGCTCATATATACTTTTAGAATCTAGTTATGTTAGGTAATAGATTAATGATTATTTAGGTAATTTAAATATATTGGTCCAATAAAATAATAAGTTATATATATTTTTCAAATAATCAATTTATTAATAAATTAAATTAGAATGTAAACCATTAATCATCCTAGAATTTTGTTATAGTATAACCAATAATATCGTTATATCATCAATTAGAACTATATTTATTGTAAATTAACCCAGACCTTAGGTCAAATTACTATTACCTATAGGAGCTTACTATAATATATGGAAGAAAGTTTACTACTATACTAATCATAATCTATCTTAAAGGTCTAATAAACATCAAATCTTAATACATAATTATTTATTCCAAAATTTTACTCAAGTTAATAATGTCAATAATACTTATACGGTTGCCAAAGGGTTATTTCTATGGTTGAGGGGGCTAGGAGGACAAGGCCGGGACCCAACAACTGCTAATCTTCCAGCCATCATCCCTATTAAGGTTGTTTGGCCTTTTCTCAATCTCTAGGGCCTCTCTAAATTTGCGATGGTGAAACTGCGCAATTTTGGCAATGACCTGAGCCTCCTCTATACATACATGATGCATAGTTTTTCCCGCATGCTCAGCCAGGGCTGAGGACTTGGTCCTCCCATGCCTTAAGTCCGCCGAATGCTCGCTAATCCGCTGATTAATAGAGCGACCAGTCTCACCAATATAAGGGGTCCCACAGGAACAGGGAATGAGATAGACACCCTTCATGTCCTTAGGGTCAATCGAGTCTTTCACCGACCTGAGGGATCCACGGATAGTATTGAGAGGTCTAAAGGTAGTGGGCACATCATACTTCCTCAGAATCCTTGCAATCCTGTCCGTGGTTCCTTGGATGTACGGAATGTTCACACCCATGGTACGATCATAGGGAGCTTTCCGGATCGAAGGTTCCTTCTTGGCCCTGAGGAATGCTTTCTGACCTAAGTGCCTATCATAACCATTCTTCTCGAAGACCTCAAGGTTGAAGACATCATTTGCGATGTAGAATATGGTATTAAGAACCTTCCTGATAAGATTAAAGACACAATTAGGCAGGATTGTGCCGTTACCCTGAGGAGGGCTAAGCCTCCCCGTAGCAATATCAGCAAGGCCGAGTTTGAAGCTCTGAAGAGCTTGAACGGTAATCCTGACATCGTGGTCTTGAAAGCTGATAAAGGTGGGGCTGCTGTTATCATGGATAAGAAAGATTACAGAAATAAGATGTTGGACCATCTCTGTAATAGTGGGAGTTATAAGAAGCTGTTGAAGAATCCCCTCAAGAAGGTTTCCAGAGCAGTCGCTCTTGCGATCAAATCGTGCAATTCCACGATTCCTCTTGCCCAGAAACTTATTGAGGGTAACCCCATCACTCCTAGGATTTATGGTCTCCCAAAAATCCATAAGGATGGGGTCCCCCTGAGACCCATTGTCAATACGATCGGAGGTCCGACCTACCTCCTGGCCAAGTTCCTCGCTGCAAAATTGAGACCCTTGGTCGGGCAGACTGAGTCCTTTGTCAAAGACTCGGCTGCTTTTATTAAGGATCTTAAAAATATCAATCTTGATCCAGAGGACATTTTGGTTAGTTTTGACGTGGTCTCTCTTTATACCTGTATCCCTATCAATGAGGCCATGGAGGTAATTAATAAGCTAACTGACCCTGATACGTCCAAGTTAGTTGAACTTTGCCTGACCTCTACCTTTTTCAGTTTTGAGGGTGAATTCTACGAGCAGACTTGCGGGGTTGCCATGGGCTCCCCCCTGTCCCCTATAGTCGCAAATCTCTTCATGGAGGATTTTGAGTCTAAGGCTTTAACCTCCTCTCGTCTCCTTCCAAAGCTTTGGAAGAGATTCGTTGATGACACTGGTGTTGTCTGGTCTCATGGCCCTGTTGAGCTGGATCGTTTCTTCGGTCACCTCAATAACCAATCCGCCGCCATTAAATTCACGATGGAAAAAGAAGAGAATGGTTGTCTTCCATTCTTGGATGTTCTCATCTCGAAGAAGGTGGATGGTTCCTTTTCTCATCAGGTGTATAGAAAGAAGACGCATACTGAGCAATATTTGCATGCTTCTTCACACCATTTCCCTGCTCAGAAGTTAGGTGTCCTTAGCACGCTTGCCACCCGTGCCGTTAGAATTTCGGATGAGGAGAGCCTGGAAGCGGAAAAGGCTCACCTCCTTGAGGTCTTCGAGAAGAATGGTTATGATAGGCACTTAGGTCAGAAAGCATTCCTCAGGGCCAAGAAGGAACCTTCGATCCGGAAAGCTCCCTATGATCGTACCATGGGTGTGAACATTCCGTACATCCAAGGAACCACGGACAGGATTGCAAGGATTCTGAGGAAGTATGATGTGCCCACTACCTTTAGACCTCTCAATACTATCCGTGGATCCCTCAGGTCGGTGAAAGACTCGATTGACCCTAAGGACATGAAGGGTGTCTATCTCATTCCCTGTTCCTGTGGGAGCCCTTATATTGGTGAGACTGGTCGCTCTATTAATCAGCGGATTAGCGAGCATTCGGCGGACTTAAGGCATGGGAGGACCAAGTCCTCAGCCCTGGCTGAGCATGCGGGAAAAACTATGCATCATGTATGTATAGAGGAGGCTCAGGTCATTGCCAAAATTGCGCAGTTTCACCATCGCAAATTTAGAGAGGCCCTAGAGATTGAGAAAAGGCCAAACAACCTTAATAGGGATGATGGCTGGAAGATTAGCAGTTGTTGGGTCCCGGCCTTGTCCTCCTAGCCCCCTCAACCATAGAAATAACCCTTTGGCAACCGTATAAGTATTATTGACATTATTAACTTGAGTAAAATTTTGGAATAAATAATTATGTATTAAGATTTGATGTTTATTAGACCTTTAAGATAGATTATGATTAGTATAGTAGTAAACTTTCTTCCATATATTATAGTAAGCTCCTATAGGTAATAGTAATTTGACCTAAGGTCTGGGTTAATTTACAATAAATATAGTTCTAATTGATGATATAACGATATTATTGGTTATACTATAACAAAATTCTAGGATGATTAATGGTTTACATTCTAATTTAATTTATTAATAAATTGATTATTTGAAAAATATATATAACTTATTATTTTATTGGACCAATATATTTAAATTACCTAAATAATCATTAATCTATTACCTAACATAACTAGATTCTAAAAGTATATATGAGCGATTACCTCTACTTGTATTTTTTAATAATTAAATTATGGGATTAAGGACCATCTTAATTAAATGAGGATTAATACTTATATTTTATAATATAGATTAATTATTACACAATTACCTAACATAACTAGATTCTATAAATAACTAGGAGTATTACCTTTACTAGTAATTTATAATAATTAATTATAGTTTTATTAATATATGTTACAAAATATAATGACCATCCTATTTAAATATAGATTAGTTCTTGTATTTTATAGGAATTAAATATAGATTAATTACTATATATAATGACCAACGGAATTTGATTTTTGGATAATAATAATATTATACCTATTACCGAGGTTGGTGGTTTGACCAAGTTCATTCGGTCAAAAGTAGCCGTTAGCATTATAGCCGTTGGAGTCTCTGCACACGCTATTTATTCACGCTAAGCCAGATTAGTTCCTCAACTTGTCCTGACGATGAACCACACTGGTTGGTTCGAAACGCGTCGACACAAGATTGATTATGTGATTATGCCGAAGATTATCTAACAACCAATAATATTTTATAAATGTTCCAACATATGGAAATACATAAGGAAAGAGAATGTGGAATGTTTTGAAAATTTACTTTGTTCACATTTTTCACAAAATCCAAAAAAACTTTGTAATCACATTCTTCTAATTTGTATGTATCATTCCTGGCATTATATGATAAGTTTGCGATTTCTATAACAGATTCAAGTTGTACAAAAGCATGATCTGTCAAATCATACTTATACATGCGTTGCCCCTTTATTCTACTATACCAACATAATTGAAGCTTGATGCCTTCTAATCTATCCAAAAGTTCAATTTCATTATGGTAATCAAACACCCTATTACCATCCTTCTTCCTTATTCTTTGAACCCTTCTAATGTACCATGTTCCACAAGAAGCAACTTGTTTTGTACTTCGAGGAACACCTTTTCTTGCAGTACGTTTAGTGGGGGGAATTGAATTTCTTTCAGAAAACACCCTACAATCTTATCGAATTCCAAACCCAATTGAAACACCCTTTTGTGGAGCCTTCCCATGTCGCCTAAAGTAGACCCCATTTCTCATTTTTGTCAACCTATCTTTGGATAATCTCGGATTTCCATTCAACTGACTAACCAAACATGCTTTGAACATATCCTTACCATCAAGATCCACCCCTGGCTTTATTGTTTTGCTTCCATTTTCATCAATGGAATCTAAAATTTCATCCAACTCATGTCTCCACTCACTTTCCATTATTTGAAATTCACTTTCATTGTGTACCAATGATGATGAAGATTGGAATATAGAGTTGGAACAACTCGATGGAGAAGCATCAACTACTTCATCCATAATTTCGAATGTTGGATAATTTTGATCCTCTGTCCATGGTTTAACCCACCCAGAAGGTTGAGTGTAATTTTTTGGTTGCATTCCAAGAGTTGATAAAATTTCTTGTGCATCCTTCAATCCAATCTTAAGGGCTTCTACAATTTTAGCGTCTGTGGATATTGAATCATATTGCGACAATATATCAATGTTTTTTGTTGTTTCTTGGTGAAATCTATTCCAAATGCTTTCTTGCTTCTTATGATATTTATTAAAATGAGGCCCTTGGGGATTTGATTCTTATTCAACAACTCTATTAAGGGTTCCAATAGCATGAAGCAAGTCAGCGAAATCATAGGCCCTCTCCACTCCAACCATCCCACCAACTTTACTAAAGAAGTTCTCACATACATCTGACCCAGTCAAATGCAAAACACATGGAAAGTTAGAGTAATGATCTTGAAACAATCTCATCAACAAAACTGCAAAATGGCAAGAAATTTTCACATCCTGATATGCTTCTCTGCTAATGAAATTTATGTTGACATTAGTATGATATTGTTTCTGTACCCAACATAACCATAATGTGAAGAAATGATGAACTCGTGAAGAACTTCACACCCTTTCCCAACGGCTCAAACTATGAGACATAAAGATGTCAATGTAGTTAGCAACAATCATTAGATAAGTCTCCGTAGCTAGTGTCCTCTCTAACTTTCCACTTGGTGTACTTCTCAACTCTTTGAAACACCACTAAACATGCCTTGAATCAATGCGTTTTGCGGATCCCCAATTCTGTCGATCCATCCTCTCTATATCTTCACCCTTAAGCTTGTGATCATCCACTTTAAAAGCGTGATAAACCATTCTGACATGACCAAAACTTATGTAATCATTTCCTAAAACCAATTCTTGTCGACCTATAAACAAAGGATTTACTAGATTTTTGTTGTTGTGGATGTAATCTTGGACATGCAATCTTGTTACATTGCAACCATTGTACAACTCGGTTAGCCTCCACCCTTCCCAAGGAATTTGATATCGAAGACCTGATGTTGAAGAATAATCCTTCAACACAAGTTTTCTTCTTCTGCTATCCCTATCCGAGGAATGACCAACAATAGGTCCCAAATTATTTTCCACGTGTTTCTTCGACATAGATTCTACCTTTTCCCATTACTTATCAACAAAATTTGCATTGAACCTATTGCATGTTGGATGAACAACCACAACCAAATGAGGAAGCCTTTCATGTAAAGGGTTTGCAATAATAACACGTGCATAATGGCCAATAACATTGTTCTTAAAAGAATCTGTTATAATATCATAGCCTACAACTCTGTCACCAACTCTCACCAAGAAATGTGATTGGCATTGATGTTCTTCTTTCGTACCACAAAACCCCACCAATGTATCACTTTTTGCTACCCACCAAATACATTTTTTCACAAGTGTTTCATCTTCAGTGAGAAATATAGGAATTGGGCCATCTATACCATAATTGGATTTATAAGAAGCATAAAATTTTCTGATTGCCCCAAAAATATGCTTGTGCTCCCCTGGGATATATGCTAATGACTTTTTAACTTGCCTTAAAGTCATAGATAGTGAAGGACTATCTAGATTCAAGCTAATAAAGCTATGTAATCTGTGGGCTCCCCATAAATTGATCATCTCATAAAGGAATTTTGTGGATATACTATACCTTCTCCCTGTTTTTGTATGCATCAAGTTATGAAAAATATTCTTGAAAAATTCCCAAACTGCATCTTTACCTTGTAATTTTCCTTTTCTTATGTGCCTCACACACATCCTTGCAAAACTTAAAGACATCATTCCTTTCTGTCAATTTAAACAACTTTTCCTTTAGGGATCTCATTCTAATAGAGAGTGTAGAAACCTTTTTCCTCTCCCACGAAAGGGATCACATTGTTGATCTATGGTTAGCATTTGTAATCCTTGCAACATTCTTCAATTCATTTTGAGTCAAATAGTCGATTCTTCTACCGTTTCCTATATCTCGTTCACTTATATTATTGGTGCACATTGATTCATGATATAATCTCATATTGAATTCATCACATTTTGGAACCAACTTACAAAAGTTGCATGTTAATGAATCAAATGGGATCCTTGTTTCAGAAGCCCTCTGGCAATGAATATGCCTATATGTACCATCAATACGACATTCAATACCCTCATAACATAACATGATCTTGGTATGCTTCTCTATGGCCCATAATTTTCCACCCCTTTGATCATCCATTAGGACCTTTGTTTCCAATCTCTCCCCATTTCTATCAATATAAGGATACCAATACCCCCAACATTGTAGTAACAAGGGAGATAATTGAGCTGTAATAATATGACAACAAACAAATAAATTTGAAGTAAGATAAATAAAATAATATACAAATTCATATTCAAGTTTAGTCTAAGTTGTTAATTAACACACCTGAAGTATAAGGATCTGCACTTGTATAACCTCTATGTAATATTGATGGTGATAATGGGACCAAGAACCTAGTCAAAATTTGTTCGGACTTATCATTGGTAGGATTTTTGTGTCTCCCAATCGTGCCACTCCCCAACCCAATCTCCTGATGTGAACCCTCATTTGTAGTAGTAGTAGTGTGCTTCTTTGATTTCATGTGTTCATTTAGAGAACTGAAAATATTACCACTTGTCGACACTAAACAAAACCATTTATTGCATCGTGTACATTCCACTCTCACTTTTTTCATGTCCTTATAGTCTGTAAGTGTTGCTTCGACCACCTCGAAGAAATTAGGCTCTTGTGTCTTGTTGAAATCATCTAGAAGTTTGATTGGTTGATCAATATGAAATTGATCTCCAACCATCATTGTCTATTGTACTTTGTTACATGAAGGAATTTCACTACCACTTGCCATTGATAGGCGTTGTTGATGGGCCCCTGTTTTCATATGATGGTTTTTGAAGTTGCGTGTTGTTCACGCTGCCAAGGATACATCACTTGTTTGATAATCAATGCCACAAATTTCACAATGGATCTTTATTTTAGATTCTCCTTTGCTTAAATTTCACAAACTCTTCCATTAAACTTTTAACTTTTTTTTTCCCAAGATGCCAACACACTAGGATCAACAACTTTGGCTTATTCCACTGACAAATACATATTTTCAACTCTTGGTTGTTTATGCATAGGTCCCTCCACATTCACTTCAATGTTTTCAAAGATTGGTATTGTTTCCACTACATTTGAACACTCTTCTTCCACATCAAGTGTGCCTAGTTTCCTCTTGATGCCTACAAGTGTTGTACAAACTTTCCATTTTTTCTCTTGCATTGGATTTAAACGTGTTCCATCCTAGATAAAATCAAAAGGGTATCCAATGATTTCATCCTCCACAATTTCATCAAAAATTTAAGCAAATGTACAACCTTCTCGACACTTGAGCACGCCAATGATAGAATTTTCTTCATTGGTAGAAATTTTATAAAACAACTCCATCTGTTTTTGCACATAAATAAATGAAAAAGTAAGTAAAATTCTACAAGCATATTGGTTATTATAAAAAAAGAGAGAGCAAGGACCAAAGTATGAAATTTCAATTCAAAGCTCGAAAAAACATGAATAAATATTACTATTTCGATGAAACACCTTGATTCAAAATGTACTATCGGTGGATTCCTCAAATGGAACTGAAACTAGAAATAAAACATATTATTAAAGCAAATTTGAGAGTTGATTTATTGCTGCACCATAACTCTTTTTAGCCTCTTGGGTGGGTGTTAGAATACATGTTCTCCACCATTTAAAGCATATAGATTGAGCAAGACAATGTGGGTTGTAATTCTATAACTATGATAATTTCTTCTTTTGAAGCGCATTATGCAGTTTGGGAAAAAGAGACTTGAAAGGACATGACATTTGAGTTCTATAATATCGAGTACACTCCATGTCAGGATCCAATGAGATTGCATAAGTTAAATAGAACTAGGTTGATAAACGGATCAATGTCTAGACAAGGAGGAGACCTTGAAATGCCCAGGTTACTGAGAATTTCAGTATTAAAATCACCATCAGAATTTTCTGATGGGTTGTGGTCCATCTATAAACTAGTACAATTCTTAGTTAGGCTAATAGTCCAACATTTGGTCAATAAAACGTTGTGTTATTTATACCAAGCTTGACCTGCTTAGTGGCCTGCATGCTACATTTCCCTGTTTTCCGAAGGGATGTGGTCTAGATGGAGATTGGTAGAATTCTTAGTTAGACTGTGGTCTAGAAGTACATTATAGAAAGTTTCTTTACTTATACTGAATTTGAGCTACTCAGTGGCCTTCATACTAAGTTCCCCTATTTCCTAATGGGACATGGTCTAGCTGTAGACCTACAGAATTTTCAAGTGAGCTGTGATCTACCAATAGATCAGTGAAAGTTTAACACAGCTCCTAGGTTGTGGATAGCACTAGATCAATTAAATTTTAACACAATTAATGGTTAGGAATGATATGCAAAAACCAACCTATCCCTGTCAAGGGAAGGAGGATAACTAGTCCACAAAACACATAATTCCAGTTATTAAAATTCCAGTCTTGTTCCAATAAAAATTATAAACAAGAAACAGGGGAGAAAGTGCATTACATTGGATTTATATCCTTCTTTCGTTGGATTTTCCTTTGTGTCATGTCCACAACTGGATTATTTTTCATGGAGAAAATAAACTTAGCTTTAACTGTCATGTCATCTCTATGATTCAAACTTGGAATATTTTAGTGAGCAAAGAAACAATTAAAACACAAAAGTGGTGATGTTTCTTTCCACGTATCAGTTTTGGAAGCTATATTTTGTGCTTCGACTGTTCAATAATTTTCCTCATTGCACGGTATTTTCATGTTAGTTATTGTTTAAGACCTAGTTTTTGAAAGGCCAGATTGAACTCTAACCTTTTTTTGTTTAAGATATCATGTTGACGAGAACTTGTGTGGTGTATAATACATACCTATGCTTTTTATGAATTACAATGTACGATTTCAGATTTATACTGTACTGTATTATACAAAGGAATACCAAGTCTAGGATTGAGGACAATGAAGAGGTGTTTTTAATCAGATTACCAAGTTGTTTAGGGCCATTTTAACGAGGATGGACATCAAGGAAGCCAGTAGAGAAGGGGAGTTGTCATAGATCTTTGTGAGGTGAGTGATGATGAACAAGACCCATAGGTTTCACAAGAAAAACCTAAGGATTTGTATTTTTAATTAATCTCTGTTAAGTCAGTTAATGGATTTCATTATCTTTCTAGTGTGAGAGGCATCGATGGTTGTTGTGAGTCTATCTTTGAAAACTTTGATAGCTATGGGGTAACACTTTCTCTTTTGATGCAATTTTTGTTACCCAAGATGGAACTAATATTGCAACTAATGAGGCAACAGAAATAGAATGCTACATGGAAATCAATATATCAAATTTGAAATCCAGATTGTTTTATTTTAGAAAGTACTTTTCAATTAGTATGAGAGGCGTCGATGGTTGTTGTGAGTCTATCTTTGAAAACTTTGATAGCTATGGGGTGACACTTTCTCTTTTGATGCATTTTTGGTTACCCAAGATGGAACTACTATTGCAACTAATGAGGAAACAGAAATATAATGCTACGTGGAAATCAATATATCAAATTTGAAATCCAAGCTGTTTTATTTTAGAAAGTACTTTTCAATTAGTGTGAGAGGCATCGATGGTTGTTGTGAGTCTATCTTTGAAAACTTTGATAGCTATGGGGTAACACTTTCTCTTTTGATGCAATTTTGCTACCTAAGATTGAACTACTATTGCAACTAATGAGGCAACAGAAATAGAATGCTACATGGAAATCAATATATCAAATTTGAAATCCAAGCTATTTTATTTTAGAAAGTACTTTTCAATTAGTTATAATGAAGTTGAGCTATGGATGGATTGATTATGTAGTGGGTGAGGAACTAGTGTGCCCATTAAGATGGAGTTGAATATCGGTACCCTTGAACATTCACCTCCAAAATGTCTTATGATCCCAACAATATAATCTTGCTCTCTTCATTTGTGGGAGGGACCTATATTTGAGTAACAACCTTACTAACTCATTTATTTTCTCAATAGGAATTGTGGAAGATCTCATGGAGTCTTCTTTTGTTCAAAATTTCTAAAGAATTAACCACATCAACCGCATTTGTTCTAATTCTGTAGGGTCCATAAACCTTGTTGAAGTTTGTCTTTAACTTATTCTCAGAGACTTATCTTCGTGTAGGGATGATCTCAAATGTCATGAATTCCTATTTTCGTTTCCCTTGCAGAGAACTGGCCAAGGCACATCGACACATATTTTTTGTCTGTGAACAAATGCATCATTTTGAGATGGTAAATGCTACTAAGGAACTTATTAAACAACAATTCTCTATGATGAGTAATCTAGCCGAGAAATGACAACATCCCTGTCTTCATGTAAGGAAATTTGATATTGTTAGGGTGAATATTCTGAATATGAAATCTAATTATGGAATCATTCCTAAACATGAGATTCTAGGAAGATGATAACTCCGAGGAAGGTACAATAGATAAAGTAGGTTTAAGTGCAGGGGGTTAATCCAGAGGGACATTAGACTATCCATATTATTTTAAAATTTCTTGTACACGATAAGTTTGGAGATTTCTATAAGATTTCCACCTATAGCTATCACACACAATTTTGCAAAATCCAAGATAGTAGCAACACTCAATTGCTTCCAAAATGACTGTTATATAATGAATACAAGAGAACACTGCCTTGATTGCATCCTCAATTGGAGCACGAAAGAAACACTTTAAACTCTATCTTGAGGTACAAGCATAGGTATATCCTAAACATTAATGGCATATTTCTGCCCTTTAGCTAGCAGATAATTCAATATTTATATTTTGAATGTGAGACTCATCAATCAATTGGATGCATTGATATCAATTGGAAATTATTTTCTTGAGAAAGTAAATATTCCAGTAATATGGAATTTTGATCATCTGCCCATGTAGGGAAACTAAGTATTCTCACCTTGAACACTGCTTGTATACCTCTTCGTATATATCTAACAAGAAAGTAGCCTATGAAAGGAGATTTATTGATTATCTGAACCAACCTACATGGTCTTATGATCATTGTTCATCTAGGTGTAAAGGTGAAAATTATGAAGATGATAAAGAATAAGAAAAACCAAACTCGTTTCATCACAAGGTTTGTATCTTGATAAACAAATGATATCCAAAAACATGTGATTTGGATGAGTTTATTGTGTATAATTTGAGAAGAGCCCTTTCTTTACCTCTTTTAAGTAAGAACCTCATTATTACTTGGACAGAGAGAATTTTAGGGAAAACACTCAACTAAGAAATGAGCATCATGTTGGCTGTGCATTTCCTAATCATTTTCTTTGGGCAGAAATCTAGTATTACAATGACCATGCCATTCTGAAACATGACTATAAGAAGATTGTGCACAACATATTTGGCAACCTTAATTTGCATTCATAAGTGAAGAAAATCTATAATAGGTCTTAAGGTTACATTTTGATGATCGTGATAATTGTAATTTTGAGGATGCTGAGGCTGTCATCAAAGAGGGCATTTCAGAGTAACTTTTATCTTCAGATTCCAACACTGACATGAACAATGGATCTAAAGATTTCTGTAATGACAAATATGTGGAGAGATTCTCACCTGATTCTAGTGGACTTAATATGTATAAGGATAAACTTTCGATTTCGGATCACAGTTTCGACACTGAACAAACAGTGTTTATGAAACCATACAACTGCCAAAGAGTTTACAATTTGCATGTCAAAAAACCTCTTGATATGACCACTGGTAATGGAAGAAGCACAAGGTATGTTTTGTAAAAAATCCATGCCATAAGCTCAAGGAAATAAAAGCCTACTCCCCTTTCCTAAATGTTGTCCAGAAGACTTGTTTTGCTCTTCTGTTGAAAGCCTTGACTCAAGAGCACGGTAGGAATTTCAAATTGGAATCACTCATCAGTTTTGATGGTTTAAACAACTCTAGCCTATGGATTACCTATGGATTGCCTGATCACGAGATCTATTTTCTGTCACCATGCTTATTAGGAGGTAAGAAACTCTCTCTAAAGGTGATTAAGCATACTCTACAAATGTGACTCATGTGATAATTTGATCATTTTCTTCATACGAAGCAAAGAATACACCTAATTTAGGGTGATAATTCCTGGTATTAAATTAATATCTATTCGAATAGAAAATAGCATTATGCTTAACACTTGAAACTTAGTGGATTTGGATTTTCCATGGCTAGAGCTAGCGCAATGGTGAAGTTTTGGATCTGGCAGAAGAGGTGCTTAACCCTTATATAGGTGGTAGTTCATCTCAAAAGAGAGGATTCATGGATATCTGGTAGGTAAAACTCTAATAGATCTCTTGATGCCAAATGGGATTCTATATTTAGAAGACAGTCACGGGGAAGAGAATGAAAGGTCCCATCTGAAAACAACAAAACCATAATCATTATCTAAATCACAAAACACAAAATCTTAATCATTATCTAAAGCACGAGAATAAATAATTTTTAGCCCCCAAAATGAAAATGATGAAAAATATCTAGATTGCTTATCAACGTTCGACACCGGTAAAAAAAACCTTCTCTATTATATGCCAGGCCCACGTTGACTGCTTCTGTAGCCCCAAACATGACTGCTTATGTAGCCTCAAACACTTCAGATAAAACACAATGATAGATGGATGAGAAGGACTATGATATGGATTTCAGACTGCTCCCTGGTAATGGTAGCAGTTGCTGCAATTCACCCTGAACCCAAGCAATGATACTCTCACCCAACAATGATATGGGACAACGAACAAAGCTCTTGGCCAGCTATGATACGTGAAAATGGGTGCAAAAGAGTATAGGTTTTGCAACAAAGCTGAGGTATGATACTCTCACCCAGTTATGATACGGGACTACGAACAGAGCTCTCGCCGTGCTCTCGCCCAGAAAAATAGGTGCAAAATAGATGGTGAGCTGGTGGTGCAGTGCCTCTCATCCAACAAGAAAGGTGCAAAAGAGACGAGGTTGTGCAACAGAGCCGAGGTATGATACTCTCACCCAGCTATGAGACGGGACTATGAACAAATCTCTCGTCGTGCTCTCGCCGAGAAAAATAGGTGCAAAATAGATGATGCAGTGGTGGTGCAGTGCGCTGGTGGTGTGCTGTCACTCGCACCTCCCACCTCTTTTGTGCCTCCGCTTGGCCATTTTTTTAATAACCAATACCATATAATATCTATATTATATAACATATAAAAGCCCCTCTAATGCCTATTATATAGTCAATATATTGTTGTTTTGTGTTTTTATTTTTTATTTTTTATACCCCAATATGAACACACGTGATATTAATTGCTTTGTCAGTGAACCCCCATGGGGCTAAAGCTCTATCTAAACATCCATGAAACTACCAGAACTCATACAAGACATGAAGGGAATACTTGTAAACCAAAAATTAGAACCACGAATTCACTTGACCATTCCCAATAGGGACTTACATTCTTTCAATCACTTGGTAGATATTCAACCTACAGGTCATGAATGCAAGTCTGAACAAAAGGGAATTAAAAATTGTCTGATATTTAACAAGAAGGGTCTCTACATTTTCACATTAGCTGTCATAATATAAATTAGGTCGTGCATTCATTATTTATTCAGTTACAAGTAAAAACATGAATAAAGCCATGAATGAGCTCTATCATAAAACCATGCTTATAACCAACATATAACCATATAGCCAACCATAAGAGAATAGCCATTAAAATGACATGATAACCAATACATTCCTTACCAAAAGAAAGAGAAACTTAGTTGTTATTAACCTTAAGAAATTAGCAACCGGGTTTAGGATTTCCACGTTCCACTCGATCATAGATTGGATGAACCATATCGTTATTTTAGCCAATCACCCCCATGACATATACCAAGCATGAATGTGGGATCTCATCGGATAAACCAATCCAAACACAACCAAGGGAATCTAGAGGTTAAACCAACTCCACCCTCTCTATACCATGATCACACCTAAATTGGTGCGATGATCACAAAATCCAACCAAGCTTGGATGCCTCGAAATTTCTTCACCATCCTTGAGGAATTTTCCTATCTCCATCCTCACGCTTTATCATGTATCTTGCCATTGCTGGTCAAGGGATTCCTAGGCCTTTGGGAATTTTCATGATACCACCTCACCCTAGATTCCAAAACCATATAGAAAACCAAAGCTCAAACTTAGAACAACCCCATCACACCATGGCTATCTAGAAATGCCAAGGCTAGGCTAGAATCATTATCGAATCCCAACAAAATCCATGCAATGACAACAAAATAACCAAATAAAAACATGCCCATACCATGCATGTCAAAACAAACTAGGAAATCACACATGCAACATGTTACCTGCAAGTATTCCTTGTTGAAGCTACTTGATCCTTCCCTTCCTTTTCTTTTCTTGTCCTTCTTTTATTTTCATTTCCTTTCCTTTCTTTTCCTTGCTTGATTACTTTCTTTCTCCTCTTGGTGCTTTTCTCCTCTCTAGGACAAATTCTAACACTAACAGATAATAAGCTGAAAAAAGGCTACCAACTGATGCTCTAAGGTATTTTTATTGATGAGGCCTCTAATTTCTTTAATTTCCTTTATTTGCTTTCATTTTCCTCCTCACATGCACCCTATGACCTTTCACCTTCCTTTTCTTCTAATTTAATTTATTTTAATAAATATTGTGCCAAGAATACCTTCTTTCCTTTCCAAATCCTTAGCCATTGCATTTGCCAATTTCCCGTTAGCCATAAAACACATCAAGTGATGCCCACTAGGATATTTTGCCCAAAATTTAGCTTGGAATAATTTTCCCTTGGCCGTGGTCTTATTTTACCTTTATTGATTTTTATTACATTAACGCTTAACCCAGAGTTGTTACAGACCACTCCCCCTTAGGGGAACACTTTCCTCTATGTTAAACCACATCTAGACCTAGTAAAAACACTAAAGAGAAAAATCATACGACCTATGGAGCTTTATAACCCAACTCGTTACAATATTTACAATAACATTCTACTCAAGAGAAAAACCATCATGTAAAAAATGACAACATGACAACCATACTACTTATTGGAGCTTTATAACCTAGCTCATTGTGTTATTTAAAATGGAAACCATACATAAATATGTAAAAATACCAAGACTCATTTTCCTTTAATGGAAAACAAGGATACATAGCCCGCATATGAGCAAAAATCTCTCATGTAGCTTCATCGGGCCAAAAGAGCTTCCACTTCACTTTAACTTGCTCGAGTGCTCTTTCCGTAGCACGAGATGTTTTCGTTGCAATATTCCTTGGGGCTCCATCTATAATTCTCCTTCTTGCTCCACCTACAATACATACCAATCAATAACATGATCAACATCCTTTACATATGTTTTAAGCAATGAAACATGAAATCATGAAATTTCCTTGTCGAAGGAAGTGCAAGTCTATAGGCCACTGGTCCAATCCTCTTAAGGATCTCGAAAGGCATGCAATACCATGATTCCAACTTGGAACATGAACCAATACTCGAGGAGCTGTTCTTGGCCTTGATGTACAAATACACATGCTACCCAACCTAAAACTCCTTAGATGCCTTATGTTGGTCTGCATAAATTTTATGCATGTCCTGTGTTGCCTTTAGATTCTTCTTTATAACCTGAATTTCCTATTCCATGTCTACCAACATGTTCAGTCCAATAAGTATCAGATTCACTGGATCACTCCAAATGATGGGAGTGTTACAACTTTGCCCATACAATGCCTCAAACAGACTCATCCTTAGTGAATCTTGATAATCATTGTTGTACACAATCTCAACCAATGGAAGGTAGTCCTCCCATGTCCTCTATTGATGCATGAAATACATCCTTAAGATGTCTTCCGGTATCATTTTGAACCTCTCTGTCTATCCATCTGTCTATGGATGATAAGTTGTGCTAAAGGTTAGCTTTGTCCCTAATCCTACAAATAGCTCCTTCCAAAACTTGGAAGTGAACTTGGCATCCTTGTCTGACACAATTTTCTTCCAAACACCATGTAATCTCAAGATCTCTTTGATGAATACCTTTTCTACCTCGCTAATTGAATAAGTAGTCTTCACTGGAATGAAGTGAGCTACCTTTCTCAACTTGTCTACCACAACCATGATAGAATCATGCTACCTTGATGTCATTGGAAGGCCTGTAATGAAATCCATGGAAATAACCTCCCATTTCCACTTTGGAATTGGAATAGGATGAAGTAACCCACCCAGATGCTTACAGTTTGCTTTGATTTTGTGACAATCCAAATATCTTGCCATGAACTCTGCCACTTTGGTCTTTAGATTCAGCTAGTAGTAGAACTTCTTGATTGCTGTTAATGTCTTTTGATATCGTGGGTGACCTGAATATGGTTTTACATGAAACTCCCTCAAGATAATATTCTTGAGTTCACTATCATTCAAAACATAGATCCTGTCCCTAAATCTCACTAAGCCATTTGTTGTAACGTGATAATCCACATCCTGATCACCTGTACCCCACTGTAACCTATGCATAAGCTCCTTGTACCTATCATCCTACTGTCCTGCCTGTAAGATCTGATCCTGTAAATATGTCCCATATGAGCTCACTACTACAACATGGTTTAAATGTAATTTCCTACTAAAAGCATCTGCAACCCTATTCTCCTTACCTTGATTTATCTAATCTCGAAGTCAAAATCACTAAGGGTACCCAACCATCTAACTTATCTAGCATTCAAATTCAGCTAGTCAAGCAGATACCTTAGTCCATTGTGATCGCTCATCACTGCCAAGAAGATAATGTATTCACATCTTCAAAACATGAATAATCACTGCTAACTCAAGATCATGAGTCACATATTTATGCTTGTTCTCATTCATTTTCCTGGAGTCATAACATATGACTTGTCCTTCCTACATAAGGACTCTACCAATTCCTCTCTTGCAAGCATTTATACATACTACAAACTCTTTATCTAGATATGCAATCTTTAACTCTAAAGCATTTGTCAACAACTACTTCAACTTCTCAAAATTGGCTACACACTCATATGTACATTCAAACTTCTTACCTTTCATCTGTACTGATTTAATAAGATATGCAATTTGTGAGAAGTTCCTAATGAACCTCTTGTAGTAACCTGCTAAACCCATGAATGATCTGACTTCTTCCACATTTCTAGGAGCTTCCCACTCCATGATAGCCTTTATCTTCTTTGGATCTACTGCTATGCCATTCTTGGAAACAACATGTCCCAAGTAGTGTACTTCTATTTGAAATAAACTTCACTTGCTAATCTTAGCATATAACTAATGCTCTTTTAGCAATCTCAACATTGCTGCTAAATGCTCGACATGATCTTCCTCTTTTTTAGAATATACCAATATGTCATTACTAAATACAATCACAAGCTTGTCAAGATAAGGATGCACCACTCTATTCATCAAACACATAAATTTAGCTGGGGCATTAGTCAATATGAATGGAACTACAACAAACTCATAATGCCCATACCTAGTCCTAAAGTAATTCTTGTAGATGTCCTCTTCTTTGATGTGTACTTGATGATATCTTGATCGTAAATCTATCTTTGAGAACACTATTGCTCCCTTCAACTGATCAAATAAGTCATCAATCCTCAACAATAGATACATGTTCTTGATCATCACCTTGTTCATCTTCTTGTAATCAATGCACAATCTAAGAGTACCATCCTTCTTCTTCACGAACAATATTGGTGCACCCCAAGGCGATACACTTTGCCTAATGTATCCCTCGTCAATCATTTCCTTCAACTAAAACTTCAACTCTACTAACTCTGGAGTGATCATCCTATAAGGCACCTTTGATGCTGGTGTTGTCCCTAATACCAACTCAATATAAAAGTGTACTTCCCTGTGGAGAGGAAACTCTAGAATATATGTTGGAAACACATTCTAAAACTACTGCAATACAAGGTAACTCTTGAATATTTCTGCATCCTCAACATCCTTACCCTTGTCACTGGAAATATGAACTGAAAACATCACATACCCCTTTTCTGCAACTATGATTAGCCTGCATAGATGTGGCCATCCCCACTGATGTAGGCTTCTTCTTCCCTACAATATTATCTTCTCTACATTATCATCTAGGCACTCAATAGCCTTGTCATAGAAATCTACCTTGGTCTTGTGAAGATACAACCAATCCATACCCAAAATAATACTATACGATCCCGATGGTAGTACATTCAAATTTTCTATTATAGGAATACCATTCAACTCAAATTCACAATCTCTTACCCAGTGATGAACTCTCTTCTTCGTGCCTGTAGCCAACTACACCAGCCAAGACTCTGCGTGGACTTCTTTTCTCAAGCCACACTTATCCACCATGTCAGGATTAACATAGCTATAATTAGATCTAGGATGAATCAAATTAAAAATAACTTGATCACAAAGCTTACCATCCATCTCAATGATAGATGTCTGGTGATTTTCCTGCCTCTTTTCCATAGGTGAACAAATCCAAGGAATACTATGACCAACATATCCAACTCTTTGTACCTCTTGAGCACTATAGATCTGAGGCGTACCTCCTTGGTACAATGGAAAATCCATCTTACGATGATCTTTGCCACATATCCAACACTGCAACAGTGCTCTACTATCAACTCTAGTCTACTACTCTCCATATTGTGACACATGTCGCTTCTCAACTTCACTGGACTTCTTGTAAGGAGCAACATTTTCTTTCTCACTTGCATCTTGAGGTATTCCCCCCTTTGGTGGCCATTTCCCCTTTACTTTCTCATTTACTTTCAAGTCACGTTTAGCATCAAATTTTCTCTTTGACTACTCATAATAATTCTTCAATTTATGGATGGATTCGTCTAATGATCTAGGTTCATCAAACTTGATCTGTTATCTATATGCTATTGGAAATCCAGTGATGAATTTCTGAATCTTAGCCTTCGCCTCCTTGAGATATGACACATACCTCAAGAGCTCTAGGGACCTGCTAGTATACTCATCATCTATCATTGAACACATTTGTAGCTCATAAAACGCCTTAGCTCTATCATCATAGTACCTATCTAACAAGTACTTCTTCTTGAAAAACCTCTCAAACTCATCCCAAGTCAAGTCTTTTTCCCAAATGCCCTTGACATTCTCTACATCCTCCCACCAAATATTTGCCTTCCCTTTAATACTAAAAGTGGCTATCTTAGCTTCCATGTTCTCTGAATAACTATGCAATATGAAGAACTTCTTCATTCCAAGCAATCAAGGCTCTGCATCTTCTGGCTTCTTCGTCTCTCCATCAAATGTAGGAGGCTTCACCTTCTTGAACTCCTCAGGTAAATAAACCATCCTCATATAAGGATGATGACAGTGATGACTATAATGGTGTTTCCTATATGAGGAACTAGAATGACGCCCATACATATCAGTCGTCCTCTCAAGTGTATCTTTTGATTTTCCAGCTTTGACTATGTCCCCTCTATCTAACATGTATCTGGACAGAGACTTGTTACCATAGACTCCATTAGTTTTCGATTCCTTCTCTTCACTGATCTTCACTTGTCCCTGTCTCTGTAACTCTAAAAAGAATAGAAGGATTGCTACATTAACCTCTACCTACTTCTCCTCATCCACTGGAAGTATTTTAGGAGCCTCAATCAACATGTCATTGTCTTCTTTGCAACTTCTAGTCTCTACCCTCAAGCGACTTAATGTATCTGCTATACCACGAGAATGTTATTCTCGTTTCCACCAAACTAATATGTAGGGGGAGTCATAGGAACTATAGTCTACCATTTTTCTTGTCATCTTGAATTACATTCTTCCTACAAGTATACCATATCAGATAAACCAAATAGATACCAAAACCAAATCCATACGTAGTGATTTTCAGGGGATGCTTATCTCATCTGCAAGATCAGTCCACATTAGAATGTACATGTATAATCATAAACATATCCATGTAATAATAGAACATCAGAACAACATCATGCATGATCAAACCAAGTCTATACCCTGATTCCATGCATGACAACCATAAACTTTACAACATTAGACTTATCCAAAGAGAGTTAAACCATGATCTAATACCACCTTGTGGTATCATATATGACCCAAAGAGAGTGCAACCGACTTTGATGCCACCCTGTAACATTGCCTCCTCTCACATCTACCCACTTTCATCATCTTACCTAGGGTAAACATGAGATGAGGGGTTATTGTGATATGACTCAACTTCCTATATGACCTTAAGGAAATGGATTCAAGAAAACTAGACCTTACTGAACTCCCCAAGTACCATAGGACTCCCAGGAGTAACCCAATCTCTCCAGGTGTCCAATCGATGAGACAACTAACCTTTTCCCTAACTTAGAGCCCTAGTCTCTCCCTTGCCAAGGCCTCCATAAGACTATGGGTTCCCAGTCGCTCCCATAGGCCTGCCTCAGTATGCCTGTGGCCTTTTTCTGCTAGTGTTGTGCCAACGAATGTGAGAACTAAGGCTACTTTCCAGGGTTAGGGCTAAGCCTCTGCCCAAAAATCCATGAAACTTATAGAATGCATTTAAAAGACATGAATAAAATACTTGTAAGACAAAATTTGGAACTAGGACTTGACTTGAACATCCCCAACCAGGACTAACACTTTGTCAAACACTTGGTAGATATGAAACCTATAGGTCATGAATGCAAGTGCAAACAGATGGGGCTGAAAAATTATCTGAGATTTAATAAGAAGGGTATCTATCTTATCACATTAGTTGTTATAATATAAATTAGGTCTTGCACTCATTATTTATTCAGTTACAAGTAAAAACATGAATAGAGACATGGCTGAGATTTGTCATAAAACCATGCTTATAACCAACATATAACCAGATAAACAACCATAAGAGAACAACCATTAAATCCACAAAATAACCAGTATATTCCTTATGAAAAGAAAGAGAAAATTAGCTTTTATTAACCTTAGAAAATTACCAACCAGGTTCAGGATTTCCACGTTCCACTTGACCATAGATTAGATGAACCATATATTTCTTTCAGTGAATCACCCTCGTGCCATATTCCAAGAATGAATGGGGTACCTCTTGCGATAAATAAATCCAAATATAACCATAAACCGCATCCACCCTCTCCATATGGCGATCACACCTAAATCGGTGCCGAGATCACAAAATTTAACCGATCTTGGATGCCTCATAATTTATTCACCATCCTTGATGAATTTTCTTGTCTTCAACCTCAGGCTTTACCATGTATCTTGCCATTACTAGTCAAGTGATTCCTAGCCCTTTTGGGATTTTCCTTAGATTGCCTCACCCTAGATTCGAAAACCATTTGGCGATAAAAAGCTCAAACCGAGAATAATCCCATCACATGATGACTATAAGGAAATGGAAAGGATAAGCTATAATCCATTGTCAAATGCCGACAAAATCCATGCCATTGACACCAAAAGAACCAAACACCAACATGCACATACCATGCATGTCAAAACCAACTAGGAAATCACACATGAAATCCGTTACCTACAAATATTCTTGCAGAAGCTGCTTGATCCTTACTCTCCTTTACTTTCCTTGTCCTTCTTTGATTTTCCTTTCATTTCGTTGCTCTTCCTTTCCTTTCCTTGCTTGCTTACTTTCTTTCACCTCTTGGTGCTTTTATCCTCTCTGAGACAAATTCTAACACTAGCTAACAATAACCTAACAAAAGGATACCAACTGATGCTCTGAGGTATTTTAATTGATGAGGCCTCTAATCTATTAAATTTTCCCTTATTTTCTTTCATTTTTCTCCTCACATGAAACTTTTGACCTTTCACCTTCCTTTTATCCTAATTTCCATTATTTTCATAAATAATGTGCCAAAAATACATTTTTTCCTTTCCAAATCCTTATCCATTTCCTTTGCGATTTTTCCCCTTAGCCATAAAACACAACAAGTGATGCCCACTAATACATTTTGCCCAACATTAAACTTGGAATACGTGTCCCTTTACCGTGGTATTATTTTACCTTTATTAATTTTTATTACATGAACTTTTAACCCGTTGCTATTACAACATTTCTATTCTCTATTGGTGAAAAACCACGTGTTCACATTGCAACATTTTTTTTTTTTAATTTCGATCTTTGTCATCTAGAGCTACAAGTTATTGATGAGTTTTATATTTAGTTTTTTTTTTGCAAAATTATGGAGTTATTCCCCTTTCATTCGTACATACATTGATTGTTTCACACACATTATGTTAATATAGTTATCCTTATCAATTTTAAACATCTTTTCAAATTTTCTAATAAAAGAAATCAATACCTAATCTAACAAGAGCTAGGATTGGAGATTTCTCTTCATAGTTATAGATGTATTCCTCTTTTACAATCTTTTTTCTTTTCCAATAGATGGTTCCAAGTCATAAAATCTTGTAATTCCACTAGGATGCTCCATGGAATCCCATCAATGGTTACTTGTTTATCCTATGACATCAATTCAATTCAATCTTTAGTTAGCTGCCATTTTCAATTAACTAAATCTCTTTTGTATTTGATTCTAAGTGAGCTTGACTCTTCTCTTTAAAGAAAACTCTATAAATAATTCAGTAGTGATTTTCCAATCAATGAATTTGATCAATATGTACCCTCATAAAGATCTAATAACCAATTCATCCATTAGATCTAGGCCAATCAAATATTACCTTCTCTTTCAAGGTCCATTGCATTAGTCTATTTTTTTTGGAATTATCAGTTCACAATGCCACATACAAATAACAAAATTCAACAATAACAATTTATACATTACGACACAAAGTCCCGAGACCACCATCCCTATTCTTTTGAATCAACCAATGCTTCCTCTTTCCATTTTTCGATGACAAAAATGTAAGAGTCATGCTCAATAGGAATTATTTCTTGTTAAATTGTTCCTCGTTTCATGCCATCTATAAGCCGTCATCTTCCTATTCCAATCACAACCACGTCAACATATTCCCGTGACATTCATGTTAACATAATGGGTTTTTCTTATGTATATATATTTATATATATTTAGCATTAATATGTGTACAATTCATAAGTACATATACAATTCAAGTTAAGGTTAAGAGAAATCCCATTGATCTTATTATTGCCCATCATTCCCATCGACTCCACCAACCTACTTACCTATCACATTGCTGTTTCCACAGTTCACTTTAACCTTGATCAATTTCATCTTGCACATGTTTTCATATCACTATCACTTCATAAATATTTTCGGTGCTATTTCCATGTACCTTGTGCTTATTTTCCTCGGGCGCAACTAACATACTATTATCACTCGCACTTTTAATTAGAGAGTCTCAAAAATGTTTATTTTGCCTTATTTCTCATTAAATTATCATGATATTCTATCTCAACTTACCAATATTCTAAAAATTTGAATAAGGGTTATTAGCTGAAATTTCCTCTATACCACACATTTACTTGCTTCCCACATTTCACTTCCCTTGAAAAATATCATTGGTTTTGCTTTATCCCATCATTATTTAGGTTGTTCGAATATCTGAAACTTAAAATTAGATTTGAAGTAAGTCAAGTCCTAGCATTCCTTTCTCTTTTTTAAGTAAGCATATGATACTTTTTCCACATTCTTATCAGCATTAAAGACCAAACCTGCTCATAGTAGCCACAAGTGTGTACCCATTGCCATAACATTCTCGTACTTGAGATTGTTGTTATTATACATTTTAGGTTGTTTAGCATTCTCGTACTTGAGATTGTTGTTATTATACATTTTTCCATTCACAAAGATATTCTATGTACCCAGTTCAATTATAACGCATGTTAAGAGTGGTTGCCTCTTGTGTTTGTGCTAAAATTATTCTACATAATACAAAATTTTGTAGTCTCTTCTCACCATTTTTCCATGGGTATTTACATCTTTATGGAGCATCTTACATATGTTTTATCAATGTTTAATTTAGGACACACAATGCTTCATTAACCAATAATACATTACTCTCATTATAATTATAATTATAATTATAATTATAATTATATATATATATATATATATATATATATATATATATATATATATATATATATATATTATATTATATTATATTATATTATACAGATGGCATCTTTTCTCTATGCGTGAATATAGTTTTACCCACACAACTACATTTTGAATCTACAAAATCTCGACACGCATACCTTATTCTAACCATTACCTGTATTTAATCTAGTGTATACTGGCAATTACTAGATCTAATATATGTATACAACCCATTTTCATGACTACAATATTTATTTTTTAATTATTTTTGTACTTCCATTTCTACTTATCCTTACTTCTCTGATGACCATTACTCCTATACACAAGCTTAAACTCAACCTCCAAGGAACTTCTTCCCTCACGTAAATTTATATTTCTTCTAGCACATTTGGTCTCTGATTTTCAGTGTTTCGCTAATACAAATGTATTAATTTAGAGTGATTCCATTTTGGTTTATCATTGATATACAAATTATATTTACTCTCATATGGGTGCTACTTCTGGTCCATATTCCTCTTATGAGATTGACTCTTGGCAGGTTTAATCTGCACTCCTATCATTAACCATTTTTTTCCTTTAAATTATTTTAATCATGTGTTTCATTATAGAAGAGAGTTTTTAATCAACTATATTGATCTTGCTTTCACGATTACATTCAAGGTCACCAACACAATTTCCTTAATGTAAAATTATTATGGAGATAATGAAATTATTCAAGGTATGAATGATAGCCAACAAATTTCCTTAATATAAAATTATTATGGAGATAATGAAATTATTCAAGGTATGAATGATAGCCATTTGGATTAAAACTTTCACCATTGCTTCGAACGCAGGTCTATAAAGAGCACAACCATACAATTATTAGAGAACATACATCTTTTGTTTCATCACCCTTTTTTTTCAGGATGTTTTTTTTAGTGCTTTACTATGGATCTGGTCACTTTGATTCAAATAGGAAACATTAGCTAGAAATACCTACTATTAAATATGGATTAATGTATATACGAGCTGTCGACACTCATATTTATATGTTAACAGGTTATGATTGAACTCAAAGGGCGTAGTTATTGGTAAATTTTTTTTTTAAAGCATCTACTCATCTTGGCCATAACTTACTAACTAGATACTATACCATATTTATTTTTATCCTTTCAATAATCCTTCCCTACTTGGATCTTGTCTATAATGATCACATTTTGAAATTGTATCATTAATTTTTTTTGGCTATACTAATATCTTAATCTCTCTACTTTGTTCTTCTGAGTTTTTCTTTAGTCAAACTTGTGCACTTTATCTTCATTAAGGTTTGTCAATGTATCCTCATTTTATAGTTTTAAAGATAGTAATTTGTCATATTACTTATATTCCTCTTCATAAACTACTCTACCGTCCATGCTAGGAATTACTTTACGATTGGTCACTCTTAGTTTCAAATCTTTTACTATCCCAGCAATTATGTTGTAGAAGATAACACTCCATCTCTTATGTTCACCTAGATCTGTTCTCCCTCTCTAGGAGGTCTAGCAGATGTTTCCACACTCACTATCTTCTTTATCTCTTACTTCTATAACACCAACAGTAATTTTGTTTAATTTCCTGCTTGGGTCACACCCTAGGCTTGAGAGTTGAAACCTTACACCACCTTTCATGTCTTCCGTTGGCTTAAGCAATTTACTCTAGTAAAACAAACGTGGTTGTCAATAATAGAAAGATAATTTTTTCCTTTAAACTACATTCACTCGTTGTAGAATCTTCAAAGAAGAAATGAATTGATCTCTATTGAAGAATTTAGTCTCTTTCACCTCTTTAACACATTTCTATTAAACTATGAAATATTGTTTTCATATTATACCATTGATACATAAACTGTCACTTTAAATGTGTTCATAGTGTAGGTGACTCGTGATTTTAATTCAATTTCTTATCTACCTATAGTAAAATTATATTTTCTCTTAAAAATATACTGGGTGCACCACTGGGCATCTCTTACTTTAATCCTACAATGCTAATATATAAATATTATAAGTTACGGTTCTTCACACCACCTACTCTTATATATGGCACACCCAAAGGCTTGTATGAAGGTTGAACTCAATTGTTATCTATTTGACATTGATAAGTTCTATCTCGTGTATATGAGATTAACAACATCCATTTATTCCATCATAGATATTCGTAATTGGTTAACTGAAATGCCTCACAATTTAAGGTCATGGACTTTAGCTATTTACTATAATGTGGAGTAATGTTATCGATTATTGAGTTATTCGACACATAGGAAGATCCCTTTCATTTGTCTATCTACATTGTACACTTTTCCTTATTTTGATCTAATGGTAGGGGTTAATCTCGTCAGGTAGAGGTGGTAACTACCTTCGAGGTTTTTGCCCTGACCTCTCATTCGTGCCCTCACCTACCTTCGAAAAGGTTTTCGTCCTGATCTCTGATTCATACCCTCACCTATGGAAGGAAACCATGGAAAATTTTAGGGGCTAATATTTGCAGGTGGGCTAATTTTCCATGATTTTTCAAAAAAAAGATTTGCTAATTTCCATTTTTTTTAAAAACAATTCGCCCAAATTTTATAATAAAAAAATATTTAACCTTAAAAATCGCCAATATTATATAGAAAGTATATATAAAATCGTTACAAATTTGAATAATTTTACAAATACGTCAATAAACATTTTATATTTTTATATTAGGGACTAGTGAAATTCGCCAATGTTTTTAAACTTCAAGTTAACTTTCCATCCTTAAAATTTCCCTTAAGGAAACCCTCTACTACAATTTTAATTTCAACATTTTCTAAGTTCATGACATGGTTGCTTAACCGGTCTTTGGAGGTCATCCTCTCACAAACCTTGGACCATTCCAAATGTTGTTTATTTGGCCCAGGTAAGATTTTTTTTTGTCTCTAGATTATAGTTTTTTTGTCTCTCCTTTTTTTTAAACAATGATGCTTAATTGGAATACTAATGCATATATTGGGTCCTTTTAAAGTGTTTCATCCAGATACTAGTAGGTTGGCATCGGAAGCCACTCCTCCATGGATTTTGATCTTGCATTATCCCCTCGTCCCTTCAATTTTCAAATTTACAAGTCGAACGAACTCCTTCCTAGTTCAGATATGATATTGCATACTGGTCCCTTCAGCTCACATATTTTCATGTCAAATTTTTTATTTTTATTTTATCTTTTCAAAAGCTTAATGAAAACCCCATCAATTTAGTCTAAATTATTTTTCGTTCTCCTATTGTGAGCCTAGGATTACCACAAGATTTTGTTTGCAATGGAGAAAGATATTATTTCCCTCTTTAGAGGTAATCTCACCTCTAAAGTTTTAGGAACTGGATTTTTATTTTCACATTTGTTGAATAAAACCTCACTCATTTCCTCCTTTTCCTTATATTCATTCTACAAATTTACTTTGCAGTTGGATATGGCTCTTGCAATCCTCATCTGTTCTCAACTAGAGTTTCTTTATTTTTGTTCTTCGACTTGACTTTCTAAGTTTCAGTTATCCATACACTTTATTTGTACTCAATATATTTCTTCCAATAGAGCATCATGAGTATGCAAGGCTTTAGGTCATCAACAACCTGAATTCTCTTATTTTCTGACCGCGAAACATAAGACTATGGTTTTCTTTATCTAAGTTTCCAGTTTAGGTTAATTGTTTATTTACTCAATACATGGATATGACCTTTCAATTGGAACAAGAACCGTGTCTATAATGGTCTTTATATGGCCCTTTGTCTTTTCACAAATTTGTAATTACTTATTGATACTCGTATATATATCAACCATTTTTTGCTTGTCGAATACACTGGTTTCCAAATCTTTGATATAAATATTTTGTGTTAAAGTAATAGGATCTATGAAAAAGGTTTGTCTCTTTTTCATTACAATGATGGCAATCTGTTAGTTTGAATTATAACATTATATTTACATTTTTCATTGCATATGTAATCAACTAGGGTTTATATAAGTATATTTTCATTATAATTCATGTTTCATAACAATCATTTTCACCCAAATGTATATTTAACCCTTACTCTTAAATTATTACATTACTAGTAAAGGGATCTCGTGTTTCTCAGACTATGAATTTTGATATTTTCTTTTACTGCTAGGTGGTTCTAATGAAAGTTACATGTATACTATACCATATATTCTTTGTTATTTTTCCTACTCTTCAATTTTTTAATGAATCCCGCTTTATGAAAATAATATATATATCTTAAAAGAATGAATTATATATAGACATATATAATGTCCAATTTTCCTTCTTGGGCCATCTAGGTTCTGCTAGGGTATTATTGGATTGTCACGAGTCAACGTTGGGGACTATTTTGAGTGGTTGTTTTCCTCTTAACTGACTATTCAAGGACTAACCCTAATCTCTTCTTTTTCTTCATCTTCCCGCAAATAACTTGCCTAACCTCTAACTATACAATTTCACATAACAATTTTTTCTAGTAAAAATATCTACACAGTGGCCTATTCGAACCATTTCACAGTTCCTATATTAGAATATATTGTAAATTGTCTTCATTTATCTTACAAGCCTGATATATTTTGCAATACATGGTAAAATATTTCGCACAATTCAAACCAATTCCTTGTAATATCTATACCAGTTATTGTACCTACACATATAATCCTATACACAACATTGCAATTTATGATTCCTTAACACTAACATCAACATTTTCTCTTTACTAGTGAAACATTCACAAATATAAGATTTAACCAGAGACCAATACAAGTAAGTTAGATCTTATTTGATACATATAAGGAAATATGTAAAAGGCTCTCATAGTCCACCCAACTGTAAGCTCACCTATCACTACCTACCTTCTAGCCTCACCCAAATATAGTGCGATAACTAGTAGAATTTAAGAATAATCTTTTATGCAACCCTTAAGAAATGTCCTACATATCATCAAGGGTTTCTCACCAGTATTTCTTTCCCACTAGTGGAATCTAGGCATCACCATATTTCTCTCCCATAGTAATTCCAGTTAAGACCATATTCAGGGCATTTATCTCAAACCTTTTCTTTTTGTTTTGAAAATACATATTCTTAGATTTTTTCTTTCTGTCACTAGCCTTTCTCTTTCTTGTAGAGGAATAGAGAATATGAATAATAATAATGAGGAAGTTTTTTTTTTTGTTATTTCCCCTTCTTGGGTTATAACTAATTCTCTAACTGGTTCTCTGATTGTTAGGGTTTAGTTCTCACCTAATAGCCCTATACACATTTCTCAAGAATATGAACACAATAAAAATGAATTTCCTTTTCATTTAAAAACAAAATATAAATATTTACATCAACCAACCTTTTCTATATTTATACATTTCTAGCCATAATTATATAATAAAAGTGATGTGTGATTACCTAGGGGTTTTACATCTCCCCTCCCCTCAAAAGAGAAACTGTCGTCAATGTTTCAAATACGATTCTTCTTTGGAATAATATAGAATGAATAAAATTCATTACACCTTTCATATTGCGAGGACCTCCTTAGGCCTAATGTTCTTTCGTGGCACTTTACTTGGAGCGATAACTCAAATTTTGAAGTAAAATTCCCTGAATTTCACATTTCATTTCTAGCTGTTCTCATCTAGTCTAAATTGGCAAAATAAGTTGTCCTTCCGGTGCTCAACAGGGTCCCTAAAATGTACCCTATAAAGTAATATACGTACCATAACCCAACAAGGGTTAGCACCTTGCACATCAATAACAACTAGCATCAATAATTTAAGCACACCAATAATAGAAATAAATCCTTTTTCACTTACCTCATGGCTACGTGGAATGACATGGATCCCACCGCATGGTTCCATTGTAAAATTTACACTATATAAATACCAATTCCATTTGCGTTATATTTACACAATGACAATAATATTTTAGGAATCACTTACATTTCTTTCCTTTTATGATAAATCTTTACCAATGTCTTGTCACACTAGGAGGCATTATTATGTGTTTATCTCAATTTTAAATGTTGCATACACATTAGTTATACTTAGTAAAGCTGAGGATAACCCGCCTTTTCCTTCCATCTTAAGGAGGCTACATTGTTGTCTAAATTGTCCAAGGGGACTTAGTTATGCCTATTTTGGCCTACTTTACTATTCTCTTTTAGTGAAAAACAAAGTGTTCACATTGCAACATTTTTTATTTAATTTCGATATTTGTCATCCTACATTGTAGGTTATTGATGAGTTTTATATGTAGTTTATTTCTATGGAAATTCATGGGGTTCTTCGCCTTGTTGTCATATGTACATTAATTTTTTCACACACATTATGTTATTATAGTTATCCTGATCAATTTAAAACATATTTTCAAAACTTCCAATAAAAAGGATTAATATCTCAGCTGGAAAAAGCTAGGTTTGGAGATTTCTCTTCATAGTTACAAATGTCTTTCTATTTCACAGTCTTTTTTCTTTTCCAACAGATGGTTCCAAGTCACAAAATATTGTAATTCCACTAGGCTTCTCCATGGAATCCAATCAATGGCTACCTTTTTATTCTGTGACAACTATTCAAATTAGTATTTATTTAACTACCACTTTCAATTAACTAACTCTCCTAGTTGTTTGATTCTAGGTGAGCTTGACTCTTATATTTAGGGAAAACTCTATAAATAATTAATTAGTGATTTTCCAATCAGTCAATTTCATCAATATGTACCCTCATACATATTTAATAACCATTTCATCCAAAAGATATAGGCCAATCAAAGATTGCTTGCTATTTTCAGGGTCCATTGCATTAGTCTTCATTTTTGGAATTCTCAATTCATAATGCCACATACACATAGCACAATATAATAATATGCATATACACATGAATGTATACTTTACACATTACTACAAAAATTCCCAACACCACACCATCCCTATTCTTGTGAATCATGCCATCCTCTTTTGATTTTTGGATGACAACAATGTAAGAGTCGTACTCAAGAATAATTCTTATTTGTTAACTTGTTCCTCCTATTCCAATGACCCTTAACAACCATGTCAACATAGTGGATTTTTCATATGTATATATATTTATATATATATTTAGCATTAATATGTCTACAATTCATAAGTACATGTATAGTTCAATTCAAGGTTAAGAGGACTCTCATTGACCTTGTTATTGTCTATCATTCCCATGGACTCCACCAACCTACTTACCTAACACAATATTGCTTCCACCCTTCACTTTAAGATTAATCAGTTTCTTCTTGCACATTTTTGTGCATGACAATCAATTTATAAATCTTTTTAGTGTTATTTCCATGAGCCTTCATGTTATTTTCCTCTAGCGCTGTTTAGCCTCATGATTACTTCATTTTGACAATCTCCCTTACCTATTTTTCATTTCTTTGACCATCATCATGAACTCAATAGATATAAAAATACAAGGTTTTTGACATGGTAAGGCATTTAATTATCTTATCTTTCATATTCTATAATGTTCCTTACTATTGAGTCAATATTTGTATTAGCTACCGAATTAGCATGATTTTGTAGCTAATCTCTGTTTTTGTAGCCGGTTCCATGGTTTAGCAGGATCGTAGGTGCCAACTAAGAGGAGAAATATATGGAAAGGTGGAGAATGATCCCTTTAATGATTTCCTCCTATTCAGGCAACCAAATCATCAAAAGTATTGTTCGATTGCGTGGTCAAAGGATAAAGTCAATGTGGTTGCTGAACAAGCAAGCGAGAGTCTGAAATTGCTATGCTTCACTATTTTTTTTCCCAAATAAAAAATCATGAGCAACAATATCTCGATAGCTGTTAGAAGCTTAATTTAGAATTATGTTAGCTAAGGTAGGCGTAAAAGATTCAAACAATTATTGACACGGGATTTTATAAATACCATGCAACAAGCATGAACAAAAGATTGATTTTTATGCATGCAATAATAACGTTTTAAAATTTTGTTGTTATTTTGTTAGTGAAGAAAATCCATTGAAGTTCCAATGCATCGCTCATTGTTCAATTGAAGTTCTGTGACTGCCTGTTTGTGGAGGGCCCCTGCAAACAGTGAAGGTTCTGCATTCACTTATCTTTTTCATTTGTTACAATTATTCATACATTTTAGAATTGGTTTGCAATCTTGATTTCATTCAGATAACGATAGAAATATTTCATTAATAGTTCCTTTTTCAAGTTAATGTATAATTATGTTAATCGTAATGTAATTTCTTTTCATATATTTCGTTATAATTGCAGAATGTTTCATTTCAGAGTTGATATATTCCTTTAGAGTTCCATTATACAATATTTCATTTCAAAGTATGTGTGATTTCTTTATGGTTTTCATTTCAAATCATTCAATTTTAGAGTATGAGTGATTTTGTTGTAGTTTCATTTCAAAACCTTTAATTTCAAATGTTAGTGATTGATAAGGATAGATGTGTGGCTTTTCATTTTGAATAGAAGATAATTTCGTTTTGGTTTTTATGCAAAGGATTGCTAGAATGGTAGATGACTAATTCTACTTTTAGAGATTAAATTTGTGTTGCAATAGATTAGTTAAGTTTTCTTAATAAGATAGCAGGATTTTTCTTTAAGTTTCATTTAGAAAGTGTGAATATCATTTTTTATTTCATTAGAAAATAGCAGGAATATTCAATGTATTAATTCCATTTTCTTTGAACAGTAAGATAGGAATAAATTGCATCCTTAGAGGTAAATCTCAATAAATCAATAATGCACATTAACAATTTGATTTAATAAATGGAATTCTATCATATATAGTGCACTTTCACTTCACAAGATTACTGACTTCGGTTGATAATTCATGTAACAATTTAATACAATTAAATTAACAAACATTTTGGCGTCGTTGTCGGGGAAGTGTAAATAGAAGTCTTAGCCTTTTTAATTTTTATAAATTAAAAGAAAACAAACAAACAAACAAAAAGCATGATATGCATAGGGAAAGAGACTCTAGGGGTGGATTTGTAGGTAGAGAAAATATTTTAATTCCAACAACATCACTCACCCCACCACGACCTCATATTGCCACACCACCCACACAAACTTGAATTCCATCCATAACAGGCAAACCCAAACTCCCTGAGGTATTATGATCCAAAATCAAACCTAGAGATCCACCAACTTCATCAACAAAATCCATAATAGAAGAAGTAGATCCCATATCCCCAACAACAAAATCAATTTTCCTATCTTCAACTTGAGAACAAATTGTAGCTCAAGAGATGGAAGTTCCTATTGAAGAAGAGGAAGAAGAAAACTATTTTAACAAACCATTGGTAGAAGAACTGGAGGAGCTAGAGGAATATGAAAACCCAATATTGGAACCACAACCCCATGTTAGTTTTGAAGAATCTACAATGGTTGGATAAGGGGAAGGAGAGGTACATAATTTGAATAGTGAACGACCTAGGATTCAAGGAGGAAGAGGGGGAAATAGTGGAGGTGGAAGAAGTGGAGGAAGAAGGAGAGGGAGAGGAGAAGATATAAATCCGAAACCCTTTGGATTTCTTATCCTTGATGAAGATACAACTATGACAACGAAAAATATCTCACCTTCTATCCTTCTAAACTTTCATGGACTAAAGAGTGAATATCCTGAAACATTTCACTTTGAATTTGAAGTCTTGTGTAGATCATATGATTATCTCCATGAAGCTCAAAAGCTGAAATTATTCCCTGCAACCATTAAAGATGGAGCATTAAAATGGATTATGAGTTTAGGAATAAACTCCATAAGAACATGGGAACAAATGAAAAATACATCGTTAGAGAAATATAACGACTACTGTATGCCCCATATTATTAAGGATGAAATCTTTAAAATGGTACAGGAAGAAGATGAAAATCTTGAAGACTTAGTTGAAATATTTCCTTATAATGTTAAAAGGGGAAAAAGAAATAATCTAGATGAGGAAAATTTGAAAGCTCTCTTATTGAAATCCATTGGAGATGAGTGGATTTGTTATATGGAATTTATACCTACGAATAAGTACATCTTCCCTAAGTGGGTAGCTACACTTAGAAAAATAGAAGTAAATATGTTTAACCTTTTCCTACAATAGAAAGATAAGATAAAGGAACCTACTTGTGATCCTTCACTTCCTTTGATCTCCTTTGAATTGCTCCCGTTGCTCTTGCTCAAACTGAATTCGCTCATTTGGTACCTGCCAACATAGACAAAAGATGACAAAAATCAAATTCCTATGATCTATCTACGGTAGACAAATGGAATCGACAACATTTGAACATACATTCATCATAGATATAGACAAAGTATTAGAAAAGGAACAAACAACTTTATTGATTGATAGAAGAGAAGTTACACCCAATGTGGTTCGATCCCGTGTCACTCATCCAGCTTAGTCCAAACCCTCATCACACCAATAGCACATCAATCTAGCAACATAAAATTACTTGACAATGATTTCAAGTCTAAAAAAATAGTATTTCTCTATAATATCCAATTTCTAGCCATGATCGCTATGATGAGTGGTCAATTTATAGAGAAATGCAAGTGGTTTTCTCATAAATTGGGCATTGAATGGTTTTTCATAATTGGATAGTTAGTTTCCATGGAGAAAGGGATGAGAGGATAGAGGGTTAATTGATCCATAGCCTATCCAAAAATGAGCTCATAGGATGAGATAAGAGTTGGGCATCCTTCTAGAATGCTCTAGAATCAAGGAATAGTCCTAGAATCCTATGTCAATTTCATTCATCCTCACCCAGTGTATGTTAAAGTGGGCCTAAGTGTACTGTAGTGCATGTTTGAATGGGCCTACCTGCTATGCAAAGAAATTGCCCATGACTAACGCTGCGTTGGTGTCCCAAAGAGGCATTTTAGCAGGGTTTCAAGCTAGGAAAGTTTCATGGATGAAAACATTCAATAAATGACTTATATAGGGCATGAAGCAAATTAATTATGGTTTGATGAGCCCTATTTGTACTGATATGATCATCGGGAATGATGTGCCCAAATATACCTGTAACAACTGCCCCCTAAAACATGAAGTCGAAAATGATAAGGTTGAGTGATATGCTTTATGATGTGATGAGGAGGATTTGAAGCAGACAGTGACCTGCATTAATTAGAATACATAATATCATGATATCTTTTAATTTCTCATGAATTGCTCAGGGAAGGCATACCCATACTCATCATATAAAATTTTCATTACATGTACATAAATCAGATAGTCGTCTACTGATATAGACCCATGATAAGATGACCATCTCTGTAAAGCCATCGTACAGATGATTTAGTACTCTCTTGAATTTGTAGCCCAGATGGATGAAACTAGATCTGGAGTCTTCTATCTCGTCCAATCATTCGCTCAAGTACGAGTCTAACCACGTGAAAATGTGATCTGAAGTTGAACATGGGAAGACACCATCTAATTACCAGCCAATGATGTAAGTTGTTAACAGACGCGAGAGAAATCACCGATAATGATAATGATTCTCAAGGTACTACAATACATTCTGCATGGTGTGAATAGATGTTTTAATGTCAAACACCATACAGATACTTTCGGTTGAAAGCCCGTGATGTCAACCTATCACTGGAAGCGAGAAACTTGCCATTGATGTATGCAAGCCTCAAGGTACTGGAAGGGTGTTTCTAAGTCAACTTCCTGGATAATGTGTTGATGTCGACAAGAAGCGACTCATTGCAGGAGGGCCTTGATGTATCCCCCATCAACGACATGAAAAGACTGTGATGATTTTGAAGACAAAATGTGATCAACGACACAATGTTCAGGAATGGCAGTCATGAAAATGAAGGTTTATGAGTATTGCAAAGGATGAAGTTTACTGAGTGACTTCTCTTGAACATGTTGGCGGCACTGAATGAATTGGAAGCATTGACCCAAAACCAAAGTGATGGATGGTGTGATAGACCATATGTATGATAACCATCAATTAGATAACCCAACCCAAATAGTCACAGAGATGAAGTGAAAGTGTCATGTTCAAGAGCGACTCGCTACCATAAAGTGATTTATCCCTTTTCCCATTTTCCCTAGTCATTGTTGACCAATACCTCTTTATTTTTTTTAACACGCATGGGGAGGATAACATATGCTTGATGTATGAATTGGACAAATTTGAAGAGGGTGATACTCGACGAAGCTAGGGTTAGGGCACTCTACAACTCGATTTAGGGTTTCAACAACAACTGCTACGGCAGGCCCTCCTGACAGCGATCGTCTTTTGCAGAACACGGAAGAATCTTAGGTTCATATCTATGGGTTTTGATTGAAGGAAAACATGAACCCCCCTCAGGGGGAGGGAGGTGCGCCTCCCCCAAAAAACGACAACCAGAAGAGCCGGATCGAGGACTTAGACAGCGAAAACAGGCACAATGACAGAAACGCTGAAAGCAGCCAGCAGGTAAATACTGAACAAGCACAGAAAGACAAGCCTAAAGTCAGTTCTTCCACATGCAAGCCAGTCGCCACGCACAGGCCAAAAGTGGAGCTACCCAGCCATCGCATCAATGCCAGAATACAGTATATGAGGGATCACGCTCTGATTGGCAAATTCATTGGAATATGGCCAAATGAGAAAGCGTTAAGAAGCTGGATTAATGTCAAATGGAATCCAAAAGGACACATAACTCTGCATCTAGGGCCAAAGGGGTTTTTTACTGCAGTCTTCAACTGCCTGGAAGATAGAAACAGAGTTTTAGATGGAGGGCCTTACTTCTTTAACTCTGCGGGACTTTTTCTCAAAGGATGGATTGAACGTTTCAATCCAGATAAGGAGGACTTAAGCTGTGCGCCTGTGTGGATCAGGCTGTACTCACTGCCATGGGAATACTGGGAAGAGGAATCCCTCAAGGCGATTGGTAATGTTCTGGGCGAGTTCATCAAGGTAGCAGAGGAAACGAAGTCGTGCAGATACACCTCATATGCCCGGATCTGTGTTTACATGGACCTCAAACAAGCTCTGCCCGACACGGTAAGTCTTTTTCATGAAGATGTTGAATGGATACAGTTGATTGATTATGAGCATGTACCCTTTAGGTGCAGGAAATGTCATGATTTAGGACACCTCTATAGAGACTGTCCGCTGAATAGAAAGCCCTCCTCTCAAATGGATTCGGAAAATCCAACGCCGGATGGTTTTACTAAAGTGCTGAATCGCAGAAGGGGAAATAAAAAAACAGCAGCCACTACCAAGATTACTCCGGTTGACCCATCAAAACCCTCGACAAGCAATAGCTTTGCAGCCTTAGCCAATGAAGACATGCAAGATCCAGATAATACACCCTCAAATGAAAAAGAAACCAGTCAGGAAAAGATTAAAGGATCTCAATCGAAGACAGGGGAAAAGGCAGTAGAAGAATCGGATAATCTCCTTAAAACTGCTTCCAAAACCTGGAGCTTCCTTGGAATGGAAATAGATGATACAAATCCCAATGTAGAAGCCGAGAAGGAAAGTGATGGAAACTTTCAAGAACCTCAGATCATGGAGGAGGACACGGAATCTATAGATATTGGCGAGCTGGATATTCTAGGCCTAGAACAAGCCTGTAAAATGGGAAACTTCGACAAAATACCTGATAGACAAGTGGATAATCTAGTGGAAGTCCTCAATAGAGCCCAAAAAAAATACTCGCTAGGAGTTTAGATTGGCAGCCAATGGGATGGGAAATTCATCACCAAAGACAGTAAAAAGAGGGGAAGGAAAACCACTCTCGAAAGAACCACAAAGATAGGAGAAGTGTTGGTAGAATCAGGCCAATATGCCAAGTTAACCAAGTACTTCAATGCCAACCCCAAACCTTCTCAATAAAGTTGATCTCATGGAGTATTAGGGGGCTCAACAGCCCAAGAAAAGGAAGACTACTAAAAAACATGCTCATGCATGAAAAACCAACCATTCTCTTTCTGCAAGAAACAAAATGTAACTCGATAGTCTTGGAAAAAATAGCAACAAAGGCCTGGCCGAGAGGGTTAGTAACAGCTGTTGATGCTCAAGGTGCGTCAGGAGGACTCGCAGTGCTCTTGGATGCGCGAGTAATTCAACTGGACAACATACATGCAAATAAAAATTTCATTCAAGCTATATTTCACATAATTGGCACCAATATCTACGGCCATATGACAAATGTGTATTTCCCTCAGGAAACCCTGCACAAAGTTGAAATTATGGACACCTTAACGCAGCTGAACTCAAAAAGGATGCACCCATTATGGATATCTGGAGGTGACTTTAATATGATAGCAACAATGGAGGAAAAAAAGGGAGGCAGATGCAGAATCAATAGAGATGGATCCATATTAAAAGACATCATTCATAACAACTGACTGATTGATCTCCCTTAAAATAACGGCCTATTCACATGGAACAACAAGAGGGCAGAACCAAACCAAATAGCATCTCGTCTCGATAGATTTCTTATATCAGACAATGCAACTCACTTAGGAGGAGAATTCATTGCCTCTATCCTTCCTGTTTCAGGCTCTGATCATTGGCCAATAGCCCTCCATTGGAATCGACCCGGCAATAGTATTAGGTGCCCCTTCCGGTTTGAGGCTTTTTGGTTATCTCATCCTGAATTTAATGAATTCGTCAGAACAACTTGGCTAAAGTTCAATCCTTCGGATGGCACCAAAATGTCTATATTCCAACGGAAGCTGAAGTATCTCAAAGGGGAAATTAAACGCTGGAACCACTCCACTTTTGGCAACATCTTTAAAGCTTAGGAAACCCTCAATCAAGAAATGAAGATCATTCAGCAAAGGATCATCACAGAAGGGCGCTCTGAAGATCTAGCCAAGAAGGAGCAATACATAGAAAATCAAATCCTTGAAAGGGCTTTACAGGAGGAAACTCTTTGGAGGCAAAAATCAAGAGTTAAGTGGCTGAAGGATGGTGAAAAGAATACGAAATTCTTTCACAAAACTACGGTGCAAAGAAGAATGAACAATCATATTTCCCACATCAAAAATGATCAAGGAAGCAGAATTGAAACCCATGAAGGCATTGAAAAGGAGTTCCTCAAATATTTCAAACAGGTGCATCAAGAACCTAACATAGATCGAACAGAGGCCATTGATAAAGTCATCAGACACATTCCCAAATTAATCACTGAAGATCATAATCTTCTCCTACTCAAGCCCACAAGCCTTCAGGAGGTTGAGATTGCTGTGCATCAGCTGAAAGCAGGGAAAGCGCCGGGGCTGGATGGATTCACCTCCAACTTTTTTCACAATTTCTGGGATTTAATCAAATTGGAAGTCTGGCAAGTTGTTGAAGAATCTCGCACTTTGAGATGGATGTACCCAGGTCTGAATGCAACATTCATTGCATTAATCCCCAAAGCAGAGGAATCCAGTACTCCGGATAAATATAGACTGATTTCTCTATGTAACATCATATATAAATTGTCTCCAAGGATATAGCTTCCAGATTGAAACCTTTGCTCCCCCTTATCATCTCTCCAGAACAATCTGGATATGTAGAAGGCCGGCAGATCACGGATGGAATTATTTTAACTCATGAAATAATCCACTCCACAAAGAATTCAAAAAAACCAGGTATGTTGCTCAAAATTGATTTATCTAAAGCTTTTGATAGTCTAAGCTGGATATACATAAAAATATCCTAAATGCCTTTGGTTTTACCCCTTCCTAGGTTAGATGGCTCATTAATATTTTATTCTCCTCGTTCTTCTCTATTCTCATCAATGGCATCCCGTCACCCACGTTCCGTCCCTCTAGGGGTATCAGACAGGGAGACCCGCTCTCGCCTTTTCTGTTTGTCATCTTAGCTGAAGGACTAGGATGCAGCATCAAATCGGCTCTCCTCTCTCAAAGCCTCAAAGGTCTTTCTTTTCACCATGCTCCCTCCTATTCTCATCAGCAATTCGTGGACGACAATATGCTTTTTGGTCATCCTTCTGTTCAAGAAGCTCGTATCTTCAAATCCATCCTTTCAAATTTCTCTGATGCTTCTGGAGCCCTCATTAACAAAATCAAGTCTCAGATTTTCTTCTTTAATACCCCTCCTCCCACCCAAAGAGCCATAGCCCGCATTCTAGGCTTTACCATCGCATCTCTTCCTTCTAAGTATCTGGGAGCCCCTTTAATTGCCTCTGCTCTCAAGCATTCCTCATGGAAAGACCTTTTAGAAAAGCTTGAAGCAAGACTGTTCCTATGGACCCACAGAGTTCTTAACATGGCCAACAGGCTGGTGCTCATTAAAGTTGTTCTTCATTCCATGCCTCTTTACCTTTTCTCTATTCTAGCTACTCCTAAATGGGTTCTTAAAGAAATAAAGCAGCTTCAGCGCAACTTCTTATGGGGTAATTTAGGTCCCAATTGAAAGTGGGCTCTGGTCAAGTGGGAGAATGGCTGTCTTCCAAAGAAAGCTGGAGGTATTGGGCTAAGAGACCCAGAGCATAGTAATATGGTAATGGGCGCAAAAATTTGGTGGAGGTGGCTCTCAAATCCCAGCACTCCTTGGGCCGCCCTATGGACAACGAAATATGTGAACAATACCCCCATAAAGGATAGAATCAGAATGTCAGAAGTAAGTAAAGGTTCAGTCATCTGGAACTCAGCCATTCAACACCGAAATCTAATACAAAAGCATAGCTTCTGGGATGTGAAGAATGGCAACACAGCACGGTTTTGGGAAGACTCATGGCAGCAGCTTCCAAAACTCAGAGACACTCTTTCCAACTTTCCAGATCAAGATATAAATCAGTTCGACAAGGTGAGTCAATTTTGGGACTCTTCTTCCACACAAGAATACAGAAAATGGAAAACAGCTAGTCAAATTATACCGCACAGCACGGAGCAAATTCAACTCTCTCTTTCCTCAGAACTTCAAAAACGACAAATCCTCTCCTCGGCAGGAATGGATATTCTCAGATGGGGATACGAGGAGAAAGGAATTTTCACCACCAGGGAAGCATACAAAGTAATTATCAAGGACAGGATAATCAAAGATAATTTATGGGATAAGATCTAGAATTCATCTAACTGGCCGAAGGTGTCTACTTTTCTGTGGATTTTGTCTAATAACAGGATCCTCACATGGGACAACCTCAGAAAAAGGAACTTCTCTGGGTCCTCCATGTGTCCCAACTGCAAACAGGTAGAGGAATCAACATTACATCTAATGCAAACCTGTCAGCTAGGAAGGAAATTGTGGGAAAAGGTTACATTCCGATGTCACAAAGAAGGCAGAGTGCACGGGGACGTTAAAGGCACTCTTCGCACTTGGAGCCAAGAGCCATATCAAAGCAAACTCTTAAATACACTGTGGCAGCTTATCCCTGGTTTACTAATGTGGAATATCTGGAAAGAGAGAAATAGAAGAATCTTCAAAAATCAATCACTGTCTATTGAGCAGATATGGACCGGATTACACCAAAATATTAAAGAAACCCTATCTATCAAAGCCTGGTCCCAAGAAGATTTCCCATCAATCCCGCAGGAACAAACTATCTGGGGCAACTGGAAGATTGAATTAGATCATTTGCTCTCTTCTAATGACAATTCCACCAGGTATCACAATCCTCCAACAAGTTGGACTCCGCTGCCAATAAACATGTTTCAACTTAACTTTGACAGAGCTTCGAGGGGTAATCCTGGGAAAGCAGGATTTGGCGAAGCCTTCAGAAACCATCAGGGCACTCCTCTATTAACATTTTTTGGCTCAAAAGGCTGGAACACCAATAATGTAGCGGAATTGGAAGGATTATGGAGAGGGCTTAATCTTGCTCAAGACAGAGGTTTTTTTCCTCTGATTGTTGAAGGGGACTCACAAATTATCATAAATATGGCCTCAAAGCTTATGCAAGGATCCCCCATTCATAAAGTTAGCAACAGCTAGAGAATGGTTCAAAGACTTGAGCTTCTAAACCAATGGCTCTCTCATCACCAAGAAATTTCCTTCAAACACATCAGATAGGAAGGGAACAAGTTGGCAAACTTTCTTGCTAATCTAGGAGTGGACACCGAAATGGATTTCTTCGATGGCCCTCTCTCCAGCATAGCCTCAGAGAACCAACTCTCAGACTTTCATACCATTGTAAAAAATGACATGTATCAGAAGGAGGCTACACCCCCGGATGCGGGTGCAATTACTGCCTGTTAATCAAATTGCATGCAACCGCGGCAGCTGTCCAAACACTTGGACGGATCCGGCAGTCCACACACTTCGTCATCAGTTGATATGAAAGGAGAAGAATGTGGAATTAAGGCTCTGGTTATAGCATTCAATGTGCATCCGGTTCGAGATCCTCAGCCAAGCGATTTAACCATGGCGCGCTCTCTGGTGTTTGCAGCTGATATTCACAATCATGTCCTCCTCTGCTCGCTATGCTTTTCGCACCCATGCTTTGTTCAGGGTGTATGGAAGCCCCTCTGGTTTCTTATTTTTTTTTATTCTGCCTATGTCTAGTCGCCTTCCCTCCAATTCCGGTCATCCTATTTACCTAAGCTCCCTGCGCACCCTGCTATGGCTCGACGTCGCGGCGTCCCCCGTCGTGGAAGCAATTCTGGTACTCGTGGCATTTCTCGGCGTCGTGGTGGCTCTGCCCCTCAGAACATCACTCCTTTAGCCTCTGCCTCTCCATCCTCTCCACCTTTTGATCATTCTCGGCCCTCTCTGAATAGTTCCTTTCAAACTACCAGTTCAGGTTCAGGAGTAGGCTCAATAAGCCTTTAATCTCTGCCGCTATCACTATAATTTTTTCGGAGGAGGAAGATGAGCTTACGAGCTCGGACGACATCTCCAGGGCTCAGTCTCAGTCTTAGAATACGAGCGAATTTCAGGGTGAGATGGCTGGAGTAGTACTCAATGACAACTTCAAGCAGAATGAGGATGGACTTCAGGAAGCCCCTCAACCCCAGCCAGCATCTTCACAAGAGCAAATTCTTGCTTGTGAACCAGTGCGCTTTTCTGGAAGCGTTCTGAATCTCGTTATTCCCCCAGATGGCAGTATGATGGGAGCTGAAGATAATGAAATGGTGACCTGGATTGGCTCCCCCAACCAGGCAAACGTGGACGCGACAGGCTCTCCTCCGCATGATTAAAGACTTCTGGCTTAAATGCCATGACATCAGTCCCTCTTCTGATATATGGTACTCAAGTTATGCTTCCATGGTTCTCTTTTGTCCTATCTGTGCATGTCTCAGGCTTCTTTTTGATATCAGCATGAATTGTTACAGTCTTCAGGTCAGAAGCCTGGTTTTGGATCTTTTTGTAATAGAAGCTTTAAAAGATAGTATTTCTGTAAGTGAACAGCTACCTCTGAAGCATAGATCAACTATAGGACAGTCTAGTTTTTTGTCTCTCAAGCTTACTTCAATTCTTGCTTCAAAAACTCTCAATTATGTAAAAGGACTGAAGTTTGCTATATGCATAAGTCTCTTTGGTGAAGGGCAGGCTACGACCCCCTCAGAGGTTTAATCCTCTCTGTAAATATTTTTATCTTTTTAATAGAATAGTCTTTATCCAGAAAAAAAAACATATGCTTGATGTATAATTATACCCTTCGGGTGAATCCATCACTATGTGATGTTTTAACAAGTCTATTGAAGGTGAAAATTGGACTTGTCATGATGGAAAGTTTGTCAATATTTGATGTTTTAACAAGTTTAATGACAATGAGAACTCAGTCCTTTTCATGTTTAGAGAGTTTGAAAAGGGACAAAAAGAAAAATCCACAAGTTCTTTTTCGTAAATTTGTCTCTCAAGTCTGAAAAACCATAAAATAATACAAGAGAGAACCTATTGACCATGTTCGATCAATGTATCCCTTTTTCGTAAGTAATCTATCTCAGTTCGAAAAAAGGTTAAACTTATACTTAGTAGATGTCATTTCCAATCTGTTTACAAGCTGAAAAGGATAAGCACCCAATTATATTTTCGTGTTTAAAGAGTCAGAAAAGAGCTTGAAAGCAAACCCCCTGTTTTTATTTTCTTTTAACTAGTCAAAAAAGGAAAATAATCGGTAATATTTTCTTTTTTTACGAGTCAGAAATGAGCTTAAAGGTGACTCGTCTTGGAGGAATGAGTGGTATAAAGGGTAGCAATTGGTTCCGAAAAAGGTGGAATTGCTCAAAACATGTTGATTTATGTGAAGAGGCTGGCTAATAAGACCACTATTGGGCGCGGGATCCCCCAAGGGCAGTTTTGGGGCTTAAAGCTCAGATTTTGGTCAATTTTGTAATTCCAGTGTAAAGACTCTATATTTTGTGGGTGCGGAGTGCATAGTTTGTTAAAGGGTCATAGGGTAGTCTGCCCTTAATTTTGATAATGTAATGTCGGCTATAGAAGATATACCCATGGTTTTTGAACCATGGGATTGTATAAATAGAGAGAAGCTCTAAGTAGTTAAGATAAGCTAATCATAGAATGTGTAAGGAATGATGATGTAGTGAGATAGATCTGAAGTGTAAAGTCTAGTTTTGGGTCACAGAGTCAGAAGAGGCTCTGCAGATGAGTGCGTAGAGGCATAGTAGTCCGCAATTGAGTGCGCAGACCCCTGCAGCTGAGTATGCAAGGCGAGTCGAGTTTGTAATCATCTGGAAGTATTAATAAAGAGAAGTTTCTATCAATTCTACGTCTTTATTTTCTGTTTTATGCATTTGTTAGATTGGGTATGAATTTCACTTCTAATGCTTATATGATGCGAGAATGTGTATAACTATATTGGCTAAGTGAATGCAAGTTAGAATATTTGTTTACACGAAGATAATCACGATCTGTTAGTAAGATAATTAAGATACTCAACGTAGTTTGGGAAATAGCACAGTTCACTGCCATAGCAATGATAAGGCATCTCAACCCCTACTTAGGGCTACGTGAAGGCCAATTGTAACAGATCGTGGAGGTACTGAAGGTCAGAATAGAGCGCGAAGCAACCTATGTGAAGGCATGAATATTTGGAATAAACCGACATCACATCCATCTCAGGGCTGCCGAAACTTGGTTCCCGTACCCCCCCATACTACTTCGGGTGAGATGTCAGTCTGCACTCTGCGAGCTGATGCCAAAAAGGCTAGTAGCATAAGGATTTGTTTGGCTAAATGACTTTGAACCTGGGTCAAGCCCCCATAAGCCAACAAATGGTTCCATTTCCAGGACTAGAATCTGCATAAGAGATGTGTGATGTCGTATCATTGGAATCCAGCTAAGAAATAAATCAAAGGTTGGTTGGACAGAAGAACTCATGAATTGTGGCGTAGAAGAATAGAAACCCATGACTATCAAAAGAAGAGTGGCTAGACAACTACCTGTATATGGAGATCCACAAAATCTTTTTTGCGTCCTTCCCTACTGAGCTATATGAGTGGATCGCGAAGCTAGTGGATAGCCAAGGAAGGTGGAAACTTGACGGTCCTATTGTGTGGACCCCAGAACTAGTGTGAAGTTTGGAAGCATCGAAGGATAAGATCGCGTGTGCCATCGATCATTGGCTCAATCGGATTATAAGAGGATTTGTTATTCAGTTCATAGTTGACACCTTAGTTAGCTACAGTGAGGCAAAGCGACGCTTTCTCAAAGGACCGCGAGGTAAGTACGCAAAGTCTTTGAATACATGGATTAAAATGTTGCTATGTGAAAAGTGGGTTATGCAGTTACCTTGATCTTCGGTGCTATGCGAAGCGGAAAGATTTATATGAACGAAGGAAATAAGGGTCTAGAAAATGGCCCCTTGATTTCACATCCATGAGGGGACGAGGAAGAGCTCGCGAAGGTCTCTCCGTGAAGTTCTATTTATCTAATAAGACAAAGAATTGTGAAAATACCACCTCCACCCACACCACCACCAGCTTCACTGCCATCACCTCCATCTTCACCCATACCAACTCCACCACCACCGTGATTCAGTATGGCAAACACAGTGAAGTTGCCTGTGTTCAAAGGTTTGGGAAATAAGGATTCGGACCAATTCTGGTTCGTTGTAAGGGCTGTTTGGGAAGCACAAGGAGTTATGGATGACCATATAAAGAAGGCAATGTCGGTTAGCACCCTGCAGGATCGTGCGCTTACTTGTTATATTAAGCTTTTCAATGATAACTCGAATGCGAGAGTCGCAGATATCTAAACAGCACTAAATATGAAATTTAGAAGGTTGAATCTAAAGTACAATCAATTGTGGGATTCAAAGAGATCACAATGCTACTAGGTGAGACTCCTTGGGAGTTGTATCAGAAGCTAAAATGTACGATTCGTGAAGCCAATATGAATCTCACAAATGGAAAACATCGCGAGTGGTTTGTAGCTTCTCTACTATGACATTTAAGGAATGCACTATTGCAATAGAAGATAAAAACTTAAGGAGAGACTTTGGAGATTTCTATGAGGCTACATGAGACCCTGATGGAGGATCCTAACCTAGGAGTTCAATAGATCCATGCGCAACTGAAAAAGCTGTGCCTTGAGATGCAGAGTCTGAAACATGATAGGACGGTTCAACTAGAAGTGAGCGAAGAGGTATGGTGTGTGAAATGCAAGGGTCAGGGTCATGACAAAGACCACTGCCTAATTTTTACAAATTACCTCGCAAGAGGAGGACTGATGCCTTTAAGGCTAGAAGCCCAAGTAGCACCTAGTGTGGTGCCTGCTTTGTGGAGCACGATCTGTCAAATAGCCGGAAAACATGCCATAGACAATTGTCACCTGTTACAAAAGTATACGCAAAATTCGCAACAATTTTTTTGCAACTTTTGTAGGTAGGTGGGACATGACAAGCGCACTTGCAGAAGCTATGAGTTGATGATGGATAAAACTCCCACCTACAAAGTTTAGGCCGAAATGTAGCCCCTTGACAAAAATGAAGGAATGGCACGAATAGGATTTTAAGGGTGTGGATGAGGCCGAGGTGGAGGAGGACCTGGTAGAGGTCGCGGACAGTTGATTTTCTACAATTGTGGAGGGCCAGGACACTATGCCCGCGGTTGCATGAATCCAACACACCCATCTTGAAAGTATTGCATGTTGTTTGATTATGAAATAGAAGATTTTCCTACGCTGATAGCTAGGACACGAAACAAAGGAGCACTACTGCCTCCCTTGACTCAGAACCTGCAAATGATGAGGTCTAAGTTGTGCGAGGAAGACCCAAATGTAAACATTGTGCTCTGAAGTGGAATTCCGACAGGAGATGACTAGGGGAAACAACTAGAAGAGAGCACTTGAGTTTGCAAAGCTCCGTCAAAAGAAGTTGAGTTTGATTTGGAGTGCGCTCGGGAAAACTTCATGGAAGCTAAGAAGAGCTTTGTCGATGCCTCCACTTCAGGAAGAAAAGATAAACTAGAGGTAGAAATGGACCCATCTATGCTCACAAATTTCTTGGAAACCTGTATGAAGTTACTGCGTCACAGTAGGGCTGTGAAAGGGTTACAGGAGATCATCCACAGATGTGTTGGGACCATGCCAGGAGAACCATGCGTAGTCCAGAAGATTGGAAAACATAATATAAGAACGAGACGAGAAATGGGACTTATCACATAGATCGGAGAGTATGAAATGGATCAAGTCATCCTAGATTTGGGATCAGATGTGAATTTTCTGCCGAAGGAGACATGGGAGTGAATGGGATGATGCACACTACAATGGTATCCAATTCAGCTAAGGATGGAAAATAAATAAAAAATAATACCCATGGGGCGATTGCACGGAATAACTGTGGATATTTAGGGAGCGAGCATGCTAGTGGATTTTGAGGTAATAGAGATTGTTGATGATAGCAATCCCTACCCCGCACTCCCAGGAATTGACTGGGCCACTGATATGAACGGGGTAATCAATTTGAAGAAGCAAAAAATGATCTTTGAGAAAAAGTCACTACGCGTAATTATACCCCTGGACCCTGCTGAAAGATCACGCTATACAGAGCAGGTCCATGACTATGAAAGTGATGATGATTTGGACTGTATCTACAAGATAACAACGCGAGACCAAGACTGGGTGAATCCCACTGTGGATGGGTGAATTACATGGGAGGGCGAAAGTTCCTACACTTTAGAATCTGAAAAAGAAATAGAGCACTGATAGAATTGGTTACATGAGGTAACGACGCTGAATTGCAATATCATGACGAGGTCGCTACGCTGCGTGTCAACAGAATTAAGAGATCTACCTACTTATGATGGTCTAAATTAGGCAGATACCTACTTCGATGCATTTGAAAGGGAGGTGTCAGGAAAGTAATGCTTCCAGGCTTGGACTAGGTACTGTGTGCTATGCTAAAGAGATGGTGGGGTATGCACAAAGGGATTTTTGATGATTGGCGCAAATGTAGGAGAATGATGAGACCACACTTTGGGAAGCTTAAGATGAAACTAACATACAAGTGTGATGGGAATAATGATCCGTGCGCGCATCTGGCCAAGTGGATGCAGGACTATCGACAAGAGCCCCAACCTGCAAAGAGGCACATGTACTCCGCGCCAAAATACCTGGTCAATAAGCATGTGTTGGGGGGGCAAACTTCCAGATGGCTCTTAATTTTGGGAAGAAATTACACAGGAAGAGTAACCGCGCAAAAGCATTCAAAAAAGTACTGGAAACCGCACTAAACAAGTTACGGAATGCACAACAAAGTGATTGGGACCTATGCATACCTGCAATGTTATGGGCTTATTAGACGACATGTAAGAAACTGACGGGACAGACACCTTTTACGCTTGTCTATGTAGTGGAAGCTGTAATTCCTATGGAATATATCGTGCTTAGTTTGTGGATAACAACGCTCACAGGTATGACAGATCACGGAGCCCTAGAGGAGAGGCTCGCACAGATGGAAGAGCTTGAAGAAGAACGATTTTTGGCTGGATTCCATAAGTAGGTCCAAAAGTGGCGCGAAAATTCATGGAACGATCGACACATCAAGCTGTGCACATTCATGGTAAATGATCTGGTTTTTTTGTATGAAAGTAAGTTTGTAAATTTTGAGAGAAATTTAGAATGCACTAGTTAGGGCCGTATGTTATTAAGGAGATTACAGATGGTGGCATGGTATAGTTGGTAAAGTTGAATGGTGATCCCTTCCCAGGAAAAGTGAATGGCAGTCATTTGAATCCATACATAGGTGGCTCGGCCATCTCACTAACGAACAAAAACACAGTCTTAGCACTCCAAGTAGCTGAAAGGAGGTGTAGGACAATAAATTACTCTGCCCGGGAACTGCAAGATGTCAACACTGCGCCCAGTAGCGAAGTGTCACAAGTTCTACAACAATGCGAAGACAGCTGCACTAGGGCGCAGGTCTACCGGAAAGTGACCGTTACAGTCACTATTCACGATGTGATGCTTGGTTTGAGTCCAAATGGAGTGGGAGGTAGGCATTTAAGGTGAACTTTATGGGCTAGATTCTTGAAAATGTTACGCCAATCTAGAATTAATGCACTGAATGCGACTGGAACAGTTGAATTCAAATTCAAAAGGTGTTATAATTTACAAATGGATGTCCAGCAAACAACACTACGTAATTTGAGAACTGAGTTGTTGCGCGCTTAGATATTCATGAATGGAGACTTATTCGATATTCTGAAAGTGAATTCATTACTTGAGAAATTACCCGAGACACTGACAGAACTATGGATTCGCACTATGGTAGCACCCGATGAAGCCATGGACACAGGCATAGTGACAACCGAGGTAGCCGCGCAGGAAATTGTGGAAGTAGAACCACCAGAGAGTGTCAAAATAATCACTGAGGTCCCTAAATCACCGCGCATGCTGAGACCTAAGAAGGATTAGTAGGCCATGACACATGTGCGCATCTCACCTAGAAATCTGCTGAGGGCCAAGCTCACAATGGAGGAAAAAGGGAAGGCCATCAATTCAGAGGCAGATGAGGAGGAAGAGTTTGAAGAAATCCTAGTGGAGGAGGAGGATGTAGAGATGGAAGTTGAAACCAAGGGTGCAGACCCTCTCACCAGGCTACCTACATATGTTCCTCTGCGAAAGGGTAAAGCCAAGGTGCCCAAGGATATAGATGAGAGCAAGAGCTCTCTGCAAACTCTGCTACTCCTAAACGATATTATTTTTGAAGGAGTGCACTTGGGACGGGTTCCCATATTGAAATTTGAAGATTGGGACCTCGCGGACCACGAGAAGTTCTTGCATTTAGCGACTGCATAGCTAATGCGCTAAAAGATAGATGTGTCAGATGGAATAATAGAGTTGGAGTCATGCAAATTGTTCAGAGGTGTTGAGAAAGCAGGGTTGTTAAACCTGCTCTAGGTGTCACATTACCACCACACCTGAGTGACTCTTTTCGTCACAGGAAACTGCTCTGCTTGGTGCATGATGGGTACTTATGGCTGGAGGAGCCCATACCCATCAAAGACCATCTAATTCGCTAGATTACATGGCTCCCTTGGGCAGGGGAGGACCCAAAAAACATTTCAGAGGGAAAAAGAGGTGAGTTGGCCATCATGGAGGCCATGAAAAAGAAATTTAAATTGGAGAAAAAGAAGCGAGGGTACGCCATATCTAGCATCAATAACCCTGCAGTCAAGGTCATGACACAGATATTGGCATGGAAGAGGTGATGCAGGAGTTCTGCATAGATGAGGTGCCCGTGTCAGTGGTTGCACTGGCAGTGCAATGTGCAGAAGGGGTCTAGTTCAACTAGGTAAACTATCTATGTGGTGAGTTCCTTGCGAACATATGCGAACACAAGAGCAGGGAAAAACATTTCATTACACATGGCTCCTGTTGTCGATAGTACTGGTGGCATGGGACTTGCCCGAAGATAGTTAGTTCCCATCAATCGTGCAGGACCGTCCAGAGGCAGCGAAGTACGCTTCACTATGGGCAACTAGGGATGCACAAAGGATAAGGGAGAGCAATATATTTTGGGTGCTCATGGAGATGAACATCATGATGGGGATCAATCGCAAGCCACGGTTATCACCCACGGTTTACAATAGTCTAGAGAGCTTTGCGGAGTTCAAGGTAGTTTTCCACCATGTCTTCATCAGGGCATGGAAGGACCCCATGAAGACGTGGCATGAATTACCATACCTAGTGACCGACGATATAATTTTCATTGTCTTTGAGTCTTGGATGCCGGAGTGGCGCACTCTAGCTGGCTCCGCAGTGCAAGTAGAGAAGTGCACCATGTAGCAGAAGAAGGAAAAGATGATACTGCGGATGGCGTAGCTAGCAGAAAAGTGCAGGGAGGAAGAAGCAGTGGCTAAGGCCCAGGTGGCACGCGATGTTGTGATGTTGGCTGAGGAACAGTAGGAGACACTAGAAGAAGAGCGCGAAGGACAAAAGTCACCTTTGCCCAAGCCAGAGACCGATACAGAACAAGGTGGCGTGGACCTGCAGACAACATCACCCAGCTAAAGCGTCTGCAACCACGAGAGAAGGTAGGGCGAAAAAGAAGACAAAGGCCTCAAAAACATATTTCGACCCTATCACCCTTACTGAAGAAGACTTGCACGATATTAGCAAAACGGTGAGGGATGTCACCACAGAGACCCTCCAGCAGTTTGAGGAACAACACCAGTTGGTATTGGGGGCTCTCTAGAGTCAAATACAGGAGTTCTATGTGTGCACTCCATAGGTTGGCACAATGTCCACCAGCTTCGCAGTCGACACTTTTGCTACTGAGGAAATGCTACCCGCCAGGGTGACCAACACAATAGTGCTACTAGATGGAGCACTCATGACAGAGAATTAGCCGACAGGCCTATGGTTAGCAACTTGAAAGGGGTTAGGTTAAACATGGTTGTGATCCCTTTGGAGATGCTCTATCTTTTGTAGGATGGAGTTACTCCAAAACTTCAGACCAGGGAGAGTCGCGCTATTCAGGTAATGAGTGAGCAGCGCATTAACATTGAGTAGTTGAGCCTACAGTGCAACGCGATAGTGGTGTAGAATAGATAAATACTGCAGGTTGTGGAGGAAGCCTACCAGATGTTCCCAAAGTTGGCCAGCCCAGCAGAGGAACCGGTGGAGGTGCGCCTCTGAAAGTTAGCCACAGGGGTGTGCGATGCCAGATCTGAAATGGCCATGGTTCAACTAGAGTTGAACCTTCAGATAGCAGAGCTATAGTTGAAGGCACAACCTTAAACTCTGACGGAGGTCAGAGAACAGCACACCACCGCGATCACAACAGCAATGTCGGTGGTTGATAGTGCAGTGACAAACTGCATGAAGTTGTTCGAGCAGTCGTTTGAGGTCCTCACAACCCTGCAGGAGGACCCGAACATAGAGCACCTAGAGATAGAGGTGCGTGAGCTGCAGTAGAGATACGATGAGGTAAAAGGGACCATGGAGATAGTTTCCCTTACACAGAGGCTTGCAAGGATGTAGCAGGCAAAAGAGCTCAAAGAGTAGGTCGATGCCGCTTGGCAGAAAGAGCCAGTTTTAAAAGCGCCCTACAGCCATGGATCGATGAGGCATATACCATTACAACATGCATTGAAGCAAAGATCGTGTAGCTACAAGAAACTTAGGAAAGGATTCAAGATAGTAGTTCAACAACAGCGGTCACCAAATAGCGCGTAGCGGAAGCTCAGTAGGCAGTCGCTCAGTGCATTGTCGAACTTGCAGCGATCCAATCGAAGTTGGGACATCTTTGTGAAAAGATCTCTATGCCTACAGAGTGACTCGAGGGAAAGTCACGATGTTTGTTTTGGGGGCTTGTTGGGCGCAGGATCCCCCAAGAGCAGTTTTGGGGCTTAGAGCCCAGATTTTGGTCAATTTTGTAATTCCAATGTTAAGACTCCGCATTTTGTGGGCGCGGAGCACGTAGTTTGTTAAAGAGTCATAGGGTTGTCTGCCCCTAAATTTGATAATATAATGTCGGCTGTAGAAGATCATCCCATGGTCTCCGGACCATGGGATTGTATAAATAGAGTGAAGCTCTAAGTAGTTGAGCTAAGCTAATCACAGAATGTCTAAGGAATGATGATGTATGCAAGATAGATCTAAAGTGTAAAGTCTAGTTTTTGGTCGTAGAGTAGGAAGAGACTTTGCAGTTGAGTGTGCAAAGGCCTAGTAGTCCACAACTGAGTGAACGAACCCCTATAGCTGAGTGCATAGGGCGAGTCGAGTCTGTAATCATCTGGAAGTATTAATAAAGAGAAGTTTCTATCAATTCTGCGTCTTTATTTCTTGTTTTATGCATATGTTATAATGGGTATGAATTTCACTTCTAATGCTTATATGATGCACGAATGTGTATAAGTGTACTGTCTAAGTGAACACAAGTTAGAATATCTATTTATGTGAAGATAATTACGATCTGTTAATAAGATAAGTAAGATACTCGGCATAGTTTGGTAAATAGTGTAGTTCGCTGCCATAGTAGCGCAAAAGCATCTCAGCCCCTGGTTAGGGCTGCGTGAAGGTCGATTGTAAAAGATTGCAGAGGTACTGAAGGTTAGAATAGAGCGTGAAGTGACCTACATGAAGGCATGTATAGTAGGAATAAACCGACATCACATCCATCTCAATGGTGCAAAAACTTGGTTCCAACATCCCCCCATACTCCTACAGGTGAGACTTCAGTCCGTGCTATGTGGGCTAATGCCGAAAGGGCCAGTAGTGTAGGGATTTGTTTGGCTAAATAACTCTGAACCTAGGTCAGGCCCCCATAAGTCAACAACCACTCATTGCAACTGTTCCTCAAAAAAGGTAAAACCACCAAGTGAAAGTGTATGATCGGCCAAGAAGGTATTGATGTTGGTAGAAAAACCAAGGCTCATCTGATTGAAGAGACAGATAGAATGGAAATCACGAAGGTTAAAATGGATATGGGTTCATTATTACACAAGCTTGAACCATACAAAACTCTGCTTGGATTTAGTTTCATGTTTACACAAGCTTGAAATGAAAAACTATGCTTGGATTCAGTTTCATTTTTACACAAGGGTTCATTTTTAGACAAGCTTGACCCACGAAAACACTATGCTTGAGAATTGTTTACATGCCCCCAACATGATGATTGGATTCTAGATGCATTCCCCCCAAGCTTCATTACATTCACCTAAGTAGACTACTTGTGGCTATCAGGTGGATGGAATGAAGGTTCATTTACGAGATCAAGTGAAAGACTCGAATGGGATTTTACGAGATCTAACCAAAGACTCAAATTGGAACTTTGCTCCAGGGGACCTTGTTTCATTTTTTAATGAGCTTGACATAATCCAAGGAACTCTACTCATATTTCTTGTTTCATCTTTTAACGAGATTGACACAAGACAAGGAACTATGATTTGGGACCTATTTCATTCTTTAATGAGGTTGACACAGTAAAAGAACTATCCTCACATTCCTTGTTTCATTTTCTAATAAGATTAACACAAGGCAAGGAACTATGCTCATGATTCCTTGATCATGACCCATAAGAGGTCATGACTTCGAAGAGGTTCTCATCAGATGGAAGAACAATTCTCTGGAAGGGATATGTAGCAAGGAATCCATTAGAGAGATCTGGTTCTAATGCCCCCAGTACATAATGCAAAACATCACGGAATTGATCATCAGTTGATGTAGGCATGGAACGGGTTGCCACATAATTGACCCATGGCGTGGAAGATACCATTGGAACAAAAGGACCATTTAGGGAAAATGGTTGACTAGAAGCCATATTTGGACAGGGAAATGAAAGTTGGTCAATGGTGACAACTCGGCCTTCATGTGGGAAACACATCACTCGAAAGAGTGTTTAAATAATAGCTCCCATGTCATAAACATAGTCGTGCCCAAGAAGTAAATTGTAATTTAAAGGGCTTGGGACTACCATCACATTGAGATAAACAATTTTTTCGCCCAAAGTAATAGGCAACTGAGGAAGGATCCCTAGTGGTTGACTGGTTCCTTTGTTAAAATCCACCATATTCTAGGTAACAGGCACAAGTGGAGGTGAACCGAGTGCCTGCCAAGAAGTGGAGGAAAGGATACTCACAAATGCATCTTCATCTATAATAGTGCCAGATATAATCATATTATAAAATTGTACTATGATCTGGAAAGGCACATAAGAAGGAAGACAGTATCCTGCCAGTTGATTCCAATCAAAGGAAGTGACGAGACTACTTGGAGGGGGTACCATAAGAATGAGGGAATTACCTCATTGAGTTACGAGAATGGGAGGATTTTTATCCTGTCTTGATGGAACATGAGGGTTGCCTCCAAGCTCATTAGAATTTGAAGAAACAAAAACAACCTGAGTGGTATCATAGTCACTCTCTACAAGAATGGTACGATTAATTGATGGTGAAATCAGGTCAATTGTTTCCTTGACCTGTGATTGGTCAAGTATAGACTCATGGGATTCACATTCAAAGAGAGTGGGTTTGACCAAAGATTGATTTGGGTTAGTCACTTCATCAACTAGTGAATGATTAAGTGAGAGTCTCCTGTAACCAGATGGAAGTCGTTGTGGAGAAGCAGGATGGCTATCCAACACCTTTTGGGCTTCATCCAGATAGGGAAAAAAATGAATGGGGTGATTCCCTTCACATAACCTATAGGGAAACTTAACTTTACCCTTCTTTCCATGAAATTTACTACCACTAGTTAATGGTGTGTCACCAGCATGATCTCGAGAAGTTGATGACGGAGGATGATGTGAATGAGAAGACTAGTCTTATAAGATCTAAGGAATGCCAGAACAATTTTGAAGAATATGGTCTCCCATACAAAGTTTGCAAGGATATCAAAGTTTGTGAGGCATATCAGATCATTTCTCATCAAAAGTTGCATTCGAAGCAATGGTTTCTTGGTTGCCCCCCTGTTGAATTTTATTCTTCTTCTTCTTCTTCTTCCCTTTCTTCTTCTTCTTATGCATCTGGTTACTAGTGTCAATACTTTCACTAGATGAAGAGGAAGAAGGGGAGGAAGAAACAATCGATAACGAAGGTAAAGGGTCAACTTTAGGATCAACTAGAGGTTGATTTTGTCTAGTTGTAGGAATATTCAGTTACATGGCCAAGGAGGTTGAGAACAACCATACTGGAAAGATGATGGTAAGTCCTGGAAGGGACAACGTAGCCATATAAGGAGCAATAATATTTCTGAAAGGAGGAAAAGGACTAGGATTCCAATCAAAAGGAATTCCTTGATCGATGGACTCCGGAGTTGTTGCCATATATCTCAACCTAAGATCAACTAAGGGGTGACGTGGAGGATGTTATCCATGGTCAATTAACTTTAGTTTAATCAAAATAACATAACAAAACAAAAGAGGGATAATCTAGGCGAAAGGATTACCAAGTAACTATGAATTGCAATACACTGCCTCAGTAAACCAAGAACTTAACATACGTGTAGGCAATCTCCCCGAATGTTATTTTCGGCCTGTCACAGTATACAAGGCAGCCTACTCGGTTACCTATGGATGGATATAAACCTAATGTAGTCCTCCAAAATATACCCAAAAGTACATGGAGGCCCAATCTGTGTTAGTGCTGTCTAATGTGAAACCACACAGTGAGAGAATTCCTTTATAATTTTCATACTATAACATTGCCTATACCCAAAAGTACGTGGACGAGTTATGATATACTTACGTACATGGAATGAGTTATCACACTCGGAATGTATCGCTGACCATTAGCGATAAATTCTATGTTTAACGACATCGGAACACGTCTCTAGCCTAGAGCTCTAAATGTTATGCGTTAAGTTACAATGCTCCATTAGGTTAATTGAGATTAATTTTAGTTGATATTGTTTAAAAGTTTTCCTTTCAAGTTCACCATATGATGTTTCTGAACTCCTAGAATGCAACTAAGATGAGAAACATTCTTTTCATTTCAATGAAAACCGTAACTAAAAGGGATAGAGCAATCTGAATCTTTAAACAAAGAGCATAGAGCACATCTAATGCAACTTTCCCTATACCATTCCTACAAGCACACACAAACTTCTAAACAGATTATGCATGTTTTTCTTTTCATTCCTTTAATGTTTAGATGAACGTAAAGAAACTATATGCACAAATGATCAATCAATTCTTTTCACAAGAAACGAAGACTTTACGACAGTTTCCTTTTCAAGGAAATGAAGACTTTACGACAATTATTTTTCAGAAGAGTAAAGACTAATCAATGTAGGCTAACTTTGATAATGAATTGATGATGATAAAGAAATCTTTTAAGAAACACTAAACAACGAAGGTCAAAGTAGGGCAAAAAAACGAAATGCAAATTGATTTCAAAGCCATAGAAAACATTGATCTTTCAGCAAACAACATCAAAAGCAACTTTGGAAAATCCAAGAAAAAGATGGGTTTTTTGGCTTGACAAGGATCAACGAAGCCCTGAGTGGGAGACAGTGCATTGCAGAGAACTGTCTCTAATCCAAGGGTGCACTGCAGTGCACTGTCCCCTCACCAAGGGTGCACTGGTAACAAAACATTCCTAGAATAGGCATTCTAGTGCAATTTTTTCACCAAAAAAGCTTCAAAATGATGGAAAAGAGATCAGTGAAGTCAAGTAAGTCTACTAGGATTTAATATGATAAGGGTAAACTACTAGGAATGATGGTTGTTCCCTAGTATGGTCACCAATTTGTTATACAGAATTTATACCTACGAATAAGTACATCTTCCCTAAGTGGGTAGTTACACTTAGAACAATAGAGGTAAAGATGTTTAACCTTTTCCTACAATAGATAGATAAGATAAAGTAACCTTCTCGTGATCCTTCGCTTCCTTTGATCTCCTTTGAATTGCTCCCGTCGCTCCCGCCCAAACTGAATTCGCTTACTTGGTACCTGCCAACATAAAAAGAATATGACAACAATCAAAGCATATAATCTATCTACTGTAAAAAATGGAATCAAAAACGTTTGAACATACATTCATCATAGATATAGACAAAGGTATTGGAAAAGGAACAAAAAACTTTATTGATTGATAGAACGAGAAGTTACACCCGATGTGGTTTGATCTCGTGTCACTCATCTGGCTTAGTCCAAACCCTCATCACACCAATAGCACACCAATCCAATAGCATAACATTACTTGACAATGATTTCAAGTATCAAAACAATAGTATTTCTATATAATATCCAAGTTATAGCCCTGATCACTATGATGAGTGGTCAATTTATAGGGAAATGCAAGTGGTTTTGTCATAAATTGGGCATTGAATGGTTTTCCATAATTGGATATTTAGTTTGCATGGAGAAAGGGATGAGAGGATAGGGGGTTAATTTATCCATATCCTATCAAAAAATGACCTCATAGGATGAGATAAGAGTTGGGAATCCTTCTAGAATTCTCTAAAATCAAGGAATATTCCTAAAAACCTATGTCAATTTCACTCATCCTTGCCTAGCGCAGGTTAAAGTGGACCTAAGTGCACTACAACGCAGGTTTGAATGGGCCTACCTACTATGCAGAGCAGTTTTCGCTGACCAAGGTTATGCTGGTGTCCCAAAGAGGCATCTCAACAGGGTTTCAAGCTAGGAAACTTTCATGGATGAAAACATTCAATATGATGACTTGTCTAGGGAATGTAGCAACTGAATTAGGGTTTGATGAGCCCTATTTGTACTGATTTGATCATCGAGAATAATGTTCCCAAATAGACTTGTAACAAGATTTATCTTATCAATCTAATGGGTAACGGAGACATTTCTCAGTTATCACTCAGAGAGATTTCTGAGTTATGCATATACATTTCAAGAGGCAAAGCAAGAATTGGGGAAAATCCAAGAGATCCTCTTTTATCAAGGATTAATAAATCTGAAGCCAGTACAATAAATAGAGAATAATTAGGAAATTTGTTTGATAATTTTAAAATATATATTTTAGGGACTCTAGGTGAACAAATTGACACCCTTAAAATACAAAACAAATAAAAAGCTGAAAATTCTACATTGTCCATTTTTTTCCCTAAGTGCATAAAGAAACATGCCTTTAGAGAATTTCCTCTTGATTTAAAGAGTGTAGAAACTTATGTTATATTTTTGGAAAAGCATGATACAAAAGAATGTCCCTCAATACCAGGTCTTAAAGTTGTCTGTCAAGAAGGAGGAGTACTAAATCAGGTAGACCCTCTTTGTTTTGTTGGTAAAAGACCCTGGCAGAATCCACAGCCCAATACAACACTAGGTTTTAACACTCAACCATTTGCACAATCATCACAAAGTAATTGGACTACCCCGATTCCTTGGCAATCTTGGTCACAACGTTGTCATAAGGATGGAAAAATCCTTATGGAAAGTATCCTCAATATCTTTAATATCCTCAATTTCCTAAATTTCAACAATCATATCTTACTTTCCCTCCACAATATTATCCTCAGCCAGTTCAACAAACTCAACCTTGCAATTTGAATCCAAAACCTTCATTACCATTTTCTTAAAGACCAAACCAATTTCCTGCCCAACCACCTCCAAATCCGGACAATAATAGAAACTCACAACCTGTTTACAATATGGAAGTACAAAATTTTCAAACTTAAATGATAACTCCACTAGATCTAAACAATGTTCAACTTTGATTTGGTAGAATATCAGGGAAAATGTGTTGATCAGTTTTTATTCAGGAAAATGAAAAGGAAAAGATAAATGAAGAAGAGAAGTCCCTTAATGAAGAATAAAAAAAACAAAAACAATTTATCCAACACATTCAAATAACTCAACTCCTATTATGGAATAACCAAAATCATCTTTTCGTGAGAGATTAAAAATTGATGAAGGGGTAGAAAAACAAATTTTGTTGCATGATTATGACATGTTATATGAACTGAATAATGTTTGAATAAAAATTCCTTTTCTACAAGGTATTAAGGGAATATGAATTTTCACAAACACAATTAGGGAATTGAACATAAATATACCAGGAAGAAAAAGAAAAGAAGCCAAAAGAATCCAACTAGTTGGAAAAATTGCAGATATCATGATGGGTAAGACAACAATTCAGAAATATCTTGATCCAGGAAGTCCAATTGTGAAAACAAACGTCAATGGTGTGGATATCTCAAATACATTGATTGATCTAGAAGCAGCTACAAACATCATGAGTAAACAAACTATGACTGAATTATAACTTTCTAATCTTTAATATACACCTACACTGTTACAATTGGAAGATAAACCTGTAGTCAAACTTGATGTTGTATTAGGAGATATATATGTATCCTTAGATTCTTGGGAATACCTTATCTATTTTATGATTTTAACCCCCAAGAATAACTTAGGAGGACATCCATTGATTCTAGGAAGACCATGGCTAACCACAACTAATGATTTTGTAAGATGTAGATCTGGTGATATGTTCACTTCTGATGGGAGCTAAACAAAGAAATAACCACTGTATCCACCTGTAAAAAAACAATAGAAGTTGAAAATGAAGAATGGATAGATGATGACATTGATATAAGACCAATCTTTGCCACTTCAAAAATAGATGAGGAAGATCAAATTTTGAATTTAATGGAAAATAATGAATATTGATCATATTGTGCATCTAGTCATAGTTTTCAAGAACAATGCAATATTGAATATTTATCATCTCGTCAACTATCCTTTCATTCTATGGAAAAAATTGGCAATTATACAATTGAAATATTTAAAGGAAAAACTTTGAATATCAATGATAATTTGGAAGAATTTCAAAAGAAAGAATTAATAAAGATATTACAAGAACATTCCTCTACCTATGTATGGGAATATACTGACGTGAAGGGAATTGATCCTAATACTTGTATACATCATATCTACATTGAATAAAATGCCAAACCAATTTGACAACCTCAAAGAAGAATGAATCCAAATGCAAGGGAAATTGTTAAGGAGGAACTACAAAAATTGTTGAATGTCAATTTGATCTATCCAATATTAGACAGTGAGTGGGTTTCACCCTTAGTAATTATTCCTTAAAAGAATGGAAAATAGAAAGTATGTATTGATTATATGGAATTGAATAAAGACACTTTAAAAGATCACTTTCCACTTCCTTTCATAGATAAGGTTTTAGATACATTGGAAGGAAAGAAATATTTTTCATTCTTGGATGGTTTTAGTGGGTATAATCAAAATCTAAGTAGCCCTAGAAGGCCAAGATAGAACTACCTTTACTTGCTCATGGGTAACTTATGCTTACCGAGTACTTCCTTTTGGATTATGTAATGCACCTGCGACATTCCAAAGAGAATTATTAGGCATTTTTTCTGATCTAATTCATGATTGTGTGGAAGTATATTTGGACGATTTCACAGTTTATGAAAATTCTTTTGAAGCATCTCTTAAAAATTTGGAAAACCTTATCATTATATGTAAAGAGGAAAATATCTCATTAAGCCATGCAAAATGCTTTATGATGTTTATTGAGGGAATTTTTTTAGGACATCATACAAGATGGTTGATGTTGTTGTAAGAGTTTAACATCACTATTTTGGATCGACATGAGAAACAAAATAAAGTTGCTAACTTTTTGTCTACAATTCAAAATGATAATAATGATGTACCTGTAGAAAACAATTTCCCTGATGAATATATTTTTGCAGTATCTACTAAATCACCTTGGTTTGTAGATATTGCTAATTATTTGGCTACAGGGAAGTTACCATCATATTTATCTCCTCTAGAAAAAAGGAAGGCAATTCAAATTAGTCCATCTTATTCATGGATAAATGAAGAATTGTATAAAACAGGGCCAGATCTGATCATCTGAAGGTGTGCTAGAGAAGATGAACCAGAGATATTGAAAGCTTGTCATGATGAGCCATGTGGAGGACACTTTGCTGACAAAAGAACTTCCTATAAAGTCCTCTTATGATACTATTGGCCTTCCCTTTTCAAGGATGCCAAGGAGTATGTTAAGAGATGTGATAGTTGTAAAAGGATGGAGAAACCTATTCCCCCTAACGAAATGCCTCTACAACCTCATGTACTTATTAAGTCTTTTGAAAAATGGGCTCCGAATTTTGTTGGTCTAATCAATCCACTATCGAGGTAGAAAAGGTACATTCTTGTTTGCACTGATTATGTTACAAAATGGGTAGAAGCTAAAGAACTTCCTTTTTCTACTGAAAATGTTGTAGGTTCATTCTTTTCGAGGATATCTTTACTCGTTTTGGTGTCCCAAGGGAAATTGTAATAGATCAAGGGACTAAATTCACATCCATGTTGGTATTGAAGATAATGGAGGAGTAGAAAATCAAACATCGAAAGTCCACTCCATACCATCCAAAAGCAAATGGACAAGTGGAGTCCACCAATAAAGTAGTTGAAGCAATTCTCACCAAAACTCTGCGTCTGCATAGAAAAGACTGGGCAGAAAAGCTTCCAGAAGCTTTATGGGCATACCGTACCACATAGAGAAACACTATAGGGGAATACTACCTATGAAATTGGTCATGGCAAGAAAGTACTTTATCCTATCGAGTTTCAAGTAAAAAATTTCAAGACAACAATTAAATTGGGTGTTCATCTTTCAAAGGCATAAAAACAAAGAATGGAGCGGCTAAATGAACTTGATGAGATAAGACAAGATGCAATCCAAATAACCAATCTAGTTCAACAACAGAGATTCATATGGCATGACATATATATCAAAGAAATAAATTTCCATCTAGGATATTGGGCATTACTTTTTTATTCAAAGTTAAAATTTTTCCAAGGGAAATTTCAAAATCATTGGCTTGGGCCCTATGAGATTGAAATGGTATTTGATAATGGCACAATTAGGATCATAATTATTGATGAATAAAGGACCATATTTCTTTTGAATGGTCATTGATTAAGAATATCTCATAAGACATTGACAAAGGAGGAGTTTATAAAACATTTGCAAGAAAACACTGATTTCCAGTTGGTTAAGAAGGATTTTCCTTCTCCTCCAACTTGACTCATAAGTTTTTTTTTTCTAATATACATATATATAATTAAATTTGTATAAACATGGAAAAAAACACTGTGGCATGTTTATATAGAAAATTTAGGGTGAAAACCAAGTAGTTTTGGCATTCTAAATTTTCTTTCCCATTTCCATTTTCTTTTTATCCCTCTTTTTCCTTCTAGAATAAAATAGCTACATAATTTCTAAGAATCTGCAACTTTGACAGAATTTTGCACCTGATGTTTAACAGGGACTGCTAATTGGAGAAATTGATGAAATGATCAAATCCGTCCTCGAAGCACCTAAAGGCAATACAAAAAGGAGAATTCAAATGTTAGAATCATCAATTCAAAAGGTATGCAAATATTTAATTTAATAATAAGGGTCAAAACAATAGTGTATGAATTATATGGACATTATACCGTTGGTTCAAAAGCCATCACTGTTGAAAGTAAGATGAAAGTATCTTGTCATATCAAGTAAAAAGTCATAAATCACCCATTCATCCATCATAACGACACAACACTCGTCTCAAATTCCGAATTCATTGTTGAAATCACCCAACTCACATCCATTCATACCCTAATGGTCACTTCACTTGTTTTTCCCCTCAATCATGTTTATATTCTCACCAAATCCATTATCCTGAATCCCTGACTCATACCCTATCAAGAAGCGAATTTTGAGGAAAAAATTGTCAACCATGGGTGTCATAGTAAGAAGAAAACCAAATGGAAGAAAATTCATGGAAGGATATCCGCGGGTGAAGGAAATGTTGTAGAAAGCATAGTGGCTAGAATTCATGGAAAAGTTTGATGGTTTTAACAAGGAAGTGACTAAATCATTTTGCCAGAGCTTTTGATGGCGTAGAGGTTGAAATTGGAGACATAAAATTTGCAGTGACTGAAACTCTTATTGTTGAAGCTATGAGACTATCAAAAGTTGGCGAGAAATGGTTTAAGAACAAGGGCATTGAAGGAGAAGAATGGAAGACTTTACTAAAAACCCCAGCTATGGATATCACTATTTTTAAGAAAGGAATTCCCAATATAGCACTTAAGGGTAAAAGGAGAAATCTGTTGCTAGTAATTCAGAAATTTGTCACCTGTGAAGGAATATTTGGTTGTATGTTCTTTTACCACATTCATTTGACGATGCATTTCCTCAAATACAATGAAATCAATATTCCTTATTTTTTGTTAAATATCTTAAGGAAAATGTATAGGAATGTTCAGAAAAAGATTCAATTCATAGAAAACACCATGTATCACCACGAGCTTATAAAAATACTCATTGAATTTCATCTTGAAATACTAGGAGATAATTGGGATAGCTTCCTAGTTAGAAATCATTTTAAGGAGGAGGATCAAGAGTCACCTAGTGACAACAAATCAAAAAGAGGAAGGAAGAGAATATCTGAGAATCCTATTAAAAACTTACCTCAACAACAACCACAAGAACAACAAGAAGATAAGACTCCTATTGCAGAAATTTTAGGAAGCCTTAAAATGAAATCTGTTAGAAGAAAGAAAGCTAGTAAAAAGGAGGAAAGCACATCCGAGAAAAGAGAGGAAGCTAAAACAGAGAAGAAACAAGTTAAAACTAAAAGCCCCCTTACATAAAATGCAAGAAGAAGCACTAGGATTAATCAAAATCCATCTCAACAATCTATAGATGTGGTTAATTTGGAGGAAGAAGAGAAAATGGAAATTACATCACCTACTTCCATCTCACATGTTCATAGCCTTGGATGAAAAAAACCAAAGATAGATACAGTACAACAAGAAATCTATGACTACATTGAGTCTCTAGAGAGGAGAGTTGCAGAAAAGGCATCTTGTTCTACAGTTCATGAAAAATAAATCCAGTCTAACGGTCTCCAGTCTAACGGTCCACAAGAACCTCCACTCGTGAAAACTCTAAAACAATAAGTCTTTGAGTTGGAGACACTGAATAGACATCTAAAGAAAGAACATGAGACATTAAATATGCAAAATGAGATACAAAGGACTAAGAATGATTACATTCTTCTACATATGGACTTATGGTATGAATAGAACAATAAATTAAAGAAAAGTAACGAATCCCCAAGAAAGAAATTCATCAGTCTAAAATGCAGGATTTTGATGAAGAAGCCTAGAATGACAGTTGCAAGAAAGAAGATAAGAAAGACAAAATTGGATGTTTTAGCCCAAGTTTTTGAGAGAGAGAAATGTCAGGGAAAAATTTCTACTTTTGAACTTTTTGCATGAGGACATGCAATGGCCTCTATGTGGGGAAATGTTGAGCCTCATGATTGCATCATTTTGACACTCTCCCTTACCTATTTTCCCTTTCCTTGACCATCATCATCAACTTAATAGTCATCAAACTACAAGGTTTTTGACATGGTAAGGTATTTAATTGTCTTATATTTAATATTTTATAATGTTTCTTATTATTGAGTTTATATTTGCATTAGCTACCGAATTTTCATGATTCTGCAACTAATCTTTTTTTCTATAGCCGATTCGATGGTTTACCAGGATTAGAGGTGACAACTAAGAGGAGTAATATATGGACAAGTGGAGATACATCCCTTTAACGATTTCCTCCTATTCATCTGAACCAAATCATCAAAAGGATTGTTTGATTTTATGGTCAAATGATAAAGTCAATGTGGTTGCTGAACAGGCGAGCGAGAGTCTGAAATTCCTACTTTTGATGATTTTCTTTCCAAATAGAAAATCCTAAAACACGATATCTCGATAGTTGTTAGCAGCTTAATTTTGAATTTTATTAGCTAAGGTAGGCGTAAAAGCCTCAAACAAGCATTGACACGAGATTTTATAAATACCATGACATGAACAAAAGGTTGATTTTTATGCATACGACAATAATGTTTTAAAACTCTTTTTTTATTGTATTAATGAAGAAAATCCTTTGATTTTCTAGTGCGTAGCTGGCTATTCGATTGAAGTTCTATGACCACCTATTCGTGTAGGCCCCCTGTAAACAGTGAAGGTTCCACATTCACATATCTTTTTCATTTGTGATAGTTATTCATACGTTTTAGAATTGGTTTGCAATATTGATTTCATTCAAATAACGATAGCAATATTTCATTAATCGTTCCTTTTCAGGTTAATGTATAATGATGCTAATGGTAATGTATTTTTTATTGATATATTTCCTTATGATTGAAGAGTGTTTCATTTCATAGTTAATAGATTCCTTTAGAGTTTCATTTTACAATATTTCATTTTAAAGTATGTGTGATTTCTTTATGGTTTTCATTTCAAAGAATTCATATTAAGCGTATGAGTGATTTTGTTGTAGTTTCATTTCAGAACCTTTAATTTCAAATATGAGTGATTTATAATGATAGATGTGTGGTTTTTCATTTTGAATAGAAGATAATTTCATTTTGGTTTCTATGCAAAGGAATGTTAGAATGTTAGATGATTAATTCTTCTTTTAGAGATTAAAATTGTGTTGCAATAGATCAGTTAAGTTTTTTTAATAAGATAGTGTGAGTTTCCTTTAAGTTTCATTTCGCAAGTGTGAAGATAATTTCTTATTTCATTAGAAAAGAGCATGAATATTCAATTTATTAAATCCGTTTTCTTTGAAGAGTAAGATAGGAATAAATTTCATCCTTAGAGGTAAATCTTAATAACTCAATCATGCAAATTAACGATTTGATTTAATAAAAGGACTTATAGCATATATAATGCACTTGCACTTCACAAGCTTACCAACTCCATTCAATAATTCATCTAACAATTTGAGACAATTAAATTGACAAACAAGTGTAACCAACATACTATTACCACTCTCACTTTTAATTGCATAGTCTCAAAAAGTTTTATGTCTTGTTTCTCATTAAATTATCATGATATTCGATCTCAACTTACCAATATTTTGGAAATTTTAATAGGGGTTTTTAAGCTGGAATTTCCTATTTATCACACAATTACTAGCTATGCACATTTGTCTTCCCTTGAAAATATCAATGACTATGCTTTATCCCATCCTTCTTTAGGTTGTTCCAATATCTGAAACTGAAAATTAGATTTTAAGTAAGCCAATTCCTAACGTTCCTTTCTCTCTTTTCTATGTAAGCATATGATAAATTTTCCACAACCTTATCACTATTGAAAACCGAACCTACTCATAGTAGCCATAGGTGTGTACTGATAATCATAAGTTACAATATTTAGCATTCTGAGTACTTGAGATTGCTGCTATTATAGGTTTCTCCATTCACATATATATTTTGTGTATAAAATTCAGTTATAACGTATGTTAACCTTGGGTAACTCCTATGCTTGTGCTAAACATTATTTTACATAATATAGAGTTCCGCACTCTCTTCTCAGTTTTTCCACAGGTATTTACATCTCTATGGAGCATCTCACATACATTTTATCAATCTCTACTATAGGGATCACAATGCCTCTTTAACATAAAATATGTCATTTGTTAAAAAAAACAGACCTAGTTACAGTAAACTAAGATGGCCAATAGACCTAGTTTCCCTTCGGGGCACGGTGAGGCCACCAAAATGTTGTATCAGGTGGCCTCACCCTGCCCCGAAGGGAAACTAGGTCTGTTGGCCACCTGAGTTTACTGTAAGCATTCCAAAAACAAAATTTAACAAGTCTGTCCATACTGGCTATATACACTAAACAGCTGAAACTACCTATTAAACTACTGAATTGCATAAAAGCTATAAGAGAGAGGGTATAAAAAAACACAGCAAAGTCTCCCGACGATCATTCCTGTCTGGTAGCCGCATTGGGGTCCATGTCCATGGGGATATTCATATGCTCCTCCTGGCTTGGTTGCGTTCCAAACATCCTGGATAGAAGCTGAGACATCTCCTCCAATTTGTTGTTTTGTTTGATCATAATTACCTGGAAATTCTTCATTTCCTTCTGTAAATTTGGCGTCCCATTTGCTAATTCCACCATTTCCTTTGCTACCTGTTCTAACGCCTTTGCCAGGAGGCTTTTTAGGACCCAGTAAATGTGCAGGGACTATCTATACAGGGTCTTCCTTCCCCTCATGTTTCCTGGGTCGGTAACCATCTCTGCCCATTCCTCTGACTCTGGTTCTGATTGTTCTTCCAGCACATTGGCTTCCATATTTTGTATGATACGACGGATGTCCTCATCTATTCTTTCCTGGTAAGCTCGAGCTGCCTCTTGGACCGCTGACATGGTAGTCCTTCTCCCTTTGCGCTGATTTCCCGGGGTTTCCGATGGTCTACCTTCCGAGTTCCCATGTCTTGGACGGCCTCTTCTGCCGCGACCTCTTCCACGTCCCGGCCTCGCCATCTTTTCCTCTACCCTCTCCTGTAAACAACCATCAACAGGTGTCAGTTTATTAAGGCTCTTCTCTTCATCTTCTCTTACCATTTTCCCTGTAGTTATTCCTCTGCTTCTGCTGCATTCCCCTTCATTTTTTTGAAGTTGGCATTGATAATTATTCCCCGGAAACATGAGATGGATTATGCCCTCTGTCATGCGAATCAAATGATGGGCTAGGGGCATAATCTCCGATTCCCTCCTAACAGACCGCCCTTCTGTTCTAACCATGGAGTTCTCTTCTTGGTTCTCCACATTAAACCTTAAACCGTTCTCCCGATTACTTATTTCCTCAGGGCTCTCACCCAGAGACCAATCCTGAGGATCTTCATAGTGCCTTTTGAGCGGGCGACTTAGCTCACTCAGACCCTCTTCCTCAGCAGGGTTTTCACAACAATAAAACTTATCCATTCTACCTATAGTGATGGAAAGTAAGAAGACAGAGATCGCATATTTCACATACCCGAGAACGCAGACCTTACTGTTGGCTGCTCCAAGCTGCTTCTCGTTCAACACCTCCTTCTTCCTGACTCCACTACCCTCTCCTTTGCCCTCCACCACCTTCATATAAATCCTCCTCACCACCCTTCTCGCTCTGCCTTCACCGCCGTCACTAATACTAATCATTCTCAAACCACCTTCCCCACTCCGGCTTCTTGAAACGTGTGACCGATTACTCATTGTTTCCGATGGGAGGGCGTCCTCCTTCCTATGTTTTCTTCCATCTGTCCTCTCCTTGTAATGATCGTTCCTGCCATCTTCAACTACCCTGTCCCTCATCCCGATCGGGAACCATCTGTCTCTACTGCCTTTGAGTCGTGTCTTCATGATTATCTTGGTTGAGGATCATACTTAGCTGTTCAAATCCTGCGTCTTGAGAGTACCTCGTCCATATGCTATCCATTTTCCTTCCTTGTTCCTGACCACCCCAATTCACAAGGAAATCAGCTGCTCTGTTGGCCTCTCTTCTAACATGCTTGATAATCATATACTCAAATCTGCTTAGAATAGTTTCTATTTCATGGATTAGGCTGGCCGTCCTCTAGCTCTGCGTTACTTTGTCCCATGAGGTTCCATTATTTAATTTTTTGAGTGCTTGTATGACCAGTAGGGAGTCACCCTCCACCTCCAAGTTATTATAGCCATTTCTGACTGCTATCTTTAAGCCTTGGCGTACTGCCATCAGTTCCGCCTCATTGTTACTCATAATGCCGCCATTGTCTGCATATATCCACTTCATTCTTCCTTGCTCATCCCTAAACAAACCTTCGATCTCTGCTGGGCCTGGATTGCCTTTAGAGGCACCATCAAAGTTTAGCTTTATGAAACCTGACAGAGGATGGGTGTACTGCCTAGTGCCATTATTTCCCATCCTGGGTTCTTTCCACAGCTGGGGGGCCACCATTCCTTGATTCAGGTTTAGTTTCTTAAGGATCTACTCTTCTTCTTGCGTTACTTCCCAGTCTTCTCCATTCCATGTATCTGCAAGTATCGTTTCTCTAATATGGCTCAAGGTTTTCCCCATATTTGATCTTTTGTCATCTCTTGGTTTTGGAAGATTCCTATTTCTCTCTTTCCAGATCATCCACATATTCATCCCAACTGCTAGGCTCCAAGCTCGTTTTACCACCGGGCTCGTAAATTTCCCTCCTCCCCAAATTTTAATAGTGTTTTTAATGCTCTGTTGATCTCTGTGAGTTTTTCCAAAAAGCTTCCTGACCTCTTCCCACTGTAGCTGGGCTTCTCTACATGCATTAAGGAGGTGCTCTTGCGTTTCCACTTCTTGTTTACAAAGAGGACATCTGGGAGGGCCATGAAAGCCTCTCTTTTGGAGCTAGTCCCAAGTCAGAATACGGCCTTTAATCACCAGCCATGTGAAATGGGCCACTTTTGGCCACCAATTGTTGTTCCATATTTGCTTCTAGGTACCTGTCATTTCCTCTGGTTCTCTGGTGTTTAGAAGATGATAAGCTTCTTTGATTGAGAAGTTTCCTTTGATCGTGTGTCCCCATCTCAGAATGTCCGGACCAGATCTTATGGGGACTCTTCTAGTCTACATTTCTTTTTGATATAACTCTTTTTGTTCCCTTGTTATCTGATCCCACCATTCCTCCGGATTCTTCCATATTCTCCATACATCATCTTGGCTTTCCTCCTTCCAGAAGTCCCTGACTAACTTCATTCCTTTCTCAGCTGCTTTTTGGCCTATCTCCTCTAGGATTTGTAGTCCATTCATTCTTTCTCTTTGCTGCTAGGCCTCCTCCCAGAATTTTGCTGAGCTGCCGTCCCTGATTTCCCAGAAAGCATGTCTAGCTATCATTTCTTTGTTGAGACTGGCTAAATTCCATATAGTCGACCCTTTCGGTGTATCCCTTAGCCTTAATATCTCCTCAGGTTTTGAAGGCATATTGTATTTTTTTTTCCATATTCTTTTCCATAAGTCGTTTCCTCCATTCAGCCAACGCCACCAGAGCTTGGCACCCAATACCTGGTTTAAAACATAGGGATCTCTGAGTCCTAATCCTCCTTCTATCTTGCTTTTCACCACATCTTTCCAGGACACCAAGGACCATTTATTTTGATCCTTCTGACCTCCCCATAATTTTTTTTTGAAGATCTCTGTCATCTTTATGCAAGCACCTTTTGAGGCCGCCATAGCCGAAAGTTGATATATTGGTATTGATTGGAGAACAGTCTTAACTAAAATTGTTCTGCCCGCAAAATTCAGAGTTCTGAAAGACCAGTTTGCTAATTTATTAGCAATTTTCTCCAGGGTTTGTTGCCAATTTGACATCCTCAGGGGGGTTTAGGGCCAGCGGGTGTGGAGTACTAAAGAAGGTATGTTTTTGGTAATTATTTCAAAATCATTTCATTAGGACTTACAAACCGTTTGCATCATGAACTAGGTAGATGATAAGGAATTGTAATAAAACCTGTGAGATTAATGTGCTAAATGAAAATACTGAAAATTTTCATTTTCTTATGCAGGAAGAAGAAAAGACGAAAGATTGCCATTGAAAAGGAAAGGACAAGGCCAAGTTAACTGCTATCCCTTTGACGGGGAACCATATGCAAACAAGGCAAACCAAATCAAAGCGTATCAGCCTTGGAAAGGAAATGGAGATATCAGCTCGGCGCAAGAAAGTAAAGAGATAGCTGAGGACCAATGGTTCGGTGAATCCCTCAGGATCCTTTGATCGTGAGGGATCACTGCTTTAACTATTTTTACACCTAGACATCTCTGCCTTTACCATTATAAAAAGTGGCAGCACTGTTAGCCCGAGGAGTCTGTTATGTTTTATGTAATTTCTCTTAAGATTGAAACTTCGATCATCAAGTCTCGTTGAGAACTGATCTATTGTAATTCTGTCTTATGCATTAATACAAACTTGGTTGCTATTTCATCTCTAAGTCTAGAATAACATCAAGGGGTGTACCCCTGGAGGCTAAGGGTCCGGCCCTGGAGGAACACTTGCTCTTGTACTATTAATTTTGGTTTATGCGTGGTTTTCTTATCACCGTTATTTGGTAATCTGATATGTTCTGTTATTTTACATCACAACTCTGTTACATTTAATTCACTGAGTAATATCATTTCTGAAGATAGAACCATTATATTAACTTTGTAACGTATTACTGTTCCTTTAATCACTAATATAATATTACCAATCTTTACAAAATACTGTTGCTGTTCAATTACAGAGTATTTGTGATGTACACTTATTCATTGGTATTACTGAATACATCTTCGGGATTATGTTCGTTGCGATTGTTGAATCTATAGACATTAACGTTCCATTCTGAAACGCAGTCATATTCTTTATAACTAAGATTGATAACTGGATTACCAAGGTCAGATTACTATTAAGGTGTGTCATGTGTATGCATGTGTGGTTTTCAAGCGTTGTTCTATAGTCCATTATTAATCAGTGTTGTTCCATTTCTGTGTGTTGTTTAATTCATCCTTAGAAGTGGAGGATTGTCGTTTGATTTCTGTAGGATACGATTATTGCATTTGATTTTATAGACTAAGGTGTTGCTACTTATTAGACTTAATTACTATTACAGTTTCCTGTTTGTTGTTCCATTTCAGGTTTGTTGTTCCATTTCTTATTTGTTGTCCTATTTCTTATATTCCGTTCCATTTCCTGTCATTTGCGTTATTTTTTGATGTGAAGAGGGATCTAAGGCTGTAGTGAGCATTGACATTTACTGTCTGGCTCCCAGGTTGATGATCTGTTCCCTGATTTCCTTTAGTTCCATCAGTTTACAAAGGGATGAGTTACTGCTACTGAACCCTTGACTGATAAATTGCTTAGTTTTCTGAATGCATGGTTTAATCTTTAAAAGTAGTTTGTTGTAAACAAGCATCCGTTTACTCTTGTATTTTTCAGCACTGTACTACTAGCATTACTCTGGAAAATTATAGCCTCAAACTGAGACACTCTTTGAAATAAAAAAACGTTACTGGATTGACAAACTAATGTGAGGTAATTAGAGTTGAAAGAGACCCTTTTTATAGCTCGACATTTTGGTGCCGTTTCTGGGGAAATAGTGTAGCTATTTGTTTCTTTTCAGAGTAGTGTAAGAACCTGCTAGGGAAGAATTGGGTTTTAAAAACGGAAGGTAAGAACCTACATGTGGAGCATGTAACAGCCCTACTCCCCTGCTCGCTTTGCTACAGATTTGCTATTGTTTTGTTTTGGTAGAACCTAGCAGTTGATTTGTGTGCATGACTAAGCGAAAAAAGCCAGAAAAGAATTCCAAACCTCTACCCAAGCCAAAAAAAGCTAAGGGGCTGGTGACCCTTGGCCGATCAACCTTCATAGACGAAATCTTCAAGAAAGCAGAATCTCAGCCTTCAGTAGGACCCAGAAAAGTTATTTCTAGACGGCCTACTAGTTCCCTTCAGGCCACAGGATCACCATCTGTAGCCTTTGCTAAGGTGCATAGTCAAACTGAAGAGCAGGATTTTCAGGAAATTGAAAATTCTACTCCAGAGCTATTGCAAGAAGGGAATTTTAGCAATCTTTGTGAAGGAGGAGGAGAGATAGGGGAAACTGAGGAACCAAGGTCTTCTCTTGGGATAACTCAGCCATTGAACAACCCAGACAAGGGAAGTGCTGCAAAAATCATTTTTGAAGAAACTCAGTCTCCTCAGACATTAGGCACTCTCATTATCCCAGATAAAGGAAGCACTACAAAAACCATTCCTATTAAAGCCATTCCCTCTCAACCAGGGAATACCCTCCTAGATATCCCAAAAGGTTATTGGCATATATTTGACAAAATGGCTCAAAACTAGCCAAACACCCAAACCTCTACGTTGCAATACCCCATCGTGGATACTACAGCAAATGCGCCTATGAAAGCAATCCCTCTTCAGCATATCCATACATTCCATGGTCTTACATCAGAAGATCCGGATGCATTCCTATTTGAGTTTGATGTGCTGTGTAGGGGATATGATTACACCACCGACCCCCAGAAATTGAAATTATTTCCCTCTACATTAAAAGGGGCTACTTTAAGATGGTTTATGGGATTAGGTGAGAGGGTTATAAATAACTGGGATCAAATGAAAGAATCTTTTCTAAAAAAATATCAGGACTATTGTAGGTCTAGAGAACTGAAGGACGAAATATTCTAGATGGTAGCTAGACCAAATGAAACATTAGAGGAGTATGTGGAACATTTTCAGTATAATATTGAAAGATCTCCTTATGCATCACTACCTTTACCTGATAATGTGTTAAAAACAACATTAATTAGGGGTATGAAGGAACAATGGATTAAAACATTAAACATTATTGGAAAAGGAGATATTTATTAGGAAAATTTTTCTAACATTATTGATTTATGTATCAGGAGCTCGAGAGGCAGCACAAGACTAAAACCGACAGAACATGATCGATTTGTAAGAGATAATAAAATTTCAGTAGAAGCAGTAATACGTGTAGAAATTGGAAATTTATTAGAAAATTTTAAAACTAATATACTAGGGATGCTAACTACACAACTTGATATTATGCAGGCCAAAAAAAAGCAAATGGAGGTAGAACAGAATTTGGCAATCTTCTGTCCCCGATGCAGAAAGAAACATAGCCATAAGGAGTGTCCACCAGATGCAGTCCAAACATGTGCCATCTGCACAAAGGACCACCTTACGAAAAGCTATCCCTCACTTCCCGAATTAAAAGCAGTATACAAGGAAGCAGAAGAAGAGCTAGAAGCGGTGTATTTACTCAATCAGCATTGTCAGTGGCAGCCATGACAATCTGGTATGTTTTCAGACCCAACTTATTCTTTTCAGCCTCCACAGTATAATGCTCAACAATATAATATGTGGCAAAATCAACCTCAACCTCCCTTTCCGAATTGGTCACTACAATCATTTCCCTCATCAACCCCGTGGCCGAATCAAGCAAGCCAATCCAATTGGCCGAATTTTCCCTATGCCCCACCATATTGGCAAAGTAACCCATACCCAGCACAATGGACCCCTCCTACTTCACAAAATCAAGCCTAGCAGACAAACTGGAAAAGACCGATGCATCAGCTAGTAGGAACCATTCCTCTCCCTCAACCTACACTACTAGCCTTACAACAAAATCCCCAGTCTAACCTGAGACCGCAACTCCCAGCCCAACCCAACCCCAATCCAAATAACAGACCGGTCCAATCTGTCCAAATAGTAGAAACACCAGAAATAGGAGCCGACCTGAGGGAGTGTAATGATCTTCAGCTAAGATCTGGGTGCATTATTGAAACCGAGGGAGACAAGATAGTTCATGCTGAAAATCAATTACCTAGAGAACACCGGTCACAAGAAGAGGATGTGAACAAATAGCAAACTCATAATCAAGAAACTTCATCCTCTCCCCCGTTCCCAAAATGATTAATCATACCTCGACCTATACAATATCCTGGATTTGACATTCTGGGAGAATTACAAAACTTGTACATAAAAATTCCATTCCTCCAAGCCATTCAAGACATCCCAATATATGCAAAGACTATCGAAGAATTGTGTGTAAAGAAACCAAGGAGGAATATAACAAACAATCCAAGAGTCCAAGTAGTTGGCACTCTATCTGACTTATTATCAGGAAAAGAAGCACCCATTAAATACGAAGACCCAGGAAATCCAATAGTAACCGTGCAAATTTATGGTCAAACCCTCTCCAATGCCTTAGTTGATCTAGGAGCTGCAATCAATATCTTAACAACCACTACTTGCCAAAAGCTAGGCATTACATCTGTAGAACCCACCTCTACTTTACTAGAATTGGCTGACCGATCTATGGTGAGGCCAGAGGGCACACTACATGATGTCATGGTATCTGTTGACTCCTGGGAATATCCGACTGATTTTCTAATAATAAATCCTAAAAACCGACTTGATGGACATCCACTGATTTTAGGTAGACCTTGGCTCGCAACTGCCGATGCTTATATTGGCTGCCGACAGGGAAATATGACCATAACCAGAGGAGAAAATATCAAGAACTTAGTTTTATATCCTCCAGCACAGCCAAGTGTCACAATAATGAAAACTAATAGGCACCTTGTATCATACCTTACTGATAACATTAGATCTCCATTAACTATATAAGAGGCACTTGATTTTAAAGACCAGATAGAAGATGATGCCATTAATAATTTTATTAGTCAAACTGAACTCAGATCCCAGACATGGTGTCACATGATAGAGGTAGCATTTGATAACGAATTAGAAGAACATACTCTTAAAGATACACATGATCAAACAATACCTGTTACCTCTGTTGCAAATAGTAAAGTTGTGTAAATCGAAACGGGAAAAACCTTAAACATTAATTCCAACCTCACCTTTGAACAAGAAACGAAGCTCATCCATTTGTTGAGGAAATATAAAGAAGCATTTGCATGGGACTACCCTGATATGAAAGGAATTGACCCCCAATTATGTACACACCACATTTACATAGAAAAATATGCGAGAACTGTTCGCCAGCCTTCAATGAGACTTAATCCTCATCTAAAAGATGTGGTAAAAGCTGAACTTAAAAAAATTTTAGATGTCAATTTCATCTATCCTATATCCGATTGTAAATGGGTCTCTCCACTTGTGGTGGTACCAAAAAAGAATGGGAAATGGAGAATTTGTGTGGACTACAGAGAGCTAATAAAGCAACACAAAAAGACCACTTCCCTCTCCCATTCATCGATCAAGTATTAGAAACTTTGGTAGGAAAGAAATTCTTTTCGTTCCTAGATGGCTTCAATGGATACAATCATATTCAGATTGCCCCTGAAGACCAAGACAAAACCACTTTTACTTGTCCTCTGGGAACATTTGCCTACAAAGTTCTACCTTTTGGCTTATGCAATGCTCCTGCCACCTTCCAAAGGGCTATCCTCAGCATCCTTGTAGACTTAATAAATGAAGGACTTGAAGTATATATGGATGACTTTACAACGTATGGAGATGATTTCGATCTAGCATTGGACACACTGGAAAAAGTCCTACAACGTTGCATTGCTACCAGGCTTTGTTTAAGCCATGAAAAATGCTATATGATGATGACTGAAGGACTTATTCTAGGACACTATATTTCAAAAGCTGGCATTTAGGTAGACCCAACCAAAATCCAAATAATTTTGCTTATTCCTACTCCTACCACTCAAATGGAGGTACGTGGTTTTCTTGGATTTTCTAGTTATTATAGAAGGTTGATAGAACATTTTTCGCATATTGCTGCACCTCTGTATGCACTAACGGGTAATGTTGATTTTCTCTTGACAAAAAAATGTGAACTTTCTTTCCAGGATCTGAAGAATCTTCTGTCCACAACCCTAGTCTTTCGAGGACCAAATTGGGATTTGCCATTTCAGATATCATCGTATGCCTCAGATACAGCCATTGGAGGAGTGCTTGGGCAGGAAGAGGATAAAAAACCATATGCAATGTATTATATTAGCAAAAATTTATCCCCTGCTGGATTAAATTACACTGTTACTGAAAACGAATTTCTAGCTGTAAACATGCTGTCAATAAGTTTAGACATTACATTACTGGATATCCTCTTATCTTGTATACAGATCATTTCGCCATAAAATATTTAGCAAACAAGCCTGTCACAAATGGCAAAATAACTATATGGCTGATTTTATTGTTGGAATTTGATATTACAATCAAGGATCGACCTGGGAAAGAAAATCCCGTAGCCGATTTTCTCTCGCGAACGCCAAAGCCAATCGATGCAACAACAATTGAAGATAAATTTGTAGATGAGTGTTTGCTTGTTGTTGCTGTTAAAACACCTTGGTATGTTGATGTTGCCAATTACCTAGTAGTAGGTAAATTACCAAAACATCTAACCCCTAATGAGCGGAAACAAATTGTTCAGTGAAGTGCCCGATTTTCTTAGATTGGGGTCTACTTGTTCCACGCAGGGGCATATATTCATATCACGAAATCTTTGACATTCTAAAAGCCTGCCATGACAGGCCATGTGGCCGACATTTTTACGATCGCAGAAGTGGACATAAGGTGCTGCAAACAGGGTATTATTGGCCCACGATTTTCAAAGATGCAAAGAAATTCATCCAAGCCTGTGATAGGTTCCAGAGAGCAGGACGCCCTAGTCAATCCGATGAGATGCCCCTGAACCCACAGCTAGTCATTGAACCATTCGAATGATGGGCCCTTGATTTTGTTGGACCAATTAATCCATCATCAAACTAGAAAACATATATTTTGGTGGCAACAGAATATGTCACAAAATGGTTTGAAGCAGAGGCATTGCCGAGACCTACAGAAGATTCTGTCATACAGTTCTTGTTCCATATATTTGTGCATTATGGCCTTCCAAGAGATATAATTACAGATGGTGGACCACAGTTTGCTGGGAACAAAATAGCTGCAACACTCAAAAACTATCATGTCCAGCATAAAATCACTACTCCATACCACCCACAGGCAAATGGTCAGGTAGAAAGCAGCAATAAAATAATAGAAGCAATCCTAACAAAAACCATTGCGTCACATAGACGTGATTGGGCTGCCAGACTACCAGAAGCACTGTGGGCTTACAGAACAACATGGAGAAGTACCACTGGTTACTCACCTTATCAATTAGTGTTTGGAAAGCAACCCATTTTTCCCATAGAATTCGAAATCCAAACATTGCGAACAACACAGGAAGTTGGCTTAGATCTAACTGAGGCACAGATTAATCGATTACAACAGATCAATGAGCTTGATGAAATCAGGCTCTCTGCACTCCAAAACATTGCACTGATCCAACAGCAGCGAGCTAAATGGCATGATGCTCTCATTAAAAATAAAGTCTTCCACGAAGGAGACTGGGCACTCTTGTACAATTCCAGGTTTCAGGACTTTCCCGGGAAACTCCAGACTCATTGGTTGGGACCATACGAAATCAAAAAGGTACATGACAATGGTACTCTTACTCTAATCACTATTGACGGTTCTAGATATGCCTTCAAGGCAAATGGCCACCGAGTTCGTCTTTATCGCAAACCACTCACTCGGGAGTCCTTCTGTTAGCAGCTACGCCAAGACTCTGATATGGAAATTTTGGGGGAGGGAGAGAAGTCTTCCTCACCTGTGATTCATTAAGTGATTTATCTCTTTTCACAGTTTGTACATAATTTCTTTTGTTTTGTTGAATCATTTTTGTACATATTTTTGAATCAACACTTTGCCGTTACTTTTTGAAGTAGCAACAATGTTATTATTTTTGCTATTCCTTTTCTCAAAAGGGATAGCATTTTCGTTCTACTGTTCTTTTTTCAAAAGAACAACACCTTTTGGGTCAGTCGTTCATTTTTCTTTAACTTTGTTGTTCCTTTTTCAAACCAACAACACTTTCGATTTTTGCTGTTCCTTTTCCAAAGGAACAACATTTCTGTGTTCTACTGTTCCTTTTCCAAAGGACAACATTTTCAATTTTTGTTTTTCCTTTTCCAAAGGAACGACATTTGTGTGTTCTATTGTTCCTTTTCCAAAGGAACAACATTTTTTATTTTTGATATTCCTTTTCCAAAGGAACGACATTTGTGTGTTCTATTGTTCCCTTTCCAAAGGAACAACATTTCGATTTTTGTTGTTCCTTTTCCAAAGGAACGACATTTGTGTGTTCTGTTGTTCCTTTTCCAAAGGAACAACATTTTCAATTTTTGTTGTTCCTTTTTCAAAGGAACAACATGTGTGGTTTCTTTCTGTTCCTTTTCCAAAGGAACGACATTTGTGCTTTCTGCTGTTCCTTTTCCAAAGGAACAACATTTTCGATTTTTTGATGTTCCTTTTCTAAAGGAACAACATTTTTGATCTTTGCTGTTCTTTTCTCCAAAAGGAACACCACTTGTATTCTTTTACTCTTCCTTTTTGAAACAACAACATCCTCATATTCTTTTTACTTATGCTTGCTCCCCTTGCTGTTCTAAATTAAGGATTCTTATTGTTCCTGTTCTTTCAAGTCTTTTAGAATACAGCTATGCATTTATGCAATGGATACAAAATCACAACATACTGAAATCGGTGAATTATAAAATCGCTATTTTTTGCTCTAAATTGGTAAGAGGACACAGGGAAGAACACACTTATCCATTATCTTTTGTTGTCATTGTTCCACTAACTCTGCTCTAATTGGTTATCTTTATCATGTTTATTCCTTTTAATCCTCTTTCATTATTATTCAGGAATAAGAGCAAAGAGTTTATATCTTCCTATTGAGATGTTAAGAATTCTTCCACCATTCCTACTCTTAAGGAGTGTTGAACCACCCTTTATGTATAAATGGGAAAGTACTTTATGAAAAAGAAAGAAAAAAGAGCAAACAATGATGTCTTAGTGACTTGTTTATATAAGTTGTCAAATGTAGGATAGGGGGTCTCATCAAGAGCCAACCTACCATGATCATAAGGAAGAAAGTGAAGTGGCATTCCCACTATGGCCACCACACCAGGGATATGGTCCAAAAGGTATATCAAATAAAGAACCCTTGGAATAGGAGGTCTCATCACGAGCCGACCTGCCCACCTTTCGCTCCTTCCTCATGAATGGCATTATGGCTAACTAGTCACCAAGCCAACATAATGGCCTACATTTTGACATCACACAACATTTCCTAAGCCTACACAAAGGATCATGGTTCCATGGGTGACATAAACAACTCTGCCAAGGTTATGGACACCTGTCGGTAGCAGAGCACTGTTAATGGTATTGAAGTCACATTATTTACACCAATAAGTAGTTATCAACACCCTTCTGTTTCTTATACCTTAGTAATAAATCACATAAGAAGAATGTATATTATTTCCTGAACCATACAACGCATGTAAATCTATTATCACCAATCATGACAGAATAATTGACAATGACCGCATGAGACTTTGTATGCACGACAGATGTCCTATCCTCCCAGCCCCACATCTTATCACAATAGTCTCTTACGTACTGAACGATCTGACTTTACACCTCGATTTCAGTAATCAGCTTCTTTTGTAAAAATGGCATATTGCCATACACTGTTCCTTTATGATTCTGCTCCAGAATAGAATGGCACGCTGCTCCTTTATTTGACGGCCAGGACGGCCTATCACATTGCCGGGGGGGGGGAGGTTAACCTCTTCATTCGCTGGATTACGTGTCAGACCACTATTTGGGAAATTACGTACTTGGGAATAGCACGGCTCAACGATATATTGTTTTTTATTTTTGCATGGCTTGTTGTTCCTAAGCCATTTCCATAGTATGCTCTGCGGTATTAGTAAATCCCTTTAGATTTTGAGCAAATCCTACGTCTATTAGTTCCTGTGTGTTTTAACAGCGTGAACAGCTTGCTGTTCCATTGTCAAATTCTGAGATTTTACAGGGAAACCACAAACATGGGAGGAAGATCAATTCGAAGAGAGCCACAGGTGCTGACAGTCTCTGATGCTGCACGAGAAATCCTGGCAAGAGCAGGATGGTTAACGTATCTCAATCGCTTACAGGAATCCAAGGAGACTATAGCAATTGAAGTCTTGCAGAACTTGCAAGAGGATCACTGCACAGTGAGGGGGAGACACATAGAAGTCATCGATGACATAATCGCAGAGGTCTCAGGACTGCTAGCCATTAGACCTGTATGGACGTTAAAGAAGGAGAGATTACAGAAGATCATATAAGCCTTCCGGGAGGAAGGCCAGAGCCTAAAAATTAGAGGAAAAGGGGTTTTGCCAGTAGCATTAGGAGAGCCGTGGGCAGAATTGGCAAAGAATATTCAGAGCTACATCACCTGTGAAGGCATGAAAGACGTGGTAAGACCACGAAACCTTAAACTGTTAGTCGTATTAAAGCAGAAATGCTCTGTAAACTTACCTGCATTTTTAAATTCATTACTTCATGATGTTGCACGGAGCATGAAAAAGGCATAGAATGTAGAATCAGTCATCAATCACCATGGGTGATACGGTTAATAGTTAGCCATAGCCTTACCCAGCAATAGAGCAGTTTGGAAGAGCTAATTGCCATGATAGATGGGGGATTGACCATACCATCCCCAAAACGTAAACATGCCACCAGTACACCAGAGCGGCCAAAAAAACGAAGGAAATCGGTCCGATTAGCACGGATTAAGGGGAGGCTGGGAAATTTCCAAGGAGATACCAGCCAACGAGTAGAGATAGATGATATAGAGGATGAACAACCCCCACAATTAGAAAGAGAAGAAAATGAGAAAGGAATGCAGGAAAATGAGGAAGGAAAAATGGAGGAAGAAACCGAGCAACCTGAGCAGGAGGAGGAAACATAACATCATGAAGGCAGTACATTGCAGAATCCATTGAGAGAAGATGAATTGGCCAAAATCTTGGCCAATATGGGCGAATATGGCCAACCTTCTAGCCCACCAGATCCCCATGTTAAGGAAGAACCAAAAGGACACTCTGCTTAGGATAGAAATGCACCTCTATGGCGAAGTCATTTTGAGGGCAGGGCCATCCTGGTTAGGATATAGGTTCCGGAGTTCAATTATTTGGCACCCTGCACCAGGATACCAAGCCCTATATGAGATGCCTGAGGTTCAGACAAGCCATTTCTTTGAACACCTAGTTACGCATCATGGTTGTAGATCTCCACATGAGATTCCATCTCCAGCATACTCTCTCATTGCCTTACTTGTCAACTACAATGTTTTCATGAGGGCATGAAAAAGGGTAAGCAAGGGGGTGTGTGGAGTACTAAAGAAGGTATGTTTTTGGTATTTATTTCAGCATCTTTTCATTAGGACTTACAAACCTTTTGGATCATATACTAGGTAGATGATAAGGAATTGTAATAAAACCTGTGAGATTAATGTGCAAAACAAAAATACTGACAATTGTCATTTTCTTATGCAGGAAGAAGAAAAGATGAAAGACTGTCATTCCAAAGGAAAGGACAAGGCCATGTTAACTGTTGTCCCTTTGACAGGGAACCGTATGCAAACAAGGAAAACCAAATCAAAGCGTATCAACCTTGGAAAGGAAATGGAGATATCGGCTCGGCACAAGAAAGTAAGGAGATAACTGAGGACCAACTATTCGGCGAATCCCTTAGGATCCTTTGGTCCTGAGGGATCACTGCTTTAACTATTTTTACACCTAAACATCTCCGCCTTTACCATTATAAAAATGGGCAGCACTGTTAGCCGTAGGAGTTTGTTATGTTTTATGTAATTTCTCTTATGATTGAAACTTTGATCATCGAGTCTCATTGAGAACTGATCTACTGTAATTCTGTCTTATGCATTAATACAAACTTGGTTGCTATTTCATCTCTGAGTCTGGAATAACTTCAAGCAGTGTACCCCTGGAGGCTAAGGGCCCGGCCCTGGAGGAAAACTTTCTCCTGTACTATTACTTTTGGTTTATGTGTGGTTTTCTTATCAGCGTTATTTGGTAATCTGATATGTTCCATTATTTTACATCACAGCTCTATTACATTTAATTCACTGAGTAATATCATTTCTAAAGACAGAACCATTATATTAACTTTGCAACGTAATACTGTTCCTTTAAGCACTAATATAATATTGCCAGTCTTTATAGAATACTGTTGCTATTCAATTACAGAGTATCTGTGTTGTACACTTATTCATTGGTATTAATGAATTCATCTTCGGGATTATGTTCCTTGCGATTGTTGAATCTATAGACATTTCTGTTCCATTCTGAAATACAGTCGTGTTATTTATAACTAAGATTGATAACTGGATTACCAAGGTCAAATTACTATTAAGGTGTGTCGTGTGCATGTATGTGTGGTTTTCAAGCGTTGTTCTATAGTCCATTATTAATCAGTGTTGTTCCATTTCTATGTGTTGTTTAATTCATCCTTAGAAGTGGAGGATTGTCATTTGATTTATGTACGATACGATTACTGCATTTGATTTTATAGACTAAGGTGTTGCTGCTTATTAGACTTAATTACTATTACTGTTTCCTGTTTGTTGTTCCATTTCAGGTTTGTTGTTCCATTTCTTCTTTGTTGTCCTATTTCTTATCTGTCGTTCCATTTCCAATCATTTTCATTATTGTTTGGTGTGAAGAGCGATCTAAGGCTGTGGTGAGCATTGACATTTACTGTCTGGCTCCTAGGTCGATGATCTGTTCTTGATTCCTTTAGTTCCATTAGTTTACAAAGGAATGAGTTACTGCTACTGAACCCTTGACTGATAAATTTCTTAGTTTTCTGAATGCGTGGTTTAGTCTTTAAAAGTAGTTTGCTGTAAACAAGCATCTGTTTACTCTTTTATTTTTCAGCACTGTACTACTAGCATTACTTTGGCAAATGATAGCCTCAGACTGAGACACTATTTGAATAACAAAACGTTCCTAGATTGACAAACTAATGTGAGGTAATTAGAGGTGAAAGAGACCCTTTTTATAGCTCAACAGCGGGGTTCCAAGATATCTAGTTGGGAGCTCTCCTGAGCGGAACCCCAAAGTTCTAGTCAAGAAGTTTTTGATGTTTCCAGCAGTGTTGAAGAAATACGTACATGATTTGTCATTATTAATTTGGGTACCAGAAGCTGTCATAAACAGATCTAGGATTTATTTAATTCTGCGGGCTTCTCGGAGGGACACCTTACAAAACATCATGATGTCGTCAACAAATTGTTGATGGGAAATAGGAAGGTTGTTACCCCAAATTTGGATTCCTTTGAGGTTCTTTTCTCTCACTTCTCTTTTGATGTATCTACCTAGGCCTTCTACAACTATAATGAACAGGAAGGGAGACAGAGGGTCCCCCTGGCGGAGGCCTCTGGTCGCTTTAAAAGGCTGGGAGGGGGTACCATTCACCAATATAGAGAAATTAGTTGACGAGATCATGGCCGAGATCCACTCAATCCATCTACTGTAGAAACCATAAGCTCTTAGAACTTCTTTCAGGTACTTCCAATTTAGGCGGTCGTAGGCTTTTGAAAGGTCAAGTTTGATCATCATACCAGCTTCCTTTTTAACTTTTAGAGAGTGCACTACTTCTTGGGAAACCACCAAACCATCCAATATTTGACGGCCTTCAACGAAGCCAGTTTGCTCTGGGGAAATAATGTTGGGTAGGAGGGGCTTAAGTCTTTTAGCCATTAAGGTTGCTATAATCTTATATATCACATTACATAGGGCAATAGGCCTAAAGCCTTGAGGGGATTCTGTCTTATTATCTTTAGGAATTAAAGATAAGAGGGTTGAGTTTAGGCTTGTGCTTACCTTTTGGTTCCTTCTTGATTCTTCCACAACATCCAGAATGTCTTGGCCTAAAAAGTTCCAGCCTGCTTGATAGAATTCCGCTGTAAACCGTTGGGGCCTGGGGCTTTATTCTTTTTCATTCCCTTCACTATCTCTTCTAGTTCTTCCAGGGTAACCGCCCTCATCAAGGCTAAGTTTTGTTCTCTGGTAATCTTGCTCGGAATCTCATTGCAAATTCTTTCAATAGCTTCTCCTCATTCAACATTAGGTTCCATGAGAAGGTCCTTGAAATGCTTCACCAAGACTTGCTCTATTTCCTCATGCTGCATAACTCTTGTACCTGCTTCATCTCTAATAGAGAAAATTCTATTTCTTTGCCTTCTCTGTATCATTGCTTGATGGAAGAACCTTGTATTCCATTCTCCCTCTCTTAACCAGTTTACCCTAGATTTTTTCCTCCATAAGATTTCTTCTTGTTTTCGCCTCTCTTCTAGTTGCCCTATCAAGATTCCTTCTTCCTTGGCTAGGTCCTCACTTCTACCTGTATTTATAATTTCTTGTTGGATTTTCTTCATCCTATGTTCTAGCAGTTGTTGGTCTTTGAGAATGTGCCCAAATTCTTCCTTATTCCACTTCTTGATATGTCCTTTCAGTTCTTTTAGTTTCATCTGAAATGTCTGCATCTTGTTTCTTCCAATCTGACTACTTTGTTTCCACCATTCTTCTACTTTCTTCATGAAATTTTTATCCCTGAGCCAAAAGGCTTCGAATCTGAAGGGCTTTCTTTTGGGGCTGGCTTTTATGTCCACTTCAGCTTTAATCGGCCAATGGTCCGATCCCATTCCTGGGAGGATCTCTGCTTCAATGAAGATGTCCCAATTCATGATTTGTTCTGACAGAAGGAATCTATCTAGTATGGAGGCGATCTGGTGTCTACCTCCCCTTCTATTATTCCAGGTATATATTCCATTTGTAGTTTGTATGTCTACAAGCCTTTGAGCTTCTATCTAATCCCTGAAGGCTTCCATATCTGTCTCTGTTCTTCTGAGTCCTCCTTTTTTTTCGTTTAGGGATTTTATCATATTGAAATCTCCTCCCACTATCCATGGCGAAGCAGGATAGAGGGATCGTATACTTGCCAATTCCACATGCATACGTTATCCCACACATTACTTATATTTAACCTAGTGTATATTGGCTATTATTAGATCTGTTATATGCATACATTCCACATACATGACTACTATAAATTTGTTTTAAATTATTTTTATACTTCCATTTCTACTTATCTTTACTTCATTGATGACCATCACTCCTATACATAGGCTTGAACTTAACCTCCAAGGAACCACTTCCCTCAAGTAAATTCCTTTTCCTACCAATGTATTTGATCTCTAATTTTCAAAGTTTTTCTAATACAAATGTACTAACTTAGAGTGATTCCATTTTTGTTTATTAGTGATATACTAATTATATTTAAGGGTGCTACTTCTTTTCCATATTCCCCTTATAAGATTGACTCTCGAAAGGGGTTAGTGTGCACTCCCATCGTTAGTTCTTTTTTCCTTTAAATTCTTTTAATCATGTATTTCATCATAGAAAATAGTTTTAATTTTCTATATTAATCCGCTATGATGGTTACATTGAAGGTCACCAACATAGTTTCCTTAATATAGAAATTATTGTACAAATAACGAAACTATTCAAGATATGAGTGATAGTCATTTGAATTAAAAATTTCATCATTTATATGTATGTAGGTCTATAAAGAGAACAACCATACAATTATTAAATAACATACATATTTTGATTCATCGCCTTTTCTTTTTTCTTTTTAGGTAGTTTCCTTTTTCACAATGCCCTGTTATGGCCCTCGGCACTTCGATTCCAATCGGAAATCTTAGTTAGAAATGCCTACTTTTAAATAATTTTTTTATGTATATATGAGCAACCAACACTATAATTTATATGCTAACAAATTCAACTTGACCTCATAGGGCGTAGTTATTATTAATTTTTTTTTAGGCATCTACTCAGCTTGGCCACAACCTACTAATGGGATACTATAATGTATATTTTTTTAGCCATTCAAATATCCTTCCCTGCTTGGGTCTTGTCTATAATGATTAGATTTTTAAATTCTATCATCATTTTGATTAAGCTATAGTAATATCATAATATCTCTACTTTTTTTTCTATTTTTTTCTTTAGTCATATTGGTGTACTTCATCTTTGTTAAGGTTTGCCAATATATCCCCCTTTTATAGCTGTAAAGATAGTAAGTTTTCAGATTATTTATATTCCTCTTCATAAAGTAATGTTATCTACAAACCATGCTAGGAATTACTTTAAAACTAGTCACTCTCAGTTTCAAGTCTCTTACTATCCCAACAATTATTCTATAGAAGATAAGACTCCAGCTCATGTTACACACTATTTTCTCACACCTCCTACACTCCTCAGTGACATACCCCGAAGTGCCCGAAGCATGACCATCATGCAATGTACTCATTCAGATATGTAGCGCATATCCTCCCTAAAACATTGATTGGAAAATGCCTTGAGCTTTCCCTGAAGAAAATAACTCTAAAACCCTAATTTTGAGACTCATCATCCTTATGAGACTAAAAACAGTGATGATTGCTTGTTTCACTGCAATTGACCCGCGATGGCATCAATCTGTTCACTTGTATACCCATGATGATCCCAAAGAGGATGAGAAGCTTTGTGATCTAGAAGCTTTTAAAGCGACGAGCTGGAGGTTGTTTGGCATAGATGAGATCAAATCCTCCCAACATGGTCTCTTGGTATTATCCCTATGAGCTGCCTCCTAGAGTTGAGGACCTAATCCTATCTTTGGATAGGTCCTAACTCCCTTTCCCAGCCTATAAATTCATCCTCTCCCATTGCCAAATGGTTGGTCTATGTCTATTTGCACCCTTATGCTAAGATTGTGCCTAGAGGCTATTCATTTGACTTGGAGAATGAGTGCTTGGAGAGTTACTAGCTTGGCCTTGGATTACCACTCAAGGAGAGCCTATCAACATCAAGGCTTTGGTTGTAAGCTTCCCTTTATTTTCTAATAATAGACAACTGCTAGTTCATCTTCCCAAAATGCATATGTTCATTTATCATTTAGCTTGACATTGCTTGATAAGTTAAGTAGGTTGATATTGGATTTACTATTTGTTTTGGCATGCCTTGTTGTGTCTTGATCACTTGTGCAAGTACATAAAAACTGAGAGAAGCAGGAAAAAGCCCATGATACAAGCATTTCAAGGTCTTCAACAAAGGAGATTGAAATAGCATCAAAACGAGGTAGGCCATCTCCTTTGTTCTTCTTTTCAATTGTAATCTAGGAATATGTCTAGTTGATTGTCACTTTAATTGCTAGAACCACTCATTGGGATAGAGGGATCGTCTCTGTCCCAAGAGAGGATTTAACTTAACAACGATATGATGACTCCACTGGGGAGCCTATGATCATTTCCATTCAATCCTTCACTTTGTTTTCATGATGAGTTTGACCAATTGTCTATTTTCCATCTTGTTTATTTTTTTGTAACTATTTTCATTTGCTAGTGATTTCTTGAGAACATTGATTTTTGTCTGGTATTGAAGATTTCTTATTTTTTCTTCATTTTTCTCACCCATTGTGGGTTTACCTCTCACAGTTGTGATAGCATCGTGGATGTTTTAATTACAGTCATGATGATAGATGTTTTTCCTATGACAGGTATGATGATCCCAAATTATAAGAGAGAATAGGGTTTTTCTTCTTGTTTTCAGTATTTGTGTCCTCTTCCAGTGATTTTCCAAAGTTTCTATGGTGTTTTTGATTGATTGTCTTGATTAATTTGCAAAATTTGTCTCATTGGCTTTGATGTGAAATCTGATTGACTTCTAGGGTTTCTAGTCAATTAGTCATCACTTGTTTCTTGTTGGTGTCGTTGAGATGTTTGTTTTGTTGATTGATTGAGTATTTTTTAGGTGGAAATCATTGAAAACATAGTTTTGCATTTGTTTTCTCTTGTATTTCAAAATTTACTTTTCGTGAACATGCATTAGATTAGTTGCATTGAAAAGTTATTTTTGAGATTCATCATTGAAAATAAATAACATTTTTCAAGGATTGAAAGCTAAAAACTGTATTAGGTGTATCAAATCATTCAAAATGGAAAGTAAATCATAATTCCTATAAGTGCATCTTTGTAAAGTAAAATCATTTTGCTTTAGGAAGTTGTGTATAGGATATTTAGAAGTCAAAATCATTTTTACTTTTAGCATTGTACTTGGAAGATGAAAATGAAAGTTAGTGGAAGGCATTTTTGTGTGATGCATTATTGATTGAAATTTCTTCCCTTTATTAGTCTATCCTTCATAGAAACAAAAAGTTTCCTTTTTTGCGTATATCTTAGTGATATGTTTTCAGGTGACATCATTTTGAGCCTCAAAACTTAAACATAATTGAAGATTAAATTAAAATTTATCTCAATTAATCTAAGCAGAATTTGAAACATTAATGCCTCATACTTAGTGGTATAGGCTAGAGACGTTTTACGACGTCTTTAAAACTTAGAAGATGTCATTCGCTCTTGCATTAGACAATGCTAACATGGACTTCTGCTCCCCGAACCATCGAGTATATAAAGGGAGACCCTCAAAGGTTGCAAACATTTATCCATAGGAAGCCGAGTCTGCCACCGTGTAAATATGATACATTGAACACAACATTCAGGAAGATTTCCTACATGTATGTCAAGTCCTTGGTAAATTTATTTGTTGCGATGTATATTGCAGTTCACGATTACTTGGTACTCCTTTTTTCCTAGAGTTACCTGAGTGGTCATTTCGATCTTTTCTGACTCCTTAAATTTGAAAATATCATCGAGCACTTGTCCTTTCAAGCTTGCTAAACCAATGAAAGTGACAAGAGTCACCTTTTCATCCTTTTCGTGACTATTAAAACATGAAAAGGAAAATTTTTTGTTTCAAATTCTAAAATTATTTGACTGTGGAACACCATCCTTCCCGTGGAAATACTCCTTAGTAGATCTTAGGTTGATACCAATGGCAACATTTCCTTAGTCTACCAGTCAAGGAAACCCCTCTAATTGGAATCTTAATCCTTTTCCTTCTTTTGGAAATACTAGTGCTCTCTATATGACGACGTTGTCCGTTCCTAGAGTGACCATTGGTCTGCTAGTTTGGTTATTTTTGACCTGGATGGTTCCGAGTGTCAAATCTTCTTTTCAACCAAGTCCTCCTCCACATGAACAACATCAATGTCATGTTGATCCTAAAGTTGACCCCTTTCCTTGTTCGGCTATTTCTTCACCCTATTCTTCCTGTTCACCTAGTGAAAGTCTAGATTTTAGTAATCAGGAAGCTAAGAAGAAGAAGAAGCAAAATAAGCAAGGGGGCAACCAAGCAGCCATTGCTACGGATGCGACTAATGAATAAAAATCTTCCAACAAGCCCTGGAAAGTAAAATTCCCTTGCATGTTATGTAAGGGTGATTGTTGGAAATAATACTGAGAGGGGGGGTGAATCAGTATTATCTAGCAATTTAACAAATCTTCCTTATTTGATCTTTTAAATTATTCTTGTATATCAGTACCATAAAATAATGAGCATGAACAAAGAAAATAGACAGTCACACCAAAGAACACAAGATGTAAGGTGGAAACCCAATGTGGGAGAAAACCACCTGCTGCAATATGTCTCTATCTTCTTTCAATTTAGAAACTTCTTTTACAATGATTTTGTACTGGTGCAGTCCTTTACCAGTACGCAGGCTGCAACCTGCAGAGAGCTACAACTCTCTCTCTTTCTCGTTTTCAAGTCTACTCCTGGAAGGGAGCTACAACAAGTACATAACAGATATAGACCACTACAGATATTAGATCAGTAATAACAGAACCAACCCAGAACACCTTATCAACAGAGAAATTCAATCAACAGAACATCTTAAAACAGAGACGCCGTTTTTCCTTTTGTGGCCTGCGACCAGACGCAGTAAACCTTCTGCTACTCTGCGTCCACACGCAGATATCCTTCCGCTACGCTGCGTGCCCACGCACTGTTCCTTTAACTGTTCTGCGTTCTGTTGCTTCAGGGACGCACACAAAGATACTATCGCTCCGCGTCTTTTGCTACAGAGACGCACCTGAACACACTATCACGCCGCGTCTTTTGCTTTAGAGACGCACCTGAACCTTGATTGCTCTGCGTCCCCACGCAGATCTATAGTCACTGAGCTGCGTCCCAGACGCACCTGAACTTCGTCTGCCCTACATCCCCACGCAGATCTCCAGACTCTGCATTGCGTCCCGGCGCGCTTTTCTTCCACTGAACCCGCGTCCCTTCAGATATAAATGATATGAAAACTTCACGACTAACCCAAACAGTCAGATCTACAGATCTGATCATGCGCCATAGAGATCACAGTCCATTAGAAGATTCGCCCTCTTAGATCTGGACTAGATCTCACCAAATAAGATATTCAACCAAAGACGATGCTCAATCCAAATGAACTACTTTTCTTTATATAGGCAAGCTCCTCCCCAAAACATGGAACAATACCACGAGCCGACACCATAGAAACACAAAACCGTCGGCTAGATACCACACAAGAAACCCCCACATTCTTTTTCTCTCCCTTGAAATGTGTGCACTGGGTGGACGCACCCCCGGAACGGCTGGCCAGCGTCGCTGGACGCGGACCCTGCATGGTGTACCTGTGGGTACGCACCTCCTGAACTGGTTTCCTGCGTCCTTCTTAAATTTCAACAAACTGAGAGCCTTGCCACTGGAGTTGCCATCAAGTACAACATCTGTAACATACAGTCATACCAGAAAACATAATGCCAACAATCTCCCCCTTTGGACTTGATGGCAACCTTACAAACTTTCAGCTTCATTCTCCCCCTTTGACATCAAGGGCAAAGGGTATGCTCCCCCTAAGCTCATGCTCCTCCAGATCTGCAACAAATAACCAGAGATCCACCATGAAAGAGATAGAGACATATTGCAGCTATTTCCAAGATCTCCTTCTCCATAATGCCAACAATGCATTATGTGCTCCCCCTGAGCCTGTACCACCAATAAGAAGATGTTCAACAATAAGATGATGCATCAACAACCCCCAGCTTTTGCCTGAGGTATTCAAACGTGTCCCTGGGCAATGGTTTGGTGAGAATATCAGCAACTTGTTCCTTGGAAGGAACATACTCTAACTTGACTTTCTGTTCAAGCACTTGTTCTCGGAGAAAATGGTACTTGATTGGTATGTGCTTGGTTTTTGAATGCATAACAGGGTTCTTTAAGATGCTGATTGCACTTGTATTATCACATAAGATGGGGATTGGTGGTGTACAAGTGATTTGAAAATCCTGCAAAGTCTGCATCATCCAAAGAAGTTGGGTGCAACAAGATGCAGCAGCGACATATTCCGCTTCAGCTGTAGACAAGGCGATCGAACTCTGTTTCTTGCTGAACCAAGATACCAGTCTGGAACCCATAAAGAACGCACCACCACTTGTGCTTTTCCTGTCATCCACGCTTCCGGCCCAATCTGCATCTGTATAAGCATGAAGAGTAAGATCTATATCTCTAGGATACCATAAGCCATAATTTTGAGTCCCTTGAAGATATTTGAAGATTCTCTTTAGTGCCTGAAGATGAGTCTCCTTCGAATTTGCCTGAAATCTTCCAACTATTCCAACTGCATGCATGATGTCCGGTCGGGTACCTGTCAAATATAGTAAACTTCCAATCATAGATCTGTAGGTTAGTTGATGTACTGCTGCAGATTCATCATTTGCACTGAGACTACATCCTGTGACCATGGGTGTACATACTGGTTTTGCATCTTCCATGCCATATTTCTTCAAAATCTGTTTGAGATACTTGGTTTGAGATAAAAAGATTCCTCCTTCCTTTTGTTGGATTTGCAAACCAAGGAAATATGTCAGTTCTCCTAGCAAGGACATTTCAAATTCTTTCTGCATGACCGAGGCAAAACTTTGACTCATAGCTTCTTCATTGCTGCCAAAAATAATGTCATCTACATACACAACAAGTATTAGCAATTTGTCATTTTCAACTTTTATATACAGATTGCTATCTGCTGAACCTTTTGAAAAACCTTGTTGATGAAGATATTTGTCCAACCGGTAGTACCAAGCCCTTGGAGCTTGTTTGAGACCATAGAGAGCCTTTTTCAATCGGCATACAAGATTTGGATCATTTCCAAGAATGAACCCATCTGGCTGTTCAATGTACACTTCTTCTTCCAAGTCTCCATTCAGAAAGGCTGATTTCACGTCCATTTGAAATACTTTGAAGTTTTGAAAACTTGAGAGAGCAAGGAACATTCGGATGGCCTCAAGTCTTGCAACAGGAGCAAAAGTTTCTTCAAAGTCTATTCCTTCTTGCTGCGCATACCCTTTACAAACAAGTCTGGCTTTGTTTCTAATTACTTCTCCATTTTCATTCAATTTATTTTTGAAGACCCATTTTGTTCCGATAACATTCTTATCCTTTGGTCTAGATACCAGCTCCCAAGTGTTGTTCTTTTCGATTTGCTCAAGTTCTTCATCCATTGCTTTGACCCAACATTCATCTTTGCATGCTTCTTTCACATTTTGTGGTTCAGTAGAGGATAGTAATGCCAAATAGCTTAAGGCTTCTGCAACTGTTCTTCTTGTTTGTACACCTGCTTCTTTCTGCCCCACAATCTGAGATTCTGGATGATTCTTCTGAACATATCTGGATGGAGTTTTCTCTTCTATTCTTGTCTGCTCCTCTGGTTCTTCTTGAGGTTCTTCTTCTTCATCATTCTGTCTTTGAGGGTAGCCTTCATCTTCTTCGATATCTTCCTGATGTACTTGCCTAGGAATGTATCCCTTCTCATCAACCACCACATCAATGCTGTCAACAATTCTGCCAAGTCTTTTATTGTAGCACTTGTATGCTTTGCTATGTGGAGAGTAACCAAGAAGAATGCCTTCATCTGCTCTAGGTTCAAGTTTGCCAAGCTGCTCATCAGTATTCTTGATATAGCATTTGCTCCCAAAGATTTTGAAGTGTTTTACCGAAGGAGTTTTAGCACTCCAGAGCTCATGAGGAGTTTGAGTGCTGTTCACCCGGACATTTGTCTTGTTGAGAATAATAACCGCAGCATGTGCAGCTTCACCCCAGAAAGTTGCGGGAGTTCCTGATTCATCAAGCATAGCACGAGCCATTTGTTGGATTGTTCTGTTCATTCTTTCAACAACTCCATTTTGCTGAGGAGTTCTAGCTGTAGAGAATTCTCTCCTTATGCCATGTTTATCACAGAAATCGAAAAATTCATTTGAAGTAAATTCCCCACCTCTGTCGGATCTGAGGCACTTAATTTTGTGACCTGATTCATTTTCAACCAAGGCTTTGAAGGATTTGAACTTTTCGAAAGCTTCATCTTTGTGCTTCATAAGTCCTAACCAGACAAACCTGGAGAAATCGTCAATAAATAATATCAAGTATTCCTCTCCTCTAGGTGTTCTTTTCCTGAATGGACCACATGTATCTGTATGTACTAGCTCAAGAGGCATGCTAGCTAATCCTTCCTTCTCTGGAAAGTTAGTCCTGGTTTGTTTTCCAAACTGACATGATCTGCATATGGTGTTGTCAGGAATTTTGATATCTGGAAGATCGCGAACTGCCTGATATTTGCATGCTTTCCTTATTTGTGAGAAGCTTAGATGTCCCAACCTTCGATGCCATAACCAGTGCTCTTCATCCTTGCTCAGATAGCATTGTTGTTGTCCTTCTTCAAATATGTACAGATTATTTGGAGTTCTTTTGCCTTTGATTACTGTTTTACCTGTATCAAGATCACGAACAAGACATCCATTCGATCTGAAAATAACCTCGGTTCTTTGATCACACATCTGGCTGACACTTAGAAGATTATGCTTCAATCCATCAACATACAAAACATTTCCAGCCTTGACCTTTTCTTTTAAAGGAGCAATCCCTTTTCCTTTTATAGTTGCAGGAATATCATTTCCAAAAGAAACTTTCTTTCCCTTTTCTAAAGTAGAATAAGATTCAAGTTTTTCTTTATCACCTGTCATATGTTTCGAACATCCACTGTCAATGTACCATAGATTTTCCTGTCCTTCTGCATAAAATGCTATCCCACATCTTTCTGTTTGAGGTTCCTTTATTCTCCATGTTTTGGTGCTTGTGGCTTGTTCCTTTTTCCGCTCTTGTTCCTTTTTCTCCTGAAACCCGCTCCTGCATTCAGAGTCTTCATGACCAAAATTATTGCAAATAGAACATTCAACTTCATTTTCAAGAGCCGAAAAGTTGTTATAGGTCCTTTTTGTAATCCCTGTCATACTTCTTTGTTTTTGAGCTTCCCTAGTCATGATTGTTTTATATGCAACACATTGAGCTGCTTTGTGACCAAAGTTATGGCAAGAAAAGCATTGTCCATTGAAGAAGCTTCTGCGGTTATTGAATCTACCAGCCAATTGATTGTAATTTCTATTTTCATCTATTCTTGAACCAAACTGAGAAGATTTTACCTGTGGCTGGTTGTAGCTTTTGTTCACCCTTAAGATGGATTGCCCCTGATAGTTTTTGTTTGTAATTCGTCCCTGCTTTACCTGATTATCTTCATTGTTCTTCTCCTCATTTCTTCTTGCTGCATCGAGATAACTTTTTGAGGTGGATGCTTGAGAGGTTTCTCCATTATAGCCCAAACCTGTCTTGTTTAGAGGAGACCGCTGCACATTGATAATCTCATCCAAAGTTTCAGATCCTTTGACAAACTTAAGATTAATAGCTTTTGTTTTCTCAATCTCTTTTCTGAGACCAACAATTTCAACTTCTAGTTTTTCAAGATGTTTTTCCTTTTCATCAATTTGAAATTGTAGAGTATCAATGATCACATTCTTTTCTTCTATACATCTCTTGAGTCTAGTAATTTCATCATAGAGATTATCCACATCTACAGCATCCTCATAATCATCATCTTCAAATGCCATTAACAGCTTATATTTATTACCTTGTTCATCTTCATCACTGTTTGATAAGCCATCACTATCTTCATGGGTGTAGTAGCTTTTCTTATTTGTACTTTGTTTCTTATTCCATCTAGCAGGTTCCTTTCCTTTATCCTTACAAGGACATTTTGCAGCATAATGACCTACTCTTCCACAAGCAAAGCATTTAAAAGGTAGCTTACCTCTGAACCTCCCAGAACCCCTTTGAATATTTCTGACAAAGTTTGATTCTTCTTCCTCTTCTTCTGGAACATGGCTTGCTTCATAGTAATGTTCTTTGCCTGATGCCTTAAAAGCAGCTTCCCTTCTGTCTGATGGACCTCCCTTTCTCATTTCATAAGCAGTTAGAATTCCATGTAGCTGAGACATAGTGAGAACACGGAGATTTTCCTTTTCTTCTATTGCAGATACTTTAGATTCAAACTTGGGGGATAATGATCTTAGAATCTTTTCAACTACTATAGCCTCTTTTATTTCTTCACCCAAATTTTTCATACAATTAACAATCTCATCTACCCGAAGAAAATAATTAGCCACACTTTCATCATTATACATCTTGAGAGTCTCATATTGAATCCTGAGAGTTTGAAGTTTAGCTCGTTTTACCTGTTCATCTCCTTCATAGCTCGTGACCATTTTGTCCCATATCTCTTTTGCTGATTTGAAGTGCATTACCTTCATGAATTCTGTTTGGGATATACTTCCTAATAGAGTACTGACTGCTTTTGCATTTGTTTCATACTTCTTTTTCTCAGCTGGATCTGTAGGAGTAGCTGAAGGAAAAGCATAGCCTGTTTCTACAATGTCCCAAACTTCTGTACCAAGAGATTGAAGATATGCAGTAACTCTTACCTTCCAATAATTGAAGTTTGTCCCATCAAAAATCGGTGGCCTGATTGATGCTTCTCTCTTGTAGTTGCTCATGATGAACGATCTACCTTCAAGTGATCAAGCTTCTCTGAAGGACCTGCTCTGAAACCAATTGTTGGAAATAATACTGAGAGGGGGGGTGAATCAGTATTATCTAGCAATTTAACAAATCTTCCTTATTTGATCTTTTGAATTATTCTTGTATATCAGTACCATAAAATAATGAGCATGAACAAAGAAAATAGACAGTCACACCAAAGAACACAAGATGTAAGGTGGAAACCCAATGTGGGAGAAAACCATCTGTTGCAATATGTCTCTATCTTCTTTCAATTTAGAAACTTCTTTTACAATGATTTTGTACTGGTGCAGTCCTTTACCAGTACGCAGGCTGCAACCTGCAGAGAGATACAACTCTCTCTCTTTCTCGTTTTCAAGTCTACTCCTGGAAGGGAGCTACAACAAGTACATAACAGATATAGACCACTATAGATATCAGATCAGTAATAACAGAACTAACCCAGAACACCTTATCAACAGAGAAATTCAATCAACAGAACATCTTAAAACAGAGACGTCGTTTTTCCTTCTGTGGCCTGCGACCAGACGCAGTAAACCTTCTGCTACTCTGCGTCCACACGCAGATATCCTTCCGCTGTGCTGCGTGCCCACACACTGTTCCTTTAACTGTTCTGCGTTCTGTTGCTTCAGGGACGCACACAAAGATACTATCGTGCCGCGTCTTTTGCTACAGAGACGCACCTGAACACACTATCGTGCCGCGTCTTTTGCTTCAGAGACGCACCTGAACCTTGATTGCTCTGCGTCCCCACGCAGATCTATAGTTACTGAGCTGCGTCCCAGATGCACCTGAACTTCGTCTGCCCTACGTCCCCACGCAGATCTCCAGACTCTGCACTGCGTCCCGGCGCGCTTTTCTTCCACTGAACCTCCGTCCCTTCAGATATAAATGATATGAAGACTTCAGGACTAACCCAAACAGTCAGATCTACAGATCTGATCATGCGCCATAGAGATCACAGTCCATTAGAAGATTCGCCCTCTTAGATCTGGACTAGATCTCACCAAATAAGATATTCAACCAAAGACAATGCTCAATCCAAATGAACTACTTTGCTTTATATAGGCAAGCTCCTCCCCAAAACATGGAACAATACCACGAGCCGACACCATAGAAACACAAAACCGTCGGCTAGATACCACACAAGAAACCCCCACATGCTTTTTCTCTGCCTTGAAATGTGTGCACTGGGTGGACGCACCCCCGGAACGGCTGGCCAGCGTCGCTGGACGCGGACCCTGCATGGTGTACCTGCGGGTACGCACCTCCTGAACTGGTTTCCTGCGTCCTTCTTAAATTTCAACAAACTGAGAGCCTTGCCACTGGAGTTGCCATCAAGTACAACATCTGTAACATACAGTCATACCAGAAAACATAATGCCAACAGTGATGACCTTCCTTGGAATTGTCTTCTTATCCCCAAGGTCTTAAAATTGTGGTCCAAAGGCTCACATCGAAATTTATCATCAGCCTTTGGCGATCATGCTGGTGATCAACCTTCAACTAGTAAAGATCATGGGAAAAAGGGAAAAGTCAAATTTCCCTGTAGGTTGTGAGAAGGTAATCATCCCATTCACCTTTCTCCTCTTATGGATGAAGCTTCCAAAGAGTTGGTAAAACTTACTTCTTCCCAGCCTCGTCTTCCGACTGCGTATTGAAAGTTTTCTCTTAATCCTTCACTAGTTGGTCCAGTGATTGATCAAAAGTCATCTTTGGTCAACCCAGCTCTCTCTAAAAGTGAGCCTCATGAGTCCATTCTCAATCAACCATTGGTTGAGAAAACATTATACTTAGCTCCACCTTCAGTTAATCATACCTTTCAGGTAGAGAGTGAACCCCATACCGCTCAAGTTCTTCTGGTTTCTTCAGTTTCAAATGAACTGGAGGGAAATCCTCCCATCCATGAGTTGCATGAGAGTAGTTCTCCCATTCCCATAGTGCAAGAGAACATCTCTCACATTCTTATGATTGGAGTCGACTGGCAGGATATCACCTTTCGTCTTATGTGAGTTTCTAGATTACAGCATAGACTTACCATATGGCCATACCTAGCACAGTCAGAGGTGAGGGTGCATCTGTTAGCATCATGTCCTCAACTACATGGCAAGCTTAGGTTCTCCTTAGCTTATCCTTGTCACCCAAAATCTGTTAGCTTTTAACAAAGGAACTAGTCAACCATTAGCGATCTTTCCTAGGTTTCCTATTACTTTGGGAGGAAAGAATAACTATACAAGTGTGATGGTTGTCCAAGTCCCTTTAGATTTTAATCTACTCCTTGGTCGTGACTATGTTTATGTTATGGGAGCTCTTGTTTCTTATGTCTTTTGAGTGATGTGTTTCCCGCATAAAGGAAGCATTGTGATCATTGATCAACTTACATTCATTGGTCTTGAATCAAATCCCAATCAACCAACATCCAAAAATGGTTCTCATATGCAAGTGGTATCACCCCCACCATAGGTTGATTACGTGGACACCTATTCCATGCTCAAATCTACTGATGATCTAGTAGGTGATGTAGTACACCATGTACTAGGGGCATTGGAGCCCGTTTTTTCATTTGGATACCCGAACATGTATCCCTTCGAGAGTGTTGTTCTCCCATCTAATGAGAAACTCTTGCAAGCCATGGCCTCCTTTGGTCAATGAAACAAAGGGCTGGAGTAGAGTTCCTTGTATTGTGTCAAACTCTTTAAAAAATGAAACAAGTGTTGGAGCAGAGTTCCTTGTCTTGTGTCAAGCTCCTTAAAAAATGAAACAAGAGTTGGAGCAGAGTTCCTTGTTTTGTGTCTAGCTCGTTAAAAAATGAAACAAGGGCTAGAGAAGATTTCCTTGTCTTGTGTGAAGCTCGTTAAAAAATGAAACAAGGACTATGAGGATAGTTCTTTTACTATGTGAACCTCGTTAAAAAATGAAATAGGTCTTCATAGGCATGGTTCCCTTACTTGTGTCAAGCTCGATAACAAATGAAACAAGGTGTCATGAGCATGGTTATTTTCCTATGTTAATCTCGTTAAAAAATGAAGCAAATCCCCTTTGAATTCAAGTCTTTGATTAGATCTCGTAAAATCCCAGTCGAGTCATTCACTTGATCTTGTAAGTGAACCTTCATTCCATCTACCTGTTAGTAACCAGTAGTTTACTTAGGTGAATGAAATAAAGCTTGGGGGGCATGTTCCTCGAATTGGATCATTATGCTGGGGGCATGAAAACTTATCTTAAGCATAGTTTGTTTTCATTTCAAGCTTCTGTAAAATTGAAACCAAATCGAAGCATAGTTTTTTCCCATGTTTCAAGCTTGCGAAAAAATGAAATCATTTTAAAGTATACTAAAGAATAATTTCCGATGTTTCAAGCTTGTGTAAAAATGAAACAATGCCCACTTTACATCTCGTGATTGACGCTTTTATCAACCTATTTGTCCAAATCAGCCTTGCATTTTTCCATTCCATCGTCACCATTTCTTTGTTCAATCATACACTTTCACTTGGTTGTTTTACCCTTGCCCGGGGAACATCTGCTATGAGTGGTATTATTAGATAGTCTCTTGACCGTTACATGTTTTTAGGAGTTCCATCATGACCAGAACTAGTCGCTATCCTTCTATACCACTCATTATTCTAGGCAAAGTCATCTTTCAACTCTTTTCTGACTCTCAAAAACTGAAAAAATCGTCGAGTATTTGTCTTTTTGAACTCGTTAAATTAAATGAATTGATTTCGTTTCAATATACATTTACCCCTTCTTCGGGCTAAGATTGACTATTTATGAAAAAGGTACACCTTGGTTGATATGATCAAGTGGTTGTCTTGAATATTATTTTCTACCTTTCCGGGTTTGAGAGACAAATTACGAAAAGGGAAATGATGGAGTTTTCTTTTTTGTTTCTTTTCCAATCTCTGTAAACATGAAAAAGACGTCGAGTTTGTCTTACGTTGGACTCGTTAAAATTTTACAACGAAAGACTCATCACCATGATGAGATCGAGCTTCTCCTTCCTAGGGCTCGTAAGACTTACTAGGATGGATTCATTTGAGGAATGAACTTACATGAAAAGCATATGCTATCCCCTTCAAGATTGTGATAAAAAATAATTGGGGTACTCGCTAGAAATAGCTGGGAAAAATGAAGATGAAACATTCGTTGTATAGGCAACATTTCACTCTTGAACATGACACTCTTCTACTCTCGTGTCGGGTTTGGTATTTCCTTGCTCAGTCATTTGTCATTTTTGGTTTGGGTGATCCATTTTGCCTCTCATTCCACTTCGTCATTATGACCCATGATCCTATGTTGAGTCAAATGTTTCCACACTCTGGAGTTGTGTCACCAATATGTTCAAGAGAAGTCCAATCTGCAGTTATTTACCTATATGCCGTTTGAGTCGTTGTTACAGTCTTGAAAATTATTCTAGTTTATTCCTTGTTTCATGTCGATGACGGGGGATTCATCAATGCCCTCCTTCAATGGTTCGTTTCCTATCGACTTTAGCTCATTATCCAGGAAGATGACTTAGAAACTCTCTTTTAGTACCTTAGAGCTTGCATGCCTTAATGGCAGGTTCTTCGCATCCAATGATAGGTCTTCATAATTTTCCTTCAATAGGATGATTTCACGAGTGTTTGACATCAATTTCCTTATCAAATTCGCAGATTGTACTGTCGTACCTTTAGATCCATTGTCATTACTGGTGGTTTCTCTCGTGCCTGTTAATAGTCGACATCATTGGCTGGTAATCAGGTGGTTTCCTAGCATGTTCGACTTCAATACATTTATTCACATGTTAGGATTTGTACTTTTTTCAGGTAGGGATGGAGCACAAGACCCTGAGTCTTTTCTAATTTGACTCATCTTGCGTGGAGTTATATGTTGTTCATGATTGTACACATGTTTCTACTATACAGATTGATGTGACCATACCGCAGGACTTTATATTTATGATGATCCTCTCATTATTGATGGTTGTGCATGTTCTCTGGATTTTAGATTTATAGATGGTCCTCATTATCTAGATGGCTGCACCCATACCATGGAGCTTTTCATATAGCCTTCATCATCTGGATGGCTACATCCATTCCGTGGATTCATGTTTTGATATCAAATATGTATATGTATATGTATATGCATCCTTGATTTGTAGGTCTCCTCACATTCTTTTGTTCCCATCCTTGCAAAAGCTCGTAAATCATCTCAAACATCACTCCCCATTCTGCCTTCATGATTTAGGGGGCATCTGTTACATAGTATTTTGTAACACCTCCTGCACTTCTCTGTGACATGCCCCTATGTGCCTAAAACATGGCCATGATGCAGTGTATTCATTCATATATGTAACTGATATCCTCCCTAAAACATTGATTGGAAAATCCCTTGAGCTTTCCCTAAAGAAAATAGCTCTAAACCCTAATTTGGAGACTCATCGTACTTATGAGATTAAAAGCAACGATGATCTCTTGTTGCACTGCACTTGACCTGCGATGGCATCAATCTGTTCACTTGTATACCCATGATGATCCAAAAAAGGAAATTTTCCCAAAGAGGATGAGAAGCTTCGTGATCTAGAAGCTTCCAAAGCGACGAGCTGGAGGTTCTTTGGCATAGATGAGATCAAATCCTCCCAACATGGCCTCTTGGTCTTATCCCTATGAGCTGCCTCCTAGAGATGAGGGCCTAATCCTATCTTTGGATAGGTCCTAACTCCCTTTCCCAGCCTATAAATTCATCCTCTCCCATTCCAAAATGGATAGTCTATGTCTATTTGCACCCTTATGCTAAGATTGTGCCTATAGGCTATTCATTTGACTTGGAGAAGGAGTGCTTGGAGAGTTCTTGGCTTGGCCTTGGATTACCACTCAAGGAGAGCCTATCAACATCAAGGCTTTGCTTGTAAGTTTCACTTTATTTCCTACTAATACACAACTACTGGTTCATCTTCCTAAACTACATATGTTCATGTATCATTTAGCTTGACATTCCTTGATCAGTTAAGTAGGTTGCTATTGGATTTGCTATTTGTGTTGGTATGCTTTTTTTTGTGTCTTGATCACTTGTCCAGGTGCATAAACACTGAGAGAAATAGGAACATGAAAATGATACAAGAGGTTCAAGGACTTCAATAAAGGAGATCAAAATAGCATCAGAATGAGGTAGGCCATCTCCTTCATTATTCTTTTCAATTGTAATCTAGGAAGATGTATAGTTGATTGTCACTTCAGTTCCTAGACCCACTCATTGGGCTAAAGGGATTGTCTCTGTCTACAGAGAGGATTTACCTTTAGAACATCTCCTAAGTTCACCTAGATTGCTTCTCCTTCTCTAGGAGATCTAGTAGGTGCTACAACACCAACAATAATTTTGTTTAATATTCTTCTTGGGCCGGTCCCTAGACCTTAGAGTTGAAAGCTCGCTTTGATACCACCTGTCATGTCTCCCACTGGCTTCAAGAATTTACTCTAGTAAAACCAACGTGGTTGTCAATAAAACAAAGATATTTTTTTCATTTAAAATACATTTACTCATCATATAACATTCATAGAAGAAATTATTTTCTCCCCATTGAAGAATTCAGTCTCTTTCACTTATTTAACACATTTCCATTGTACTATGAAATATTGTTTTCATATTATATTACTGATAAATAAACTGCATCACTTTAAATGTGTTCATAGTCAAGGTGGCCATTGATTTGCCTTCAATTTCTTATCTACCTATAATCATCATTGTATTTTCTTTTAAAATTGTATTTTTGACTTATGAGTGTCTCTTACTTTACTCCTAGATTGCTTATATATACATGTTACAAGTTATGGTTCTTCATGCCATTAGTCTTATATATGGCATACCCAAAGGATTGTATTAAGGTTGAAGTCTATCATTATATATTTTACATTGATAAGTTCTCTCCCATGTATATGATATTAATACCATCCATTTTTTTCTAGCATAGAGATTGGTAATTAGATAAGTGAAACACCTCATGATTTAAAGTCATAGAATTTATCTATTTACTATAATATGGATAAATGTTCTCGGTTATCCAGTTGTTTCACATCTAGGAAGATCCTCATCCTCGGTTTATGTACATTGTACACTTGTTCTTATTTTGATTTAATGGTGAGTATTACTCCCATAATGTAGAGGTGGTAACTAACTTCGGAGTTTCTGCCTAGACCTCTCAGTTGTGCCCTCACCTATGGAGGGAAACACGTGAATCCTAGGGTTCTACTATCAACACTAAATTCTAAGTTTATGATATTTTTGGTTAAATAATTTCCAGAGGTCGTCCTCTCACTAGCCTTAAAGCACTCCAAATTTTGTTTATTTGGTTAAGGTAAGAGTTTTGTTTTGTCTCCCGATTACAATTATTTTGTCTCTTCTTTTTTCTTTAATAGTGATGCTTAATTTGAATGATAATAGGCATATTGGTTCCTTTTACAGTGTTTCCTCGAGCTACTGGTAGGTTGAATTTGGAAACAAACTCCTTCCCGAATTTTAATCTTGTGTTATCTCTTGGTCCCTTCAGTTTACATATTTAGAAATGGAACAAACTCCTTCCATGTTCATATATGGTATTGCATACTGGTCCCTTCAGTTTGCAGATTTGCAAGTCCATTGTTTTATTATTTTAGCTTTTCGAAAGCGCACTGAAAACCCCATCAACTAGGATTAAATTCTTTTTTGTTCTCCTGTTGTGGTTTGAAACTAAGATTATCACGAGATGTTGTGTGCAGTGGAGAAAGAGTTTCTTTCCCTAATTACAGGTATTCTCACCTATAAATCTTTTCGAACTAGAATGTTTTTATTTTGCATTTGTTGAATAAACCCTAACTCATTTCCTCCTTTTCATTATATTCATTCTATAGGTTTACCCCGAGGTCGAGTACAACTCTTGCAATCCTCATCTATTCTCAAATATAGTTTCTTTACTTTTTTATTTGACTCGACTTTCTAGGTTTCAATTAACCCTACCCTTAATTTGTACTCAGGATCTTTGCTCCAATAGAGGGCCACGACCATGCAAGACCTTAAGTATTCAAAAACCTGAATTCTCGTATTTTATGATTGCGAAACATAATACAAATGTTTTTTCCTCTAATTTTTCAAGTTCATGTTAATTGTTTATTTACTTAATGCAAGCCTATGACCTTTCGATTGGAATACAAAGCATGTCTACAATGGTATTTATATGGCCCTCGATAATTTTACAAATTATGTAATTACCTAGTCATATCTATCTATATATATATATATATATATATATATATATATATATATATATATATATATATATAGAGATATCATCCATTTTTGGCTTGTCAAATATATTGTTTTCCAATTCTTTGATGTAAATATTTTGGGTTAAATTAATAGAGTTTATGAAAGGGGTGTGTCTCTTTTTCATTACATTCATTGGCAATGTGTTAGTTTTAATTATAACATTATATTTATAATTGTCATTCCATTTGTAATCAACTAGGGTTTATATATGTATACCTATGTTATAATGCCTATATGATAACAATAATTTTCATTAAAATGTCTATTTAGGCCTTACTCTTAAATTATCACATTTCTAGTAAAGGGATCTTGTGTTTCTCAAGCTATGAATTTTGATATTTTATTTTACTGCTAACTGGTTCTACTGAATGTTACATGTATACTACACCCACTTTTTAATTCTTTATTGAAGCCCGCTTTTTGAATATATATATATATACAACAAATAATTGCTATGTGAAACTCTATAGTTATAGGTTAGGCATGTTTTGTGTAGGAAAATGAAGAAAAATAAGAGGTTGGGGTTATTCCTTGAGTAGTCAGTTAAGAGGAAAAGAACCACTATGAATAATCCCCAAGCCTAACTCTTGATAATCCAGTAATACCCTAGTACAACCCAGATGATGTAGCGAGGAAAAATTACCATTATATATGTATATGTAATGGATTATTGCGATATGTATCTGTGTATATATATATATATATATATATATATATATATATATATCTATCTATATATATATATATATATATATATATATATATATATATATATATATATATATATATATATATATATATATAGATATATATTCCATTATATATAGACATATATAATGTTCAATTTTCCTTGCTAGACCATCTAGGTTGCTAGCGTATTACTTGATTATTAAGAGTTAGGCTTTGGGACTGTTCATAGTGGTTGTTTTCCTCTTAATTGACTACTCAAGGATTAATGCCAACCTCTTCTTTTTCTTCATTTTCCTACACAAAACTTGCCTAAACTCGTACTATACAGTTTAACATAACAATTATTTCCTGTAAAAATATCCATGTAGTGGCCTCCTAGAATAATTTCACAGTGCCTATATTAACATAGACTGTAAATTGTCTTCATTTATCTTACCAACCTGATATATTTTCCAATACAGGGTCAAATATTATGCATAGTTAAAACCAATTCCTCATCATAGCTAGATCAGTTGTTATACCTACACATCTAATATTATATACAACATTCCAATTTATGATTCATTAACAGTAACATCAACATTTGTTCTTTACTAGCAAAATATTCACAAATCTAATATTTAACTAGAGAATAGTACAAGTAAGTTACAACTTATCTGATAGATCCTAGGAAATATATAGAAGGCTCCCACAGTCCACCGAACCTTATGCTAGCTTCTTGCTAGCTACCCCTCCATTAGGGGAATTTTGAGGTTTAAAATGGGCCTTCTAAGAAAATGTACAACCAAAATAAACTTTATGAGAACTAGTAGGATTTTAAGATGACAATGTCAACCATGGGAGGTGATTCACCATTTTTGGAGTAAAAAAGTACAAAGATTAAAAAATAATAAAATAATAAAACAGCTTTTTCAACTTATCTCCCTAAGTTTTTACTCAAATTTCAAGCCGGAAAACTCATTGGATGAAAAAGTTAATTCCTCATAAAAACAGTACCCATGTTGCATACTTTCAATGGACCCTACTACATGAAAAACGAGAAACACATGGAAAAAAGTGATTGCAATCATGTTTTTCATGTATTTCTCATTTTTTGTGTAGCAGGGTCCATGGAAAGTATGCAACATGGGTAATCCTTTGTGAGGAATCAAATTTTGCATCCAACGAGTGTTTCCGTTCGAAATTTGAGTAAACCCATAGGGAGATAAGTTGAAAGTACAAGTTGAAAAAATAGTTTTGTCTTTTTTCCCTCTAAAATTTGATGATGTAATCTGATCTTATTTTATTATTTCCACTATTATTTTATAATTTCATTAGGAGGCCCATTTTAGACCTTAAAAGCCCCCTAATGGAGACTCACCATAATACAGTAAAAAACTAGTAGAATTAAAGAGTAGTATTTTATGCAACCCTTAAGCAACATCCTTCCTATCATTAAGGGTTTTTCTCTAGTATTTCTCACCCATTCGTGGCATATGGGAATCATTGTCTCTCTCGCCCATAGTAATTCCATTCAAGACAATATTTTGGGAATTTATCTCTAGCCCTTGCTTTCTGTTTTTGGAATACACATTCCTAGTATTTTTTTATCTTATCGCTATCCTCTCCCTTTCTCCTAGACGAATATAGAATATGAATAATAATAATGAGAATTTTTTTCCCATTGTTAGGGTATAGTTAATTCTCTATCTACTTCTATGATTGTTAGGCTTTAGTTCTAACTTGATAGCCCTCTACATATTTCTCAGGAATATCAACACAATAAAAATTATTTTCCTTTTTCATTTAAAAGAAAAATATAAATATTTACATCTACGAGCATTTTCTATATTTTTAATTTTATAGTCATAATTAAGTAATAAAATTCATGAGTGATTACCTAGGGGTGTTACACTACTCAAGCTGCAGTCTGAGGTATATAAATCCCATTCCATAGAACGTCTTACATTGGTCCGTCATTTGATGATTTTGAGTAGATATCCAATTCCATCAATGCATAATATTAAGTGATTTCATTGCAGGTTACATGATCATACTAAAATTCAAGTGCAGAAGGTGCTACAACCATTTTTGTAACCATATTTTGATTTTTGAATCTTTACATTATTAATCCCACATTGGGCTCTCCCCAATAGTCCCAACATCGATGTTTTCTAGATATCGCTAGACTCCAATTCAAAATTAAATAGTTGTGAGACATATAAGTAAAATATCCCTACAATATATCATATATAGGGAAAAATAAGATATCAAATGTAGGGATAATTTAACAAATAAATTTGTGTTCGCATACAATTTCAATCACACTTGCATATCTAAAGACAAATTCTATTATACAAAATTTTATTATGTGCCTCGTCCAGACAACTTAGCATGCATGCTTTTCCATGTGATTACAGTGTCCAAATGTGCATCCGCAACCATATCCAGACTCTACTTTTGGGTCTGGATGGTGAGTCCAAATGGTATATAACCCCAAAGATTGGCTTTAATGATGTTAGATCACCATAATGTAGTAAGAAACTTGCTCTGTCTGTCAATTAATGATATCACTCATATATATATATATATATATATATATATATATATATATATATATATATATATATATATATATATATATATATATATATATATATATACATATATATATATACATATATATAGATATATATATATATATATATATATATTATTCGCCTATTTTTGATGACTTGACTTATGATTAGATTGTAGATTCTAGAAAGAATATTTTAGAAATTTATAGGATATATGGAAAAATCGTTAGCTTCACTCATTTATATTTATATACATTAAAATATACAATAAACATACAAATAATCTTCATGTGTATCAAAACACTTCCACTACACATAATTGTTCAAAAAAAAAACCTCTTCAATTTCAAAAAGCATAAAATAATGCCTTCGATCAAAGCCCTTCCTTTGACCATAGCAAACAAAACAAAAAATTGAAACAACACCATTTGCTGTGAGGATAGCCATGGTAACAGTTAAGAAAATCGGTCATTAGTTTTTTATATGTGGGAGGGAAAGCTTTATGATTTTTTTTATAGGGAATTCAATTTTATGCTATGTTAAATGGATTTCAATGTTTATGATGATTGCTTACAAACTCACATTTATGATCGATTAAATGGATTTAATTGTAATGAATTAATCACCCTAGGTTCATTTATCTTGCTCCCATGCGAATCATTTTAGATTCTTTTAATTACTAAAATTTTATTTTTAATAGTTTGGTTGTATTACCCCTTTGTTCATTATGTTAATGATTTTCTATTCTTAGACTTGGACAATTTTTAGGTTTGATGGCTAAGGAAGCATGTTTAATTTGTGAAACAGTCTGATCAAACATAAATTAATGTAATGTGATTAATATGTTATTACTAATAAATAAAATGTTGAAAATTACTCAAGAGAAGAGTACCAAAGTCTTTCCAATTGTAAACAGTTGTGGATGGATAAATTCAAGTTGTTCCTTCCTTAAAAATCTCCTAAAATTCTGAGGAGAAATAGTTGGAAAATAGGAGATTTATTATGATGCAAGAAAAATATCATAAAAGAGCACTTAGTAGAGGGATTTACTAAGTTGCGGGTGAAATAAAGTGCTACGGGAGAAAAAGGTAGGCTTTCAACAAAAAGGAAAGTACGTTTTTTGAAAAAAAATATAAAGGCCTAGGCAGTTGTGTTGGGAGAGCCAGAAAGGCAAGATGCTGCCAAAATTCTGTTGGGAATGAAACTTATAAAATCTACTACCCACGAATGGATGAGGTTGTTGATTCCATTGGAAAGCATATCTTAGCTCGGGGGAGAACTGGTGGATTCAATTCTTGGTTGGGAGGAACATACTCAACGTCCAAGTAACTTCCACACAGATAATTCTAGTTAGGATCTCCGTTTAATTTCTCTTGAGTTAAGATACGTCACTACAATATAATATTGTTCAAATTCCTAGCAAGTACAAGATAGTCTCGCTAATAGAAAATAAATTTTACATTTGCATGTTTTCTATTCCGATTATTATGTTGAGGTATTTTTATTAAGGAAATTTAATTGAATATTAAATGAAACTGATTTATTTTTACAGGTAATGTTAAGTAAACTTTTATAGAAAACTTCTTTACCTCTCTGGATGTATTTCTATGTTGAATTGATATAAATTGCATGAAAAATTGGGATGAAAAATAGGTAAGATAAAAAAATACAAACTATATATATATATATATATATATATATATATATATATATATATATCTATATCTATATAGATATAGATATAGATATATATATATATATATATATATATATATATATATATATATATATATATATATATATATATATATATATATATATATATATATATATATATATATATATATATATATCGAGAGAGAGAGAGAGAGAATAGTGAAAAGGTTGATAAATTGTAAAGGGAAAAGCTTACCATATACCACACAAATATATATAAACCAAAATTTTACTTTTGATTGTATCCCTATTAAAGCCTAGGTATAATAACTACACTTAAAGTCATTATTTCTTGTTTAAACATGAGCTATTTTAATTTAATATGAAAATAAGTATCTACTATATCCATTGGAAGAAACACAATCTGTAGATAATAAGTATGGGTGAGAAAGGAAGTTTGAGTTCCTGTTTAATAGTACTATATGAAGAAAATAATATGTATATGAGCATGGAATAGCGATGCATTTTGCATGGAGTGTAGGTGTACGAGAAGAATTAATAATAATAGGCAATGGTGATTGGGTATAAACGATCAACATTAATAGATAATAACCATCAATAATTATAAAACTAGAAAAACAATTTTGCAAGAGAGGGAGTTACTCTAATTTGCTACCTAGTCCAATGAGAGTACAAGGGTACTTCACAATCAAAAAATATATAAGCGGACATAATAGATATCTACTACCATAGCCATGTGCTACATTTGGAAGAAAAATGAGGACGAATTCAGATACGCTAAGGAGGTGAAGGCACTACCTAGCGAACCAAACCAAAACTAGGCACTATCCCTACGAGATCTATGTACTATTGTAAATTAGGAATGAGATACATGTGTAATTCTGAAATTTAACTCAGAGACAACAAAATATAAAATACTAGAGCTGACCTCTAGTAGCAAGGGAATAAATTTTGTCATTATTCTTAAATGTTTTAGGAAACTACTATCGAAAAAAACCTACATCTAGAATACCATGATCGAACAATAGACCTAGCATATGAGCTGTATAGAGTTTCAGAGAAATGGATACATATTTTTCCAGAGGTCACTATACTTGTGCATTAGCTCATTAAAATAGAAAAATAAGAAAAACTATAAGCATCACTTAAAAACTTAGGCAACCATTTTCATACAGAGCAAAAAGAAAAAAATATATATATATAGAGTTAACAAACATTACTATTTATACCAATCGACATATATTTTATTGTGGAAGTACGATAAAGAAGGGATTCATAAGAGAATAATAAGAGACATTACTTGCACAGTCAATATTACAATGTAATCCCCTTTGGGAGTAATTCCAAATATTTAAAAATAATGTTCACATTAACTCGAAGGTTTTAGTTGAGTCACTTAGATTACATCATTGTTAAAAGAAATTGTAGTTATATTTTTAGTAAGTCAGAGCACTCCAGAGGCCACTTTGTAACTTTCCACGATAGTGAGTTTTTTTCCTAATTAAATTCGCCTGTAAGAAAGATTTGATCAAAATGGCTTTCTAGCCATAGACCGGGTGCATGGAGCAGAACGTAATTGCACTTCACATATACCTGTGACAATTATAATAAGAAGAGATGATATTATAACAATAAGAAAGACTAAGTATTTTCATGGATAATTGGTTTTCGTGGGATCAAGAAAGAAATTTGTTCTAAAAAAAATGACATAAATTAAGAGGGTTGTAAAACTGAGGTATGTGACATATTGTATTAGAGCCCCAGTATTCAATACTGGGCCTAGAGGAGACCACCATAATAGAATAATTTAAATTTGAAAAATAAAAATTTAAGCCATGTATTCTAATGATGGGTTGTGTCATTATAAGGTACATAAGTTAAGCATGGTACTATATGAGATGGTTGAGGATCCTACTCCACCTGCAGTAGAGGGAGAGGGAATATATGTGGAGTTGGGGGGGAGGAAATACCCCACCAACAACTCAGTTTATGGATATCATTAGAAGTTTACAGCAAGAATTAACTCACCTCAAAACCAACAATCAACATGTGATGATGGCAAGTGAGGAACAATAAAGGGTGATCCGATATTTGACTGAAATGTATAGTTGTAAAATAATAGAAATAGAATTACTGAAATGGAAAAATGTGGAGACAGATACATAAAATTTTGAAACTGGAGATTATTGGGATATAACTTATCCAAAAATACAGAAAACAAAGATGAAAATTAAGCTGCAAGGGGAGTTCGGAAAATAAAATCTCCTACCTTTGATGATGAAAAGGATGAAGATGCATAAGAATGGCTTCTCAACAGAACAAAATATTTCTAATTTTTTTAGTATGAGAGAAATTTGAAAGCCATATTAGCTATTTATCAGTTACAGGGGAATGTTACTCTCTGGTGGGAGGAGGTAAAAATTGTGCATACATTGGAGGAACATATGGTTTCCTTGAAGGAGTTCCAGAAATGATTTAAGTCCAAATATATGAATAAATGATATTATGATGATCGCGAAAAAGAGTTCCATGAGTTACGATCGGTGAGTTAAATATGGATGAGTTTGTGGCTAAATTCACAAATTTACTGAGGTATGTCACTTATATTAGGGAAGAGAAAGCCAAGGTGCATAGTTTTTTAAATCTCTTCTAGCTCCATACAAAGAAAGGATTGAGTTTGACAATTATAAAACAATGGATGAAGTAGTAAGAAAATCAAGACTATGTTATCAACAATTTAAACATTGTGGAGAAGGCTCAAAACCTTGGCAAAGTACAGACATAAACAAATCTACAATGGGGACAAAAAGACAAAAATATGCACACCTTAAAATTTTATAATGAACCAATGACAAAAGAAATTCAACAGAGGGAATTGAACCTGTCTAGCCCAATCTTAAACTAGGTCGAAGCCCATGGATATGAACAATAGAAAGATAGGTGGGGTGAAAGAGAGAGAAACATTGAAGTGTTGGGGGTATGGGAAACTCATTTGTTGAGGGATTGTATGCACAACCCCAGGCCAATTCAAAATTTCCAGGCTATTCATGAGGCAACAATAGTGAATGAATTTTCCAGAAACATTCCAATGATAAGTGAAATGTTGGAGGATCGGCAAGTTGAGCACCAATACACTATAATCGAAGTTGAAGGTACCCTTTTAAACCATTATGTTTCTATCTTAATTGATCCAAGGGCTAGATTAAGTTACATTAGTCATTAGATTGTTGAAAAATGTAAATTAAAAAATGAAAAAATTAGGATTGCATGGTTGGTACAGTTATAAATAGGCACAAAGAGGAGGGTAGCTAGCCAAAGTGAAACAATATCCTATAGATTTAAATGGTTATTACATAGAAGTAAACTTAAATATACTTCCCTTAGGGTCCTATGATGTGATAATAGGCATGGTCTGATTGGAAAAACATGGAGTTGTCATAAACTATTTAGAGAAAATAGTAAGTTGTATAAGTTAGGAGGGAAAAATCTAGTTAATAAAAGGAATAACAAAACCAATATCAGTTAGATAGATCTTAGCTTTACAACTTAAAATAAAAGTGTTAGGAAAGGGTGTCAGTTGTTCGCAGTGTATGTTGAAGCAAATGAGAAGAAAAAAAAAACACAAAAATTAGATGAACTACCAATCATTAGGAAATTTCAGGTTGTTTTTCTGGAGGAGACCTTGGTTACCTCCCTACAGAGACATGGATTTATCCATTGATATTGTACCAGGAAAAACTATAGTATCCAGTCAACCTTATCAAATGATTATTCAAGAATTGGTGGAATTGAAGATGCAGTTACAAGAACTACTCGATAAAGGATATATTGGACCCAACATTTTTCCCTAGGGGTCTCCTATGTTATTTGTGAAGAAGAAGGTTGGAACATTTAGAATGTGCATAGATTACCAATAGTTAAATAAATTTACCATTAAAAGCAAATACCCATTGCCTCGTACTGATGATGTGTTCAATCAAGTAAGAGGGGAAACCATAATCTCAAAAATTGATTTAAGTATCGGGTATCACTAGCTTAGAATAAAATATGAGGATATTCATGAGACAACTTTTTGAACCAGATATGGTCACTATGAATTTATAGTGTTACCCTTCAGTCCTACAATTGCACCCACACCATTTATGTGCTTAATGAATAACATGCTCAGTAAATACCTTGATAAATTTGTGTTTGTATCTAAAGATGACATTCTAGTGTATTCCAAAAACAAAGAAGAGCACAAGGAACATCTGAGATTGGTGCTGCAAACTTTAAGGGAACATCAAATATATGCTAATTTTAGAAGATGTGAGTTTTTTGAGGACATAATACAATATCTAGGCCATGTTATTTCCAAGGTGGGACTATCTGTTGACCTAGAGAAGGTTAGTCTCATTTTCAATTGGCTCATACCTAAGGATGTGCGAGATATCCAATCAGTAATGGGGATTGCAAGATACTACAAAAGATTTATTTAGGGGTTCTCAAGTCTTTCCTACCATATTACTTCCTTACAAAATAAAGGGAAAAAGTTTGAATGGACCACAAAGTGTGAGGAGAATTTCGACCAATTAAAAATTATTAATAGTAACACCTATTCTAAAATTTGCAGATCCAGAAAAGGAATTTGTTGTAAGTATGGGTGTTTGTATGGAAGGTTTAGGGGGAGTCTTATTGCACAAAAATTTAATAGTGTCCTATGAATCTAGGAAACTAAAACCACATGAAAAGAATTATGTGGTGTATGATTTGGAACTAGTTGTTGTGATACACACTTTAAATATGTGGAGATGCTACCTATTGGGAAAAACAATCACCTTGATAACATATCATATCAACTTTAAATATTTTGTTAGCCAACCAGACCTTACTCCTAGACAAGCTAAACAGATGTATTTTCTCAGTGAATTTGAATTTGATATTAAACACATTAAGGGTAAAGAAAATAAAATAGTCAATGCTTTGAGTAGACATGCACATTCTCTTATGAAAATATATGTTAACAATGTTAGTAAAGATTTTATGGCATGGATCAAGAATTCAATAAAAAATATTACAATTATAAGAAAATTCAACAAAAAATGAAATAAAAAGAAGTTTTAGGTTACACTAAAAATTCAGAAAATTTGTTAATCTTACCGAAATAGATTGTATGTTCCCAATGCGATTGCACTAAAATAAATGATACTAGATGAATATCATAAGAAATCGTATGCAGGATACCCCAACTATAAAAACATGATAAAAGCATTAAGGAAATGTTTTTTCTTGCCAAGCACAAAAAAGGAGGTACCAGAGTACTTGTCTAAATGTTTAGAATGTTACTAGGTGAAGGTAGAACACCAACACCCAACTAGACTGTTAAATGCACCGCGAATGGAAATGGTAAATGATTTCATTGGATTTTATTATAGGAATTCTGAAAACAAGAAGACAAAATGACTCCATTATTGTGGTTTTGGACACCTTAAGTAAAGAAAAACACTTTATACCTATACAGTCTACCTATCGAACAACTCATATTGAATTTTTTTTTATGAAAAAGATCTTTCAATTGCATAGAATACCAAAAATGGTAGTGTCTGATAGGGATGCTAAATTCACTTCCAAATTTTGGAGAGATTTATTTGGAGGAATGGAGACATAGCTAAATTTTAGTACTACATATCATCCCCAAACTGATGGGCAGATGAAGAGAATAAATGAGATTTTAGAGGACATGTTAAGAATGTATCTCATGGATACACCTATTGAATGGGAATATTTTCTACAACGGAATTTTCTTACAATAACAGTTACCAAGATTCAATAAAAATGAGTCCCTTCGAAGTATTATATGGAATAAAATTCCACACACCTCTCAGCTGGATTCAACCAAAAGGAAAGATGATATTGGGACCAAATTAACTACAAGCAATGGAGCTGGCGGTGCAAAAAATTAGACAGAACATAAAAACTACACAAGATAGACAGAAACGTTATGCTGATAAAAAGAGGAGTCACAAGTAATTTAAGGTTGGAGATCATTTATACTTAATAGTTAAACCAAGGAAAAGCACCTTAAGGACAGGAACTTGTACCGAATTGGCACCATGGTTCTGTGGTCCTTTTTAGATTTTGGACAAGGTTGGGAAAGTAGCATATACACTAGCGTTGCCCAGCCATATAAAAGTACACAATGTTTTTCATGTATCTTTGTTAAAAATATATGTCCATGATAATTCTCACATAACTTATTAGAATCTGATGTAGGTGGAACCAAAAGGTGACTTCTTGGCACACCCACTTTGCATATTGGATCGAAAAGAGATCTTACTCTGAAATCAAGTCATTGCTTAGGTTAAAGTGGAACATAAGCACTTTACACCTATGGAGGCTACGTGGGAGATAGAGAAAAAAATGAGAGAGGCCTTTCCATCACTATTCTAGGAAGGGAGCAATGGGACAATGAACACCAAGGACGGTGTTGAATAAAATAAGGGGGGAGATGTAATTCCCCTCTCTTCTTTATGTTAATTACATATTATTCTTAGACCTGAACTATTCCCAGGTTTGATGTCTCAAGAAGCCATGTTGAATTTGTGAAATAGTATGATCAAACATAAATTAATGTAATGTGATTACTATATTATTAATAATAAATAAACTATTGGAATTATTCAAGAGAAGAGTACCAGAGTAAAAATATTGTCTTGCCAGCTGTAAACGGTTTTGGATGGAGAAATTCAAGCAATTCGTTCCATAAAAACCTACTAAAACTCCTAGGAGAAATAGTTGGAAAATAAAATATTTATTATCATGGAAGAAAAATATCATAATAAAGCACTTACTAGAGGAAGTTACTAAGTTGGGGGTGAAATAAAACATTGAGGGAGAAAAAGGTAGGCTTTAAAGAAAAAGGAAAGTATATTTTTTGAAAAGAAAAATATAAAGGCCTAGGCAGTTGGGTTGGTAGACCCAAAAAGGTAGGACACTACCAAATTTCTGCTGAGAAGGAAACTTATAAAACATACTACTCGGGAATTAATGAGGTTGTTGATTCCAATGGCAAGCATATCTTAGCTCGGGGGGAGAATTGGTGGATTCTGTTTGTGGCTGAGAGGAACATACTCAATGTCTTAGTAATTTCCACACAGACAATTCTCGTTAGGATTTTTGTTTAATTTATCTTGAGTTAAGATGTGTGAATGCATTGTAATATTGTTCGAATTATTAGTAAGAAGAATATAGTATCGCTAATAGGAAACAAATTTTAATGTTGCATGTATTCTAATTTGGTTAGTATACTGAGGTATTTCTGTTAAGGGAATTAATGTAAATTGATTTACTTCTGCATGTAATATTAAGTAAAGTTTTATAGAAACTGTCTTACTTCTACGAGTGATATCTATATATATATATATATATATATATATATATATATATATATATATATATATATATATATATATATATATATATATATATATATATGAAAAGATGATAATTATTATAATATGAGTCTGTGGATGAGTCTCTATCTTGAATTGATGTAAATTGCATGAAAAATTTGGATGAATAATATGTAATACAAACAACACAAACTATATATATAGTAGCCAATAGGCTTATAAATTGTGAAGGAAATATTTATCATCTACCTTAGAAAAGAAAAGAAAAAAATAGAATTTTACTCTTGATTGTATCACTATTCAAGACTGGGTATAACAAGTACACTTAAAGTCATCCATTCCTATTCTAACACCATCTCTTTATCTTTATTATGAAAATAAGTATCTACTATATCTATCGAAAAAAACACAACTTGTAGATAATTAGTATGGGTGAGAAAAAAGTTTGAGTTCCAATTTAATAGTACTACATGAAGAGAATAATATGTGTACAACCGTGGAATACGGATGCCTTTTCCACAAAATGTAGGCATGAGAGAAGAATTAATTATAAAAGGAAATGGTGATTCAGTAGAAATGAGCAACACAGGTAGATAATAACCAACAATAATTATAAAACAAGAAAAAACAATTTTACAAGAGAGGGAGTTATTCTAATTCGTTACCTAGTGCAATGAGAGTACAAGGTTACTTCAAAGCCAATGAATATATAATCAGTCATAATAGATATCTACTACCATACCTTTGTGCTACATACGGAATAAAAATGAGAACAAATGCACATATGTTAAGGAGGTGAAGGTGCTACCTAGCAAACCAAACCATCACTAGGAACTACCACTACAAGGTCTATCCACTATTGTAAATTAGGAACGACCTACAATTGTAATTCAACAATTTAACTCACAGACAACAAAATAGAAAATACCAGAGCTAACCTCTTAGAGCAAGGGCATAAATTTTGTGATTATCTCTAAATGTTTTAGGAAACTACTGTCGAGAAAAACCTACAACTAGAATACCATGATCCCACAACAAGCCTAGTGTATGACTCATAGACATTTTCAAAGAAATGGATACATCTTTACTGAAAGTTAAATATACCTGTGCATTAGGTTACTAAAATAAAAAAACAAGAAAAATTATAAGCATCACTTAAAAACTTAGGTGATCATTTTCATACAAAGTAGAAACAAAAAAGAACATCTATAGAGTGAACAAACATTACTGTGTATACCAATCGACATATGTTTTCTCATAGAAATACAATAAAAAAGTGATTCATAAGAGAATAATAAGAGACATTACTTCCACATTCAACATAATAATGTAATTCCCTTTGGGAGTAATTCCAAATATTTAAAAATAATATTCACATTAAATTGAAGGATGTAGTCCAGTCACTCAAATTACATCATTTTTAAGAAAATAAATAGTAGCAATCTTTTTATCAAGTTAGAGCAGGCTACAGGCCACTAGGTAAATTTCCACACTACCTGGAAATTTTCCTAATTAAATTCTTCTATAAGAAAGATTTGAGCACAAGGTTTTTCTAGCCATAGACCAGGTACAAAATAAGAAATCCATGACTCATTTTCAATTTGAAGGAGACAATCAGAGCATGAGAAGTGCAATGAAGATGGACACGACACATGGTAAGGACAAGTTAGTAATGCAAGACATTTGTTATGAAACCAGCTTAAGAAAAGATAGAAAAGATAGATCAACGCCTTAGAATTCAGCGTCTTCGAGGGGGCAACCTCCTTTACATTACATAAATGAACAATTGTTTGATGATACAAATGAAAAGACCTCCTTTCTATATATAGGAGTCTAAGGGGTCATAAAATAATCAGAGCCGACATAACAATAATAATGTAAGGGCACAATAATAACAATAGTGGGCTTCTATGGGGCACAATAGTAACAATGTGGGCACTAAATGGGTACATCAATATAATAAGTGGGTTATACTAATAACAATAAGGGGTTACACTAGTAGTATAGGGGCCTAACATGCCCCTCTCCTTCAAAAAACGTTGTCATCAACGCTTGAGTAGTTCTTGATGCTTCTCTACAAAATTCTTGTCCTCCCATGTGGAATATTCAGCGGGTAAGTTCTTCCACTTGATGAGATACTCTGAAATTGATCGATTTCGTAGCTGTCGGGTTCTTGTTTCTCTGACTGCTCCTGGTTCCAATATGATTTTTCTTTCCTCTTCAATTTCTGGCAATATTGTTTGAATTTGGATCTTTTGCAACTTTTGAATAAGTGGCCATACTTCTTCATCCTTCTTCCATTCATCCCTTGCTTCATTTATCCAATCTGGTTGGATAATATAAATAGCACAAAACAATGCTTCCACATCCTCATCCTTGAAGAGTCTTCCCATTTGGTAAGGTCGCCATTTTTTAAGTGCATGTAGTATTGCCAACATTTCCTTCTCATAAATAGCTTGCTTGAGATGTAGCAGTAAAAATACCCAATCACCTACATCAAAACATTTTTCACTACGATGTTGATCTACCTGTTGTTTCGTTTGATTTTGCACCGAAGTGGCGTTATCCTTTAAAAGTTGGAGAACTTGTTGTTGATGCTCGATGTGATCCTTCACTGCTTGAACCTTTTTCTTCTTGATATGTCCTTCTATCTCTAGAGTTTTAGGAGTGGTAATTTCTTCCAATCCTTTACAAGATATGGTCGGATTCATTTCTTGATGCTCGATGTGATCTTTCACTTCTTGAACATTTTTCTTCTTTATATGTCCTTCTATCTTGATAGTTTGAGGAGTGGTAATTTCGAACAATGAATTACAAGACATGGTTGGATTAATTTCTTCTTTCTCGATGTGATCTTTCACTTCTTGCACCTTTTTCTTCTTGATATGTCCTTCTATCTTGAGAGTTTGAGGAGTGGTAATTCTTGCCAATGCTTTACAAGATATGGTTTGATTCATTTCTTCTTTCTCTGGGTGGGGTCCTGGTGTATATCTTCTTCTTTTGTTGTTTCTTGATCCTTTTCTTCCTCCTCTTCATATTCTATGTAAAATAATTTCTTCTCAGCACACTTATGACCTTTAGTCCATTTGCTATCACAATTGTAACAAAGCCCTTTTTCTCTTTTTTCTTCCAATTGTTGTGGTGTAACCCTCGTAGGTTGTGGAAGGCTAGGAGAAACAACACATCCATCTTTATAGTTGTGAGGGGTACACTTATTGGTTTCCATAATTTTGCTTTCCACTATGTCACAAACCCCTTTTACTCTTTCCAATTGTTGTGGTGTTGCTCTAAAGAAGGTGTTGCTCTTTGTATCCTCATAATGTGCTATCATTTCCTCTGTGAAAATTGACCACGTAACAAGTTGTTTACGAGAACAAAGCCCTTTGTACCATAAAAATTGATCTGGTTCTAAATATGAAGATGCAATACATACCTTTTGCAACAGTTGTACACCATGTAGATCAAAATATTGCTCCATCTGAAGTATCCAATTTACCGGATCCTTGCCATCAAACTTCCTCATCTTGCTTTTTCTTGATTTTAGGAGCTCGACCTTGAAACGATTGTAACTCTGTACTTTCAAATCTTTAAGTTCTAAAATTGTGACCTGTAGTAGCCCTCTGTGTCCTCTTTCCAATGCCACTAGTCTGATACAAATTGAATTCTCCAAGAAAGAGTTATGCACAATCTCCCAAGATAACCTGATTATAGACTAGTTCAGTAGAGCGAACTTGTACAACGTGCCACGAGTCACTCTTTCAACCTTTTGATCTGAAAAACGCATACAAGAAGCTATAGTCCATCCTCTTTCTGTACCTTCTAACGAAATTTCAATCTGATCCCCAGAGAGAATGTTATGACAATTTTCCCCAGGTCACCTATTTTGAATGTAATTCACGAGTCTGCAAAAAGGACAACTTCCTCAGATCATATCTCCGCAAATATCGCGCTAAAAGCTCTGAAATTCGGACCCAAGGTTCAGCGCGACTTCGTCTCAAATGGGTTTTTTTTGCGACTTGTGAAACGTCACAGAAAAACAGTTATAGCGAAAATTCCACGATGACCTATTTGGAGCAACGAAACCCTAAAATCCAAAGCTCTGATACCAAATGTTATGAAACCAGCTCAAGAAAAGATAGAAAAGATAGATCAACGCCTTAGAATTCAGCCTATTCGAGGGGGAAACCTCCTTTACATTACATAAATGAACAATTCTTTGATGATACAAATGAAAAGACCTCCTTTCTATGTATAGGAGTCTAAGGGGTCATAAAATAATCAGAGCCGACATAACAATAATAATGTAAGGGCACAATAATAACAATAGTGGGCTTCTATGGGGCACAATAGTAACAATGTGGGCACTAAATGGGTACATCAATATAATAAGTGGGTTATACTAATAACAATAAGGGGTTACACTAGTAGTATAGGGGCCTAACAACATTCCTCTAGTGCGTGGAGCAAAACATAATTGAACTTGACATATACATGTGACAATAATTATAAGAAGAGATAAGTACGTAGGGAAAATAAACTTAAAAGAGATGAATAGTGTAGGGAATGGAGTATACATGTAAGGGAAACAATACCACCATTCTCCTCCTGTACACAATAATGGAAACCCTGTTAGTATAGGAATATACTATAATTATACAAAGAGGTGCATAACATAACAGTAATAGAGTGGATGGCCACACTAGAGGTTGGAAAACATCTATTGAAACCAACCGAAATGAAGTGGGCTAAAACCATTGGGTCGTAATGACCATCTCTCTATTAAAACCAAGCGAAAGGAAGTGAGCTAAAAACACTGGGTCATAATGACCATCTAGGTAGAATTTAAGGAAAGTTTTAAAGGAATGAAAAAAACAACAAAGATACAAAGGTACCTACATCTCCATTGAGTAACCACTATGTCAGAGCAAACTATTGTGTAACCCTAAAGGAGAAACACCCTTATAATTTAATTACCAAGATAAACTATGATGTGTTAAAATACAGGACTCAAAATTTGTCCCAATTTTCAGTTCTTGCATGGAATTTCCCAATTTAAAGAGGAAATAAATTGTACCAAAAGACAAATTGGGAGGTAGGGATTTGATGGACCCTAATGACAAGGAAGCTCCTAACACGTGTTAACAAAAAAATAAAAAATAGAAGCAGTCTAACATGAAATAGACATGGAAAATCTGTAAATAAAGGAGCCAAGCCAAAAAAAGAGAGAACCTTAGGAGTTGTTGAAGCTTGAAGATGAAGGTGTGTGTGATTGCCATGAAACCTAGAAAGAGAATCCAGTTGCCAAGGTACCCACCATCCCTCATGATAGCTCTCTCGAAGGAGAGACAATGCCACGAGTGAGATAGTTGCATGGAAGGAAACGATTCCAAATGAGGATTAGGGTTTGAGAAAGGGAGTCACACTGTCATATGAGGTACAAAATGATCCTCACCACTCGTATAGGGTATTCTAACACCCATGTGAAGATCACATGAGCTTGGGGGACATAGAAAATATTTTTTCACTGAACAAAACCCTATAACCGCTAAAATGAGTCCCCCATTAAACTCACTAAGTCTGGATAAAAGGTGTGAGGTACGTTCACCACATAGCGAGTCAATTAATAAAGTTTAGAATGAAGCTAGCATTACTCACCAAATCCATATCCAATGTTGATCGCATATTAATGTAGAAGATAGAGTACTTTAAGACACTATTTGAGCTGAGGAAGTGAAGGATAATGTCACATAAGGGTTAGCATCCTTTTTTTATATAGTTCCTAGTGAGCTATTGAGTGGTAAATTACATGTGATAATGCAAGAAAAAAGCATAACAATAACAAAGGCTAAGCATTTTGATGGATAATTGGTTGTTTTGGTGTTGGGAAATAAATTACTTGTATATATATAAAGGGGTTGTACATTTAAAGTATATGATACTTGATCAAGCATTTTGATAGATAATTGGTTGTTTTGGGGTGAGGAAATAAATTATATATATATATATATATACATATATGGGTTGTAGAACTAAGGTATGTGATATTGGTTCCTTTTATATATATAATCATTTTAAAAATTTTATAAATAGATTTTGAATAGAAAATTATAAAAATAGATAGGAAAAATAATATTTTATAGCAATGTTACAAGATATAAAACTATAAATCTAATATATAGTAATATTTTTTATACCTACACATTACACATATAAATATTATTTATTTATTTTTGTACTGGCGCATTTCCTATTGAATAGAAACAACACAGCAATCTTAGATTTAATTAGATTTTCTCTCATAAAAAAATCCAATACAAATCTTCATATTTCTTCTAAATGGTACGTATCTCTATTTATTTTCAACATTTTATATTTCAATTAATTTTATTAATTTAAGAGCAAAAAGTCACCTAACTAAAAAATCTGAAATCCAGTGAAAAAATAGTTTGAATATAACGTTATCAGATTTGCCATATTTGCTTTTGACTAATCCAATTCCAGTAGAATACGCAGGACAATTTATAGATCAAACAAGGTTTGGAATAACCCTTTATGCGCCTGGTTTCAACGGCCCACAGGCACATATCGACTCTCAAGAAAAAGACTGCCCTTACACTAAACATACGGCTCTGGAAGATCTTTTTATAGATACAAGAACACCATACTACCAAAGGAGGTTATAATAAAGAAAGTAAAACTAGCGAAATGTTAGCGAAATGCTATATAGCAGTTTTATAAGTTTTATGTAATTAGTATTCAATTAAATTTTTAGCATTTATGTAATTAGTATTTAATTAATTTATAAAGACAAATCTTCAAAAATATTTATTAATTAATTTAAGATTTTAGAACTATTCAAAATTTTGTAAAGAGAAAGAATTAAAACATTAATGACTGCAAGTCAAATTCAAATAATTCTAAAATATTTGAGACATAAAAGTCTACCATGGATGGCGTCCACAAATCTCTCTTTCTTATCTGCTCATCTGCTTGCATGGGTCACTGACTATAAGTAAAGGTAATGGTAAGATTTCAACATACAAATTGTACGTCAAACGCAAATACACACAAGTCGCACGGAAGATGCCCATGTGATATTCCTATTTCCACCACAGAATTTTAATTAATGCCCCCTGACATGTGCGGGGATAGGAAAATATAACGCTCCCCGTTTTCTTTTCTCCTCCAGACATGACGGGCGGCGTTATATTTCCTTATCCCCCGCACATGTCAGGGGGCATTAATTAAAATTATGTGGTGGAAATTCACAGACATACGAAAAGAAGATGTCCATGTCATAGCTCTGTCCACTGACATACGAAAAGAAGGATGGAAATAAATATTAAATTTAATCAGCATAGATCCAAAAAAAATTGAGGAAATAAATATTAAATTTAATCAGTATATATTTATTTTAAATATGGATAAAGGGATTTAATTTTTTTACTTGGAAATGTTTTTTTGAGTGGAAATTATTTAATATTTTTAGATTTTTTAAAAATTTTGAATTTTAGAAAGTATGAACACAATTTTAACTTTAACTTTCAGGATGGAATGAACCCTCAAATCTCCTAAAACCCTCCTATACCAAAAAACAAGACATCATATTGACATTATGGAATGTATTATATTTGTGTAATTGAGGATTAAATTGTGGATATTTCTTTGATGACTATGAGATAATAACAATTCCCTTAATGACTATGAGGTAATAATAATATTGAGGATGGAAGAATATCTAAAAGTATGTTCACAATCTTTAATGAACCATGTCTAATCACTATCCATGTATCCAACCAAATAGAGCCATTAGATGAACCACAGAAAATACCAAAACCATGTGAACCATTCTCATAACTCAATATTATTTTAGCTACATAGAAATGTGTCTTATTTAACACTACATAAGACAGGAAAATAAATTCACAACATACATTGTATCAAGTTTAATGGTGGCAAGGTACATAAAAATACTCACTAACTTTATGTAAATTATAGGATTAACTTTGGTACTACCATAATCCTCAACAAAATTGTCAACTTCTAACTTCTTTACACATTTTTATTTTATATTTATCAATTAAACCTACTACATACTTTTAAGTAAACGTATATTTATGAATGGATTTTATATTCAGGTACATGAATCCATTCTTCCATATTGTCATTTGAGAATACTTATGTCTAGATAGAGAAATTTCAACTTATAAACCTTGTGTTTTTTACTATAAATTTCACAATATAAGCATTATTCCACACACCTCTCATCGTCAAAGACACAATTCATAAATGGTGCATTGCCACCCAATTGAAAAAATCGCAAAGCCAAAATAGCCCGTACTTTATATGAGAGTAAGAATTTTAATTTAATGTCGTCGGTCTTTGTGGGTGACATTTTTCTACCAATCCTTCTTTGTGCCTTCCCATAGATCCATTTTCTTAATGCTACCCTTTGTACATCCCTTTTTACTCTTATGACATCATTTCCTTAAGGAATATTATTCCGTTCACTTGTTTCATTTCTTTCTATTACATCAATATTAAATTAATTGCTTCATGCCAAACTATATGCTTAACTTCATCTTCATAAAACTTGGTTCACCTTGAACATCAATATTAAATTAATTGCTTCATGCCAAACTATATGCTTAACTTCATCTTCATAAAACTTGGTTCACCTTGAACATAAAACAAGTAGAATAAAATTATCAATATTATCTCTACTATTAGACTTTCAATAAATTTCTTTGATTTAATTTACATTTTTTTTAGAGGTGGTAGACTTGATATTGGAATTTCACTCGAAATTGATGAAGAAGATTTTGAAGATGAAGCTCAAGTACCATTAGAACTTGAATTGTTGCTAGAGTTCATGGGAAAAGAAGAAATGTCATATTATAACAAATTGAATTCCACAATTGTTGGTTTTTCTTACTTTACATATTATTTCCATTACCACTCTCCCCCTTCATCAAATATTATAGGGTCAAAACATGCATATGTATCACACGTTATTACAAAATCACGATAAAGAAACATATGCTACAAGACTATCATAAAACTTTTGATAAACTCTTGGTTAGTGGTAATCATTCCTCATTTGACATAGTTTATACTCTTAATAGAGAGTTATGTCTTAGTTGATAGTTTGATACATAAATAAAAAATATTTCAGCTAAAAGGTTGGACTAATATATAAAAATGTCCCAACTAGGATATGAAAACAATCTTTTAGTGTAAATAAGAGCTCTATATGGAAATATTGTACATATATATATGATATTTTGCGTTTTCCTCATTTTGATGCATTTAGCCTATGAATTTTCCTTTGTACATCACAACCCTTCATTTCTACACCAAAGCACTTCCTTTAAGGACAATGATCCAAATTGGATCATATATTGTTTGTTATCCATCTCAATGCTTTTATGGTGGAAATTTCAGAGAAATTAACTTACAAGAGTTATTTTAGTAATGGACCCAGTTTGGTGAATTGGGGTCAAAAACCTTCTAGGGTTAGTTTAAGACCTTAAATACTGATTTTTGGGGGTAAAACCTTGTTTCTTAAGTGTGCACCCCTTGATGTTATTTTATAATTGAAGACGTGTCTAATGATGTAAGAAACCTGTAAATCAAAGTTCTAAAGAAAACATTATGCCTCCCAAAACATGACCTATTGTGATTGAGAACCATAATTCAACAAGATCCCACATCATCCCCAATTGCACATGGAAGAGGGAATAGTCATGTGGTCCATAAGAGAAATAATTTAGAAGTGTTGAGTTGTAACTAATATTGAGGGTTGAATGCGTCAAATCTAACCACTAGTTGGTTATTAGGATATGTTATAATTGGGCCACTAGGGGGAAAATGGGTTCCATTCTATTTTCTTGCATATTGTTCCATAGTAGAGAAGAATAGCTAGGAGTGGATAGAGAGAGAGTAAAATTGAGAGGGTTTATGTTCAAATAGAATTTGAAAGGCCACAATCCTTAATCCTTTGTATTTGCATCATTTCCATTTAGAGAAAGAGAGAGTAGAGGAGCCTCACCTTCTAGTTTTATTTTCCCCTAAAAGGGTTTCCTAGGTAATATCTTGTGTTCACTATGATTAGTATGCATTTTATTTTCATTATTCTCTATTTTTAACATTTTTATTTGTTGCATCCATCAATGGAAAATGGTAAATAGATAAATCCATAAATCTAAGGACGATTAAACAACATAGTATATATTTTTGAATTTCAATATATTTTTATTACATCTGTTATGATGAACTATCCAATCGATTATCTAGGACAATTCACAGATCATTTTAGTATTAGACAAGGTTTCTTTGTGTATGTTGTGGGGGGTTGCAAGGGTTATATCAATTTAATTATAAATCCATAATAGCTTATCCATGGATAATGAATCTATTTTTAATAACTAATGCAAGTGATTTTCAAAGCCTCCTTTATTCCTCTCTTACATTATGACCTGAACCATTCATAACTCTTCTCATCCAACAATCTCTAGTACAAGGTATTTTAAAAGCCCTACAATCATGACAGAGGATCGCTTCAAGGTTGCATGAAAGTTTTAATCACTAGATTTCATAACCATTATCAGTCGAGGCTGAGCAAGGCTTTACATACATGACCACACCCAAGACCAAGTGCTTAAATTAAAAGGAGCTAAGGGATTATGCCCTCTCTTATCAACGCTTCCCTATTATAGCCCAAAAGTGTTAAACCAAAATTTCTATGCACTAAGAGCTTACCTTGATATACTTTCATGTGACAAACATCATTGACTAAGTGCACCGAATCTGAAGTCTTGAATATCGACACCACACTTGCTATTTCAATTTAATCCCTAAACTCTTAATAAAATAATCTTTATAAAACTTGTCACCTTCCTCATTCATTTCTGTTGAAAAAGCAACAAGATGATGGAGCTTAGTGAAAATAAGTTGCCTTCACTAAGTGGGCCCGCAGGCTATTTTTGGCACAAAGTCTATTTTTAGACCTATGGATCACGGTCTATGAGTTGCTGGATGCTATTTGTGGATGATTGGTCATGTTGGTAAAAATAGATGGACTTCAATTTTTAGACATATGGGCGGTTTATATTTTTAGACTACTAGGCTAAAAAAAGAACAATCGAATATTATTGTCTCATAACAGTATTTGGACTATAAACATTATCTTATCCTCTTGGAGCACTTCAGTTTGAGCTACAGATGTGGCACATGCAGCTGTTAGAAGGAAATACGCTTTTCATGTGGGTCAGTTGAGCTATTGCATGCAAGACTTCAGTTAGAACTCATGTGGTTGAGTTTCGGTGGAGTTGATTGTGGAGTTGATGGAGTTGTGTTCAGCTTGACTTGGTTAAACTAGTTGTATTTAGTCTAACTCCAAATACACTATTGATGAGTGATGTGAATTAATTGTTAAATTAATTCACTAATTATTAACTCAGAAAGCAACTAGAGAATACATCAGTTAACTCAGTGCATGGACAATTCAGTGGAGACGGGTCTTAGAGGTTGAGATTGCTATCAGTTGTGACTATAGTTGTGCATGAGATCTTGCACAATTAATGGGATTGAGTAATGCCAATGAGGATTGTGTGGTTCAACCAAGGAAATACGAGTTTGGTTCAGCCATTCTCATCTATTCTCATGAAGGATTGCGCAGTGGAGGTAGGCAAGCAGTGGAGGAGATTTGAAGTTGTGATTGATTCAGATCTGAGCTAGTTTTTGTGTAACAAGTGGAGATAGTACTGAGTACTTGTGAGGAGTATTGTACTATGTATTGTTACATGTTCTCAATCAATATAATATACATATAGTGTGGGGTTTTCAGCTGTATGCTTTCCCCGGGTTACATATTGTGTTAATGTGCACATGCGATTGATGTTTCATTGTTTTTAATGCTGCTAAATTGATGATCAATGTAGAGGAGGTTATGTATTATGCATGTATTCCACAATAGTGTATAATCAGGATAATCTCTATGAATAAGTGTCATATTATTCAAAATTCTACATGGTATCAGAGCTAGATGATTCGTAGAAAAAGTTTCTACATGATATCAGAGCGAAGTTGATCATCAGATCTATTATTCAGAAAGTGATTATAGTTTATTTCTTCAAGCAGAGTCTGTAATCGGGCCAGGTAGCCTCTGGATTCATCCTTCTTTTGGAAGGTGAGATATCCGGTAAAAGCCCATACAGTCAATCTCTGTACGAGAAATACCTTGTTCTCACGAATTTTAGATCATAAGCGGTTGAGTTTTGAGCTGGTGGAATTCGAATTTGCAGCAGTGTTTTCTTGGTGTCAAAGTTGAAATGTCTTTCAACGGATTGTGATTGGAGTATGCTCTTGAGGGTAGCTCGAATTATATTGCATGGAGAGACATGATGGAGGCGGTGTTAGATGATAATGAGTTGAAGGAGTTCATAGAGGCTGAAGTCCCAAAACCTACTGATGCTGCTGAAGCTGTGGTTTGACAAAAGAAGACAGCAAAGTGTCGAAGGATTCTGTTGGAGGGCGTGAAGGATCACATTGTGTCTAGCTTGCATGGAAAGGCTTCTCCATACTTGATGTGGAAAGCATTTACAGATCTACTCCAAAGCAAGAGCGACCAGAGGAAGTTGGCACTCAAGGATAAACTCAGAAACATTAAGTGTGAGAATGGAGACAGTATGCCCAGGTATCTCACGAAGTTCACCCAATGCAGGGATGAGCTGGGAAGTGTGGGGGTGACTGTTGATGATGAGGACTTGGTGAGCTTGGCTCTCCTTGGTCTTCCAAAGAGTTGGAATTCCTATTAGGACTCTGTCAATGGTCGGGAGAAATTGCCAGGATGGGAGAGACTTTGGTTGGATCTTGTGCAAGAGGAGATCAGACGGAGCACTAGAGACAGTTCTTTGTCCATGCATGATGAGGAGAACTATGCCTTAGCGAGTAAGGTGAAGAAGGGGAACGAGAAGGGTTCTCTTTCCGAATCCAGTTCTTCCAATGATGGGAAGAAGGTTGACAAGTCGAAGGTGAGATGCTTTTGTTGTCATGAGTTGGGCCATTATGCTACTAATTGCCCAAGGAAGAAGTCCAAGAAGGGATCTAAGGAAGGATCTGAAAGTGAGGCACTTGCTTCACAATTTGAGTTGGATTTAAAACTCTTCGCATGCATGGTTTCATCCATGGTGGAAAGTGGTTGGTTTCTTGACAATGGAGCTTATTTTCACATGACCGGGGACAAGAGTTTGTTCAGTACTTTGGAGGAGAAAGATCTCCAGATACTCATAGCGATGGGTAATGATGAGAAGTATAGTGTCTCAGGTGTAGGCATGGTTATTTTTCAGAGGGAGTATGGAGCTCGCCTTACCTTGACCAATGTCAAGTATGTACCAGGAATGCAGAGAAACTTGGTGTTGATCGCGATGCTGGAAAACAGAGGCTATGATGTAGTCTTCAGTAAGGGAAAGGTTTTCCTTAGACACATCATCACTAGGCAGGTGAAGCAGATTGGTTCACGGGTCAAGAACCTGTATACTCTTGAGGTTCAAGATGCATGCAAAGCCTTGAGCAGTGAGGCAACTGATGGATACTTGGTGGTTGAGAGGGAGCGTATATTACCTCTCAACATCCAGAGCTAGAAGAAGTCTCAGACAATTGTGGAGGAGCCACGATTAGTGCAGCAGCTTCAAGAGGTTGTGGAGCAGCCAAAATAAGGGAAGCTAAGAGGAGATCGAGTAGAGACATCTACTCATGTAGAGACCTCCAGTAGGGGGAAATTTTGAGCCAGGTGGGCTGAGGGATCGCATGCATCCATACCTCTAGGTAGGAGGTGGGGTGATGTGGATTGATCGTCCCAAGGAGGAGCGGTAGGATCCTTGAGGTACCCAACCTCTTGGATGAGAGCTTGCTATAGGAGCCTCGATGTGGAGTAGCAGGAACTGACTGATTGGGTAGAGACAGATGCGGATGGAGCGGCAAAGAGAGCGAAATTGTAGGGAATCTCAGGACAGCGCATAGCTAGCAGATTGCAACAATGTGAGAGGCATAAGTGTTTTGCACAGTGCTAGGTGGCACAAAGAAGTGTGCAATGGTGCGAGATGCATGGAGATGTTGCGGTAACACATATTTCAGAGAGGGAGCACTTGTTAGCAGCAGGTAGAGCTTCAGCATCAGAGTATGTTGCTAGCCCAACAGAGTGGTCAGTTGGGAGTGATTTTGTTCCAAGTGTTGTTGGAGCAAGTGGACCAGGCAAATGTGGTGCATGCAGAACATTCCAGAGTTGCAGGATAGGGGTTCCAGATAATCCATATCTTGTTGAGAGGGAGTGTTGAAAATGCAACAAGATGATGGAGCTTAGTGAAAAGAAGTCGCCTTCACTAAGTGGGCTCGCAGGCTATTTTTAGCGCAAAGTCTATTTTTAGACATATGGATCATGGTCTATGAGTTGCAGGATGCTATTTGTGGATGATTGGTCATGTTGGCAAAAATAGATGGACTTCTATTTTTAGACATATGGGCGGTTTCTATTTTTAGACTACTATGCTAAAAATAGAACAGTCAAATATTATTGTCTCATAATAATATTTGGACTATAAACATTATCTTATCCTCTTGGAGCACTTTAATTTGAGCTACAGATGTGGCACATGCAGCTGTTAGAAGGAAATACACTTTTCTTGTGGGTCAGTTGAGCTATTGCATGGAGGACTTCAGTTAGAACTCATGTGGTTGAGTTTCGGTGGAGTTGATTGTGGAGTTGATGGAGTTGTGTTCAGTTTGACTTGGTTAAACTAGTTGTATTTAGTCTAACTCCAAATACACTAGTGATGAGTGATGTGAATTAATTGTTAAAATAATTCACTAATTATTAACTCATAAAGAAACTAAAGAATACATTAGTTAACTCAGTCCATGGACAGTTCAATGGAGACGGGTCTTAGAGGCTAAGATTGCTATCAGTTGTGACTATAGTTGTGCATGAGATCTTGCACAATCAATGTGATTGAGTAATGCCAATGAGGATTTCATGGCTCAGCCAAGGAAATATGAGTTTGGATCAGCCATTCTCATCTATCCTCATGCAGGATTGCGCAGTGGAGGCAGGCAAGCAATGGAGGAGATTTGAACCGGTGATTGATTTAGATCTGAGCTAGTTTGTGTGTAATAGGTGGAGATAGTACTGAGTACTTGTGAGGAGTATTGTACTATGTATTGTTACATGTTCTCAATCAATATAATATACAGATAGTGTGGGGTTTTCAGCTATATGCTTTCCCCAGGTTATATACTGTGTTAATGTGCGCATGCGATTGATGTTTCATTGTTTTTAATGCTGGTAAATTAATGATCAACGTAGAGGAGGTTATGTATTATGCATGTATTCCGTAATAATGTATAGTCACGATAATCTCTGTGAATAAGTGTCATATTATTCAAAATTTCTACAATTTCAATGACATATAACAGACCCAATGACAGAGTCTTAGGTCTTAGCTTCAGTTCCAATCTCAAACATCTACTATTGCGCTCTTCCATGATATCATGATAAATGAGCCAGCATATGACATGCCTTTTTTTTGTCTATGGGGCTCATCCAATGATGGGACTACTCACCACTCGTCAATAATTATCACGCATTACAATTTCACAATAGTGTGGTCGAAATATATTGGTGGCAACAACAACCATGAAATGCCCAATCTATAAGGTTTGTTAGTTGATGGGACCACTTGTCGTTTGGTGGTTATCATTGAACTCGTTATCGAGTGGTCTACTACAAATGACATGATTAAAGCATGAGATTCATGGTCTTAACTCATCCCGAAATCCCCATGTATATTATAGGTTTAAAAGAGGGGGGGCTCCGGTATTGGAATGCCCTCCATGGGGTCTTTCTTATTTGAGTTGTCGCTTCAAGATGATGCAATCATCCATGTGAAGGAATGAATGAAATTTTGACATAATTTGTATTAACATGGTATCGATACAATATGGCTTGATTTCACAATAGTTGGCCCTTTTCCACTCTTCCTCTCAAACCTATTGTAGTCCTTAGCCTCTCTTGACATTTTTCCTCTCTCAATCCATCTCGTAGTCGTTCCCTCTAACCCTTAACTAATCAAATATATAGATTACATGATGGAGGTTATAACTAAAAATCATCTTGTAGATCTACATATATCCTCCTTATATAAATTACATAATTTATTAGCCTAATTAGTTGACTCGTTTACAATGTGCCAAATGGCCAACAATGCTAGCTCATAAAAATTCCATTAACAACCTAAAGTTTTTTTAGAATGAAAACATTTGTATTTACCTGAGAAGGCTAATTTATACAAATGTCAATTAGGTAATTTTATCCCTTTAGGAAATTCCAAGGCCCCTTTAGGTCTAGGAAATAAATGGTGGACTTCGATTTATGCTCCTACATTAGACTCCCAAGGGGGGAGATATTCATGCCCTTCTGGTCATAAGTCTCTCTTGAAGTTGTTTTCGATCCCAATTTTGTTTTGTTATAATCAATTTCTATTTTTTATGTAAACATGTACAATCAATTATGCTCTGCTAACAATTTTCATTCTTACTTCAGTATGCCTTCTCTTAGGCACCTTCATAATCAACACCAACATCTCATCAATTTCCATGTCCAATTTATCTTCTTTCTAGTACATGTTATCATTCGTTATCTAGATTGGATCACGGTATTTCTTTTCATCCACCTCAATATATTTATGGTGGAAACAATGGATGAATAAGCTCATAGGACAATTATTACTAACATGACCTAGTTTCACAAATTGAAGTCTAAAACCTTTCAGGAGAATTTTCAGGCATAAAACTATGTTTTTTGGGCCTAACACTTTCCCAAATTTACATAGCACCCTTTTCTCCTATTCTACATAAAGATATTTTGCCACAACACAAGAATCACCTCAATTGGAGTTTGTATGGAAACTATATGCCAATCGAAAGTTGACCTTCCCTCTTTCACCATCATAATTCAAGAGGATGCCACATCAAACCCATTATTTATTGAAAAGGGGCTATCTAAGTAATCACAATGAGGAAGGCTCTAGAAGAGTCCATATTGTAACTAAGTTTAAAATTTGGGGGAGTCAAACCTAACCACTAGGAGGCTATCAAGTTTTGTTACAACTGAGCCACTACAAGGAAAAGGGGTTCCATTATTTTTGAGTGAATTCGAACAATTGATTTAGAAGAGTATCTGAGAGGGATATGGATAGAGAAAAAGGAGAGGATTTGTGCACTCTACTATCCCATAGGTCACATGCCTTACTCCGTTGTAATCATGACCATTTTCTATTCAGAGAAAGAGAGCAAATTAGTCCCAGCTTCTAGTTGTGTGTTCTCTTGAAAGAGTTTCCTAGGTTATATATTGTGGCAAATCCTGGTTTATGAGTTTTTATTTCACGATTATCTATTTAATACATAATTGTTGAAATATGGCAACAAGAATATTCCAATTTAAATTGTCCTTGAATTAAATCGTGAATTAAAATCTAATTTAGTCTTAACAACTACTTGGAATTAATTAATTAATTAGTTGGAGAAATTCAAGTTAGAAGTTTTTCTGAAGCCATGCAAGAGTTATCCATTAAATTAAGGAGATAAGATTGAGTTATATTTGAGTTGTAATTAATTAACTCACTTTATTGAGTTATGTCCAGTTAAATTAGTTCCAAATTGTTTGAGGAACTAATAGTGAGTTAATAGTTAGTTGATGCATTAATGCACTCAACTAGTGCTACTCCAGTTAACTGATGATTCCCTCATCAGAAACTCATGCATGTCTATTATGAGAAATACCCAATTGAAATTAATGTTCAAGGACAATGTACTATCAGTTACATGTGTTTTCTCATGGAGAAAACTCATGCATGCAATCAAGGATAAATCCTTAAGGATTGTGTAGTTTTGAGAGGAGATCGTCCACTTGGTAAAAGGAAAATCATCCACAAGGAACAACGCAAGCAAATAGGAGCTTGGACAATAGACAGGAAGGCTGAAGAGAAGCCAAGATTGCCTGTGAGCATCCGTGAGGATTGTACTGAGAGCTAGCTAGCGGTGAGAGCTAAGGCTTTGTATAATTCCTATGTATTTCCACCATGTATGATAATACAATAGTCTGGGGTTTTTAGTTGAGGCTTTCCCCAAATTATTTTCATGTGTATTGTGCCATTGATTCTTCTTCTTCTGGTTATATTGTTCAACTCGATCTTTAAGCTTCCGCAAATTGATAGTAGAAGTAGGTTATAGTATTCTAATTTGATTTATATTGCATTATCGGGTTAACCTACACCAGATTTTCTACATGGTATCAGAGTTGTGAACATTATATTGAGAAGAGAATTAAAAGTTTGAAGTTCGGGGTTGCAGGTCCAAATCGAATTCATATCATACTTCAAGGTTTGCCAATGGTGTTCTATGGCTTGAGACTCGAGTATGCCTTGGAAGGTAGCTCGAATTACATAGCATGGAAAGATAGAATGGAGGCTATATTAGAAGACAATGGATTGAAGGAATTCATTGATAAGGAAATCCCAAAGAAAGCTTCAACTAATGCACAAGAGTTGGCTGAGTGGAAGAAGTGTGTTGCGAAGGCAAGACAGATCATCCTTGAGGGAGTTTTAGACCATATTGTCTCAAGTTTCCATGGGAAGGATACTCCATTTTCAATGTGGAAGACAATGGACAACCTCTATCAAAACAATAGCGACTAGAGGAAATTGGTCTTGAAGGATAAGCTTCAAAGAATCAAGATGGAGAAGGGCAATACTATTTCCACATATCTAAACAAGATCACCACCTACAGAGATGAGCTCAGCAGTGTAGGAATAACTACTGTCGATGATGATATAGTGAGCCTCGCTCTCCTTGGCCAGATCTTACACAGGAGGAGATCAGGAGGAGAACACGAGATGGTTCTTCATCTAAGAATGATGATGAAGAAAATCTGGCATTAGCAAGTAAGGCAAGGAAAGGGAAGGGGAAGGCTTCCCATTTCAAATCGAATTCTTCTCATGGAGGGAGGAAGGGTGACATGTATAAAGTAATATGCTTTAATTGTCACAAGATGGGATATTATGCAACTAATCGCCCATGAAAGAAGTCAAAGAAGGGATCCTTGGAAGGATTGTAACATGAGGCATTAGCCTCTTAGTTCGAAATAGACTTTACCATCATCGCATGCATGGTGTGATCGATGACGGGTTGTGTCTGGTATCTTGACAGTGGAGCCTAATTCTACATGATTGGTGATAAAAATTTATTCAGTGCCTTGGAGGAGAAAGACCTCAATATGCGCATAGAGATGGGTGATGACAGAAGGTATAGTGTTTTAGGAGTGGGAACAGTTTCTTTTAAGAGGGAGCATGGAGCTCCTCTCACCTTGACAGATGTGATGTATGTGCCTATACTGAAGAAGAACTTGGTATCGGTCATGATGTTGGAGGACAAAGGCTACGATGTTGTCTTTAGTAAAGGAAATGCGTTCCTAAGACACATAGACATGGGTTAGACCAAGAGGATAGGGATTTGGGTGAAGAATCTCTATACACTACAGGTAGATGATTGTGCAACATTGAGTACGAAAGCAGAATTGGTGCAAAGCCAACACATTGGCGAGCCGTGGCACAGGCGGTTGGGCCATTTTCATCATGGGGCTTTGAAGATAATGCAGTAGATATCGACATGACTTCCCAAAGGTAAACTTGAGAAAGTTGACACATGCAAAGGTTGTACCTTGGGAATGTACACCAAGTCTTCCTTTAATGATCAAGACAGTCGAGCAGAGGCTATCTTAGAGCGAGTTCATATTGATTTGTGTGGACCATTCTCGACGACATCCACAACTAAGCAAAGGTATTATGTGATTTTCATTGATGACTATTCTCGTAAATTCTTGATTTATTTCATGCAAAAGAAGGACCAAACCTTCAAAAAGTTTTGTGAGTTCAAATATTTGGTTGAGAAAGAGTCAGGGAAGAAGATCAAGGCCTTGAGAAGTGACAATAGTGGAGAATATGTCTCTCAAGAGTTTAAGGACTTCTGTGCAGTAGATGAAATTAAACGAGAGTTGACGCCACCTCATAACCCACAACAGAATGGGGTGGTCGAGAGGAAGAACAGAACTATTGTAGGGGCAGCACAGGTAATGCTGCATGACCAAGGCCTACCACTTCACTTATGGGTTGAGGCATGAAACACATCGGCCTATTTATAGAATAGAAGCCCACATTGCATACTTGGGATGAAGACACTAGAGGAATCTTTCTCCGGTAAGAGACCAGATGTGGGTCACTTCAGGATCTTTGGCTCATCGGTATATTGCCATGTGACAAAGGATGCACGGAAGAAGCTTGAGCTGACAATAGAGTTGGGGATATTTGTGGGGTACACTGATACACCTCACAACTATCGGGTGTACTTGCCTACTAGTTAGAGGATAGTGGTTCACAGAGATCTCAAGTTTGATGAGAAGAAGGCCATGTAAGTTTCCCTTAATAGGGAGCTCCACCTATAGGTTGTGGAGGAACTGTTGGTTCCTAACGAGGGGGAGCCTCAGACTGATGCGGAGAAACCGCATGCAGAGGTTATAGGAGTGGAGACATTTACTTAAGCAAAGTCTTCGAGAGATGGATGGAAGCGCACAAGAGAAGCTGACAAATTGTTGGAGGTTTCGAGAGAGAATGTGGCAGCACCATCTTCTCAGTGTAGATAGAGGAGGTCACCTGAGAGGTACACTAGATACATGGCCCTTACTGAGGAAAGTGTTGAGACTGAGCCTTCTTCCTTTGAGGAAGCAGTGCAGTAGTTGATTTGGGTTGATTTTATGGTGGAGGAGTATGACTCCATATTTCGTAACAGTGTTTGGTACGTGGTTCCGAGATCATAGAACAAATCAATTGTAAGTTCTAGTTGACTTTACAGGGTAAAGCAAGCTGTTGATGGTATTGTGGAGAAGCATAAGGCAAGATTTGTTCCCTGTGGCTTTTCACAGGTAGAGAGGATCATGTTGATGCAGTATATTTCGACAGAGGAGCAAGATGCTGACATGTTGACAAAGGCATTGTCAATGTGTAAATTTGAGTTCCATAGATACAAGATCGTGGTGGCAGATAATCCCTTTCTTGTTGAGAGGGAGTGTTGAAATATGGAAAAAAATTAATTAGTTGGAGAAATTAAAGTTAGAAGTCTTTCTAAAGTCATGCGAGAGTTATCCCTTAAATTAAGGAGATAAGATTGAGTTATATTTGAGTTGTAATTAGTTAACTTAGTTTATTGAGTTAAGTCCAGTTAAATTAGTTCCAAACTATTTGAGGAACTAATAGTGAGTTGACAGTCAGTTTATGCATTAATGAACTAACCTAGTGCTACTCCAGTTAACTGAAGATTCCCTCATCAGAAACTCATGCATGTCTATTCTAAGAAAGACCCAGTTGAGATTAATGTTCAAGGACAGTGTACTATCAGTTGCATGTTTTTTCTCATGGAGAAAACTCATGCATGCAGTCAAGGATAAATCCCTGAGGATTGCGCAGTTTTGAGAGGAGATCATCCACTTGGTAAAAGGAAAATCATCCACAAGGAACAGTGCAAGGAAATAGGAGATTGGAGGACAGAGAGGAAGGCTAGAGAGAATCCAACATTACATGTGAGCATATGTGAGGATTGTACTGAGAATTGGCTAGCTGTAAGAGCTAAGGATTTTTATAATTCCTATGTATTACCACCATGTATGATAATACAATAGTGTGGGGTTTTTAGCTGACGCTTTCCCAAAATTATTTTCATGTGTATTGTGCCATTGATTCTTCTTCTTCTGGTTATATTATTCAGCTCGATCTTTAAGCTTCCGTAAATTGATAGTAGAAGTAGGTTATAGTATTTAGCTTTGATTTATATTGCATTATTGGGTTAACCTACACATATTTTCTACAATAATTATAATTTTCATGCATGCACAATAAGAAATAAATTATAGATCTAGGAATCAAAGGAGAAATAAATCCCCATAGTATAGATTTTGTATTTTTGTATAATTTATTATATTTGTTGTGATGAACTTTATAGTGGAATAACTATGAGATATTATGAATCATATTGGTATTAGAGAAAGTTTATTTAGGTATATTGAGGATATGTGTAGGGGACTTAGATTGGTTAATCAAAAATTCATAAAACCACAGTCATGGTTGAAAAACTTGTGAGTAACCATCATGATCCTATAGATGAGAGGTATTCATGGTTGGAAGCACAAGTCTTAAATATAAGTCATAATGTGAATCTCCTCATGTTAGCCCTCATAAATAAGGTCGGTCCATTTGGGAAAGATGGGGGTTCTAACATAGAGGATCGATTAGAGGGGAGATTAAGAGATGAGCAAGAAATAGATAACAAGCTGGAGAAAGGACCTGAAAGAGATCAACTTAGTTTGTGTGTTGTGAACCATTAACAGTCCCTATTCAAAATAGAAGTGAAGGTTATTATCAAGTTATACCAAGGTGAGATCAAGGATATGAAGATAAATCACTGGTTGCAATAATTAGAAGTTTATTTAAGTATTCATCATATAGAGAAAGAAAATAAGATTCTATTTTTGCAGCTGAAATTAAAGGGCCACGGCTTAACTAGGTGGGAAGGCCACACAGAGACCTTGAGGTAGGAATGAGATCCACTGGTGACTAAGTGGGAGGAATTTAAATCTCTCATAAAGTCACAATTTTACCCTATTGTGTATGTAGAGGACTAGTGGATCTAGTGGCACTACTTCATGTAGAAGCAGGGGTAGAGTGTATAGTAGTATACCACAGACTTCAAAAAATCAGCCATAATGTTAGGTATCTCCTCATAGAACCGAGATGTACTCCTATAGTATCTAGGAGGTCTACATAGCCATCTGTGGAAGCAAGTGATGATTTTTAATCTTAGATCAATAGATGAGGCTTCTATATAAGAATAACACCTAAAGAACATAGGCTGGAAGAAAGGGAAATCAAGTGGATCAAATAAAATGGAGCACAAGGACACTTCTGAGGAGGGGAAGAAGAAGTGCAAAAGGGGGGAAATAAAAACATGGAAGCCACAACACAATAGTGGAAGGATCGAAGAACCACTACAACCATTGTAATATTGATGGTTATACATAGGAAAAGTGTTGGAATTTGAATCCAAAGCATAGCTTGAAGAAAAAAAATGAAAGATAATAAGAAGAAAAATATCATGGCTAATGATTCAAGCACCCATATTGAAAGCATCTTGGACATGGATGAGAATATTTTCTTCACATCAATGCAAAAGGGTTAATGTTAGTAGCCTTCAATAATAGGAAGAGAAATAAATGATTAAACTCTACCACAAAAATATAGAGGTTAAGAATGCAAAGATTGATGCTCTCTTTGCCTCAGGAAAACAAAAGAATCTCATTTCAGTATAGTTGGTCGAAAAATTGGAATTAGAATTTTGTGATCATCCAAACCCATATCAATTGCGGTGGACAAATAAGGATGTAGAGTTAAAGGTAACAAAATAGTGCAATATTAGATTTCCTATTAGCGATGATTTTATTAATGAAGTATAACTATATGTAGTTCCCCTTGGTGTATGTGGGATGGTGTTTGGAAGTTCCTACATGTACATGTAGGATGAAATCTTCATGCAAAGAGCCAACTAATAATGGATTATCAAATATGAAAAGACATTCAACATCAATGCACATAAAGGCAAGTCTAAATTCCTTTTGGTAAGTGCAAACCAAGATAGGAATTTGATCATTTTTAGCAAAAAGTTTTTTCTATTTCTATTAAGAGAGAATCAATTTGTAGAAGAGTTAATAAGAGAAAAGTCATTCCTATATGGGTGTACTACTAAACAGAAACAACAACTAGAAATGTTACCATAGGCATACAAGAATGTGTTCCAACAACCTAGAGGTTTACCACCTGAAAGTGAAGTGAAGCATGAGATCCAACTATTTCAAGACTTCACATTGCCAAACATTGGGTTGTATAGGAACTCTATTATAGAATCAAGTGGAATGAAGAAACAATTATAAAAAATTCTATAACAGGGTAGACATCTACATTAGAGAGGGGGGCAGAAGAGAAGAGGGAAACATATTGTAACACAGAACTTGTAGTGAAGGGATGAAACTGCATCTCTTTTTGCAATATGGTTTATTTGTAGATGAATACAATTCTGTTCTGAGTATTTTATTTTAATTCCTGTGTTCTGGGGAATCTTGTGAGAAGGATAGGGCCCACCTTCATCACAAGATTCACCCATCTTCTTTCTATTGTGTGGTGTGTGTGTGATTTATGTTTATATCACAATTATTGCTTCTAATGATATTTACTTTTGCTGAAACTCTGTTTTCCTTTTTAACTGATTGATGTTGCATATGAGTGCCTCACCGGTGATTAGGATTTACAGAGTGTATGTGTGAACTGGACAACAGAGGCAGGTGTTGAAAGTCCTTACTCTGAGGATAGGGTCCTGATCCTTTGTTGCAGGACAGCCATCACTCCCTTTTGCAGATTTGTTTCCTTTAATTTATCTGTTCTTACTTCATTTTCTGCAATAGGCTGGAACTACTGTAACTGCTGTAACACATAGTAGGGATCTCATAGATAGTAGAATGTTTATACTACAACTTTTAATACCATTAAGATTGAGTACATACAGTACGTAGTCACCTTTGGAATAATCATACTTTCCCGGGTTGATAATTAATGTGGCACTCGACTATTTTATTATTAAACAATTAAAGTGACCAACATTTTGGTGCCGTTGCCAGGGAAGGCGACTAAAGATTTTAGGGGTATTAACATTCTTTTCTTTAGAAATGTAGGATGCATGAGAGGACGCAATAAGGTTAACCACTCAGGCGGCAAAGGAAAAGGAGGAGGAAGAAAAACTTTTATTGACGATATTATTTCAAAAGCTGAGACATCCCAGAGGTTAAGCTCTCGGAGGCCACAGACCCAACACTCTTCCCCGACAGATTTTCAGACAGAGGAAGTAGTGGGGCCAGAGAGGGTTATAGAACCATCAGAATATACTGAGGAACCGGTGGAAGAAGACGAACGACAATAGAAGAACCAATAGAGGAAGCTACGATGGAGGAACCAATATAGGACATTGAAATCGCAACAGAAAATTCCGAAGACCGGGCAAGCGCATCAGGAAAAAAACCAATGGAGGATAACAATGAAGGACTTTTCGGTGGAGGTCACAGAATAGAGAGAAGGGGAGAAAATTCTCTCTCCACCCTAGAATTCCCCATTGGAGATCTCCCCAGAGGAGCAACGCCTATGAAGAATATCCCACTTTCAGCATTACCCAATTTCCATGGGTTATCCACAGAAGATCCTGATGAATTTCTCTTTGAATTTGATATACCGTGTAGAAGCTATGACTATGTTAATTTTTCTCAGAAATTAAAATTGTTTCTAGCCACATTAAAAGGGAACGCATTAAGATGGTTCATGAGCTTGGGAGCTCATGTGATTACAACATGGGACCAGATGAAGGAGAATTTTTTGGCTAAATACCAAGATTATTGTCGAACAAGAGAAAGGAAGGAGGAATTATTCAGGATGACTCAGAAGGAGGAAGAAAGTCTGGAGGACTTCGTGGAAAGGCTACAATATAACTTATAGCGATCTGATCATCCTGATATGAGTAAGGATATTCTCAAGTCAATATTGCTAAGAGGTGTACGAGATGATTGTTTAGATATGTTGAATATGCTGGGAAAAGGAGACATATCTAAGGAATCCTATGATGAGATTATCAATCTCTGTAAAAGATGTTCAAGAGGAGCAGCAAGCAGACCAAAGAGAAAAGACAGTACATACTCAAGAGTCCAGAAATCAGCAAGTGGAGGAGCAACACGGGCTGAAATAGGTAACTTACTTGAAGAATTTAAAACTGAAATGTTAAGCTCTTTTGCTTCACAAATTGATACCTTGCAGGTTACAAAGAAGCAGGCAGAAGCAGAAGCTGCTTTGGCTATTTTCTGCTCTAAATGCAGGGAAAAACACCCACTGAGGGAATGCCCCCTGGACAAGGTACCAATCTGCACTATCTGTGAAAAGGACCACGAGATTCCACAATGCCCTTCTTTGCCAGGAATAAAAGCAACACTGTAGCCAATTGAAGAAGAAGTTGAAGTAGTGTACCTCCTCACACAGAGAAGACAATGGAAACCACGAGGACTAGGTACAAACTCTAACATGTCGTTTAATCATTGGAATAATCATCCTCCTTTTCAAACAAATTACCCACCCTTCAACCAAATGTAGGACCCACACCTTAATCAAATGAATTTTCCACCTATGCAGTAACCAAACCCTCCTTTTGTTGATCCTACGATGTGGAATCCCTGGGCTCTACAACAAACCTATTTTAATCAATGGAACCCAAATTGGACAGCTCCACAGATCCCATTTCCAAACCGATTACCTCAGTATTAGCAATCTCTCTCCTTACCATCAAATGCCCCACCTAATAATCAGACAATAAGACCCCAACTGCATGTACAACCTAACCCCAACCCGAATAATAATAAAGCTCTGCAAGTAATTGATGTTCAAAACCAACTGGTTTCCCCTATGCAATGTAATGACATTCATTTACGCTCTGGAAGAATAGTTGAATCCATTATTGATGACATCACTTCTGATTCTGATAAAGAAGAAATCGGAAAAGAAAAGTCATCTAATGCTGAAACAGTTGGATCATCCTCTAATAACAATGCTGAAACAGCTGAAACATCCTCCAAAAAGACTGCTGAAGCAGCCGAGCCACCATTCCCTGAACATTTAGCTCTTACCAAAACACTTGAGCCACCTGCTTTTAATCTATTAGGAGAGCTGCAGAATTTGTATGTTAAAATTCCACTCTTACAAGCACTAAGAGATGTACCGATTTATGCTAGAACTGTTAGAGATATTTGTATTAAGAAACTTGGGAGAAAAGCTAAAGACCCCCTCACAGCTCATGTGATGGGTGATCTAGCTGCTCTAATGTCAGAAAAAAATCCCCCTATGAAATATAGTGATCCTGGTCACCCTACAGTCACAGTTCAAGTTGGTAAGACCTTTGTTTCTAGAGTTCTAGTAGATCTGGGTGCTACAATAAACATCATGACACTTGAAACAACATAGTTACTGCAGTTAAAATTTTTATTAGGGAAACCCCAACCATTCTAGAGCTGGCTGACCACTCCACAATCAAACCTGAAGGAGTCACTGAAGACCTCATAATTTCAGTCGAATCTAGGAACTACCCAGTTGATTTTGTGGTGTTACAGACCAAAAATAAGTTGGGGGGTCATCCATTGATTTTAGGGAGACCTTGGCTGGCTACAACAGATGCCTTCATTAGTTGTAGGTCAGGTTCAATGACAATTTCTAATGGATGTGAAACCAAACAGCTTACTCTGTACCCTCATGCCACACCTATGATTAACAATGATAACTCTGTGTGGTTAGATTATGAGGATGATGAGACTCAACCCATTTTGACTATCGGACAAGCCCTAACTTTTAAAGATTCAACCGATGATGAATTAATTAGTAGCTTTATTTCTGAACCTTCTTCGGTTAACTCTGAAATACATGATCAGTTGACTACAATCTTGGAATCTGAATCACAGCAGAATCTTAGAACTGAAGATTTATCTCAGACATCAGCTAACACCCCCTCCAAAAGTATAACAGTCGAAATCGAGCCTGGAAAAACATTAAATATAAACCCTAACTTAACAGATGCTGAAACACAACAGTTAATGAAGTTACTCCACGAGAATAAACAAGCATTCGCATTGGATTACATAGATATGAAAGGAATTTCTTCTGAATTATGTACTCACCGAATTTATATTAAAGAAGGATCCCGGCCAGTCTTCCAACCCCAACGACGAATGAATCCCAATTTAAGGGAAATTGTGAAAGAAGAACTTCGAAAACTGTTGAATGCAGGATTTATATATCCTATATCTGATAGTGAATGGGTTTCACCATTAGTAATAGTACCTAAGAAAAATGGGAAATGGAGAGTGTGTGTGGATTATAGAGCTCTGAATAAGGCTACTCAGAAAGATCATTTTCCCTTACCATTTATTGATCAGGTACTAGATAATTTGGCAGGTAAGAGATTCTTTTCTTTTTTGGATGGATTTAGTGGCTATAATCAGATCAAGATTGCACCCCAAGATCAGGACAAGACCACTTTTACTAGTCCATTGGGGACTTTTGCCTATAAAGTTCTTCCATTTGGACTATGTAATGTCCCAGCAACATTTCAAAGAGCGGTGATAGGAATTTTTTCTGATATGCTTAATGATTCCTTAGAAATATTTATGGATGAATTTACTCCTTATGGTGTGACTTTTGAAGATGCTTTACAAAACCTTGAAAAAATACTTAAACGGTGTATAGAAGCACATCTTGCCTTAAGTACTGAAAAATGTCATATGATGATGAATCAAGGTATTGTTTTGGGACACTTCATTTCATTCCTAGGAATTCAAGTTGATCCAGCTAAGGTACAAGTAATTCAGACTCTGCCTATCCCAAAAACACAAACTGATGTAAGAAGTTTTTTAGGACATGCTGGATATTATAGAAGATTTATCAAGGACTTTTCTAAAATATCTTCTCCTTTTTTTGTGTTACTTATGAAAAATGTTGAATTTAAGTGGACTGATGGTTGTGAAAAAGCATTTAATGAACTTAAACATCAATTGTCTACAGCTCTGATTTTAAGAGGACCTGACTGGGCAGTCCCCTTTCATATATCCTCTGATGCTTCAGACACTGCAATTGGAGCTGTCTTGGGTCAAGAAGAAAACAATCTTCCCTATGCTATCTATTTTATTAGTAAAAATATGACCCCTGCTGAACTTAATTATATAGTCACCGAGAAAGAATTCTTAGCAGTTATTTATGCTATTAATAAGTTTTGACATTATATTACTGGTTACACTACTTTTGTGCATACTGATCACTCAGCCATTAAATATTTAATGAACAAATCAGTTACAAACGCTAGAGTTACTAGATGGTTATTATTATTACAAGAATTTGATATCACAATTGTAGATCGACTAGGTAAAGAAAATGTAGTTGTTGATTTTCTTTCTCGGTTAAAAATTGATGAAAATATTCCAGTAGATGATTCTTTTCCTGATGAATATTTATTTGTAGTATCTGCTCACTCACCTTGGTGTGAAGACATGGCCAATTACTTAGTTGCAGGGAAACTACCATCACACCTATCACACAGAGAAGAAAGAAAGATCGTTCAGCAAAGTGTTAGGTACAGCTGGATAAGTGGGTGTCTCTTTCACACAGGACTCGACTAGGAAATTCGAAGATGCATCAAAGAAGATGAAATTTATGATATATTGAAAGCTTGCCACGATGGCCCTTGTGGAGGGCATTTTGCAGATAAAAGAACAACACACAAAGTTCTCAGAATGGGTTACTATTGGCCCTCACTTTTCAAGGATGCAAAGAAATATGTTAGGGCCTGTGATTTTTGTCAGAGAATGGGCCAGCCTAATCACAGGGATGAAATGCCACTTATCCCCCAGGTAATACTTGAACCTTTTGAAAGATGGGCACTAGATTTTATAGGTCCCATCAATCCTCCATCCAATCAAAGATTTTATATACCGGTTTGCACAGATTATATGACTAAGTGGGTAGAAGCTAAGACACTCATCAAAGCTAATGAAGAATGAGTGTTAACTTTTCTATTTGAAGAAATCTTTGTTAGGTTTGGTTTTCCTAGAGAACTAGTCACAGATGGAGGACCTCCTTTTAATTCTCATGGCTTCAAAGATACACTTCAGAAATATCACATTAAGCATAAGATGACTACACCTTATCACCCCCAAGCAAATGGGCAAGTGGAAAGTAAAAATAAAGTCATAGAAGACATTTTAACAAAGACAGTCAAGGAGAATAGAAGGGACTGCTTTCAAAGGTTGCGTGAAGCATTATGGGCTTACGGAACTACTTGGAGGAATACTACGTGTTTTTCACCTTATGAATTAGTCTATGGTAAAAATGTTGTTTTTCCTGTGGAATTTGAAATCAAAACCTTAAGGACTGCTTTAGCTGTTCACCTTGATTTGACTGATGCACAGACAACTAGGATGCAGCAGCTTCAGGAATTGGATGAAAAGAGGTTGGATGCCATCCATCAAACAACCATGATACAACAACAAAGAACCAGGTGGCATGACAAAACTATTAAGCACAAGCAGTTCCAAAAAGGTAATTGGGCCTTACTGTATGACTCCCGTTTTGAAAATTTTCAGGGGAAATTAAGAACAAGGTGGCTAGGACCTTATGAAGTAGATGCTATTTTTCCAAATGGAATAGTCAGACTCTTAACGATTGATGATAGCAAAACACCATTATTAGTGAATGGGTATTGACTCCGTTTGTGTCAACGACCTATTTCTAAAGAGGATTTCAAAGCTACTTGCATGACGGACATACATTATACCTTTTTGGGGGAACCTGCTATCCCTCAATGCACTTAATTTCCTGTTTATGTATTTATTTTTAGATTAGATTTCTTAACTAATAATCCCTGTCAAGGGTTGCCATGTTACAATTAATTATTTTGCAGATCTTAGCTTTGGATGGTGGCTGAAAAAGAAAGATTCCAATATAGGAAGAATTAATCTGCAGATTGGAAAAGCATTGTCATTCCAGATCATAATCCATTTCCCGTTGCTGATACACCATTTCCCGTTACTGATACACCATTTCCCGATGCTGATACACCATTTCCCGTTATTGATAATCCATTTCCCGATGCTGATACACCATTTCCCGTTGCTGATACACCATTTCCCGTTACTGATAATCCATTTCCTGATGCTGATACACCATTTCCCGTTGCTGATACACCATTTCCCGTCATTGATACACCATTTCCCGTTACCGATACACCATTTTTCATTGCTGAAACACTACTTTCCAGTGCCGAAACACCAAATCCCACTGCTTAAACACCAATCTTTTCTATTTTTCCTAAATATCCCCATTTCTACTCCCGAGAATGAACTATTATTTCAAAAAGATATATATCATTCTTTATTCAAAGGAATCAGCCATTTATCCTGTTAATAATACCCCTTCACTATTGCCTCTCGTGAATAATAAAAACCTCGTGGATAAAAACCCACACACCTTACAAACCCTTTTTTATAATGATCATTAACCTATTAAGGACAAGGTAACACTTTTCGGTGCAACAACCAAAGGTAATTGTAAAGGTATGCATGTTATGTGTGAATATTAAATTGTAGATAATGAGGAGATAGTTGACATGATCGCTAAAAGCATCGTACTGCCAACCATATCATTCAGCTGCAGTTGGGGGGGATTACCGAAATATCGTAATCATTACAGGACACACCTATCACTACCATCCCTATTCGTCTCGGTTGTGTCTAATCCACCTCGCTTATGCCTGACCACATCATAATTTCATTTTGCAACGTTCTGCTTTGTTTCGACATCAACAACTCGGCTCTGCACTCTGTATTCTCCCTAAAACAGTAACCATGGGTGGAGATGCTGTTAGACATGAACTGGGCTCGACGGCATTATTGGAACTTTACCTAGACGCATACCAAATCTTCCTTCAGGCAGGATGGGTGGACTATTTTAGAAGACTTTCGGAATTTGATTTGCAGCAAGTTCTCCAATTTGCATGCAACTTGAGGGAGGGGTATTCTACTGTCCAAGGGGTCAGAATCCCAGTAACAAAAGAAGACATAGCACAAGTTTTGGGGCTTCCAACCAAGTTCATTCGCTGGTTCAGCAGGAAGCATCTTATCCTTAATGCGCAGAAAGATTTCCTGCTACCTAGGGAGCAGGTGGAAGTAAAAGGCAAGGGTGTTGCGCTTCGGTCATTACCACCACCTTGGCCAAAAGTTTGAGAATTCGTCAAGCACTACTTCACTTGCGAGGGCTGCTACCAGGTAGTCTACCAACATGACTTTGTCTTATTAAATCATTTGCGGCATGGTCATCTAGTAAATATGCCTTATTATCTCCTTGGACGTCTGAAAAATATAGCACATTACACTGTGAATGCTAGGCATCAACTTCTATGTCTCATACACCATCGTTTGGTCCAACTCCTGATAAATAGAGGCTTCGCCCTGCATAACCCGCCTCCCCTCATTAACCCTCCCCAACAAGCTAAGGAAAATCCTCAGCAAAATGAAGAAAATTCCCAGCAAGAAGCTGAAACTCAGCAACCACGAGCAGGAACACCCCAATTAAGCACTAAAAATGCACTGCACTCCTCACCCCATGATGAATCTGAACCGTTCACTCCCATAGTTCACATCCCTACCGATGATTCAGACGAGGATACCCTCATCACTTTCCTAAAAAGGAAAAAGCAACAGAAAACTGCAACCCTGTCAAAAAGAAGAACCAAGGCCTCAATAAAGGTAGCTACTATTTCTGATGATTCCCTGAGTAAAAAGTCCTCGCAAGAGGAAAACTACTGTCTCTCTTGGTTCCCTACCTCGGCAATGAACAAGATTGTTTGCAGCAAGCGAGGTCGTTCCTCCTATCATTTTAAATCCTCGTATCCCCCACAACCTTGAGCCTTCACCTCCTTCACCCCTAGATGCCGAAATTCAAAGTGTTCACGATTTTGTAACATCATTTTTCTCAACAGAGGCAGCTGCTCGACAAGAACTAGCTGCCGACAAATTCAAACCAGACATCCAAGCTAATATAGGACATGTGGCTGTTACACAAGAACCAGCCACAGACCCAATAGGTGAAACACAAGAACCTCCTATTGGGGAGCAAAAAGAAGATGACCTGCATGTGGCCGTTACGGAAGAACCAACCATAGACCCAATAGGTGAAACACAAGAACCACCTGTTCGGGAGAAAGAAGAAGATGCCCTAGGTGAAACTGATACACAAACAAACCCAATAGGTGAAACAAAAGAACCACCTATTGGGGACGCACATGATGAAGAAAATGCTGAACAACAATTTTCTTTTCCTTTGGAATCTGTAACTGTAAAAGCCCCAGTCACCCTAGCCTCCCTACAAGAAGAAAATGAGTTCTTAAAATCATAAATTAAGGCCTATCAGAAAGAATTAGCAATGGCTAGGGAAGCCTATAAAGAAGAACTCAACCTGTACATGTTAGCTCAAGTAGCATCTCAAGCTGAAAAGAGTGTAGAAAGAGAGCAATACAAGGCTCAATTTACATTGACTAAAAAGGAAGAATTGGCAGCATGGAAAAGCATTCAAAGTGCCCAAGGGTTCAGAGACATGGCTGACAACACTTTCTACACTTACTGTATAAGCAATCTACATTGTTCAGCCTAGTATTCTGATTCCGATTCAGATTAGGTGTTGCATGCGGACATGCAACATTTTCAGTTGGGGGGGATGTTAGGTTCCCATTTTGTCTATTTTTGACTATATATTTTGCTATTGTATTACCCTCTTCAACCCTTAAGTGAAAGCCTTTGCTATTGTTTTTGCTTAATCACTCCAAAAGGTACAGAATAACTTTCCTCATTACTACATGTTTAATTATTTAACATGTAATCATGCTATCTTTATAATTATTCCCTGAAGTTGATTAAAGTGTTGACTAATTGCTGAAACTACCTAACTGGCAGGATTATATTTTTTCGTTGCTGAAACAACATTAACCGCGCAAACTGTGAAGCTGAAACAACAAGAACAACATGAACCTCGATGCTGAAACATCACGAACAACACATGCATTTTGAGGAACAGTTGGGATTTGCGTAACAAATCTGCATCGACAAAGGAGTCCGACCGATTACTATATTGGTCGTAATGATCATAATCCTCATGGCTGTAACAATATTTTGTTATCAAGAACAGACTTTCTTATTTTTGGTACAAAAGGGTTGAATCCGAATGTATGAAAATCTGTTGTAATAGATGTATCCTCTATAAAGAGGAGACATCTACATTAGAGAGGGGGGCGGAAGAGAAGAGCGAAACATATTGTAACACAGAACTTGTAGTGAAGGGATGAGACTGCATCTCTTTTTGTAATATGGTTTATTGGCAGATGAATACAATTCTGTTCTCAGTATTTTATTTTAATTCCTGTGTTTTTGGGAATCTTGTGAGAAGGATAGGGCCCACCTTCATCACAAGATTCACCCATCTTCTTTCTGTTGTGTGGTGTGTGTGTGATTTCTGTTTATATTACAGTTACTGCTTCTAATGATATTTACTTTTGCTGAAACTCTGTTTTCCTTTTTAACTGATTGATGTTGCATATGAGTGCCTCACTGGTGATTAGGATTTACAGAGTCTGTGTGTGAACTGGACAACAGAGGCAGGTGCTCAAAATCCTTACTCTGAGGATAGGGTCCTGATCCTTTGTTGCAGGACAACCATCACTCCCTTTTGCAGATTTGTTTCCTTTAAGTTATCTGTTCTTACTTCATTTTCTGCAATAGGCTGGAACTACTGTAACTGTTGTAACACATAGTAGGGATCTCATAGATAATAAACTGTTTATACTACAGCTTTTAATACCATTAAGATTGAGTACATACAGTACGTAGTCACCTTTGGAATAATCAGACTTTCCCGGGTTGATAATTAATGTGGCACTCGACTGTTTTATTATTAAACAATTAATGTGACCAACACATATGTATACAAATATAAACCTTAGTTGATTACATATGGAATGAAAATTGTAAATATAAAGTTATAATTAAAACTAACACATTTCCATGAATGTAATTAAATAGAGATGCACCTTTTTCAATAGACTCTATTAATTTAACACAAAATATTCATCTCAAATAATTGGAAACCAACCTATTTGAAAAGCCAAAAATGGATAAGATATATATATATATATATATAGGAGTATCACTAGGTAATTACATAATTTGGGAAAATACTGAGGGCCATATAAATACCATTGTAGACATGGTTCTTTTTCCAATCGAAAGATCATAGCCTTGCATTAAGTAAATAAATAATTAACTCGAACTGGATAACACAGAGAAAGAGAACTTGTGTCTTATGTTTCACAGTCAGATAGTAAGAGAATTCAGGTTGTTGTAGACCTAAGGTCTTGCATGGTCGTGGCCCTGTATTAGAGGAAATACCTTGAGTACAAATTAAGGGTAGGGTTAAATGAAACCTAAAAAGTGATTCAAAGAAAAAAATTTAAAGAAGCTCTAGTTGAGTATAGATGAGGATTTCAAGAGCCATACTCGACCATAGGGTAAACTGATAGAAAGAATATAATAAATAGGAGGAAATGAGTTAGGGTTTATTCAAAAAATGCAAAAACGAAATTCCAGTTCCAAAATCTTTAGAGGCGAGAATACCTATAAAGAGGGTAAGAAATTATTCCTCCAATACACATAACATCTCGTGATAATATTAGTCGCAAACCACAATAGGAAAACAAAAATAATTTAATCTAAGTTGATGGGGTTTTCAGTGAGATCCAGAAAGCTAAAATTAAAAAAAAAAATCGAGCTGGACATATGCAGACTGAAGGGACTAGGAGATAACACAAAATCAAAATCTGGGAAGGATTTTGTTTCCAATTCCAACCTATTGGTAGATCAAGGAAAAACTATAAATGGAACCAATACGCCCATTATCATTCAAATTAAGCACCACTGTTAAAAAGAAGAAAAGAGAAAACAATTGTAATCCAGAGACAAAAAAAAAATTCTTACCCTGGCCAAATAAACAACATATGGAATACTCCAAGGTTGGTGAGATGATGACCTCTTGAGATTATTTAACCTACCATATCATAAAATTAGAATGTAGTGTTAATATTAAAACCCTAGGATTCGATAGTTTCCCTCCACAGTTGAGGGCGCAAATGAGAGGTCTAGGCAGAAACCCCAAATATAGTTACGACCTCTACCTAACGGGAGTAATACTTACTGTTACATCAAAATAAGGAGAAGTGTACAATGTATATAGACCAAGTATGAGGATTTTCATATATGTTGAAGAACTAGATAACCGAGAACATTCCTCCATATTATATTAAATAGCTAAAGCCTATGTCTTTAAATCATGGTGCATCTAATTTAACCAATTAGCAAGCTCTATGTTAGAAAAGAATGGACGATGTTAATCTCATATACATGGATTAGAACTTATCAATTTCAAATATATAACAATAGATTTAAACCTCCATACAATCATTTGGGTGCACCATATATAAGATTAGTCGTTTGAATAACCGAAACTTCTAACATTTATATATGAGAAATCTAGGAGTAAAGTAAGAGATGCCTAGATGTGCGACCAATATAATTTTAGAAGGAAATATAATAGTGACTATAGGTAGATAATAAATTGAAGAAACATCAAGGGTCACCTTCAATATGAACACATTTAAAGTGATGCAATTTATTTATCAATGATATAATATGAAAACAATATTTCATAGTACAATGGAAACATGTTAAAGAGGAGAAAGAGACGAAATTATTCAATTGAGAGAAAAATTTTTCTTCTATGAAGATTATATGATGATTAAATGCAGTTTAAAGGAAAATAATATATTTATTTTATTGACAACCATGTTGGTTTTAATAGAGTAAAATCCTGAAGCCAACGGGAGACATGACAGGTGGTATCAGAGTGAGGTTTCAACACCAAGGTCTAGGAACTGACCCAAGGAGGAGATTAAACAAAATTATTATTAGTGTAATAGAAGTAAGAGATAATGAAGATCATAAGGGAGGAAGCACCTATTAGACCTCCTAGAGAAGGATAACATATCTAGGTGAACTTAGGATATGGAGTGTTATCTTCTATAGCATAATTGTTGGGATAGTAAAAGACATGAAATTGAGAGTGACTAGTCATAAAGTAATTCTTGGAACGGTTGGTAGAAAATTTACTTCATGAAGAGGAATATAAGTAATCTGAAATATGACTATGTTTATAGCTATAAAAGGGGGATACATTGGCAAACCTTAACAAAGATGATGTACACCAATATGACTAAAGAAAAACATACAAAAAAAAAGTATAGAGATTAAGATATTAGTTTAGCTGAATCAAAATGATGATACAATTTAAAAATGTGATCATTATAGACAAGACACAAGTAGGTAAGGATATGTGAAAGGATAAAAAAATATACATTATATTATCCAATTAGTAAGTTGTGGCCAAGATTAGTAGATGCCTCTTAAAACAAATACCAATAACTACGCTCTATGAGGTCAAGCATAATCTGTTAACATATAAATATGAGTGTTGGTTTCTCGTATATACATTAAAAGTTATTTAAAAGTAGGCATTCATATTTAAGATTTATGATTGGAATCGGAGTGATCAGGGCCATAATTGGTCATTTCAAAAAAAAAATATCCTGAAAAGAAAAAAAAGGTGATGAATCAAAAGATATATGGTTCAGTATATCATTAACTTAGGTTTAGTTTAGACATTATTAAGTGTATGAATTTAGGTTTTATTGTTAGGTTTAGCCGGCCTTTTAATTTGTTCCTTATTATTTGTTAATATATCTATTTATCTTCCGCTCTTTCTCTTCTATAATTCATTCATTGTCCTGATGATGGATCCGCTTTGGGATTTGAAACATCGGCAAATTATGACTACTATTATGGATATTCCAAGAATTAATTCAACATAAATTAACCATAGAAGTCTGAAATCCAACAAGATGTATTTTATTTAATAATTTTATGGTTTTGCTCTTCATAGACCCGAATACATAGAAATGGTGAAATTTTTCATTCAAATGGTTATCGCTCATATCTTGAATAGTTTTTTTATCTCTATAATAATTTCTATATTAAGGAAACTGTGTTGATGACCTTCAATGTAACTGTGATCGCAGGAACAATATAGAAGATTAAAACACTCTTCTATGATGAAATACATGATTAAAAGAAATTAAAGGAAAAAAAAATAATGATAGGATTGCAGATTAACCCCTACTGAGATTCAATCTCATAAGGGTAATATGGACAAGAAGTAGCACCCATATCAAAGTAAAGATTATTAGTATATCATGATAAACCAAAATGGAATCACTCTAAGTTAGTACATTTTTATTCGAAAAACTTTGAAAATCAAAGAGAAAATGCATTAGAAGGAAAAGGAATTTACCTTAGGGAAGTGGTTCCTTGGAGGTTAAGTTCAAGCCTTTGTATAGGAAGGATGGTCATGAGTGAAGTAATGATAAGTAGAAATGGAAGTATAAAAATAATTTAAAATAAATTTATAGTAGTCATGGAAGTGGGATGTATGCATATAACAAATGCATTAATTGCCAGTATACACTAGATTAAATATAAGTAATGCTTCGAATAACGTATGCATCTAGCACTTTTTCAGATTCAAATAAATTTGTGTGGATAAAATATTTAAATAGGGATACATAAAAGATGTCATCTGCCAAAAAAATATATAATAAAAATATTGTATTATTGGTTAAAGAAGCTTTGTTGTCCATAAAGTAGATATTGATAAAACATATGTAAAATTCTCCTTAGAGATATAAATACCTGTGAAAAAATGGTGAGAAGAGAGTGTATAACTCTATATTATGTAGACTAAAGTTTAGCACTAACATAGGAGGTACCAAAGGTTAACATGCATTATAACTGAATTTGATACATGGAATATGTATGTGAATGGAAAACACTATAATAGCAACAATATCAAGTATTGAGAATTCTAAATATTGTAACTTATGATTGTGAGAACACACCTATGGCTACTATGAGCAGGCTTGGTCTTCAATACTAATAAGGTTGTGGAAAATTTATCATATTCTTACTTAAAAAAGACAGAAAGGAATGTTAGGAATTAACTTACTTAAAATCTAATTTTCAGTTTTATATATTAGAACAACCTAAAGAAGGATGGGACGAAGTATAACCAATGATATTTTCCAAGGGAAGCAAAATGTGTGCAGAAAGTAATTATGTGATATATATGAAATTCTAGCATAAAAACCCCTGTTAAAGTTTCCATAATATTGGTAAGTTGATATAGAATATCATGTTAATTTAATGAGAAACAAGACAAAACATATTGTTTGAGACTCTCCAATTAAAAGTGAGAGTGATAATAATATGTTGGTTGTGCCAGAGGCAAATAACCATGAAGGTCCATGGAAATAACACTAATTTTTTTTATGAAGTGATAGTCATGCGAAAACATGTGCAAGAAGAAGTTGATCAAGTTCAAAGTGAAGGGTGGAAACAATAATGTGATAGTTAAGTAGGTTGGTGAAGCCCATGGGAATTATGGACAATAACAATGTCAACGAGAGTCATGTTAACCATAACTTGAATTGACGTGTACTTATGAATTTTAGACATATTAATGCTAAATATATATAATAAATATACATATGAAAAATCGATTATGGTCACATGGTTTTCAGGGGTCATTGGCATAGAAGGATGACCACTTATATATGCAATGAAAGGAGGAACAAGTTAACAAATAAAAATTCTTCTTGACTACAACTCTTACATTATTGTCATCGAAAAATCAAAAGAGTAAGTATGGCATGATTCACAAGAATAGGGACAGGTGTGGTGTCGTAATGTGTAAAGTGTTCGGTCATGTGTGTATGTAAATTTTTGTATTGTGTTATGTGTATGTGCCATTTTGAACTGATAAGTACAAAAAATAACACTAATGCATTGGACCCTGTATAGAGTAGAAAACCTTTGATTGGCCTAGATCTAATTGATGAAATGGTTTTTAAATTCCCATGAGGGTACATATTGATGAAATTTACTAATTCAAAATCACTACTGAATTATTTATCGAGTTTACCCTAAAGAGAAGAGTCATGCTCACCTAGAATCAAACAACTAGGAGAGTTAATTAATTGAAAATGGATGGTAAACAAAGACTAATTTGAATTGATGTCATAGGATAAATAGTTAGCCATTGATAGGATTCCATGGATCAACCTAGTGGAATTATAAGATTTTATGACTTGGAACCATCTATTGAAAAAGGAAAAAATTGTGAAAGATGAATACATTTGTAAGTATGAAGAGAAAACACCAAACCTAGCTTTTGCTAGCTAAGGTATTATCCCTTTTATTAGAAATTTCGAAAAGATGTTTTCAATTAATGAGGATAACTATACTAACATAATGTGTGTGAAAAAATCAATGTACACATGAAACCAAGTCAAAGAACCGCATGATTTTCCACATAGATAAACTACATATAAGACTCATCAATAACCTGCATTGCAGGATGAAAAGGATCTAAATTAAAAAGAAAAAAAATTGTTGCCCTGTGAACACTTCGTTTTGCACTAAAAGAGAATAGAAAAGAAACCCAAAATGGGAATAGCTAAGTCCCCTAGGACAAAGTAGACAATAATGTAGTTGTATTATGATGGAAGGAAAAGGGAGGTTATCCTATGATTTACTCAGGTATAACTAATGTCTATGCAACATTTAAAATTGAGATAAAAGCATAGTAATTCCATCCAGTGGGAGAAGACACTAGTAGATATTTATCACAAAAGGCAAGAAATGTAAGTGATTCTTGAAATAAAATTGTCACTATGTAAATAGTGCAAATGGAAATGGTATTTCCATAGTCTAAAATTTACAATGGAAACATGCGATGGGGTCCATGTCATTCGACGTAGCCATGAGGTAGGTGAAAAATGATTTATTACTATTATTGGTATCCTTACATTATTGATGCTAACTATTATTGAAGTGTAGGGTTCTAACCCTTTTTGGGTTATGGTACATGTGTGTGACCTTATAGGGTATATGTCATTGACCATGTTGGGCGTAGGAATGACAAGTCATGGTGCCTATTTAGACCAGAAGAGAACAAGCTATAAATGAAATGTGAAATTCAGGGAGTGAATTTTACTTTGGAATTTAAGCTATTTCTCAAGGTAAAGTGCCATCAAAGCACTTTAGGCCTAGGAGGCCCTCGAAGGATGAAAGGTGGTATGAAGGTTGTTCAATATATATGATTCCAAAGAATAATGGTATTTGAAACACTGAGGACGGTGTCTATTTTGAGGGGAGGGGAGATGTAAAACCCCTGGGTAATCACTCATCAGTTTTAATATATAATTATGACTAGAACATTATAAATATGGAAAAGGTTGGTTGATGTACATATTTATATTTTGTTTTGAAATCAAAAAGGAAATTATTTTTTTTGTTGTTGATATTCTTGAGAAATATGTTTAGGGCTATCATGTGAGAACTAAACCATAACAGTCAGAGAACCTGTTAGATAAAATTTTATAACCTAAGAAGGGGAAATAACGAAAAAAAAACTTCTTCGTTATTATTATTCCTATTCTTTATTCCTCTGGGACAAAGAGAAAGGCTAATGAGAGGAAGAAGAAAGATAGGAATATGTATTTTCAAAACAGAAAGCAAGGGCTAGAGATAAATCCCCAAAATCTGTTCATGACTAGAACTACTATGGTAGAGAAATATAGTGATTCCTAGATGCCACTAGTGGGAGAGAAAAACTGGTGAAAAACCTTTGATGATAACCAGGATGTTTCTTAAGGGTTGCAGAAAAGACTATTCTTAAATTATATTGGTTCTCTGACTATATTCGGGTGAGGCTCAAGGGAAGCTAGAGAGAAGCTACCTTATGTTTTGGTGGACTGTAAGAGCCTTTTATATATTTTCCAAGATGTATTAAATAATATATAACTTACCAGTCCTAGTTTCTGGTTAAATCTCAGATTTGTGAATGTTTTACTGGTAAAGAGAGAATGTTGATGTTAATGTTAAGGAATCATAAATTGGAATGTTGTATATAATATTATATGTGTAGGTACAAAAACGGGTATAGATATGACGAGGAATTGACTTGAACGGTGTGAAATATTTTACCATCTATTGGAAAATATATTAGTTTGGTAAGATAAATGAAGATGATTTTCAATCTACTCAGGAGGCTTTGGATTGACAGTGAATGGGTGCACTATTTAGGCACTCCTTGCGATAGGTCACTGGTTCAAATCCCCTGTGGGAACTTACCTACCAGAAAAAAGAAGAAGATGATTTTCAATCTATGCTAATATAGGAAATCTGGAATGATTCTAAGAGGCCATTGTGTGGATATTTTTACAAGAAATCATTGCTATGTGAAATTGTACACTTAGAGGTTAGGAAAGTTATTTGCAGGAAAATGAAGAAAAAGAATAGTCTGGGGTTAGTCCTTGAGTAGTCAATTAAGAGGAAAAAACCACATAGAATAATCGCCAAGCCTAACTCGTGATAATCTAGTAAACCCTAGTAGAACCCAGATGGTCCAGCAAGGAAAACTGGACATTTTATATGTCTATATATAATTTATTATCTTAATATGTGTGTGTGTGTGTGTGTGTGTGTGTGTGTGTGTATATATATATATATATATATATAGATATATATATATATCATTTTCATAAAGTGGGCTTCAATAAGGAATTGAAGAGTAGGAAAAATAATAGAAAATCTTTGGTGTAGTGTACCTGTAACATTCATTAGAACCAGTGAGTAGTAAAATAAAATATCAAAAATCATAGCTTGAGAAACACAAGATCCCTTTACTAGAAATGAAATAATTTAAGAGTAAGCGCTAAATAAACATTTTGATGAAAATTCTTGTTATGAAATAGGCATTATAATGCAGATATACATATATAAACCCTGGTTGATTACATATGCAATGAAAATTGTAAATTCAATGTTATAATTCAAACTAACACATTGCCATCATTGTAATTAAAAAGAGATGGACCCTTTTCATAGACCTTATTAATTTAACCCAAAATATTTATATCAAAGAATTGGAAACTAGTGTATTTGACAAGTCAAAAATGGTTGTTATATATAGGAGTATCAATAGTTAATTACATAATTTGTGAAAAGATAAAGGGCCATATAAATACAATTGTAGACACGGTTCTTGTTCTAATCTAAAGGTCGTAGACATGCATTAAGTAATAAACAATTAACATCAACTAGAAGGATTAGAGAAAGAAAACCCTAGGCTTATGCTTCGTAGTCAGACAATAAGAGAATTTAGGGTGTTGAATACCTGGGGCCTTGCATGGTCATGATGCTCTATTGGAAGAAATATATTGATTACAAATTTAGGGTGGGGTTAATTGAAACCTAGAAAGCCAAGTCGAAGAACAAGAATAAAGAAACTTCAGTTGAGAATAGATGAGGATTGCAAGAGCCATAACTCACTGCAGGGTAAAGCTCTAGAAATAATATAAGGAAAGGGATAAAATGAGTAAGGGCCTATTAAAAAAATGTGAAGAAGAAAAATCGAGTTCCAAAAGCTTTAGAGGCAAGATTACCTGTAAAGAGGGAAATAATCACTTTCTCCATTGCAAACAACATCTCATGATAATCCTAGTCTCCAGCTGCAATAAGGGAATGAAAAATAATTTAGACTAAATTAATGGGTTTTTCATGGAGTTTCTGAAAAACTAAAATTTAAAAAAAATTGACTTGCAAATCTACAAATTGAAGGGACCAATATGGAATACCATATATGAACTAGGAATGAGTTCGTTCCACTTGTGAATTTGCAAACTAAAGGGACCAAGAGATAATCTGAGGTCAAAATCCATGGAACAATTTGTTTCCAATGCGAACCTACCGGTATCTAGAGGAAACACTTTTAAAGAACCTAATAAACACATTATAATTCAAATTAAGCACCACTGTTAAAAGAAAAAGAGAGAGAGAAAAATTGTAATCCAGAGACACAAAAAAAAAAAATTTGTACCCTAACCATATAAACAAAATTTGGAATGCTCCAAGGTTGGTGAGAGGACGACCTCTAGAGACTGGTTAACTAAAAATATCATAAACTTAGAATTCAATGTTGATATTAAAATCATAGGAGTATAGGGTTTCCCTCCATAGGTGAGGGCTCAAATGAGAGGTCTCGGCGGAAACCCCTAAGATAGTTACCACGTTTACTTGACAAGAGTAATCCCTACCATTAGATAAAATAAGTACAAGTGTACAATTTAGGTAGGCTAAGGGAAAGGATCTTCCTATATCTTGAATAGATTGATAATTGATAACCTTCCTTTGCATTATAGTAAATAGTTAAAGATTATGAATTTATATCGTGAGGCATTTGATCCAGATCTTTGGGGGAGGCCCCCAAGGTCTGAAAAAATGAAAAGGAAAAAAAAAAGTGGATAACACTTAGTAAACAAAACCACAAAGAATTTTTTATTAAAACAAATAATAATTGTAAAGGCTACATTGTGGTTGACTATCCGTCCTTTTACAAAATGCGGCTTGTTAATTATAGCCCTTTTTGGTTACAATACCACAAGTAAATTCCTTGGGTTGGTAAACACCATGGGTGAATGAATACCATGGGAGGATAAATACCATCGGAGGATGCCACTTACAATACCATGGGTAGATTAATAACATGGGTGGATGAATACAATGGGTGGATGTAATTTTCAATTCAGATCATTCCTCCCTCCTTAAGAAGAAATGGTCACCATTGCATGAATTTCCCCCCTGAGAAGCCTTTGTTGAATATGAAGAGCCACTGAAGATAAGGCTTTTGTGTTATTAACCCATAACTGTGATGAGCGAAGATCTGAGAATAGAGATACCCTATAATTCTTGTGATCAACTATGATATTGATAGTGTGTGGTCTATCAAATGGACTTCAATAAAGTATGGATTTGTGGATGACCCATAACCATGACAAACGAAGATACGAGGATAGAGATACCTTATAATGCTTGTGACCAACAATGGTACTAAGAGTGTGTGGCCTAGAAAATGGACTTCGATGAAGTGTGGGTTTGTGGATGACCAATAACCATGAAAAATGAAGATCCAAGGATAGAGATAACTTGTAATGCTTGTGAGCAACTATGATACTAATAGTGTGCAGCCTAGAAAATAGGCTTCAATGACAATGATTTTTTGCAGTTGACCCATAATTGCGATGTTGATTGTTGATGAAATAGCAGGTGCCTACATAGCGTGGGGCAGGAGGGTACGTCCCTAAAGAACCCAAGTCAGATGTTTCTACTCTGAAACTGATGAATGTGAAGAAGTTGCCTACTAAAGCGGGGTGGGAGGGCACATCTCCAAATGGAACCCACTCCAAATGTTGCTCCTTGGCATAACTTGGTCATTTTAACTCAGAATCCTTATTATAACCTATTTTTGGAAACACAATAACCATTCTTCATCTTCCCATGTGTTTGAAATCCCTACTTGGACACTCTAGAAACTTAGATTCACGCTGCAACTGCCTCACCATCACAAAAGTTTTGAAAACAATCGTTGATTTTAAATCAGTGATATCTCCCTCATCCGAACTCTAATTCGTCCAATATGTTTTTTGAAATTGGGTGATGTTTTTATAGGAGCTCATATCTACAATACGATTTCTGAAATTCCACACAAACACTGCAAAAAAATGATAGGAGAGATGTCATCCATGAATTGTCGTTAGAAAAATTTATACAACATAGTTGATTTTAAATCAGTGATGTCTCCCTCATCCAGAATCAGTAGATTGTTTTTTTGAATTTAGGTATTTTTTCAGAAGGAATCCAGATATGTTATTTATTTTTGTAAAATTTGCACCAAAAGTTTCAGATATGATCTGCAAATTCTCCGCCTAAAAATATTCCTCCAACAAAAAATGAAAAAAGAAAAATTCTTCCTGTTTTGCCCAAGAAAGTGCTATGTGGAGATCGTAGCACGCACATGAAGTTTTTTTAATATTTCTACAAAAATTTGAAACTGAAATATGCATCAAACCCTCAATCCCATTGAATCGTAACTTGGCTCTAATACCATTGATCTAGATCTTGGGGGGAGGCCCCCAAGATCTGAAAAATTAAAATGGCAGAAGAAAAGTGGAGAACACTTAGTAAAAAAAGGCATAAAGAAATATTTTATTAAAGAAAATAATAATTGTAAAGGCTACATTATGGTGGAGAATCAGTCCTTTTACAAAATGTGACTTGTTACTTATAGCCCTTTTTTGCTACAATACCACTGGTAAATTCCATCGGTGGGTAAATACCATCGGTGAATGAATACCATGGGTTATGTCACAATACCATGGGTGAATGAATACCATGGGTGGATACCACTTACAATACCATGGGTAAATTCCATGGGTGGATGAATACCATGGGTGGATGCCATTTTCAATTTTACTTATAGCCCTTTTTTGTTACAATACCATGGGTTAATGAATACCATGGGTGGATGTCACAATACCATGGGTGAATGAATACCATGGGTGGTTGTCACAATACCATGGGTGAATTAATACCATGGGTGGATGTCACTTACAATACCATGGGTGGATAAATACCGTGGGTGGATGAATAACATGGGTGGATGAATACCATCAGTGGGTTCCATTTTCCATTCAGATCAACATTCCAGTCAACCAATTACCAAGCTCTATGCAAGAATAAATGGATGGTGTTAATCTCATATACACGGGATATAACTTATCAATGTTAAATATATAACAATAAAGTTAAACCTTCATAAAATCCTTTGGGTGTGTCTTATATAAGAGTAGTGGTGTGAAGAATCGTAACTTATAACATTTATATATGAGCATTATAGGAGTAAAGTAAGAGGTTCCGAGAGGTTTTCCCAATATAATTTTAAAAGACGATATAATTCTACTATAGGTAGATAAGAAATTGAAGGTAAATAGAGAGTCACCTTCACTGTGAACACTTTTAAAGTGACACAGATTACATATCAATGATATAATACGAAAACAATATTTCATAGTGTAATAGAAATATGTTAAAGATGCGAAAGAGACTAAATTATTCAATAGAGATCAAGTAATTTCTTATTTAAATATTCTATGATGAGTAAATGTAGTTTAAAGGAAAATTTTATTTTTCTTTTATTGAAAACTAGATTGGTTTTACTAGAGTAAATTCCTTAAGCCAATAGGAGACATGGGGCCTAGGGGAAACCCAAGTAGGAAATTAAACAAAAGTGTTGTTGGTGTTATAGAAGTAAGATATAAAGAAGATATTAAGGGCAGAAACACCTACTAGACCTCCTAGAGAATGAGAGTAGATCTAGTTGAACATAGGAGATGGAGTGTTATCTTGTACATCATAATTTTTGGGATAGTAAAAGACATGAAACTGAGAATGACCAGTTGTAAAGTAATTCCTAGAATGGATGATAGATAATGTACTTTATGAATAGGAATATAAGTAATATGACAAATTACTATCTTTACAACTATAAAATGGGGATATATTGGAAAAATTTAACGAAGATAAAGTACACTAGTGTGATTAAAGAAAAGCTCAAAAAAACAAAGTAGAGAGATTAAGATAATAGTATATCCAAATACAAATGATGATAGAATTTCAAACTATGATAATTATAGCGAAGACCTAATCAAGGAAGGATATTTGAAAGGATAAAACCAAATATGTTATAATATCTAACTAGTAGGTTGTGGCCAAGCTGAGTAGATGCCTCTAAAAAAAAATATTAATAACTACACCCTTTGAGTTCAAGAATAAGAAGCACGCAGACACTTGGAAACAACACCGAAAAGATTTATAAAGTGATAGTCATGTGCAAACATGTGCAAGATGAAATTGGTCAAGGTTAAAGTGAAGGGTGGAAATAGTAATGTGATAGGTAAGTAGGTTAGTGGAGTCCATGGGAATGATAGAAAATAACAAGGTAAATGGAAGTCCTCTTAAACCTGACTTGAATTGTATATTTACTTATGAATTGTAGACATATTAATGCTATATATCTATATCTATATATATATATATATATATATATATATATATCTATATATATATATATATATATATATATATATATATATATATATATATATATATATATATATATATATATATATATATATATATATATATCTGTGAAAAAACAGCTATTTTGACATGGCTATCATGGGTCATTGGAATAAGAACATGATTGGTTATAGATGGCATGAGAGGAAAACTTTAACAAAATAATAATTCCTATTCAGCATGACTCTTACATTGTTGTCATCGACAAATCAAAAGAGGAAGTATGGTCTGATTCACAAGAATAATGACGGTGTGGTATTGGGACGTTGTGTCATAATGTGTAAAGTGTTTGGACATGTGTATATATGTATTGATGTATTGTGCTATGTGTATGTGGCATTGTGAAGTGATAATTCCAAAAAAAATAGGCTAATGCAATGGACCATGAAAAGAGTAGGCAGCCTTTGATTGGCCTACCTCTTATGGATGAATTGGATATTAAATTTGTAGGAGGGTACAAATTGATGAAATCCATTGATTGGAAAATAACTACTAAATTGTTTATAGTGTTTTCCCCAAAGAGAAGAGACAAGCTCACCTAGAATCAAATAACAATCAGAGTTAGTTAATTAAAAATGGCAGCTAACTAATGACTGAATTGAATTGATGTCATAGGAGAAACAAGTAACCATTGACTTGATTTAATGGAGCAACCCGGTGGAATTACAGTAATTTATGACTTGGAACTGTCTGTCAGAAAAGAGAAAAGATTGTGAAAGAGGAAGACATATGCAACTATGAAGAGAAATATCCAATCCTAACTCTTGCTAGCTGAGGTATTAATCCCTTTTATTAGAAACTTTGAAAAGATGTTTTAAATTGATGAGGATAACTATACAAACATAAGGTGTGTGATACAGTCAATGTACATATGAATGTAAGGGGAAGAACCCCATGATTTTCCACAAGAAAAAACTACATATAAAACTCATCAATAACATGTTTTTTCAAATGGACAAAGATCGAAGATATATATGTATATATATATATAGATATAGATATAGATATAGATATGTTGCAATGTGAACACTTGGTTTTGCACTAAAATAAAATAGCAAATCATCCCAAAATGGGCATAGCTAAATCCCCTTGGACAAAGGAAAGGAAAATGTAGCTTCGTTAAGATGGCAGGCAAAGGGAGTTTATCCTAAACTTTACTCAAGTGCAACTAATGTGCATGCAACATTTAAAATTAATATAAAAGCATAATAATGCCACCTAGTGTGACATGACAATGGTCATGATTTATCATAAAAGGAAAGAATTGTAAGAGATATCTGAAATATTATTGTCACCATGTAAATGGTGCAAATTCAATTGTTTTTTCCATAGTCTAAAATTTACATGGAACCGAGCAGTGGGGTCCATGTCATTTCACATAGCCATGAGGTAAGTGAAAAGGTATTTGTTGGTATTATTGGTGTGCTTATATTATTGATGCTAAGTCTTATTGAAGTACAGGGTGCTTGTCATTGTTGGGTTATGGTACATGCATGTGACCTTATAAGGTACATGTCACTAACCTTGTTGCACGTAAGAATTAAAACTGATGGTCCTTATTTATGCTAGATGAGAACATGCTATAAATGAAATGTGAAATTCAAGGAGTGAAGTTTACTTAAGAATTTGAGCTATCACTCAATATTAAGTGCCATGAAATAACATTAGGCCTAAAGAGGCCCTAGAAAGATGAAAGGTGGAATGAAGTTTGTTCATTATTTACGATTCCAAAGAAGAATGGTATCTGAAACATTGAGGATGGTGTCCATTTTAAGGGGATGGGAGATGTAACACCCCTCAGTAATCACTGATGAATTTTATTATTTAATTATGTCTATAAATTAAAAATATAGAAAACATTGGTTGATGTAAATATTTATATTTTGTTGTTAAATGAAAAAGGAAATTAATTTGTATTGTGTTGATATTCTTGAGAGATATGTAGAGGGCTATCAGGTGAGAACTCAACCCCAACATTAGAAAAATGGTTGGAGAATTACTTATAACCCAAGAAGGGGAAATAACATAAAAGATAAAATTTCTAATTATTATTATTCCTATTCTCTATTGCTCTAAAAGAAATAGAGAGGATAGTGATAGGAAGAAAATATCCAGGAATATGTATTCCAAAAATAGAAAAGAAAGGTTGGAGATAAATTCCTAGAATCTGGTCTTGATTGGAATAACTTTGGGGGAGAAAGACATTGATTCCTAGATTTTGCCAGTGGGAGATAAATACTGGTGAAAAACCCTTGATGATAAGCAGGATGTTGAATAAGGGTTGCAGAAAATACCATTCTTAAATTCTATTGGTTCTCTAACTGTATTGGGGAGAGGCTTGGGGGTATCTAGTGACCAACTAGCACATGGTTGGGTGGACTATGAGAGCCTTCTATATATTTCCTAGGATGTACCATACAAGCTATAACTTACTTGTACTTGTCTCTAGTTAAAACTTATATTTTTGAATGTTTTTCTGTTAAAGAGAAAATGTTGATATTAGTGTTAAGGAATCATAAATTGGAATGTTTTATATAATATGAGAGGTTCAATTACAACAAATGGTATAGATATGATGAGGAATTGGTTTGAACTATGTGGAAAATTTTACCTTGTAATGGAAAATATATCAAGTTGGTAAATTGAATGAAGCGGATTTACAATCTATGCTAGTTAGGCACTGTGAAATGATTCTAAGAGGCCACTGTTTGGATATTTTTATAGGAAATAATTTCTACGTGGAACTATACACTTGGATGCTAGGCATGTTTTGTGTAGGAAAATGAAGAAAAAGACGAGGTTGGGGTTAGTCCTTGTTAAGTCTCTATAATACTAGTGTACTCCCTTATTATTATTTTCACTGTATCACCTTATTGTTACTGTTGTGCCCTTGTTGTACCCATATTGTTATTATTGTGCCCCATAGAAGCCCATTATTGTTATTCTTGTGCTATTACATTATTATTGTTATGTTAGCTTTGTCTATATTGTGACCTTTTAGATTCCTATATATAGAAAGGAGGTCTTGTCATTTGTATCAAGAAAGACTTGTTCATTTGTGTAATGTAAAGGATGTTACCCCATTTAAGAGGATTATTTTGAAGTCGTTGATCTATATTTTCTTCCATTTTGTGAGTTGGTTGCATAACAATTGGCATCAGAGCTTTGGATTCTAGGGTTTCACTACTTCAAACAGTTCATCATGGAATTGGCGCTATAAATTTTTTTATACGATGTTTTAGAAGATACAAATAAAACCCATTTGAGCTTAAATATTGATAAACCTTGGGTACAATTTTCACATATTTTCTCACTATACTTTCCTAGATATGATCCCAGGAAGTTAGGGTTTTTGTAGCCCCCCGAATTATATCTCAAACAAGTGACCTGGGGAAAATTGTCATAACTTTCTCTCTGAGCATCAGATTAAAATTCCATAAGAAGTTACAAAATGAAGATGGATTGTATCTTTTGTTTTATTGGTTTTAGTTCCAAAGGCTGAAATAGTGACACATGACACTTCATACAAGTTCACTCTACTGAACTAATCTATAATCTAGTCAACATGGGAGATTTAGAATAAATTTTTCTTGGAGAATCCAATCTTGATCAGACTTGCAAAGTTGGAACAAGGACTTAGAGGGATACCACAAGATGAAATCTCAATCCTTGGAGATCCGAAATTACATAGATACAACATATTCATTATCGAGCTCCCACAAAGCCAAAAAAGGTGCGTATTATTTTTAGAGTTTTGCATAAGTTTTGTTTGAAAAATTAGTTTGGAGGAATTCAAAGGACATCGTAAAGCATAATTATCATTAATTGATGCCTCAAAGAAGGAAAATGGAAATACCTAGTAAGCAACCTAAAAGCTCTAGCACGACTCATGAAGAAGAGGAAGAAATGCAACATGGTATATCAAAATTACGAGACCAAGTGCAACAAATTTCATTCTCACAAAAAGTAGCAGAAGCTAAGATGGATGGTTGAAAGAAAGGTGTTGAAGCTAAGATCGATGGTTTAAATAATGGAGTGGAAGCTAATACGGATGGTTTATAAGTAAACAATGAATATTTGAAGAAAGACAGGGAAGGTTTGGAAGGAGGTTTAGCAAAGTTCCTACAAGAAATGCCTCCTAATGGCGAAAGTGTAGTAGAGGGAGCTCATGATGAGAAAAAAAGAAATGTTAGTCATGATTTCATATATTCTAACGTTGGATTAGAGACCCACCATGTTCCAAATATCGATATGAGTAATTTTGATGGTAAGGATCCCGTAACATGGATACTATATATGGATAAATATTTCAATCTCCATAATGTGAAAATCACACAAAAATTACGCATTCCGACTTTATGTTTTGCACCCAATCAATTTATATGTTATAGATGGATTTTCTCTCATAAAAAAAAATTTCACTTGGGAGATTTTGATGAAAGAAATCATAGCACATTATGAGGATACAAAAAGCAACACCCTTTTTAGCTAATTGATAAATCTCAAACAAAAATGATCAATGGTGGAACACATTGAGGACTTCCAAAAATTGAATATAAGGGTAAATGATATTCCAGAGGAGCATAGGATTGATGTGTTCATAGGGACATTAAAAGATAACATCCAGCATGAGGTTCACATTTGGAACCTGGTTCATTGGAGAAGGCATTCAAGTTGGCAAGAAAAATTGAAAGCAAAATTATGGAAACAAGGAAGCCTGCCGATCACAACTATAAATATGGAAGTGTTGTTGCTCCTAGCCTTCCACAACCTAGAAGGTTGACAACACAACAATTGGAAAAAAAAGAAGTGAAATGACATTGCTACAGTTGTGATAGAAAATACATTAAAGGTCTTAAGTTTTCTAAGAAGAAATTATTTTACATAGATTGTGAAGAGGAAGAAGAAAAGGAACAAGGAACATCAAAAGAAGATGATACACACCAGGAACAAAGCCCAGAGAAAGAAGAAATGAATCTGAACATATCATGTAATGCATTGGCTGGAATAACCACTCCTCAAACTATCAAGATAGAAGGACATATCAAGAAGAAATAGGTAATAATATTTATTGATTCGGGGAATAACCATAATTTTATTCATTGTAATATAGCCAAGGAATTGATTTTCTTTCTATATCCAGCACCAGAGTGTCAAGTGATGGTTGCAAATGGAAGAACCATAAATTTATCTGGAAAGTACCATAATATCAAGCTATCCATGGGAGAATATGTTTTGAAAAGTCCAATGATTTCCATTCCAATGGGTGGTGTTGATGTTGTACTGGAAATCTGATGGATACAATCTTTGGGTACAATAGCTTTTAATTTTCAAGAACTTTCCTTGAGTTTTTTTTAGAAGGAAAGGAAGTTGAATTGAGGGGCAACGTAGGGAAGCCGGAAAAGATAATCAGCTCTAATAGCATGACAAAGATTCTAAATAAAGAACAACATGGCGTAATTGCACAATTATGTTCACTATAGGTTCCCACGTCGAAATCATATATTTCTCCAAATGTCCAAAATTCTTGGACAAGCATTCCAAGGTATTTGAGACCCCAAAGGCCTCCCACGTACTCATGATCATGGTCATGCTATTCATTTGATTCCATGAAGTGTTCCTCCAAAAATTAGGCCTTATAGATATCCCTATGCCCAAAAGAGTGAAATTGAACATATGGTTGCAGAAATGCTAGAGGTTGGTATAATTCAACCTAGTCAAATTTCTTTCTCTCCTCCAGTAGTATTGGTGCACAAGAAGGATGGATCATGGTGCATGTGTCTGGATTATAGGGAGCTCAACAAGCTCACTATTAAAGATAAATTTCTCATTCCTATCATTGATGAATTAATGGATGAATTGCATGGGGAAATTTACTTCACCAAGTTGGACCTTCAATCACGATATCATCAAATCAAGATGAAGACTGAAGACATTATGAAAAAAAAATTTAGAACTCATGAGGGTCATTATGAATTTTTGCTCATGCCTTTTGGCCTTACTAATGCACCTTCTACATTTCAAAGTTTGATGAATTCCATTTTCAAACCCTTCCTTAGAAAATTTGTGTTAGTATTTTTTGATGATATACTAATCTACAACAAGTGTTGGAAGGATCATGTTCAACATGTTGATAGAGTGCTCAAACTATTGGAGGAGAAACAATTATATGCAAATACCTCCAAATGTTTCTTTGGAGTACAAGAGGTGGAATATTTGGGTCATATTGTATCTCATGAAGGTGTTAAGGTAGACCCTAGCAAAATTAAAGCCATTAAGGAATGGAAAATCCCCACATCCATAAATCATATGCGACGATTTCTCAGGTTGGCATGGTACTATCACAAGTTTATTTAGAATTATGGGAGAATAGCAGAATATCTAACAACATTATTGAAGAAAGATGCATTTTCTTGGACTCTAGAAGAAACGAAAGCCTTTGAACATATTAAAGAGGCAATGTGCCAAGCATAGGTTTTAGCTATGGCAAACATCACAAAAACATTTATTGTGGAATGTGATTCCTCAGGAAATGGAATTGGTGTTGTTTTAATGCAATAAGGAAGACCCATTACTTTCGAAAGTCATCCAACCAAAGGAAATTATTTACACAAAGCTATTTATGAGAAGGAAATATTGGCAATACTACATGCATTTGAGAAATGGAAACCTTACCTAATGGGAAGACACTTCAAGGTAAAAACAGATCATGATAGTCTTAAATAATTTTTAGAAAAAGGATTATATTCAGAAGAGTAGCAAAAATGGGTCACAAATATGTTGGGTTATGATTTTAAAGTCATCTAAAAAAAGGGAAGAAAAATGTTTTTGCATATGCACTCTCATGAATGGATGAGGATGTGGAATCATTGCTTTGCGCCATTTTGATTATCCAGCCAGATTGGATAAATGAAGTAAGAGATGAATGGAAGAATGATGAAGAACTATGGGCAATCATTCAAAAGTTACAACAAGATCCTAGTACATCTAATACATTTAATTGGAAAAATGATCCATTATGGTACAAAGATTTCTTATACCTTGTTAATAATTTCCAACTCAAACAAAAGATACTTATGGAATTGCACACCTCTCCCTTACGATGGCACTCATGAATTTTAAAATTAAGAAGGAATATTTTGGGATGACCTTAAATCTCATATTCAAAATTTTGTGGTGGAATGTTTGGTTTGCCAACAAAGTAAAGTTGAAACAATTAAGACCCCAAGTCTATTACAACCTTTATCCATTCCAATTCAACATTGGGAGTGGATTTTTTCATAGGTTTAACCAAGTCTGGAGGAAAGAGTGTCATCATGGTGGTAGTTGATAGACTTACCATGTATGCGCACTTTTGTGCATTATATCATCCCTTTAAAGCCAATATAGTTGCTACTGCATTTATGAAAACAATGAAAAATCCACATGGAAACCCAAAGATTATTGTAAGAAACAAAGATCCCATTTTCACTGGAAACTTTTGGACATAATTATTGTCTTCTCTGGGTACTCACTTAGCTCATAGTTCATCTTATCATCCTGAATATGATGGGAAAACTGATATAGTTAACAAATGTTTGGAAGTATATATTCATTGCTTCAAATCTGATAAAAAGACATAATGAGTAAAATGGTTGCCTCTGGCTGAATGGTGGTACAACGCTTCCTTCCATACTGTAGCACAAATGACCCCATTTATGGCACTTTATGGATATCATCCACCATCCATCACATCATACTTAAGAGAAAATTCTAAGGTTCAAGTAGTGGAAGATCACATCGAGCATCAACAACAAGTTCTCCAACTCTTAAATGAAAACCTCACTTTGGCGCAAAATAGAATGAAACAATGGGCATATCAACATCGCACCGAAAGAATTTTTGATGTAGGTGATTGGGTATTTATATGGCTATAACAATACAAACAAATTTCCCTCAACCAAGCTAAGACGGATAATAAATTATCACCAAAGTATTATGGTCATACAAGGTGTTGCAAAATATTGGTACTATGGCATACAAATTGGAGCTTCCTACAACTTCCCAAGTGGACCTAGTTTTCCATATTTCATGCTTCAAGAAGGTTATAGGTGACAAGCTCCAAGTTCAAAAAATATTGCGAGAACTATAAGAGGAAGGAGAAATCATATTGGAACCTGAAGCAGTCACAAAAAAAATAACTCGACAACTACAAAATCGATCAATTTCAGAGTATCTCATCAAGTGGAAGAAATTACCCGCTGAAGATTCCACATGGGAGGATGAGAATTTTATAAAGAAACATCCAGAACTACTTAAGCATTGAGGACACAATTTTCTGAAGGAGAGGGACATGTTAGGTCCCTATAATACTAGCGTATTCCCTTATTATTATTGTCATTGTATCCCCTTATTGTTATTATTGTGCCCATGTTGTACCCATATTTTTATTATTATAGCCCATAGAAGCCCACTATTTTTATTGTTGTTCCCTTACATTATTATTGTTATGTCGACTTGGACTATATTGTGACCCCTTAGACTCCTATATATTGAAATGAGGTCTTATCATTTATATCATCTAAGAATTTTTCATTTGTGTGATGTAAAGGAGGTTTCCCCCTTGAAGAGGTTGATTTTGAAGTCGTTGATCTATCCTTTCTTTTATTTTGTGAGCTAGTTGCATAATAGTCCTTGAGCATTCAGTTAAGAGGAAAAATATTCCTTAGGATAGTACCCAAGCATGACTCTTGACAATCTAGTAATACACTAGTAGAGCCATAATGGCCTAACAAGGAAAACTGGACATTATATATGTCTATATATAATGAATTCTCTCAATATATATATAAATTATTTTTCATAAAGCTAGGTTGATTAAAGAATTTAAGAGTATGAAAAATAACAAAGAATATTTGGTGTAGTCTACATGCAACGTTCATTACAATGACTTAGCAGTAAAAATGAGAAACACAAGATCACTTTACTAGAAATGTAATAATTTACAAGGGCTAGATAGATGTTTTGATGAAAATTCTTGTTATCAAAGAGGCATTATAACACTGGTATACATATATAGACCCTAATTGGTTATGCAATTAAAATTGTAAATATAATGTTATAATTCAATCTTGAAGTATGAGTAAGTAATAACATAATTTTTGAAAATACTGGGGGTAATATAAATACCATTGTAGACATGGTTCTTCTTCCAATCAAAAGGTTTTAGCCTTGCGTTGAGTAAATAAAGTATTAACCTAAACTAGCAAACTTAGTGAAATAAAACGTATTCTTATGTTTCACATTCAAACAATAAGATAATTCAAGTTGTTGAAGACCTAGGGACTTGCATAGTTGCGGCCCCCTATTGGAAGAAATACCCTCAGTATAAATTAAGGGTAGGGTTAATTTAAACATGGAAAGTTCAGTTGAATAAAACAAATAAATAAAATCTAATCAAGAATAGATGAGGATTGCAAGATCCATACCCAAGAGAAAATGAGTTAGTGTTTATTCAACAAATGCGAAAAAAAAAAGGTCCAGTTCCAAAAACTTTAGATGTGAGAATACCTATAAAGACGGAAAAAAGCTCTTTCTCCACTTGATGTAGCATATTGTGATCATCCTAGTCTCAAACCACAACAAGAGAACAAAAAGGAATTTAGACTAAATTGATGGGGGTTTTAGTTAGATTTTGAAAGGCTAAAATTTAAAGATAACATTACATGCAAATCTATGAACTTAAGGGACCAATATCAAATACAACATTTGTGTTGGAAAGAAGTCTGTTCCACTATTAAATTTGCAAACTGAAGGGACCAAGAGATAACACAATATCAAAATATAGGAAGGTGTTTATTTCTAATCCTAACCTACCTATAACTAAAAAAACATTGTAAAAGGATAAAATATTCGCTTTATCATTCAAATTAACCATCACTATTAAAAAAGAAGAGAGAGAGAAAACAACAGTAATTCAGAGACAAAAAAAAACTTACCCTGACTAAATAGCCAACATTTGGAATGCTCTAAGGTTGCTAAGATGACGACCTTCAGATATTGATTAACTATCCATATCACAAACTTAGAATGCAGTTTTTATAGTAAAAACCTAGGAGTCAAGGGTTTCCCTCCACAGACAAGGGCACAAATGATATGTCTTGGCTAAAACCTCGAAGGTAATTACCACCTATACCTGACAGAATTAATCCCTACCGTTAGATCAAAATAAGTACAAGTGTACATCATATATATACCAAGGACAAGGATCTTCCTAGATGTTGCACAACTGGGTAATTGAGAACATTCCTCCACATTATAGTAAATAACTAAAGTATATGACTTTAAATCATGAGGCTTTTCATTTAACCAATTACCAATCTCTATGTTGAAAAAAAATGAATGGTTTTGATATCATATACACAAGATAGAAATTATCAATGCGAAATATATAACAATAGAATTAAACATTCATACAATCCTTTGGCTGCCCCACATATAATATTTGTGGGGTGATGAACTACAACTTGTAACATTTATATATGAGCATTCTAGGAGTAAAGTAAGAGATTCCCAAAGGTACGTCTAATATAATTTTAAAAGAAAATATAATGCTATTACAGGTAGATAATAAATTGAAGGAAAATAAAGAGTCACCTTCACTATGAATAGATATAAAGTGATGGAGTTTATGTATAAATGATATAATATGAATCAATATTTCATAGTACAGTAGAAATGTGTTAGAGAGGTGAAAGAGACTAAATTATTCAATAGAGAGAAAGTAATTTCTTCTATGAAGATTATATAATGAGTAAATGTAGTTTAATGGGAAAAAATATATTTCTTTTGTTTACAACCACGTTGGTTTTACTAGAGTAAATTCCTTAAGCCAGTGGGAGACATGACAAGCAGTGTACTAGAAATGTTGTCGACGCATATGTTATATGTAAGATGTCATCACTGGTACAATGGCTAATTCTCTTCTTCTCTTCTTTTTTTTAAGGAAAGAAGTGATTAATTTCCTCAAGGATGATGTGGAGTTGCCAAAGATGATGAATTTCAAGGATATTCTCCAGGGAATTTTGTTTCTTGTGTCATTAAGCCCATAGGCCTCCCTCTATTGGAATTGGTATTTTAATCTTTCTGCTAATTAATTTTTTTTATAGAATGGTGTATATTGAAATATGTTAGCATATTCAGATTCTTGGAACTATATCAACTAATGGATTTGCAACTGATAACTTTCATGCATATCTAAATCAATTTTTAAAATTTGTTTAAGATACATTTTTATAATCAAGAATTTATTGTGCCCATTATTTATCAACGCCTATGAAGGTTAGAGAAAATAGAATTAAAAATAAATATTATAATAACTACATTGAACCATGGCTAGTTTTTAAGATATGTCTGTTGATGTGTTCCTCCTAACATTGTCAAGGAATGAGTTAGATTTGTAATAGTGTTATTTGCATGAGTTGTTCTTGTCTATGTTTAATGATTCATCCGCATCCCACCACATTTCACTCCGCTTCAATTTTGTGCCACCCTTTTGGATGCCTTTCAACACATGTTTCCCAAGCATGTTACTTTAAAATTCCTCCATTGTTGTCCTAGATTCTTTTGAAAATCATGGAAAATTTTGATGCTTGCATTTGTATGAAACAATGAAGATGAAAATAGTTTCCTGGGTCTAATGTCACATAATTGGATCTCATTTTTGTATATTGTACTAGGTATTGCATTGGATTAAGGGGTTACATTGCTTTTCTCTATAGCATGATATTAACATGGTTTTTGTTATGTCTTGGTTGGCTATATCTACGCGCATTCTCTCGATGCCCTACCTATAGACCTTGTGGTGCCACAAGAGAAAGGCCATAGGTTGTGTGCACAATGTTTGAAATGGGTTTTAAGGTCTCCCATGATAGAGAACTTCTTATAAGGTTTGTCACATTAGAAAATTGGCACCACAACTAAAACCATTACCTCACATCTCATAGAAATTCACATGCTCTAGCAGAACATTAGCATTGTTTATCCTTGAAATCTTGTAAAACCTATCACTAGTGGTATCTTCTTCTTCTTCTTCCTAATTATAATGATTATGTATAGGTCTCTCCCCAAGTTCATTGAATATTACACGTTGCAACTAAAAAGGTTCCTGAAATATGAATATGTGTATTTCACATAATATTGTATGTGGGCCCTCATAACAACAAACTCAAGATTTTTCATTGTTTTGAACTTCTATTGAATGTCACTACATTGGGTTTCTTGAGCTACATATGTTTATGCTCTCATTACATTCATTGTAGCCTATCTGTATGTGTTAAATATAGCTTTTATTTTTACTGAAGTGATGTTTATGAAAATTGCAGTAAGTGCATCCTATATAAATTAGGATATAAGCAATTTTTTTTGTATTTAGAGAAATTATTTTATATAAGAAATTGTGTTAGCATTATTTTTTACATTTAGAGAAATTACTTTATAAACTATATAAGCAATCATGTTTGCATTTGGAAAAAATATTTTTGAGAAGCATAGTGTCGAACAACACCCATCTACAAAATTACTTATATCTTTGATGGTGAATTATGTAATTTGATTTCATTAAGTCATTTCCATCAATATTTTAATGGTATAGTAGTAACCTTCCATTCACCACCCTATAAAAGGCGCAAGGTCCATCCTTAATGGGAGAGATGCTTGAGAACATCTAACCTTTCAGATTTAAAGTGTGACAAGATAAATTTAGATCTAGAATATTTTCAGATCCATCACATATTGTAACCTTACCTCAACTCAGTCTGAAAAATACTAGATAAGGCTATAGCAATACTATAATATTAAATGGAAGGATCAACATTAAAATCAATAAACTTATTTGATATAGTGTAAAATTTCTAACCAATTTGGATATTGCTACCAGTGAAACTTCTATTGCAAAGCAATAATTTAAATATTGTTTCAATTGTAGCTATGGTTGAAATGAGTTGAGCCACTATAGTCCTAAGTTTATAATAAGTGTATGTATTTTATGTAGTTGAGTGGCTGGGGAATGTCGATCCATACTGGTTCTCCCTTAGTTATAAGTATTGTATACATATATCTATGGGGAATAAGGAAGGAGTAGGTATAAAAAGTGTATATATATTCTTGGTCAAAATTAAAGAAACACAATTTATGCATGCCAATACTTAATATTTATATTAATGGAGAAGAAAGAGGTGTATGTGTAAAGAAAATCAATCAACCTAATATATAAGTGATGTACACATGATGATTATGATGAAATGATGATTGACTCAATCTTTAGGAAGATGTATACATTATGTTTAACTTGGAATAATTGATAAATCCAAACTATTGTAAATGATATTATTATTACGATTTTGTTTTGTATTTTTGAGATTATGGGCCTTATTTAGTTCTCGATCCTATTTATGTGGAAGTTGCTCAAACTCCTCAAAATATTTATAACCCTATATATGTATGAGCTTTCTTGTTGATAAGATAAGTGTGTTGAATGTAGGCACTCTCCAAGTTGAGCTAATCTCACTTGAGAGGTTCACATTTATTTTCATATTTGTTCTTCCTTGATTTTAAATTGGTATCAAAGCATGGGGCTTGAGTTGAGCATGTGGCTGAGGTATTTTGAAGACTGTTGTTAATGTGAAAGCGTTGTTGGAGAATGTTAAGTTATGGTATGTTCTATGCTTATAACAATTTACTTCTTTTTCTTATTATATTCCACCGATTACCAATCACATGTACATAAAGTAAGGTGCAAATAGAACATTAAATGATCGACAGAAAACAAGCCAAGACAAGAGACACAAGATGTGGCGAATAGCCAGGGACAAACCCCACAATGTGTTGGGAAACCCTTTGATCAAATCTTCTTTTATCTTCAATAATTCAGTAGAGAGAAATAGTACAATAAATCTGATTCATATCAGCAGTAGCAAACCCTAGATCAGTAGCATCAGCATTAGCGGCTTCATTACCAAACTAGGGCAGACCGTATCTCACAAACCGACAGTCAGATTGACTTCATTCCACCACGAAAAGTTTCAGTTTCCAGAGGAGGTTCAGATGAACCTACAGCATAGTTCAGATGAGGAGATCTTCTAGGCCACGCAAGTCAATATTTACTTCTGCAGTTGCAGCTTTAGTTTCAGCAGTTTTCGGCTTCAAACTAGGGCAGTCGATATCTTGCAAACCGTTCGTCGGATTGACTTCATTCCACCACCAAAAGTTCTGGCTTTTAAAGGATGTTTAGATGAACCTACAACGCAGTTCCAAAGAAGAGATATTTTAGGCCACGCAAGTCAATCTTTACTTCTGCAGTTGCAGCTTCAGTTTCAGCAGTTTCCGGCTTCAAACTAGGGCAGTCGATATCTTGCAAACCGTTCATCGGATTGACTTCATTCCACCACCAAAAGTTGCAGCTTTCAAAGGAGGTTCAGATGAACCTATAGCACAGTTCCAAAGAGGAGATCTTCTAGGACATGCAAGTAAATCTTTACTTCTGCAGTTGCAGCTTCAAATTCAACAGCTTCCGGCTTCACATGTGTGTGAGAGAGAGACCCATTTCAGCGCAGTAGAGAAGAGACTCATATCTGCGCAGTAGAGAGAGAGAGAGAGATGTGATGAGATGAGTAAGATCAAAAGAGGAAAAGTCCTTTTATATTTATACACAACGGTGGTGGGTGAATAGATGCGACTATTGGGCTTCTGAGCCTACATGAGTTGTAGGTCGGCTTGATAATAATTCCATAATCAAAATAAATTCATATCTCCATGAATACTTATCGGAATTGGATGATCTTTATATCAATCCTACACCTCTCAACGAGAGGAATATAATAAAAATATTATCAGCCATGAATAAGATGAACCACATGAAGTTTTGCCCTAGTTTCCAATTTTAACACTCCCTCTCAACCATGGAGAACTTCATCTGCAATCTGTCTATCGGTTGTTACTATTCATCCATCAAATGCACTACCTTGTACAGCCTGAACCTTGCCCTGCTCTGCTCTATTTTGCCTGTTCTGCTTTATCTTGTTCTGCCCTGCACTAATCTGTACTGTTTTGTCTGTTCTGCTCTGCTCTTGCATTGTTATGTTCTACTCTGCTTTTTTCTGAATTATGAAGAAGAAGAAATGATCGAGGATGTATCATACTGACTCAAAGTCAGTCTCAGAGTATGTACCACTGGTCCCAGACCAGTCTCAACCAACCCAAAGACAGCATCATAGTGAGTACAACTCCACTGGTCCCAGACCAATATCATCCTCCACTGACTCAAAGTCATTCTCAGAGTATGTACCACTGATCCCAGACCAGTCTCAACCGACCCAAAGTCAGCGTCATAGTATGGTACAAATCCTACCACTGGTCCCAGACCAGTATCATTGATCCCAGATCAATGGAGGTCATCCTAGTGTAGGGAGTACGGTAGTTACAATGATGCGTCCATCGGTACTACTATAGTCCCTAACTTCATTTCCCTGCTGATTGATTAGATGAGAGGTACTTCCCATGAGTCCCAGACTGCATGGGTAGGATGCCTCGACAGGAGAACTAATCAATCCTGTCCTCACAAGAGAACACATCAATCCTGCTACAATTGCCATGGAGAACACATCAATCCAGGCCTCATAGGAGAACACATCAATCCTGCTACAATTTCCATGGAGAACACAACAATCCAGGCCTCACAGGAGAACACACCAATCCTGCTACAATTGCCATGGAGAACACATCAATCCAGGCTGGCATGGAGAACACATCAATCCTGCTACAATGTCGCCACGGGGTGTACATGTATACCACCAGGGGATAGTGAATAATCCTGTGGTCATATGCTGCTCCAAGAAGCACCCCGCACCCCCCTGGAGCTCTCAGAGCTCAATGCATCATACATGACCCTCATTGGAGGGTCTTTGAACAACTCCAAGTTGTTCATGGAAAGTCAGAAATTTTACTTTCCCAAGGGGTTTTGTTAGAATGTCATCGACCTGTTCATCTGTACTGATATGATGGAGCCTTATAGCTCCCCGTTGCACCATATCTCGGATATAATGGTATCTGATATCAATATGCTTGGAGCGATCATGGAATACGGGATTCTCTGACAAATGAATCCCACTTTGGTTGTCACAAAGGATCACAGTGGTATCCAATGTGAATCCAAACAACTCACTGAAGAGCTTTCGCAACCAAACTGCCTCACAAGAAGCCATGCTAGCAGCAATATACTCTGCTTCGGTGGTGCTCAAAGCCACCGAATTTTGTTTCTTGCTCATCCAGGATATCGAAGCAGATCCCAAGGAGAAACAACACCCAGAAGTGCTCTTACGGTCCTCCACATTGCCTGCCCAGTCAGCATCTGTGTATCCAAATAGTCTCACATCTCTGGCAATGTATCTTAACCCATAAGAGATAGTGCCACGAAGATATCTCAACAGATTCTTGGCACCAATCCAGTGTATGTGGTGGGGTTCAACCATATGCTGGCTCAACGTGTTGACTGCAAAGCATATATCTGGACGGGAGTTCACTAAGAACATTAATGCTCCGACGAGCTGCCGATACTCGGTAGCATTTCGTAAAACAGGTCCAGCGGCACTACCGCTTAACTTCTTGAAGTCAAGCTCCATCGGAGTAGTTACAGGCTTGTCGTCCACCATTCCGAATCTTTCCAATATCTTCACCACATATTTTCCTTGAGATAGGAAAATTTCTCCTAGCTTTTGCCACACTTCAAGTCCTTGGTCCTTCATTTCAAATTCAGAAGCCATCTCGCTCTTACATTTTTGAATGAGAGGGTTTGCACCTGTTAGAAAGAGGTCATCCACATACAACACCAGTATGAGAGGCTTGTCATCTTCAACCTTAAAGTAAAGGTTAGGATCGGCTTCACTCTTAGTGAATCTAGCTTCATCAAGTAGCTATCGATCCTCTCATACCATGCTCGGGGTGCTTGATTCAGCCCATAGAGAGCTTTCTTCAACCTACATACATGAGATTTTTGATCATAAATCTCAAATCCTTCGGGTTGCTCCACGTAGACCTCTTCTTTGATCGAGCCATGCAAGAACGTAGTCTTGACATCCATCTGATGTAGGTTCCATCCTTGTATCGTATATCTGGAAACAAGTGCAAATATCACATCATAGTCTATACCTTCCTTCTGGGAGAAACCACGAGCAACAAAACGAGCCTTATACTTTTCCATACTTTAATCTGCTACATGCTTTATCTTGTAAAGCCATTTAGAAGTGACAATTGTCTTGTCCTGGGGTCTGGGAACTACTTCCCAAACATCATTCTCCATAATAGACTCATATTCTATGGTCATAGCATCCTTCCATAGTTAATGCTTGATGACATCTGAGAATGACAAAGGTTCATTTTGTATGATCGTGCTCATGATGGTCAGGTATCCCTGATACCTGTTAAGTTTCTTACTTTGATGGAAGGTTCCTCAGGGTGCAGCATGTCCTTCAGGATCATCAAGTATCCCCCTAAGCCATGAAGGCCTCTTCCTAGAAGAGGAAGTTTCATGTGGATGAGGATCAATCGGATCCATGGGTTATTCTACATCAGGCATTGATTCATCATCCTTTTCTTTCGGTTCCCTGGTGTCAGCTTCTTGAGAGCTACTCAAAGTTAGCAGATTGTCCACCTTGCTGAGAGCCATATCTTTGTCATAGGTGACATCATGACTAATTACGACTTCCCATTGACTGGCTACATAGATTCTATAGCCTTTAGTATTTTCACCATAGCCCACGAAAATTCCCTTCTTTCCAGATGCTCCCAATTTATTTCTTTTCTCTTTCGGCACATGAAAGTATACAGGGCTTCCAAAAATTTTAAAATGAGAAACATCAGGTTTCTTACCGGTGAATTTTTCTTCAGGAGTCTTGGAACCCAATGCCTGATGAGGGCATCGATTTTGTACATATACGGTAGTGTTTGCAGCTTCAGCCCATGGAAACTTAGGAAGACTTTGATCATGTAGCATGGCCCAGACAGCTTCCATAATTGTGCGGTTCTTCCTTTCTGCCACACCATTTTGTTCAGGAGTATATGGTGTAGTAGTCTCCCTCTTGATGCCAGCCTCTTTACAAAAATCATGGAACTCATTAGATTCATATTCAGTCCCATTGTCAAATCTTAAGATCTTGATCTTCTTTTCAGTTTGATTCTCGATTAGGGATTTGAAGTGTCAGAACCAAGGGAACACTTCATCCTTCTTTTTCAAGAAGTATATCCAGGTCTTTCGAGAATGGTCATCTGTAAAAGTGAGATAATATGAGTATCCTCCCAAGGAGTTCACAGGAATCATACCTGATATGTCTGAGTGAACTAGTTGTAATATATCGGAGGTCTTGCTTTGACTTGAAAGGAATGGTCCCCTTCTGAGCTTTCCTTCGGCACATCCCGGACATACACCTTCTTTCTCTACTTGGAATTCAGGCATCCCTGTTACCATCTGTCTTACATCGGGTAGAGCTTTGTAATGAAGGTGGGCAAACCTCCGATGCTAAAGTTCAGATTGAAGCGTTGTGTCACAACACATGACACCTAGGGGACTTCCACTGACTTGATATAAAGAATCAACTCGAAACCCAAGAGTGAAAGCATCTTTAACATTATTTTTCCATATGCGTACCTTACCATCGCTGAAGGTTACCTTATAGCCTTTGTCTTCCATTTCCGAGATGGATACCAGGTTCTTTTTGAGATCAGGTACATATAATACATCTTGTAAGTGAATCGTATTACCTTGATTCAGTTTAAGAGAAACATTGCCTACACCTTTCACTGGGTATTTCATGTCATCTCCAAGGACAATTTCCAGGTTAGTTTCTTTCTCTACCAGATTATAGAGTACTTCTTTGTAACGAGTGAAGTGTCTTGAGGCACCACTATCAATGAGCCAAATTCCCATTGAGTCCAAAGGAGCAGAGGTAGATAGAGCAGCTGGTAGATAATATTCAACCTGCTTATCGTCAACAGTGTTAGATTCATACCTGGAATTTCTAGCCTTCTTGAATGGTTGCCCTCTTCCTTGATTTCCCGCATTCCTTTTTCCTTTGTTGTTGAATTTTCCATTCCTTCGATTACCATGAGAGAGATTTTGATCATCGTCACGGTGAGAGTCCCTTCTATCAGGGCATTCCCTTGCATAGTGACCTGCTTTATTGCAAATGAAACATCGTCCTTTTCTTCCACCCTTAAATCCAGCCTTTCTTTTCGATTTAGACCCAAAATTATTTATTTTCTTAGCATGAGAAGAAAAAGCAGTAGGAGGACCTTTAGGCAAGGACATTTCCTACTCTTCTACCCTTGTTTGTTCTTGAATGCATCTAGCCATTAATTCCTCGAAACTAGGAATTACATTATTGTTCAGAAGAGTAGTCCTAAACACATACCATTCAGATCGTAATCCTCCGAGAGTTGTGAGTGCTATTTCTCTGTCAGTAATGGTTTCCCCAATAGATAGGAGATTGTTCTTGATCTCGGTGATTGTTAAGAAGTATGCTTGCATACTTTCATCTTTACCCTTCTTGATTTCCCTCAACTTATTTCTAAGAAACAAAACTTGATTTGCATCATTAACTTTAAATAAACTTACTAGTCTGTCATAGATTTCCTTGGAGGTGTCTAGATCAGAGATGTAGGCCACCAAACGCTTGTCGTTAGAGTCCCCGATGATCTTCTTTGTTTTGACTTCTCCATTTTTCCATTTGTTCTAGGTAGCAACAGATGCATTTGATGAAGGCTCAACAATATTGCCTCTTACATGGTCCAACACTCCTTGATCTTCAAGGGTTAGATCGATAGACATCTTCCATCCGTGATAGTCAGCTTTCTCACGGAGCTTGTCCTTGGCAGGAAAGAGTGTTGAGGACCCCATAGTTCTTTTAGGATAGCCTTGCCAATCTTCTCTTCAATGATTGCTCTTGCTCTTGCTCGGGCTTCGTCTTCACCTCAACTCTGATACCATGTTAAGTTATGGTATGTTTTATGCTTATAATAGTTTACTTCTTTTTCTTATTATATTCCACCAATTAGCAATCACATGTACATAAAGTAAAGTGCAGATAGAACATTAAACGATCGACAGAAAACAAGCCAAGACAAGAGACAAAAGATGTGGCGACTAGCCAGGGACAAACCCCACAATGTGTGGGGAAACCCTTTGATCAAATCTTCTTTTATCTTCAATAATTCAGCAGAGAGAAATAGTACAATAAATCTGATTCATATCAGCAGTAGCAAACCCTAGATCAGTAGCATCAGCATTAGCGGCTTCATTATCAAACTAGGGCAGACCATATCTCACAAACCGACAGTCGGATTGACTTCATTCCACCACCAAAAGTTTCAGCTTCCAGAGGAGGTTCAGATGAACCTACAACACAGTTCAGATGAGGAGATCTTCTAGGCCACGCAAGTCAATCTTTACTTCTGCAGTTGCAGCTTCAGTTTCAGCAGTTTCCGGCTTCAAACTAGGGCAGTCGATATCTTGCAAACCGTTTGTCGGATTGACTTCATTCCACCACCAAAAGTTGCGTCTTTCAAAGGAGGTTCAGATGAACCTACAGTGCAGTTCCAAAGAGGAGATATTCTAGGCCACACAAGTCAATCTTTACTTCTGCAGTTGGAGCTTCAGTTTCAGTAGTTTCTGGCTTCAAACTAGGGCAGTCGATATCTTGCAAACCGTTCGTCGGATTGACTTCATTCCACCACCAAAAGTTGCGGCTTTCAAAGGAGGTTTAGATGAACCTACAGCACAGTTCTAAAGAGGTGATCTTCTAGGCCACGCAAGTCAATCTTTACTTCTGCAGTTGCAGCTTCAAATTCAACAGCTTCTGGCTTCACATGTGTGAGAGAGAGAGACCCATTTTAGCACAGTAGAGAAGAGACTCATATCTACGCAGTAGAGAGAGAGAGGTGTGATGAGATGAGTGAGATCAAATGAGGAAAATTCCTCTTATATTTATACGCAACGTTGGTGGGTGAATAGATGCGACTGTTGGGCTTCTGAGCCTACATGAGTTGTAGGTCGACTTGATAATAATTCCATAATCAAAATAAATTCATATCTCCATGAATACTTATCGGAATTGGATGACCTTTATATCAATCCTACACCTCTCGACGAGAGGAATCTAATAAAAATATTATCAGCCATGAATAAGATGAACCACATGAAGTTTTGCCCTGGTTGCCAATGTTAACAGAGAAGGATAGTACATTGTGTGTTTTGTTGACATAAGCATTTGAAGCAGTTGTTTGAGTGTTGTTTGAGTGATAGAGCTATTAGAGAGTGCTCTTTGTCTAGATGAAATGCAGATTGATCAACCTGCAAGATATTGAAGTATGTGAACCTTTGTCTGGAATGAATTAGGTCTGGCATGGTGAGTGTCCTTTGTAGTTGGTGGTGCATGTGAATTATTTTTTGTGACTTGATCTTCTGTATGGAGTGGTGCCTGCAACGATGGTTCCTGTGAGTAGTGGAGATATTATTACTAGTAGAGGAGTGAACACACGGCTATAATTGTCGTCGTTCTACTCTGCAATTTTTGATCTTTCCCCTAGAGCGATGGAGCATTGTCTGTGTTTTTTATTGACGATGGAAGACCAACAATTGTCTTGCCAATGTTGTTGTAATATGTTGGAGTCCTCCACCTAGTGAATCAGACTAATCAGCTACTTATGTGGAATTTCAATGATGTTGGCACCTAATGTTGAGCGTGTGACCACTAAATTTTTTGTGAGCGAGATTTTTGGTTAGTGCATTGGTGTAGTTGTAATGAGTGCATTGTCTGGTGTAGTGAGCTTGGAACAAAGGTGTGCCAATGTTGATTAACTACAACAACCTATGAGTGAGTGACTACCTGCAAGTAGTTGGATTTTCCTGATGTAGTGTGGAGATGTGTGGATATTCCAAGAGTTGTTGTTTGAATAGATATCATAGTGAGCACTTATTGATTGTTTAGCCTAGAGATCATTGGTCACACTATAGAAAGGGAGCGTTGGTTGCAGAGAGTGTTTCAATTGATTATTTGGTAGACCATTCTAGGAAGGCAATGTGATTTTCATCATTCCAAGTGGTTAATTGAGAAGGTGTTATGTGTAGTTTTGGAGGCATTACGTGCTAACCACAAGTAAACGATCAGAAAGTCAATTGCTATTTGGTTTTGCATGAAGCTGCATTGTGGTCGACTGTGATGACCACTCCATTGGTGTAATATTTGAAAGGAGTTTGCTGGAGTTGGCACCTCGATCCATCAACAACTATAGCCTGAGGAGGAATTGTGATTGTTAGAACTGTGCATCGAGCCACCTAAATGAGAAGAGTTGTGGATCTACCTATTGTAGGTTATGTGCCGATCACGTAGAGGTCATGTTTAAACGTTGGCACCATTTTGAATAATGTGGGGGAATAAATTAAATACAATTCTGGCTGAAGTCTTCAAAGATTCCTAATTGAAAATTTGATTATTCATAACATAATTAGGAAAATTTACAGATTCAGGTGTTTTCTCTTTGGAAAATTATGGAAATCAGGTTAATTCTGAGCCCATTTAGCTCTAATTATAAGCTTGATTCAATATCATAATTCTTGAATTGACACTTTCTGGAGGATTTGTGTAAATTGAAGGCTTCTGCTGAACTTCGTAGAACTTGGTTCTTGATTGACTAACATGAAAGAAAAATCTAGTGACAGGGGGAGTTTGTCCTATGGGGCAATTTGCAGTTTGCAATTGTTGATTGTTGTTTGCATTGGTGTCTACATTCAATGAGTCTATGTTGAACCTGGGCCAGCTAAAGAGTAGTTGTTACAGCCTATGGCTTGTGTCGAAGATCTCATCCACATGGAATTATGCATGGAGCAAAGGAAACATATTTAAATGAGGCCAATTGGTGATGACGTGTGATTGGAATTATTTTTTGAAGGCCTTCTTTTTCTCATGGAAGGCCTTGTTTTTGTTGGTGGAATCGTGTAAAGCATGGAAGAGTTATTGGTGAAATAAGTTGGGAGTGAGCCAGTATTTTGGTGAAATTGTGGTAATGTGGTGTGCTTTCGTTGTTGTTGAGAGCCAATTTTTACCAAGTTACGTAGTTATAAATTCAGTTCCATCTTAATGATTGTTTCATCTATTGAGCTACTGCATTGTTGAAGGGAGTTCCTAAGGGAATTTTCTATCATTCTTGACTGGCATGAAAGAAATTTTCTAAAATAGGAGGCGCTTGGATTATAACTATGGGTCAGAAAAAGAGACTCAAGAGAGTTCCAAATAGAACTCAAACATATTAGGACAGAGAATCTAAAAGCAGAGGCAGAATATGAAATGAAAAACATAGAACTGCATCAACTCAAAATGAAGTACAATATGAAATGTAGTGAGAAAGATGGCAAAGATGGAGGTCGATCTTTGGCACAATATCTATAGAAAAATGCAAAGATTATAGAGAGAAAAGTTCTGGATGACTTAACATTAGTTGATGAGTTGATGAAAATGAATAGCCTCTTTGAAGTAGACGTTGTGAATTCAACAAATATGGTTACTAATGCTAAAGAGGAATTTGCAATGACAATAAAATTAGGTGATGGATACTTGCTTTATCAAAATGAATTTCATGTTATCATTGAAAAGAGATTGATTGCAAAATTGTTGTTTTCTCTAGAAGACCAATTGGTTGATGATCCGCCCATAGTAGTAGAAGAAGAAAAAGATCATAATGAGAGCCTTATTACAATAACAGAGTTAGAAGAACATGAAGAGAAACATGTAGCAATGTTACAGGAGTATGCAAGTTTGAAGTTGTTGAAATTGATTATGATGCACAAATAAAGCTTATTGAAGGATCGTTCGAGAAGCCTTTTGAGCAAATTGATGTAGGTCTTAAAAGTAGTATTTGGAATGGTGAAGGCTCTATATTTTACTTACATCACAAGATCATGAATTTTAATAAATTTTCATTTTTTTTCAAGGATTCTATTATAGTGGCTACAACCACCCTCCAAAATTTTTGCTTAGCTTTGTTTTGGAGCATCCCTTCCAATTTTCCCAACAACTTTCCTTTTTTCGTCAAGTTCACAAGCTTCGGTGTTTTGCGTGCATAAAGGTAGGTTGTTGATCACAACTCCATGCATTCCCCTCATAGGTTGATCACATGTACTTGGTCAAGTCACAGGTTGAGAAGCTCCCCTAATAAATTTCACAATTCTGGAGGGAAACTACCCTTCCCTCCAGAAATTGTGCAATCCTGACTCGCAACCTATTGGGCTCTAGAATTGCGCAATTCTGGTAGTCAACACTAAGAGTGAAAATTGCACAATTTTCCTCAGCAGGGCTACTAAGCCCAGAATTTGTGCAAATATCAACAGCAGTTAGCTACTCTACTCAGAAATTGTACAAATCTCCTGGGAAACCAACCCAGCTCCTAGCAAAAAATGTGCATTTTCTTCCAGCAATCGAGAAGTTTCTTTCATTTTTAGATGAGCTGACTTGTTCCCTCAGGGACCAAGAAAAACTGACTTGCATGCATGGATTGCTTCTCCCAAGGCAACATGCAAAGCCATCCCTTCTTCCAGGGATCTATTTTTGGCATTTGGAGGTTACATGCCAAGATCATTTTAGAAACCTCCCACCAGGTTTCGCTTTCCCTAGATTTGTGGCATGCACGTCACAACCTCGATGTTATTAAAAATCATCAATCGTACACTTCAGAGCTCATTCCTCATATCACCTTGCAAATCTAACATCCCAGATTACATTGAGGAGCTGTCAGCACACTCAACTCAGTTGTTTTGGGGTAAGCCTACTTTCCTTGACGTGTGTTGCATTTCTGGTGCTTTTTGTGTTTCACTTTGTATGAATGATGTTTGCTTTATTTCAATGAGTGCTTCCTATCATTTACATGTATACTAGCTTGCCCTAGCACAGTTTTAGTTTTCGTTGCTATCTCACTGCTTTTGCATGCATGAAGCTATTTTTCACAAACGATCGTTGATTCGGTGACTCGCCTCACCCACATGCATGATGTTTTATTTTTTGAATCTGTCATTCACCATTTGCATGCATTATCATTGACTTATTGTTAGGTCCCTATACTATTAGTGTAACCCCTTATTTTTATTAGTGAAACCCCCTTATTATATTGTTGTGCCCATGTAGTCCCCATATTGTTATTATTGTGGCCCATAGAAGCCCACTATTTTTATTTTTATGCCCTTACATTATTATTGTTATGTCAGCTCTGATTACATTATGACCCCTAAACTCCTATACATAGAAAGCAGGTTTTCCCCTTGGAGAGGCTAATTTCTAATGCATCAATCTATCTTTTCTATCTTTTTGTGAGTTGGTTTCATAACATTTGGTATCAGAGCTTTGGATTCTAGGGTTTCGCTGCTCCAAATAGGTCTTCATGGAATTTTTGCTATATCTTTTTTTCTATGACTATTCAGAAGACAAAGAAAAATAAAAATTGAGATGAAATCATTTTGAACCTCAGGTGCGAATTTAAAATCATTTCTCACTATATTTTCGGAGATATGATATGAGGAAGTTAGGGTTTGTGCAAGCTCCAAAATTCCATCTCAAACAGGTCATCATGGAATGTTTACTATAATTTGTTTTATATGAAGGTTCAGACTCTGAAATTAAAACCCATTTGGGAAGAAATCATGGTGAAGCTCATGCCCTAATTTCATAGCTTTTCTCACTACAATTTCGGAGAGATAGTCCAAGACATTTAGGATTTCTGTAGGCTCCCGAATTACATCCCAAACATGTGACCTGTGGATAATCATCATAACTATCTCTTTGAGCATCAGATTGAAATTTCATAAGAAGTTATAGAAATAGAACGAAATTTAGTTTTCTGTGTATCCTTTTCATATTCAAAGGTCGAAACAGTGACATGTGGCACTTCGTACAAGTTCTCTCTTTTGAAAGGGTATATAATCAGGTCATCTTGCGATATTGTGCATAACTCTTTGTTGGAGAATCCAATTTTAATCGGGCTGGTGGCATTGGAAAGAGGACACAGAGGGCTACCACAGGTTGCAATTTTAGAATTGAGAGATCTAAAAGTATAGAGTTACAGTCGTTTCAAGATAGAGATCCTAAAATCAAGAAAATTCAATATCAGGAAGTTTGATGGCAAGGATCCAGTAAATTGAATACTACATATGGAGCAATATTTTGATCTGCATGAGGTGAAACTATTACAAAAGATACATATTGCATATTTATATTTAGAACTGAATAAATTTTTATGGTATGAAGGGGTTTATTTTCGTAAACCACATGTCACGTGGTCAATTTTCACGAAGGAAATGATAGTACATTATGAAGATACAAAGAGAAACACCTTCTTTAGCGAATTGATAAATCTCAAACAAAAGGGTTAATTGGCAGAGCACATTGAGGACTTTTAGAAATTGAATATAAGGGTAAATGATATTCCAGAGAAGCAAAGGATTGATGTCTTCATAGGGACTTTAAAGGGTAACATTCAACATGAGGTTCGTCTTTGGGAACCTGCTTCATTGGAGAAGGCATTCAAGTTGGGAAGAAAAATTGAAACTGGAATTATTGAAACAAGGAATCCCACCACTAACAACTATAAATATGGAAGTTTTTTTTCTCCTAGCCTTCCACAACCTACAAGGTTTACACCACAATAATTGGAAGGAAAACGAGAAAAGGGCTTTCTTACATTTGTGATAGAAAATACACTAAAGGTCATAAGTGTTCTAAGAAGAAATTATTTTACACAGATTGTGAAGAGGAGGAATAAGAGGATCAAGAAACATCAAAAGAAGAGGATATACACCAGGAACCAACCCCATAGAAAGAAGAAATTAATCTAACCATATCTTGTAAAGCATTGGCAAGAATTACGACTCCTCAAACACTCAAGATAGAAGGAAATATCAAGAAGAAAAAGGTTCAAGAAGTGAAAGATCACATCGAGCATCAAGAAATGAATCCAAACATATATTGTAATGAATTGGTATGAATTACCACTCCTAAAACTATCAAGATAAAAGGACATATCAAGAAGAAAAAGGTAATAGTGTTGATTGATTCGGGCAGTAGCCATAAGTTTATTCATTGGAAGATAGCGAAGGAATTGAATTGCTTCCTATATCCAGTACCAGAGTGTCAAGTGATGGCTTAAAATGGAAGAACCATAAATTTCTCTAGAAAGTGCCATAATATCAAGCTATCCATGGGAGAATATGTTTTGTATAGCCCAATTCTTTCTATTCCAATGGGTGGTTCTGATGTTGTACTAGGAGTCCAATGGCTACAATCTTTGGGTACAATAACTTTTAATTTTCAAGAACTCTTCTTGAAATTTTTTTCATAACGAAAGGAACTCGAATTAAGGGGTATCACAGGGAAGTGAGGAAAGATAATCAGCTCTAACGACATGAAAAATATTCTAAAGGAAGAACAACATGGCGTAATTGCACAATTATGTTTGCTACAAGTTTCCACGTTGAAATCATCTATTTCTCCAGATCTCCAAAAAGTCTTGGACAATCATTCCAAGGTATTTGAGACTCCCAAACGCCTCCCACCTATTTGTGATCACGATCATGCTATTCATTTTCCAGGAAGTGTTCCTACAAACATTAGGCCTTACAGATACCCCTTTGCACAAAAGAGTGAAATTGAATGTATGGTTGTAAAAATGCTAGAGGCTGGTATAATTCAACCTACTCAAAGTGTTTTCTCTGCTCCAGTAATATTGGTGCACAAGAAGGATGGATCATAGCACGTGTCTGGAATATAGAGAGCTCAAAAAGCTCACTATTAAAGATATATTTCCCATTCCTGCCATTCATTAATTATTGGATCAATTGCATGGAGAAATTTACTTTATCAATTTGGACCTTCCTGCAGGATATCATCAAATCAGAATGAGATTGAAGACATTATGAAAAAAAACATTTAGAACTCATGAGAGCCATTATGAATTTTTGGTCATGCCTTTTGGCCTTACCAATGCACCTTCTACATTCCAAGGTCTAATGAATTCCATTTTCAAACCCTTTCTTAGAAAAATTGTGTTAGTATTTTTTGATGATATACTAATCTACAACAAGTCTTGGAAGGCTCATGTTCAACATGTTGATAGAGTGCTCATAATATTGGATGAGAAACAATTATATGAAAAAACCTCCAAATTTTTCTTTGGAGCACAAAAGGTGGAATACTTGGGTCATATTGTATCTCATGAAGGTGTTAAGGTAGACCCTCAACAACAACAAGTTCTCCAACTCTTAAAGGATAACCTCACTTTGGCACCAAATTGAATGAAACAACAGGCAAATCAACATCGCGGTGAAAGAAGTTTTGATATAGGTGACTGGCTATTTTTATGAATAGAACCATACAAACAAATGTCCCTCAAGCAAGTTAACAACGATAATAAATTATCACCAAAGTATTATCATCCTTACAAGGTGTTGCAAAATATTGGTACTATGGAATACAAATTGGAGCTTCCTGCATCTTCCCGAGTGCCCCTAGTTTTCCATGTTTCATGCTTAAAGAATTTTATAAGTGACAAGCTCCCAGTTCAAACAATATTTTCAGATCTTGAAAACGAAGGAAAAATCATATTGGAACCTAAACCAGTCATGGAAACAAGAACTTGACAGCTACGAAATTGATCAATTTCAGAGTATCTCATCATTTGGAAGAACTTACCCACTGAAGGTTCCACATCAGAGGAAGAGAATTTTATACATAAGCATCCATAACTAATCAAGTGTTGGGGACAACACTTTTTGAAGCAGAGGGGCATGTTAGGTCCCTATACTACTAGTGTAAACTCTTATTGTTATTAGTGCAACCCCCTTATTATATTGTTGTGCCCATGTAGTCCCCATATTGTTATTATTGTGGCCCATAGAAGCCCACTATTGTTATTGTTATGCACTTACATTATTATTGTTATGTCAGCTCTAATTACATTATAACCCCTTAGACTCCTATATGTAGAAAGGAAGTATTGTCATTTGTATCATCCAATAATTATTCATTTGTCTAATGTAAAGGAGGATTCCCCCTCCAAGAGACTTATTTCTAAGGCGTTGATCTATCTTTTCTATCTTTTTGTGAGCTGGTTTCATAACACTTATGCTTACACTGAGTATCACCATGCATTCGCATTGACATTCGTGTTTAGTTTACTTTTGGTGAGTTTGGGTAACCTTGGCCCAGACTCTGCCTTAACTAAGACATCACTACACAATCCGGGGAAGGAAGCTTCTATCTTCCTCTCTAGAAATGCACATTTCTGCCCAAGCACTGTCCTCCAGGATTGTTTTGTGCATTTCTAAGGGACAGTGACTGTTGGCCCAGAAAATTGCACAATGCAGTCACTGAGCCTGCAACCATTGCCAGCTGAGATTGTGCATTGTGCAATTCAACCAGTCAGCTTCCAGACTGGACTGTGCACTACGCATTTCCAATAGTCAGTCAGTCTCCTAGCAGCCCAGATTGTGCCTTTCACAGTCTTGGAAGTCATTCTCCTGACCTCCCTGCTGAAATTGCGCAACCTTCACGATGAGTCACACAGGTATGTTGCAAGTCAGTTCTCAAGTTCATTTTGTTTTTCGACTGACAAATTTCTTGCCATGATTGTTGCCATGTCTCCAGGTATTGCAAGTGTTCATCTGCCTCTCAGTAGTAAAGGTACAGTGGTTTCCAAGAGAGCAGAGTCGAAGAAATTGTTTAGAACACAACTATAGATGCATTCGATCAAAAGTCTATGAGCTTGCCTACTCACGAAGATATCAAGTTGTTCATAGATAAGGACATGAAGATATGATAACAACAACATAACAATGAGCAACATCATGAACAACAGTTGAAGGAAGCATACCAAATGCAATGAATACAACGAATGCAACGAATGCAAGGGGGAGGTTGTTAACAACACATAGGTAAAACAAAGTTGCAAGCTCAAGCAAATCCATTGGTGATGAAAGAAACTTTGGAGACTCGGTGTATGAGGTGACGGCATGACAGGAAGATCACGTGAATACAAAGAATGGAACAAAGAAAGAGTTCCATGTGCTGAACCAGAAACTGAAGAGAGAACATGAAGTTGAACAAACAATCAAATGAGTGCAAGAGGAACAGGAACAGTAAGGGGTGCAACATACATTCACGGATGAAACTGCGCCCGTACAAGTTAAAGATCCATCCCAATAGATGGAATGGAGCAGACATGGTGAGCAGTGTCGTTGGTTGCATGCAAGGGATTCAACAACATAAATTTCATTGTGCGCATGCATGTGATACAACCCATTCAACACACTCACCAAGGTGAAGACAATAAGCAAGTCAAACTGGAGCTAAACATGTACTTCGACAAGTTGATGTGCATAACCACCAGCACAAACTTGAATATTAGCATGAACACTATGCATCCATGTGTTGCGAGTTTAGCCACACACAAGAATACCATGCGCATGTTAGTAGACAAGTTAGATGAAGGAGCCATACCAATGCACTGGATGCAAAAGAGGCAAGATTTTGCTTCAGCAAGATATCACCATGGGCTACATCCACACCATCATAGATGACCAAGCTTGGCATCAACTCACCACCTTCACCATCACAAGCATGTCAAAGAGTTGGTCTCACCTCAATTAATCCAGTGTCAGCGATGTCTTGCATGGCTTTCTCAGGCCATTTTGTCTCACATGAGCACATGTGCATTGTAATGTAACGTCATGTCAAGTGGAAGTTCAAGTGTCAATAGTTGGATCTAATAGTCTTAGAGTAGATGAAGAGTCAGGAGGGTCGATGAACTGTCACGAAGGGGAATGTCAAGGGTCACCCTGCCCTTTGCTATAAATAGAACCTCACAACTCATTGTAAAAGCTTTTGGTCAGCCATGCTTCCGATAAGACTATCTTGGAGAGAACTTGGATAGCATTCTAATGCACCTTGACTTCTCCACCGCATGGAGCTAGTACATCTCTTTGTAGGAGCAGGCGGATGTGGCTGTAATGCTCCACTGGTGGGGCTAGCAGGTGTACATGGATGTATTGTATGACTAGAACTTACACTTCTTTATATAATAAGAGCCATCACGTTTCATGCATATGTTGTATTGTATTCCATCTATCTTGTTTACTCTAAATGACATATGTATTATCTTTCTTACACACGCATGTATGGACTATTCTGTATGAGCATGTATGAATCTTTCTGAAATGTGTTTATTGGTTTAACCATCACTTTGGATTGCCAACAGACTTGCTTTCCAGCTTGTGATGCATCTTTGCTCGTGTGTTCCCTTCCCATCCGAGTACTATTATAGGTTGCCAATGGACACACTCATCTCAACCCACATGTGTTTAAACCTCTCATGCACCTTCCTTGACTCACTACATTGGTCACACACTTACTACGGAATGATTTGTCTTACTTGCCTCTGTGCGAAATCTCGGTCAAGGCATTGTTATACAACCCACTGCTAGGACTCCTACACTAAACAGTCTGACATGTTGGCAGGTCTAGCACCATCAACATTTTGGTGCTAGAAGGAGGGCCATATGACAAGCTAAGTCCTCACATCTGCTTTGAATCTGTACACATCTATCATGACTAACTACCAGTATTCTCTTTCGGAATGTAGGTCTTATGGAAACAATTTTATCATCTTGGAAAAGATCTCGGATAACTTGTCTCATAAAACATTTGATGCTGGAGGCTACATGGCATTGGCTAGGCATGCGGTCAGCATTGTAGGCTCATCGGAAAGACATGGATTCTTTGAAGAATACATGAGCTACGCATTTTCGTCTACACACTTCGAGGGCACCCAATGCACTAGTGTGCCATGCTGCCCGAAAAATATATCCATTCTCTTTCCCATCTGGTCGCAGAGATAGACCATGCTTTCAATTACTTCGACGATCAAGCCCTCAACAAAGAAATTATAAAATTATGAAAAGTACGTGATGAATCCATTGTACAGTTTTACACACGCTTTTGTAATCTTGCATACTGATTCCTAGAAGATGATATAGATTGGGAATTTCTTGATGGAAGAATTGAGTATCTTCTTCACATATTCAAACCCCAATCAGCACACTTTCGGTGATCGAGTTGCACAATCATAGGCAGGCACAGTTGCTATCACAAGTGAGTGTCCCCCTTCATCTCATCAAACAGCTTCACCACTGCAGAGTGATGTGGGAGATCATGCATACACCTATGTTGATATGTCACATCCTCCCACCCAACTTGATCTTGAGATTTGCGCAGATTTGACTTGAAATCTTGTTGGTTGTCATGTGGAATCATTCCCTCAACCTTTGTCCTTGCGTTCTGTTGATCCTCCACATTGTACTGTTTGGTGTTCTCCCATTCTGGACTCCTCACGTGTTGTGAACGAGGATCAAGTTGTCGAAGGAGTTAGTGTGATGTAGCCAACATGTGCCATCATTCATGACGAGTGTGTGTGGGAATATAAAGAAGAGCCCTCGGTGAATGATGACTCCCTTCCATCCGCGCTCCATTTGGTTCATCCTGAAATCCCTTGTGATTCTGCCACTGCTGATTTCCCCTGTGAAAACTCATTTCCAGATGTTTCTACTTCCGATCATTAACAGGACACCCTGAATGTCAGTTTGTCATTACAGTGTGGAGAGGACAAATCTTCCTTGCAAACTCCATTCAATTTGTCATTTATCTTTCTTGAAAACGCAAAGGGTGAATGTCTTTGCTTCTCATCCACCCCTCTGCTTGATTCATCAAATCATGAGGATGCCGAAAAACATCCTAAATTTTAAGATCTTGGTTGTCATGATCTATTGACTTCCTCATCCAATCACGATGTTGATTCAACCATTGTTAATCTATCCAAGACACTGGTCTATGATGATCTATCTATCAATGAGGTCAAAATCCCCCAGACTGTTGAGGCACTTTAGCCTGAGCTAATGGTTATGGTAGGCCCTCACTGTTGTGAGGTTTGTTTCACTTCTAGTCAGGAAAGTTTTGAAACACTCAAGGCTCCTCATCACTCTCTCCTTTGCACTTAACATCAACCAAAGACTCAAATTTTGCTTCCTCCACTCAAACTACATGGTCCTAATATTCATGCGTTGGAGGAATCTTACACAACAAGAATGCATGCACAACACAAGTGGTCTACCTTTCTTACATTTTCTTTCATGTCACAGTCAAGAGAATGCATACACTGAACATGTGCAGGAATTGTAGGACAACATCATAGCAACTCCACAGAATGCATGTCACGCGCTTTCACTCATCTTTGTTCTGTGGTTGCTTGTAAGTTTGGAGTGCACTTGTCTTTACTGTTACATCTTTCCTTTTTCCTGGTTTGGATAGTTGTCTTGTTCATGAACCATACCTTCACCAACATGGGTCAACCAATGTGTCGGTGGCTGCACTGGAAGTATCACTTCACATGAGATGGCCCATGCACTATTAGCTTAGGAGTAGGAGTAGTGTTTGTTTTCAGTCAGTTTTCCTGCATGCTTGTTTGCTTACTTGCTTTGTTTGTTTATTTGTTTGCTTTCTTGTTTTCTTAATTTATTTTCTTTCACTTTTGATTCTACTCTTTCTTTGCTTCGTTGTTTGTTAGTTTGCTTGTTTCGTTTCGTAGGATAGTTTTGCATGAAACCATATATGACTCTTGAAGCAAGCTGGGTAAAGTACAAGAGGCCTTGTGCTGCTATCACAACTTGGTTATCTATCATCCTGCCTCTGTATGAATAACTTATTAGTTTTATTCCATGATACGTCAAGGGAAAGTATGTAAATTGTTCGAAGTGAACCTTGGTGAAAACACAACGCTTGTGTGCTAGCCAGTGTCACCTACTATAGTTGGTTGTTTTGGGTTAATCCTTGTCAGCTCAGTCATGTAAAGTAAGGTGGGGGGGAACCTTAACACGCACTTCAGAGGTATAATAAACTACTTCTCTATAGGAACAACCTATTCTACTATCAATAAGTTAGTATCCCTCTTCTGCCTCTGGAATGAAAAAGTTCTATGCATAATTATGAAAACAAAAAAATGAAAAAAGTAAAAAACATTGAAAAAAAAATGAAAATGAATAAGGTGAAAGAATATAAAGGCTTCTTGCACAAAGAGGTGATGCAAGTAACTCCTCTGGGGTATTGCCGAGGCTCACTAGTAGCGAAGCCATGTTTGTGCTCCTATGTGACTCCGCTAGGGTACTATCGAGGCCTGTTGCCAATGGAGCAACACTAGAGATGAAACTAAGACACGGATGACTATACTACTTGTGAACCAATATACCCCTCAACCCCAATCAAAACAACTATGTTTCCTTGGCTTGGAATGTGTGTCAATCGACTAAGAGCTTGGCAGATGCTACATCTTACAATCAAGCTAGTGTGCAAACCAAGAGGAGCTAAGAATTAAAGAATACTTCCAGAGGTGTTAGACTTGATTTTCACGAAAAAGGTCCATTCAGAGAGATGGAGTTCTACCAGTGTGTCGCCAAGTGTTGTAGCAGCTACAACCACCCTCAAAAAATTTTCCTTAGCTGCATTTTGGAGCTGCCCTTGCAACTTTCACAGTAGCTTGCCTTGCTTTGTCAAGTTCACAAGATTTAGTGTTTTTATTATAGAAAGGAAGCCTGTCGATCACATCTCGATGCATTCTCCTCACAGGTTGATCACTCGGACTTGGTCCAGTTACAGGCTTAGCAGCTCACCCAAGAAAATGCACAATTATGGAGGGAAATAAGCTTTCCCTCCAAAACTTTCGCAATCCTGAATGGCGGACTATTGGGCTTCATAATTACGCAATTCTGGCAGTCAACACTCACAGTGAAAATTGTCAAATTTTCCCCAACATGGATGCTCAACCCAAAATTTGTACAAATCTTGGTTGTAGTGAGCTACTCTACCAAGAAATTTTGCAAATCTCCTGGGTAGCCATCCTAGATCCCAACCAGAAATGTGCATTTCCTCCCAGCAGTCAAGTAGTTTCTTGCATGTGCAACTGAGTTGACTGGTTCCCTCCAGGACCGAGAAAAACTGACTTGCATGCATGCATTGCTTCTCCAAAGGCAGCATACAAAGGCATCCCTTGTCTCATGGATCTATTTTTAGCAGTTGAAAGTTACAGGCCAAGATCATTTCACAAACCTCCCACCAAGTGTTTCTTTCCCTCGATTTGTGGCATGCACATCACAACCTTGATGTTATCAAAAATCATCAACAAGACGACATAGAGCTCATTCCTCATATAAACCTTTGAGCTATGACATCCCACAACACATCTAGCAGCTGTTGGTGAACTCAAGTTAGCTCTTTTTGGGTAATCCCACTTTCCTTAACTTGTGTTGCATTTTTGGTGATTTTTGTGTTTCACTTCATATGAACTTTCTCTGCTTTATTTCAGTGAGCACTTGCTTCCATTTACATGTACACTAGCTTGTACTACCAATATTTCAGGTTTCGTTGCTATCTCATTGTTGTCACATGCATGAAGCTGTTTTTCACAAACGGTCGCCGATTCAGCGACTCGCCTCACCCACATGCATGTTGTTCCATTTTTTGAATCTGTCATTGACTGTTTGCATGCGTGATCATTCACTTATTCTTACACTCAATATCACCATGCATTCGCACTCACATTCGCATTCAGTTACCTATCGGCGAAACTGGGCAACTTTGGCTCGGACTCTGCCTTCACTGGGACATCATTGCGCAATTTAGGGAAGGAAGGCATTGTCTTCCTCTGTAGAAATCCACATTTCTACCCAAGCACTATTCTCTAGGACTGTTTTGCACATTTCGGAGGGAGAGTGAATGCTGGCCCAAAAAATTGTGTAATACAGTCACAGAGCCTACAACCTTTCCAGCTGAGATTACGCAATTCCAACAATTAGCAGCTATATTGGTCTATGCATTGTGTAGTTCTAGCAGTCGGGTTGTCTCCTTGTAGCCCAAAATATGCCTTGCATAGTCTTGGTAGTCAGTCTCCCGACCTCCCGGCTGAAATTGCGCAACCTTCATGATCAGTCACACATGTATGTTGCAAGTCAGTTCTTAAGTTCATTTTGGTTTTTGACTGACAGATTTCTTGCCATGAGTGTTGCCATGTCTCCAAGTATTGTACGTTTTCATCTGCCACTCAGCAGTACAGGTACAATGGTTTCCAAGAGAGTAGAGTCAAAGACACTGTTTAGAGCACACTTGGAGATGCAGTGGATCAATTATCTATGAGCTTTCGTACTCACAAATATATCAAGTTGTTCATAGACAAGGACATCAAGATATGACAACAACGACATAACAATGAGAAGCATCATGAACATCATTTGAAGGCAACATACCGAATGCAATGAATGCAAGAGGAAGGTTTTTGACAACACATAGGAGGAACAAAGTTGCAAGCTCAAGCAGATCCATTGGTATTGAAAGCAACTTTGGAGACTAAGGCTATGAGGTGATGGCACGACATGAAGATCGCGCGAAGACAGAGAATGGAGCAAAGAAGGAGTTGCATATGCTGAAGTAGAAACTCAAGAGAGAACATGAAGCTGCATAGACAAGAGAATGAGTGCAGCAGGAACAGGAACATCAGGGGTGCAACATACATTCACGGATGAAACTACATCCCTACAAGCTAAATATATATCCCAACAGCTAGCATGGAGCAGACATGGTGAGGAGTGTTGTTGGTCACATGGAAGGGATTCAGCAACATACATGTCATTGTGTGTATGCATGCGATCCAATCCATTCAGCACACTCACCAAGGCGAAGACAATAATTAAGTCCAACTGGAGCTAAACATGTACTTAGGCAAGTTGATGCACATGACCACCAACACACAATTCAAGATCAACACAGACACTATTTATCAGTGTGTTTTCAATTCAGCCACACCTAAGAAGACCATGCGCATGTTAGCAGACGATTTGGATGAAGGAGCCGTACCAATGAACTGGATGTAATGGAGGCAACATTTTGCTTCAGCAAGATGTCACCATGGGGTGCATGCACACCATCATGGATGACCAAGCTTGGCATCAACTCACCACCTTCACCATCACAAGCATGTCAAAGAGTTGCTCTCACCTTAGCAGACTGAGTGTGAGTGATCTCTTGCATGACTTACTCAAGCCATTTTGTCTCACATGAGCACATGTGCATTATAATGTAATGTCATGTCAAGTGGAAGTTCAAGTGTCAATAGTTGTATGTAACTATCATAAAGTAGATGAAGAGTCATGAGGGTAGATGAACTGTCACAAAGGGGAATGTCAAGGGTCACCCCACACTTTGCTATAAATAGAACCTCATAACTCATAGTAAAGGCTTTTGGTCAGCCAAGCTTCTGATAAGACTATCTTGGACAGAGCTTGGATAGTATTGTAACATGCCTTGGCTTCTCCATTGCACAGAGCTAGTACATATCTTTGGAGGAGTAGGAAGATGTGGCTATAACATTCAACTATTGGGGCTAGTAGGTGTACATTGATGTATTGTATGACTGGAACTTACACTTCTTTATTTTTTTCCACTGGAAAAATCGTAACTTACACTTATTTATATAATAAGAGCAAGCACGTTTCATGCATATGTTGTATTGTATTCCAGCTGAATTGTTTACTCTAAATGGGATATGTATTTTATTTCTTATGCACACATGTATGGACTCTTTTGTATGCACATGTATGAATATTTCTGAAATGTGTTGATTGGTTTAACCATCACTTTGGATTTCCAACTGACTTTCTTTCCAGCTTGTGATTCATCTTCGCTCGTGTGTTCCCTTCCAATCTGAGTACTTTTACAGGTTGCTAAGGGGCACACTCATCTCAACCCACATGGGTTAGAACCTCTCATGCACCTTCCTTAACTCACCACAATGGTCACACCCTTGCTACCAACAGAGTTATCTTACTTTCCTCTGTGCGAAATCACAGTCAAGGCATTACTATACAGCCCACTGCTGGGACTCCTACACCAAATGGTTTGTGGTCTAATTGGGACTTCTTACTGGGGAGATCCCCTTGACATGTTGGCAGGTCCAGCAACATCAATAGCTTCATCCGTAATGACCATACAATATCATTGTTCTTTAACAGATTTCACCGAAAATTATATTTATATGAAATATTGATGTTCTAAAAATAAATATTAAAGATATTATTACTTGGATTTGAAAAGGTATTATGTATGGAAAAAAGAGATGGAAAGGTGGCATTTAAAGGATTTCTCATTTTTCCCCAACCAAGGTGGTTTCATGTTCCTCAACCCTTAGAGATACAACCCTCTTTTTGGTTTTTCTCATTTCTTAATAGTAGCTACCATGTTTGTTACACTTTTCAGTAGGAAGAATGGGATATTGAGGAGTTTGTTGTTCTTCAGATGTATTAAAAGCCTAATGTGATCATTGAATACCATGTCATACTTTCCCTTATAGGTGATAAACATTTGTAGGAAGGTAACCATTTCTTTCAATGGTGAAATAGATGACTTAATTTAAACTTCCTTCCACACATTGAGCATCGGAGAAGGTTTGACTGAGAATTGGGGCCAATTATCAATAATGAGTTTCAAGTTTTTGGACCACCTTTCCCCCTGCAAGGGAATTCCTATAGCTCAATTGATAAATTCACCAATTATTATCAACATTAAATCTCAAACTAATGCTTCCGTTCCACTTAAATTCCTAACAAACTCCAAAGCAATCCTTGAATCTGATCATTGGAACTTTCCAAGGAAGGAGTGCCACATGGCCCTTGTGAAAATATCCATGGCCTTAGCTTTGGATCTTATGTTATCAACACTCTTAAGCTTATTACAATTTACTGAACCCCCCATTACACATGGTACATAACAATAACATTCTATGGTAATTATTTCAAACCATATTGCTAACTGACTAGAGCAACTGCGATTGGAAATGGAAAGTTGTAAAAGAATGGAAGGCTTTGAGAGAGGTCGATGCAAGGATGAGGGAATCATTAATATGATAGGGGTGCAATAAAAACCAATTAACATTATATGAGAGAAATCCAAGGTAATCAATGGCACAATTAAGGAAATCGAAAGAAGTTTTATTATAATCCTTTGCAAATGTGCCTAATTACATGCATGAGCTTAATGATCCTTGTGCTTGAATACATAGATGGGTTCAACAATTCTTTAAGTTTCTAAATATTTACCATCATTCTACTAAACTATGTGCATCAAAATAAAATATCATGAAACATTTTAAAAGTATGAAACCTAAATACATAGGCTAAGCTAAGTTTTCACAGGAAGGAAGGGTGACTCTTTAGTATCGGAATTTCTTTTTAAACTCTTTATGTTTATACAAGAAAAAATCAAAAGAGGGTTAGAAACAACATGGAAATTTTCATGAAGATTCTTTATTTGTAGGTTGCATGCTTCTTTTTCAGCTAGTTGTAGTGGATCTGCATGTTCCAAAGAAAGCGAGTGCTTGAACAAAGAGAATTGTGATAGTCTTGAGTCCTCCTACACTTTGAATTCCAAGAGATCTATTTGTTGGAGGATGTCCTCTTAAATCTACAAGGGACAATTTTATAATAAGATAATGAATAAGTGGTAATATTGAAAAATTATTTTTTTTCTTTACTTTATAGTTTGGTAAAATTTCTTTATACAAGATGCTAAGAAAAAGTCACACTAAAAAGAGACCTGTTATTACTCCTAAAAGATATGGAATAAAATCTTCCTTGGTTAGCCTAATAATAATTATATTAAAGTGACGCAAGAGGGTAGATAATATATCCTCTTGTCATTTAGATGAAATGGACTAGAGGATGACCTTAATACCATAGCCCTATTACTAATTAAATTGATAACTTGCAAACTTGATACATTAATTTTTTTTCTTCCCTTTTTTTAATTTTTTCTTTCTAGGAATTTTCTCACTAGTAAAAAGTTTTTCAAGAAAGGATTATCTAATTGTGCCTCATGTAAAGTTTCTACAATTCATTTTTTTTTGTACTTAGTGCTACTAGCTAGGATATAGTTTTCTAGTATCATTAAATCTGATAGTGCTTGAAGCTAGTTTTTCACTATCAAATAATTTTTATTTTATTTTATTTTTATTTATTTATTTTATATTTTTATTTATTTATTTTATATTTTTATTTTTATTTTTATTTATTTTTAATTTTTTTTCTCATTTAGAATGGATCATTATATTCATTGTCATTAATATTGATGCTTTAATAGGTGTTAAAATTGGAAATCAGGGCAAAACTTCATGTGGGTCATCTTATTCATGGCTAATAATATTTTTATTAGATTCCTCTCATCGAGAGGTGTAGGATTGATATAAAGATCATCCAATTCCAATAAGTATTCATGGAGATATGAATTTATTTTGATTATGGAATTATTATCAAGCCGACCTACAACTCATGTAGGCTCAGAAGCGCAACAGTCGCATTTATTCACCCACCAACATTGTGTATAAATATAAGAGGAATTTTCCTCATTTGGACTCACTCAACTCATCACATCTCTCTCTCTACTGCACAGATATGAGTCTCTTTTCTATTGCGCTAAAATGGGTCTCTCTCTCTCACACATGTGAAGCCGGACGCTGTCGAATTTGAAGCTACAACTGCAGAAGTAAAGATTGACTTGTGTGGCCTAGAAGATCTCCTTTTTGGAACTGCGCTGTAGGTTCATCTCAACCTCCCTTGAAAGCCGCATCTTTTGGTGGTGGAATGAAGTCAATCCAACGAACGGTTTGCAAGATATCGACTGCCCTAGTTTGAAGCCGGAAACTGCTGAAACTGAAGCTGCAATTACAGAAGTAAAGATTGACTTGCGTGGCCTAGAAGATCTCCTCATTTGAACTGCGCTGTAGGTTCATCTGAACCTCCTCTGGAAGCCGAAACTTTTGGTGGTGGAATGAAGTCAATCCGACTGTCGGTTTGTGAGATATGGTCTGCCCCAGTTTGATAATGAAGCCGCTAATGCTGATGCTACTGATCTAGGGTTTGCTACTGCTGATATGAATCAGATTTATTGTATTATTTCTCTCTGCTGAATTATTAAAGATAAAAGAAGATTTGATCAAAGGGTTTCCCCACACATTGTGGGGTTTGTCTCTGGCTAGCCGCCACATCTTGTGTCTCTTGTCTTGGCTTGTTTTCTGTCGATCGTTTAATGTTCTATCTGCACTTTACTTTATGTACATGTGATTGCTAATCGGTGGAATATAATAAGAAAAAGAGGTAAACTGTTATAAGCATAGAACATACCATAACTTAACATGGTATCGGAGCTGAGGTGAAGACAAAGCCTGAGCAAGAGCAAGAGAAATCATCGAAGAGAAGATTGGCAAGGCTATCCTAAAAGAACTATGGGGTCCTCAACACTCTTTCCTGCTGAAGACAAGCTCCGTTAAAAAGCTGACTATCACGGATGGAAGATGTCTATCGATATAACCCTTGAGAATCAAGGAGTGTTGGATCATGTGAGAGGCTATATTGTTGAGCCTCCGTCAAATGCATCCGCTGCTACCTAGAAAAAATGAAAAAATGGAGAAGTCAAAACAATAGAAGATCATCCGGGATTCTATCGACAAGCACTTGGTGGCCTACATCTCTGAACTGGACACCTCCATGGAAATCAAGGATAGACTGGTGAGTTTATTTAAAGTTAATGATGCAAATCAAGTTTTGTTTCTTAGAAATAAGCTGAGGGAAATCAAGAAGGGTAAAGATGAAAGTATGTAAGAATACTTCTTGAGAATCACCTAGATCAAGAACGATCTCCTATCTATTGGGGAAACTATTACTAACAGAGAAATGGCACTCACAACTCCTGGAGGATTGCCATTTGAATGGTATGTGTCCAGGACTACTCTTTTGAACTATAATGTAATTCCTGGTTTCGAGGAATTAATGGCTAGATGAATTCAAGAATAAACAAGGGAAGAAGTACAAGAAATTCCCATGCCTAAAGGTCCTCCTGCTGCCTTTTCTTCTCATGCAAAGAAAGGAAATAATTTCGGGACTAAATCAAAAGGAAAGGCTGGACCTTAGGCTAGAAGAAAATGACGATGTTACATTTGCGATAAAGCAAGTCACTATGTATGAGATCATGAGCATCATGATGAACGAGATCATGGACATAAAGGGAAACATGAGATCATGGACATATAGGATAGCATGATGATGATGCACACTAGTTTGAGCAACATTATGATGGATAAAATCATGGACATGGGCAGCATGATGATAATCACGATTAGAGAAGCATGGTATAGTATGCAGTGGTGCAACTCGAAATCCCTCTGATGGCAATCAAAGGAATGTCAAATTCAATAGCAAAGGTAAGAGGAGAGCTGGGAATCAAGGAAGAGGACAAGCATTCAAGAAGGCTAGAAATTCTAGGATGTATTAAATGCACCTGACCTCAAAAGGAACCTAGTATCCATTTGGCAATAGAAGACAGAGGCTACAAGGTAACCTTCAGCAATGGCAAGGTATGTATATGGAAAAATAATGTTAAAGATGCCTTTACTCTTGGGTTTAGTGTTGATTCATTATATCATGTCGATGGAAGTCCGCTAGGTGTCATGTCTTATGACACAACTCTTTAGTCCAAACTTTGGCATCGGAGGCTTGCCCACCTTCATTAAAAATCTCTACCGGATGTAAGACAGATGGTAACAGGGATGCTCGAATTCCAAGTAGAGAAAGAAGGTGTATGTCCGGGATGTGCCAAAGGAAAGCTCAAAAGGGGACCATTCCCCTCAAGCCAAAGAAAGACCTTCGATATATTACAATTGGTTTACTCAGGCATACCTAAGGTTGGTATTAAGAGGGAGACTACTACACCACATACTCTTGAGCAGAATGGTGTGGTGGGAAGGAAGAACCACACGATGATGGAAGCTGTCCGGGCCATGCTACATGATCAAAGACTTCCAAAGTTTCTTTGGGCTGAAACTACAATCACCGCCGTATATGTACAAAATCGATGCCCTCATCAAGCATTGGGTTCCTAAACTCCTGAAGAAATGTTCACCACCGGTCAAAGGGAAGTCGTGATTAGTCATGATGTCACCTTTGACAAAGATATGGCTCTCAGCAAGGTGGACAATCTGCTGACTTTGAGTAGCCCTCAAGAAGCCGACACCAGGGAACTGAAAGAAAAGGATGATGAATCAATGTCTGATGTAGAAGAACCCATGGATCTGATTGATCCTCATCCACATGAGCCTTCCTCTTCTAGGAAGAGGCGTTCATGGCTTAAGGGGATACTTGATGATGCTGAAGGACATGCTGCACCCTGAGGAACCTTCCATCAAAGAAAGAAACTTAACAGGTATCAGGGATACTAACCATCATGAGCACGATCATAAAAAATGAACCTTCATGATTCTCAGATGTCATCAAGCATTAACTATGGAAGGATTCTATGACCATAGAATATGAGTCTATTATGGAGAATGATGTATGGGAAGTAGTTCCCAGACCCTGGACAAGACAATTGTTACTTCAAAATGGCTTTACAAGATAAAGCATGCAGCAAATGGAAGTATGGAAAAGTATAAGGTTCATTTTGCTACTCATGGTTTATCCCAGAAGGGAGGTATAGACTATGATATTTGCACCTGTTTCCAGATATACGACCATCCACTTGATCATAGCCCTTGTGGCTTCACAAGGATGGAACCTACATTAGATGGATGTTAAGACCGCGTTCTTGCATGGTTCTATCAAAGAAGAGGTCTATGTGGAGCAACATGAAGGATTTGAGATTTATGATTGAAAATCTCATGTATGCAGGTTGAAGAAGGCTCTCTATGGGCTGAAGAAAGCACCCCGAGCATGGTATGAGAGGATCGATAGCTAGTTGATGAATATGGGATTCACTAGGAGTGAAGCTGATCCTAACCTTTACTTTAAGGTTGAAGATGACAAGCCTCTCATACTGGTGTTGTATGTGGATGACCTCTTTCTAACAGGTGCAAACCCTCTCATTCACAAATGTAAGAGGGAGATGGCTTCTGAATTTGAAATGAAGGACCAAGCACTTGAAGTGTGGTAGAAGACAAGGGAAATTTTCCTATCTCAAGGAAAATATGTGGTAAATATATTGGAAAGATTCGGTATGATAGACTGCAAGCCTGTGACTACCTCGAGGATCTTAACTTTTAGAAGTTATATGGTAGTGATGTCGGACCAGACTTGGCAAATGCCTCTGAGTTTCTAAAACTCATTTGCATTGATGTTCTTGGTGAACCTCCGTCTGAACATATGTTTTGCAGTTAGCATTGTGAGCTCATATTTGGTTGAGCCTCACTGGATTGATGCCAGGAATCTTCTGAGATGTCTTCAGGAGACAATCTCTCATGGATTAAGATACACTGCCGAAGATGTGAGACTACTTGGACATATTGATGTTGATTGGGCAGGCAGTGTGGTGGACCATAAGAGAACTTCCGGGTACTGTTTCACCTTGGGTTCTGCTTCGATATCCTGGAGGAGTAGGAAGCAGAAGTCGGTGGCTTTCAGCACCGCTGAAGTAGGATATATTGTTGCTAGCATAACCTCGTGTGAGGCAGTCTGGTTGTGAAAGCTCTTCAGTGAGCTGTTTGGATTTACATTGGATACCATTGTGATTCTCTGTAACAACTAGAGGTGGGATTCAATTATTGAGGAATCCTGTATTCGTCAATTGCTCCAGCAGATAGACATCATCTGGGATATGGTAAGTCGATGAGCAAGGAAGCTCCATCACATTAAGATGATGTACAGGTTGATACACCTTGTCAAAGCCCCGAGGAAAGATCTAATCTGTGATTTTCCCAAACGACTTGGAGTCGACAAGAAACCTTTGTACAAGGGTCTTGCATGTTGCATACATTGAGCTCTGGGAGCTCTGAGGGCTTGCGGTTCCTACTGGAGCAACATATGACCACAGGGTGACTCACCCTCCCCTGGTGGTGCACACTAGAACAAGATGATTCACTCTCTTATGGGACAAGATGATTCGCTCTCTTGTGGAACAGGATGATTCGCTCTCCTGTGTAGTAGGATTGATGTGTTCTCCTATAAGGCCTGGATTGATGTGTTCTCCAGGGCAGCCTGGATTGATGTGTTCTCCATGGCAATTGTAGCAGGATTGATGTTTTCTCCTGTGAGGACAGGATTGATTAGTTCTCCTGTCAAGGCATCTTACCCATGCAGTCTGGGACTCATGGGAAGTACCTCTCATCTAATCAATGAGCAGGGAAATGAAGTTAGGGACCATAGTAGTACCGATGGACGCATCGTTGTAACTACTGTACTCCCTACGGTAGGATGACCTCCATTGATCTGGGATCAATGATACTGGTCTGGGACCAGTGGTAGGAGTTGTACCATACTATGACGCTGACTTCGGGTCAGTTGAGACTGGTCTGGGATCAGTGGTACATACTCTCATACTGACTTTGAGTTAGTGGAGGATGATATTGGTCTGGGACCATTGGAGTTGTACTCACTATGACGCTGACTTTGGGTTGGTTGAGACTCGTCTGGGACCAGTGGTACATACTCTGAGACTGACTTTGAGTTAGTATGATACATCCTCGATCATTTCTTCTTCTTCATAATTCAGACAAAAGCAGAGTAGAACAGAACAATGCAAGAGTAGAGCAGAACAGAACAAATCAGTACAGATCAATGCAGGGCAGAACAAGACAAAGTAGAACAGGAAAAATAGAGCAGAGCAGGGCAACGGTCAGGCTGTACAAGGCAGTGCATTTGATGGATGAATAGTAACGACCGATAGACAGATTGCAGATGAAGTTCTCCATGGTTGAGAGGGAGTGTTAAAATTGGCAACCAGGGCAAAACTTCATGTGGGTCATCTTATTCATGGCTAATAATATTTTTATTAGATTCCTCTCGTCGAGAGATGTAGGATTGATATAAAGATCATCCAATTCCGATAAGTATTCATGGATATATGAATTTATTTTGATTATGGAATTATTATCAAGCTGACCTACAACTCATGTAGGCTCAGAAGCCTAACAGTCGCATCTATTCACCCACCAACATTGTGTATAAATATAAGAGGACTTTTCCTCATTTGGACTCACTCAACTCATCACATCTCTCTCTCTCTCTACTGTGCAGATATGAGTCACTTCACTATTGCACTGAAATGGGTCTCTCTCTCTCACACATGTGAAGCCGGAAGCTGTCAAATTTGAAGCTGCAACTGCAGAAGTAAAGATTGACTTGCGTGGCCTAGAAGATCTCCTCTTTGGAACTGCGATGTAGGTTCATTTGAACCTCCTTTGAAAGCCGCAACTTTTGGTGGTGGAATGAAGTCAATCAGACTAACGGTTTGCAAGATATCGACTGCCCTAGTTTGAAGCCAGAAACTGCTAAAACTGAAGCTGCAACTATAGAAGTAAAGATTGACTTGTGTGGCCTAGAATATCTCCTCATCTGAACTGTGGTGTAGGTTCATCTGAAACTCCTCTGGAAGCCGAAACTTTTGGTGGTGGAATGAAGTCAATCCGACTGTCGGTTTGTGAGATATGGTCTGCCCTAGTTTGATAATGAAGCCGCTAATGCTGATGCTACTGATCTATGGTTTGCTACTGCTGATATGAATCAGATTTATTGTACTATTTCTCTCTGTTGAATTATTGAAGATAAAAGAAGATTTGATCAAAGGGTTTCCCCACACATTGTGGGTTTTGTCCCTGGCTAGCCGCCACATCTTGTGTCTCTTGTCTTGGCTTGTTTTCTGTCGATCGTTTAATGTTCTATCTGCACTTTACTTTATGTACATGTGATTGCTAATCGGTGGAATATAATAAGAAAAAGAAGTAAATTGTTATAAGCATAGAACATACCATAACTTAACAATAGGGGAAAATGTGGAGAAACCAATTCATAGGAACTTTTTTACTCGTGAGTCCTAGTTTGAAATTGGGGTATGAAACATTCTGGAAGTAGTTTGAGGCACCAAATATAATTTTCTAGAGGTAAATGTTTTCTTCCTATAGGCCACAACCCTATCAATATTATACACACATATAACTTTTTAATGGTGTAAGAATCTCTTCAATCAAATTTCGTATGCAAAATCTATGTCGCCGAAAATTTGACCTTCATGTTTTGACCACCATGATTCAAGAGGATACCACATCAACCCCCATTATTCATGGAAATGGTGCTAGCCAAATGATGATGATGAAGAAGACTAATAAAAGCCGGTATTGTAGCTCTATTTAAGAATTGAAGGAGTCAAATGTAACCACTAGTATGCTATTGGGTTATGTTATAACTACGCCACTAGGAGGAAAGGTTGTGATATTCTATTCAAGTGCATTTTGTTCCATATATGAGAAAATTTCCTAAGAGTGGATATGAAGAGATAAAAAAGAGAGGGTTTGTGCACTGTAGCAGCCCAAAGGCTATAGATATCACTTCTTTATCCTTGCATCCATTTGCATTTAGAGAAAGAGAGTATAAAAAGCCTCATCTTCCAACTATTTTTTCCCTACAAGGGTTTCCCCTGTGAGGTAGCATAATAACACTTCCTTCAAACTTGTTCTGTTGGTCACTCAACCTGCCTCATTTTCTTCTTCTGATTACTCTTGATCTAGTGGATGATTCCTTTGGCTATTAAATTTCTTGTCCACGAGCCTCGTCGAGGACCTAGGATATATTGGTGCTATTGTTTCATCCCATGCCCTTGCGATCACTATAGGTAGCCAACTTTATTCTAATAAAGAATCTATTTGGATAAAAATGTGTTCACACCCTTTTCTCTCTTGGAATCACCATACCCATGAATATTTATACAAAGACAACAATTTATTCTCTCTGGTTTAGCATTCACAAGAGATGTCTCACTACTTTCTTGTCCCTGACCTAGCTATGTACGTTCACAACATAATTTACTCTATGCCTAAACCCTATTTAAATTGATGTCAATGATTCACTTGTGAAAGCCCATATGTTATTTCGGTCAAGTCAAGATCTTAATCTTGGTTACAGGTCGAGTTTCTTCTGACAAACTTGAATCCATCGTGCTTCGACTAGTTCAAGGCCCGACCAACTGACTAGCCCCACTCAAATTAGTTGTTCGGGGTAACGAGTCCCTCTCCAGACATTGTAATTTAAACAATACTCTTCTAAGAGGATTCTCACACTCACTATGGAGCCTACCAATGAATCAATCTTTGCTTCTCTTCCTGCGTCAAGATTAACACATGCTAACTCTAAATTCCAACCACAGTGTAGACCCACTTACCTCCATTTCATTCATCTGCATACATAACACATTTAATATATTATAACATACAAAATTTATTAGTGAAATATGGTTTATTATAAAATAAAATAAGATATATAATATATTAAAATATATAACTATATCATATAATTTTAGTTGCGCAGGGAGACAATCTACAACCCAAAATGGAGTAGACGTGAAGGTGTTAGATATTAGATATGCAGGAGTTAAATATGTGCATATTTGTTAAATGTTGGGCTCAAAAGTATACTATATTATTTTGGATTTAAGAGATCTGTGGCTTGTGTCTTTTGAATCAATGATCGGAGAATCCACAGTTTGAACATCTTTATACCAACGTTTCCACCCTCGGATTTGAAACGTTGGTATAATGATGTTCAAACTGTGGATTCTCCGATCATTGATTCAAAATACTATATTATGTTATGTAAACACCTTGACTTGTTCAAAGTACATAAAAGATTAAAAAAAAAATAGAAATAAAAAAAATAAAAAATAAAAAGTTAATAATTAATAGTTAAAATAAAATTGAGATAAAATAGTAAACTTATCTAATGGTTTTGGCTTCCATATTTTCGCAACCCGTGGTTTTTTCCATGGTATTCTTCTCTAATGGTCAAATTACATAGAAAATTAAATTAAAAAAATATATTAATAATTAATCATTATAATAAAATTAAGATAATATAATAAATTTATGGATTGAGGGTTTTTGGCCCCAAGCTTTTACAACCAATGGTTTCCCCATGATATTATTCTCTAATAGTCAAATTACATAAAAATCAAATTAAATTAAATTAAAAATTAAAAACAAAATTGAGATAAATAGTAAATTTACGGATGAAGATTTTCGGGCTCCATGTTTTCACAACCCATGGCTACTTCCATGGTATTCTTCTCTAATTTAGCCTATTTAAATGTATTCTTCGCTATTGTGAGACATACATTGCAATAAAATCTTTTAGCTAGATCAAAATAAATCCTAATTTCCACAACAAATATCATAACCCTCGACAATTTTCATATGTAATTTGGCAAAGAAAACCACTCAATAAAGATACACTACACAGACCGTATAGCTCTATGGATGCATGTCTTCCAGGGAAATCTTGGAAAAAACAACCGTGCTCACTTTTGTTACATAACCTTCAAAGATTAGATTTTTCCACGTTGTTTTGTATGTTATTCATTTTATTTGATATGTTTGAAATTTTATTCTTGAGCGTAAAGAGTACCAGAAACACATTTTTTCCATGTCGTCGTACATTTTGTTTATATTTGTTTGTTTGTATTTACTTTTATTAGAGTCGCAATTTAGATTGTGTTAATAATTGATTTTAAACTACACATGCAAATTCATTAAAATATGTTCATAACAACTTATTTTAGATACAATTGTCCGTGAGTTTTATTAAGGAGGTCGAATGATAACATTAAAAAGAAAATTAATCCAAAGATAATTAATATCTTGGGCTGTTGCAATGACAAAGGTATACATTCTTATCGGGTTTTATGTTATAGAAGATGAGCTCATTAGGTTTTACGGATTAACAAGAAAGCTTCAAGTAAACTATCTTATCTATAAAGCTTATATATATCAAAGTAGCCTAGAGTCATCCTAACTATGAAGCATCAAGAGAGATCAAATCTCCCAAGGTGAATACATTTAATCAAATTTTATGCTCAAGAAAAAGGTTTGCACCACCAAAAATTTGATGGAGAATTAAGCACTAGATAGATTCAGAGTTAAGCAAAATATAAAATGATATTAAATAAATTTGAATAATTTGTTGACATTCAAAATTTAAAAAGAAAATAAAAAAATTTGATACAAACTAATGTAAATTAAAATAATGAAGGAAATCAAGTGCTGAATAATTTTTTTTTATTCAATTTATTATTTATTTCACATCCTTCTTTTCGTGTACGGTTGAAAACCCTATCACATGGGCATCTTCTCGGTAAAGTGAGGGGAACATCTTAATTTTCCATTATAGCCCTTACCCTCTGCTACTGTGTGTATTTGAGTTTGATGTAAAATTTCTATGTTGAAAACATACGTGTACCTTTACTTAGAAACAGTGATTTGTGGGCGGTCATCCAATTCGTAAAGTATTTTAGAATTATTAGAGTTCGAGTAACATAAACTACTGTTTCATTTTCCGTGGTCCACAAATTCCTGAATTAGGAATTTTCATAAAATCTACAATGGAGTTATTTCATAAAATCTACAATGGAGTTATCTAGAGAGAGTGAGATGGCATAATTATGACGCCATTCATTACATTTACAGATTCTACATAATTATGATGCCCGCTTCACACATTCGTTCACAGACGAGAATGGAACGAACCCTCGATTTTATGGAGGGCGGTCTCATGGTGGCCATTGTTGGGATCACCCTGCTCGCAATATGTCACTACACTAAATTCCTATTGTTCCACAAGGGGGAGCACAATCTGAGCACGCCTCCGAGGCCTACTGCTTGGCCCATTATTGGACACCTTCATTTGCTGGACGCGAAGCTACCTCTTCATCAGACGCTTTACCACCTGGCCCAGACCTATGGGCGCTTCATGCTTCTCAAATTCGGATCTCGCAAGGTCCTGGTAGTCACCTCATGGGAGCTAACCAGGGAGTGTCTCACCACACACGACATGAACCTCGCCTCCAGGCCACAGTCTGCGGGAGCCGAGCATTTGGGCTACGATCGTAATCTACTTGGCCTCGATCCATATGACCGCCGGTGTCGAAAACTGCGTAGGATCTGCACGCTGCATCTTCTATCTCCTTCCAGAGTGGAGGCGTCCATGAATATTCGAACAGAGGAGATGTCAAAGTTAGTGCGTGGTCTGTTCGAGAGATGCGCGAAGATGGGAATCAAAGGCCGCGAGGCTTCGGCTGTTGTGAACGTGAGAGAGATTGTGGTGGAGCTAATATTTGATATTATGGTGAGATTAATCCTCACTCGCAAAAGCTACCTGGGCAGCGGGGAAGAGGTGGAAGAATTTAAAAGGATAATTACCGTCAGCACTAGTGAGCTGCTGGGAGCGTTTAATTTGGGGGATTATATTCCATTCCTTAGATGGCTGGATCTCCAGGGCTGCGAGCGGGCAATGAAGAAGTTACACAGGCGACGGGATGAGTTTTTGCAGAGAGTGATAGATAACAGCCGCCTTTGTATGAAGAAGGAGAATGACGAGAGTCTGATAGACGTGCTTCTACATTTGGTGGACAAAGCCGAAGAGTTTTGCAGCGAAGACACCATTGTCAAGGCCACTGCTATAGTCAGTACCTTTTCAACTTCAAGGCAGTTTTACCCCTCTCATCATATGGGAGCCTGTTTTACCTTTTTAGGAAGCCTGTTTTACTTTTTTACCTTTTTAAAGAAGCCTGTAACTGAGATGTCTTTTATTTTGCAGAGCATGATCGGCGCAGCAACGGATACCTACGCCAACACAACGGAATGGGCTATCGCAACGCTCCTGCAACGCTCGGATGTGCTGAAAAGGGCACAGCAGGAGCTGGACGTCATAGTTGGAAGGGAGCGCATTTTGGAGGAATCGGATCTCCCGAAGTTGAAGTATTTGGAGGCCATCGTGAAAGAGACTCTACGTCTCTATCCAGGGGCGCCTCTGCTCCTTCCTCATGTTGCAGCGGCGCCGTGCAGAGTGGGAGGGTATTATGTACCGGAGGGCACAGAGGTTTTGTTCAATGCGTGGGGTATACACAGAGACCCAGCTGTGTGGGAAAGCCCCCTAAAATTCGAGCCGGAGAGGTTTATCAACAGTTCCATAGACGTGAACGGACATGATTTCACATATATACCGTTTGGTTATGGGAGAAGGGCCTGCCCGGGCATTTGGTTAGCCATGCGCATGCTTCTGCTCACTGTGGGAAGACTGTTGCAGGGTTTCGATTGGAGCGTTCCCGAAGGAACTGAAGTTGATATGAATGAGGGTCGTGCTATTACGCTGCACAGAGCTGTTCCATTGGAGGCGGCCATCAGGCCTCGTCTTCCTCACCATCTGTATTGAGTCATACCTCACCTGATCTGTGATGTTGATGAATTGAGAAACATAGGTACGCTCTTCTCAAATCTCCAAATTTGATATTAGCTACCGTTTTGGCTGACCATTCAGAGTCGTATTATTAGTGTGTATAAGTGTATTATTAGTGTGTATAAGTGTAGCAGCAGTCCTTCTCCAGACCGTCCAATTTGGCTGCGGACCCTTGAAGGCATTCATATAAGGGGTTAGTTGGAATATTTTATTGGGATGGTGGTTCACAATATCATGGATGATAATAATACAGTCACAATAATTTATTGGAGTAGATTTTTTTTTGGCCTCACCCTGGATGGATTTGAAACTTCAATCTCACTTTTTACTTTATTATATTATAAAGTTACTCTAGCTGACCTCATCAAGCACTGACCCCATACTTAATTGTCAACAATTGAGGACCCCATCAACCACTGATCCCATACTTAGTTGTCAACAATCGAGCTGACCCCGACCCATACTTAGTTATTAAAGATTTTAGATTGATTGGTTTAGTGAATAATGTGTTTCAACAAGCTTATCGATTTTTATATAAAAAAATATATTATAATATTATAAAATTATCATTATTATTAAAAAAATTTAAATATTTTTTAAATAAAACTTATAAATTGATATGCAACATTTAACTGCTCTGCGTTCTTTTCTTTAATATAAAAAATGTGCAAAAGAAATTACTAATTACACAGAAACTTATAAAATTGTTATATAACATTAATCGCAACGAAACCTAGTCTTAGTCACCATCTTCATTGAGTCATCACCTGATCTATGATGTCGATGAATTGAGAAACAGAGGCAACCTCCTTTCGCAGTACGGTGCTTTCATATCTCTAGATTAGATCTTCCGGGTTGGCTACCATTTGCTCTTACCTTCCACAGTCGTATGTTTGGTCATGGAAGTGTGAGAGCAACTTTTTTTGTGACAGTCTATATGTGCCTGTGGGCCGTTCAAGCGAGGCCCATAGAGGAATATTCGAAATCTTGTTTGATATCTAAATTGTCCTGCATATCCTATTGGAATTGAATTCGTCAAAGCAATAACGTTATATTGAAACTAATTTTCCATGGATTTCAGATTGTTTAGTTAAGTGATTTTCCAGTGAAATTAACCAAATTAATTGAAATATAAAATATAGAATATAAAAAGAGATACATGCCATTTACAACAAATATAAAACTTCAATTAAAAAGTGAGATTGTGTGTTTTTTTTTTTTTTAATTTAATAGAACAATATGAAGATAAAATAAAATAAATATTATTACAAAATTACATTGACTTGTGACAGCAAAATTCTTATAAAATATTAATTTCTCTATTTTGTATCTAATTTTTTAATCAAAATTTAGTTATAAAAACTGTAACATATATATATAAACTAATTTGACCAGATTTTATTTTACAAATGAATTAGAACTAAACATTAAAAACCTCACAATTATCTAAAACGAAATTATTAAAAAATAAAAATATTAATAATTAAAAGAATCTAAAGTACTTCTTATGGAAGTAGGCTAAATGAATCTACGATGGTTAATTCATTACATTTAAATCCATTTTACATAGCATGAAATTGAATTCCCGCAGACAAACATCATAAAGCTTTCTCTCCTCCATATAAAAGACGAAATATCTGCTGGTGGTAGTAGTTACCATGGCTATCCTCACAGCCAATGGTATTGTTTCAATCTGTTGTTGTGATTGCTATGGTCAAAGCAAGGGCTTTATAATTATGTATAATAGAAGGGTTTTGATACATGGGAAGATTATTTGTACTTTTACTTTGGATTTAGAGATATTTTAAAAGGTTAATTGTTTGTTTACGGTAAATTATGAAATATTTAAAAATTTTAATGTAAATAAATATAAATGAATCAAGTTAATTATTTCTCTTCATATTTTGTAAATTTCTAAAATATTTTATAATCTAGATTAATAAAAAATAAAATCATATATATAGAAAAGAAAATTACATATATATTGAAAAAAAATAATATATATTAGTGAGTGATATTGATTAATTGAAAGACCGAACTAATACATTATTATGTTCTCACATCTCTCAAGCCAATCTTTTGGGTTAGCTACCATTTGGACTCACTCTCCAAACCCAAAATCCGACTCTTGATGTGCTTTGAATTGCTTGGATGAGGCACAGGATAAGATTTTGTGTGCAATACAATTTGTCATCTGATAGAAATTGTATGCCAACCCAAATTTATTTGATCCCTGCAATCGAAAGCTTAGTTGGCCCCAGATATTATATGTTGTATGGATCTTTTACTTATATGTCTAACACCAATTTAATTGTGAAGTGGAAGCTAGCACTAGCTACAAGATATCGATGTTGGGAGTACTGAGGAGGCCGATTTCACTGTGAAGTGGAAGCTAGCGCTATCTACAAGATATGGATGTTGTGGGTACCGATATGGATGTTGTGGGTACCGGGGAGGACGGTATATGGGATTAATAATGTAAAGGCTCAAAAATCAAAATATGGTTATAAAAATTAACGTAGCACATTTTTCATTTTTGCATGATCACTTAACCTGCAATGGTATCATTGAAGATTATGTATTGATTGATTTGTCACTCTACTCACAAGGCTCGGATGATTGACCACTCCAAAAAGTTCTATAGCATGGGAGTTGTAAACCTCCGCCTCAACAGTGTAGGAGATGTGGTTGAAGCATATTTTATATGTAAGACTTTATAGTTGGTAGCGTGGTACAATCCCTAATGCTCTTTTTCTCTTCTCCTCTTTTTTTTCTTATGGAAAGGAATGAATTAATTTCTTAAGGATGATGTGGAGTCATTAAAGATGATGAATGTCAATGATCTTCTCTATAGAATTTTATTGCTTATGTTATTAGGCTCATAGGTGTCCCTTATTGTAATTTGGCATTCTAATCTTTTTCTAAGTACAAATTTTGATAGAATGAGGTAAACAGAAAGTTGCCAACATATTTTTATTGTCCCCACTAAATCAATCACTATAATTGTAAGTGATGATTTTCTTGTTTAAAATATTTTATTGTATGAAAGAGTGTGAGAATGTAGACTCATTTTTTACACATTAATTGGGTTGGTTACTCAAGGTCTCATGGTGAGATATTTGAGGAAGGTAAAATAGTTGAGAAAGTTTTGAGAAGTTTTCCAGCAAGGTTTTATGCCATCGTTGTGGCGATAGAAGAGACAAAGGACCTCTCACAGTGAGCTTCATGGATCATTGATTTCTCATGAACATAAATTGAATAGAGCAACAAACTCCTCATTGGAGCATGCCTTTGAGACACAAGTTTCATTTGGTCAAAGTAGAGGTAGAGGAAGATCATATGCTAGAGGAAGAGTAAAAAGCCCATACAAAGGTGGAAGAAGCAACCCTTCAAGCTCAAGTGGATGGGGCAGCAATCAAAATCGAAGTCGAGGCCCAACCCAAAATCAAACACAAAGTCGGAAGTATGATAAATCTCACATCCAATATAATTACTGTAAGAAGTATGGTCATTATGCTGCACATAACTCTTCAATTGGAGGTGGCCATCAGGCCTCATGTTCCTCACCATCTCTATTGAGTCATCACCTCACCTGATCTGTGATGTTGATGAATTGAGAAACATAGGCATGTTGTTCTCAAATCTCCAAATTTGATATTAGCTACCATTTTGGCTAACCGCAGAGAGTCGTATTATTAGTGTGTATAAGTGTATCCTTTACTAGACCGTCTAATTTAAGGCAGGCATATAAAGTACGTTGTTCTCAAATGTCCAAATTTGATATTAGCTACCATTTTGGCTCACTATCTAGAATCTTATTTTTAGTGTGTATAAGTGTATCCTTTACGAGACCGTCTCATTTAAGGCACACATATTAACGGTTAGTCGGAATATTTGATTGGAATGGTTGTTTACAATATATCAGATGGTAATAGTAGTAGTAGTAATGCTACGACAATTTTTTTTGTTTCAATAAGTTTTACTTTATTACATAGTAATGTTATTAAAGTTAATTGTTTTAAAATAAGATAATTACTCCTATATAAGGAGATGGCTAAACATAGAGAGTGAGTTAACTGAGTGATTGAATATTTGAGTTTTGAGTCAAGTCGAGTTAAGTGATAAATGACTTTTAGTGTGTGGTTGCATGTCAAGATATTTTAGGCAAGTCGCTAGTTGGAAAAGGATAAATACCCTTCACCGGGTTCACTATAATCATCATGCTTTGTGTGATCAATAGAAGAGATCAAACTCATTTTTTGTGTGTTAATTATTTCTTCTTTGTCAACACTGCCTTTCCAACAAATTGGTATCAGAGGGACATTTTGAAAAACAAGGAAAAACGGATTAGCAACAATCCATGTGAGAGGAGAAATATATTATTTTCTCTTGTTAATACTATAACACGCCTTGTAAGTTATACACACGCTGTTATAAAGCAGGTCGCTGTAACCTTATATTGATTCGCATAAGATAAGTTCCATGAAATTTTGAAGCATTAAAAGCATTAACGTTGTGCTCCCGATCGTGCAGGGCGATTAGTTGCATGGCACCATCCCGAGAACTGCCTTAATAGAGAAAAACTCATATTTAAAAAAAATATGATGCCAAATTCTTTGATTATAACGAATATCAATTTTATTTTAAAATACAGAGATTTATTTGTTGGAAATAATACTGAGAGGGGGGGTGAATCAGTATTATCTAATTCTTTTTCAATATATTTATACTTTGAATTATTATATGTCAGTACCATAAAATAATGAGCATGAACAAGAAAAACAGATAGTCACACCAAAGAACACCAGATATAAGGTGGAAACCCAATGTGGGTGAAAACCACCTGCTGCAATATGTCTCTATCTTCTTTCAATTAGAAACTCCTTTTACAATGATTTTGTACTGGTGCAGTCCTTTACCAGTACGCAAGCTGCAACCTGCAGAGAGCTACAACTCTCTCTCCTGGAAGGGAGTTACAACCCCCTACTTCTTTTCTTTCAAGGACCACTTTTCATAAATTTTCAAACTGGATCCATGAACATCAATCAATCATCAAGTATATCTACTTCAAACAATCTCCTTTCCCCAATTAGCATTGAATCAAGTAAACACTTCTCTGACAGCTGTACCCAGAACACAGTAACAGTAACCACACACCAAATTCTGAACCCAGAATACTGCAGCAATAGACAGAGGCAGCTAGACCATAATTTAAAGATATACGCTACTTCAACAACCTGAAACCTGTATGCAGATCTATAAAGAATAATTCCTTCTTTCAAATATTCAGACACTAATTAACCTAGATTGTCAGATTTATACATCAAGCATGCGCCTCATATAACAGATCAAAATCATACACAGATACTATTATTCAAGCATAAAGATTATGACCCATCAATAGAACTTATCCTTCTTTATGCGCTAAGGTTCCTCCTTCATTCTGATCCAGATCTGCACCATAACCAAATCACAAATATTTCAGATCTAGCACTTATTAGATATTCAATTCATTCGATGATACATTGCCAAATGATCTTCTTCCTCTTATATAGTCTTAGGCCTTCCACAATACCACGGTCCAAAACCATAGGATCAAAAAACTGTTGGACTAATACCATGAACCAACCATGAAAGTGCGTGAGATCAACACTTTTGGATGCAATACCACGAGCCAAAACCATAGGATCAAAAACTATCGGACTAATACCATGAAAGTGTGTGAGATCAACGCTTCTGACGAGGCACCATGGTCCAAAACCATAGGTTCAAATACCAAGGACTAACTACCATGGGCCAAAGGTAAGTTCTCCAACATATACACGCTTTTCCTTGCATGAAAGTGCGTGAGCTTTTTCTCTACATGAAATAAACTTTTCTCTGCATAAAAGTGCGTGAAATTTTCTCTACATGAAATAAACTTTTCTCTGCATAAAAGTGCGTGAACTTTTGTCTACATGAAATAAACTTTTTTCTGCATATAAGTGCGTGAACTTTTCTGCACTATAATTTATCATCTGAGATGAGTGGGTTGCCATCAAGTACAACATATGTATCATAATGCCAACAATCTCCCCCTTTGGACTTGATGGCAACAACAACCAATCACTCTCCCCCTTTGACATCAAGGGCAAAGGGTTATGCTCCCCCTAAGAACATGCTCCCCCTGACTATAAACCAGATCTGCAAAGAAGAACCATAATCCATGACCCTGAAAGAGATAGAGACGTATTGCAGCAATATTCAGACCAACATCCATGATCTCCTTCTGTACTTCCTCCATAATGCCAACAATGCATGATATGCTCCCCCTGAACCTGTGCCATTCGATCTTTGACCAATCCGCAACCCAGCACATGTACGCATATACTTCAGATGAACCTTGCGTACAACCAACAATCAGAAGAGATTCAACAACAAGATGATGCATCAACAACCCCCAGCTTTTGCCTGAGGTATTCAAAGGTCTCCCCAGGCAATGGTTTGGTGAGTATATCAGCAACCTGTTCCTTAGAAGGAACATACTCCAACTTGACCTTTTGTTCAAGCACTTGTTCCCGGAGAAAGTGATACTTGATTGGTATGTGCTTGGTTTTTGAATGCATGACTGGGTTCTTTGAAATTCTGATTGCACTTGTATTATCACATAATATGGAGATGGGTGGTGTACAAGTGATTTGAAAATCCTGCAAGGTCTGCATCATCCAAAGGAGTTGAGTGCAGCAAGATGCAGCAGCAACATATTCTGCTTCAGCTGTAGACAAGGCAATTGAACTCTGTTTCTTGCTGAACCAAGATACAAATCTGGAACCCATAAAGAATGCACCACCACTTGTGCTCTTCCTGTCATCCACGCTTCCGGCCCAATCTGCATCAGTATAAGCATGAAGTGTGAGATCTGTATCTCTAGGATACCATAAGCCATAATTTTGAGTCCCTTGAAGATATTTGAAGATTCTCTTTACTGCCTGAAGATGAGTTTCCTTTGGATTTTCCTGAAATCTTCCAACTATTCCCACTGCATGCATGATGTCTGGTCGGGTACCTGTCAAATAAAGTAGACTTCCAATCATAGATCTGTAGGTTGGTTGATGTACTGCTGCTGATTCATCATTTGCACTGAGGCTACATCCTGTGACCATGGGTGTACATACTCGTTTTGCATCTTCCATGCCATATTTCTTCAAAATCTGCTTGAGATACTTGGTTTGAGACAAGAAGATCCCTCCTTCCTTTTGTTGGATTTGCAGGCCAAGAAAATATGTCAATTCTCCAAGCAAGGACATTTCGAATTCTTTCTGCATCACCAAGGCAAAGCTTTGACTCATAGATTCTTCATTGCTGCCAAAGATAATGTCATCTATATACACAACAAGTATTAGGAATTTGTCATTTTCAATTTTTATATAAAGATTGCTATCTGCTGATCCTTTTGAAAAACATTGTTGATGAAGATATTTGTCCAAACGATAGTACCAAGCCCTTGGAGCTTGTTTAAGACCATAGAGAGCCTTTTTCAGTATGCATACAAGATTTGGATCATTTCCAAGAATGAACCCATCTGGCTGCTCAATGTATACTTCTTCTTCTAAGTCTCCATTCAGAAAGGCTGATTTCACGTCCATTTGAAATACTTTGAACGTTTTAAAGCTTGAGAGAGCAAGGAACATTCGGATGGCCTCAAGTCTTGCAACAGGAGCAAAAGTTTCCTCAAAATCTATTCCTTCTTGCTGCGCATATCCTTTACAAACAAGTCTTGCCTTGTTTCTAATTACTTCCCCATTTTCATTCAACTTATTTTTGAAGACCCATTTTGTCCCTATAACATTCTTATCCTTTGGTCTAGGAACCAACTCCCAAGTGTTGTTCTTTTCGATCTGCTCAAGTTCTTCATCCGTTGCTTTGACCCAACATTCATCTTTGCATGCCTCTTTTACATTTTGTGGTTCAGTGGAGGAGAGTAATGCCAAATAGCTTGAAGCTTCTGCAATTGTTCTTCTTGTTTGTACACCTGCTTCTTTCTGCCCCAAAATCTGAGATTCTGGATGATTCTTCTGAACGTACCGGGATGGAGTCTTCTCTTCTATTCTTATCTGTTCCTCTGGTGCTCCTTGAGGTTCTTCTTCTTCCTCATTCTGTCTTTGAGGGTAGTCTTCATCTTCTTCGATTTTTTCATGATTTACTTGCCTAGGAATGTATCCCTTTTCATCAACCACTACATCAATGCTGTCAACAATTCTTCCAAGTCTTTTATTGTAGCACTTATATGCTTTGCTGTGTGGAGAATAACCAAGAAGAATGCCTTCATCTGCTCTAGGTTCAAGTTTGCCAAGTTGCTCATCAGTATTCTTAATATAGCATTTGCTCCCAAAGATTTTGAAGTGCTTTACTGAAGGAGTCTCACCATACTAGAGCTCATGAGGAGTTTGAGTGTTGTTTACTCGGACATTTGTTTTGCTGAGAATAACAACCGCAGCATATGCGGCTTCACCCCAGAAAGTTGCGGGAGTTCCAGACTCATCCAGCATAGCACAAGCCATTTGTTGGACTGTTCTGTTCATCCTTTCCACCACTCCATTTTACTGAGGAGTTCTAGCTGTAGAGAATTCTCTTCTTATCCCATGTTCTTCACAGAAATCGAAAAATTCACTTGAGGTAAATTCCCCACCTCTGTCAGACCTGAGGCACTTAATTTTGTAACCTGATTCATTTTCAACCAAGGCTTTGAAGGATTTCAATTTCTCGAATGCTTCGTCTTTGTGCTTCATAAGTCCTAACCAAACAAACCCAGAGAAATCGTCAATGAATAATATCAAGTATTCTTCTCCTCGAGGTGTCCTTTTCCTAAATGGACCACATACATCTGTATGGACTAGCTCAAGAGGCATGCTAGCTGATCCTTCCTTCTCTGGAAAGTTAGTTCTGGTTTGCTTTCCAAACTGACATGATTTGCATATGGTGTTGTCTGGAATTTTGATATCTAGAAGACCACGAACTGCCTGATATTTGCATGCTTTCCTTATTTGCGAAAAGCTTAGATGCCCCAACCTCCGGTGCCATAACCAGTGTTCATCATCTTTGCTCAAATAGCATTGTTGTTGTCCTTCTTCAAATATGTATAGATTATTTGGAGTTCTTCTACCTTTGATCACTGTTTTCCCTGTATCGAGATCACGAACGCTACATCCATTTGATCGAAATATTACCTCGGTTCCTTGATCGCACATCTAACTGACACTCAGAAGGTTATGCTTCAAGCCATCAACATACAAAACATTTCCAGCTTTGACCTTTTCTTTTAACTGAGCTGTGCCTTTTCATTTTATAGCTGCTGGAGCATCATTTCCAAAAGAAACCTTCTTTCCCTTTTCTAAAGCAGAATATGATTCAAGTTTTTCTTTATCACCTGTCATATGCTTCGAACATCCACTGTCGATGTACCATAGATTTTCCTGTCCCTCTGCATAAAAGGCTATCCCACATCTTTCTAATTGCGGTTCCTTTATTCTCCATGTTCTGGTGCTTGAGGCTTGTTCCTTTGTCTGTTGAAATCTGCTCCTGCATTCAGAATCTTCATGACCGAAGTTATTACAAATAGAACATTCAATTTCATTTTCAAGAGCCGAAAAGTTGTTATAGGTCCTTTTTGTAATCCCAGTCATACTTCTTTGTTTTTGAGCTTCTCTAGTCATGATTGTTTTATATGCAACACATTGAAATGCTTTGTGACCAAAGTTATGGCAAGAGAAACATTGGCCATTGAAGAAACTTCTGCCGTTACCAAATCTACCACCCAAATGATTGTAATTCTTATTGTCATCCATTCTTGAAGCAAATTGAGAAGATTTTACCTGTGGCTAGTTGTAGCTTTTGTTCACCCTTAAGACAGATTGCCCCTAGTTTACCTGGTTGTCTTTGTTAGTTCTTGATGTAATTTGTCCCTGCTTTACCTAGTGATCTCCATTGTGCTTTTGCTCATTCCTTCTTGCTGCATCAAGATAACTCTTTGAGGTGGATGCTTGAGATGTTTCTCCATTATACCCCAGACCTGTCTTGTTTAGCGGAGAATGCTGTATATTGATGATCTCATCCAGAGTTTCAGATCCTTTGACAAACTTAAGATTAATAGTCTTTGTTTTCTCAATTTCTTTTCTAAGGCCAACAATTTCACATTCTAACTTTTCAAGAAATTTTTCTTTTTCATCAATTTGAAATTATAGAGTATCAATGATCACATTCTTTTCTTCTATACATGTCTTGAGTCTAGAAATCTCTTCATAAAAACTATCCACATCTATAGCATCCATGTAATCATCATCTTCAAAGGCCATTAAAAGTTTATAGTCATTACCTCGTTCATCTTCATCACTATTTGATAGACCATCACTGTCTTCATGAGTGTAGTAGCTTTTCTTATTTGCATTCTCTTTCTTGTTCCATCTAATAGGTTCCTTTCCCTTGTCAATCTTATCCTTATGAGGACATTGGGCAGCATAGTGACCTACTCTTCCACAAGCAAAGCATTTGAAGGGTAACTTACCTCTAAACCGTCCAGCACCTCGTTGAAGATTTCTGACAAAATTTGATTCTTCTTCTTCTTCTGACCCATGTCCTGATTCATAGTACTCTCCTTTACCTGAAGCCTTGAAGGCAACTTCTTTCTTGTCAGATGGACCTCCTTTTTTCATTTCATAAGCAGTTAGAATTCCATGTAGTTGTGACATTTTAAGATGTTGTAGATTCTCCTTTTCTTCTATAGCGGAAACTTTAGATTCAAACCTAGGTGACAAAGATCTTAGAACTTTTTCAACCACAATAGGCTCTTTTATTTCTTCACCCAAATTTTTCATACAATTAACAATCTCATCCACATGAAGAAAATAGTTAGCCACACTTTCATCATTATACATTCTGAAATTCTCATACTGAATCCTGAGGGTTTGAAGTTTTGCACGTTTTACCTGTTCATCTCCTTCGTAGCTCAAAACAATCTTGTCCCATATTTCTTTTCCAGATTTATATTGCATAACCTTCACAAATTCAGATTGAGATAGACATCCTAGAAGAGTATTAACCGCCTTTGCATTTGTTTCATATTTCTTCTTCTCAGCTGAATCTGTAGGAGTAGCTGATGGAAAAGTATACCCTGTTTCTATAATGTTCCATACTTCTGTACCCAAATATTGAAGATAGGCAGTAACTCTTACCTTCCAATATACGAAGTTTGTTCCATCAAATATCGGTGGCCCGATTGATGCTTCCCTCTTGTAGTTGCTCGTGATGTTAGATCTTCCTTCAAGCGATCAAGCTTCTTCAGAAGGACCTGCTCTGATACCAATTGTTGGAAATAATACTGAGAGGGGGGGTGAATCAGTATTATCTAATTCTTTTTCAATATATTTATACTTTGAATTATTATATGTCAGTACCATAAAATAATGAGCATGAACAAGAAAAACAGATAGTCACACCAAAGAACACCAGATATAAGGTGGAAACCCAATGTGGGTGAAAACCACCTGCTGCAATATGTCTCTATCTTCTTTCAATTAGAAACTCCTTTTACAATGATTTTGTACTGGTGCAGTCCTTTACCAGTACGCAGGCTGCAACCTGCAGAGAGCTACAACTCTTTCTCCTGGAAGGGAGTTACAACCCCCTACTTCTTTTCTTTCAAGGACCACCTTTCATAAATTTTCAAACTGGATCCATGAACATCAATCAATCATCAAGTATATCTGCATCAAACAATCTCCTTTTCCCAATTAGCATTGAATCAAGTAAACACTACTCTGACAGCTGTACCCAGAACACAATAACAGTAACCACACACCAAATTCTGAACCCAGAATACTGCAGCAATAGACAGAGGCAGCTAGATCATAATTTAAAGATATACGCTACTTCAACAACCTGAAACCTGTGTGCAGATCTATAAAGAATAATTCCTTCTTTCAAATATTCAGACACTAATTAACCCAGATTGTCAGATTTATAGATCAAGCATGCACCTCATATAACAGATCAAAATCATACACAGATACTATTATTCAAGAATAAAGATTATGACCCATCAATAGAACTTATCCTTCTTTATGCGCTAAGGTTCCTCCTTCATTCAGATCTAGATCTACACCATAACCCAATCACAAATATTTCAGATCTAGCACTTATTAGATGTTCAATTCATTCGATGATACATTGCCAAATGATCTTCTTCCTCTTATATAGTCTTAGGCCTTCCACAATACCACGGTCCAAAACCATAGGATCAAAAAACTGTTGGACTAATACCATGAACCAACCATGAAAGTGCGTGAGATCAACACTTTTGGATGCAATACCACGAGCCAAAACCATAGGATCAAAAACTATCGGACTAATACCATGAACCAACCATGAAAGTGCGTGAGATCAACACTTCTGACGAGGCACCATGGTCCAAAACCATAGGTTCAAATACCAAGGACTAACTACCATGGACCAAAGGTAAGTTCTCCAACATATACATGCTTTTCCTTGCATGAAAGTGCGTGAACTTTTTCTCTACATGAAATAAACTTTTCTCTACATAAAAGTGCGTGAACTTTTCTCTACATGAAATAAACTTTTCTCTGCATAAAAGTGCGTGAACTTTTCTCTACATGAAATAATCTTTTCTCTGCATATAAGTGCGTGAACTTTTCTACACTATAATTTATCATCTGAGATGAGTGGGTTGCCATCAAGTACAACATATGTATCATAATGCCAACATTATTTACATTGACTTTGTATACGATTTGTGTGGGAAGTCTAGTTCATATTAAAATCAAAAGTTTTTTTTTTTTTTTAATTTATACAAAGGATTTCGAAACTGTGTAATTTTTTTTTTTTTTTATAAGTTTTTTTCTTATTAAAAAAAATAGATTAGGGATGTCTTGAAAAGGGTAATTTTGAAAAAAATTATTAAAGGAGAAACATTTTGTTGAAGAGAATTTTTTTTAAAGAAAGATGGATTTCTCAATTTTCTAGCCCCAGTTCCCACTATTTACAAGGAAATATTATGATGTGTGGGCCATTAAGATGGCGACCATGTTGCAGGCACATGATGTTTGGGATTATGTCTACTTTGGGTTTTCAAAAAATGTAAGAATGCAGTAGAAGAACAAGCTCTCAGTAATACGGATAGGGAAGAATGGAAGAAAGACAAGAATAAGAATGCACAAGTGTTGTAACTTATTCAGCACAGAGTGGACTGAGCAGTGTTCTAGAAGAATATGATCACGCCTTCAGCAAAGCTAGCATGGGATACTTTGGTGACAAACCATACAGATATGGCCAAAGTCAATATTGTTAAGTTTTAGAATACGAGGAGAGATTTTGAAAGTGTGCAAATGAAGGAGACAAAGGACATCGATTCTTTCATGAACCAGGTCATAACTATCATAAATTAGTGAAATATTTATGGTGAATACATTAAAGATCAAACAATGGTTGAGAAGATCCTAAGATCGTTGTTTACCAAATTTGATGTTGTGGTAGCAGCCATAGAAGAAGAAAAATATTTGTCATCATTGATAGTTGATGAGATGATGGGATCACTTTTATCGCATGAGGCAAAGAAGGACAAAAACAAGCATTCCACTTTAGAGACCACCTCCAAAAGTCACGTTTCTATTTCAAGAGACAAAGGTTGAGGCAAAATTAGATCGAGAGGTAGAGGACGAAGCAGAGGATATGGTGGTCAGGGAGATGCCCGAGAAGAGCATGAACATGAAATTGGAAGGGACTATAGAAGCTTCAACAATAATCAAAGAGTTGAAAAATCAAAGGTGAGATGTTATTATTGCAATAAATTTGGTCACTACGCTCGTGATTGTAGGAAGAATATAACTGAGCAAGGAAACCATAGAGGTAATGTCACTACAGGGAGTACTAACTCCATGTTCCTAGCTTGCCATATCATGCATGAACCTTCTGCTAGTGTGTGGCTATTAGACAATGGTTGCATAACCACATGACATGCAACAAGAATTTGGTTGAAAATTTTGATCAATCTGTGAAAATAAAGGTAAAGTTGGGGACTGACAAGACTGCAGAAGTAGATGGAAAAGGGTTCGTCAACATTCTGACCAAGCAGGGGGAGCCAAAGACAATCTTATAGGTATATTATGTTCCTATTCTCAAACGTAATTCGTTAAGTGTTGGTCAATTGACATAGAAAGGAAACAGAGTTATCTTTCAAGGTCAAGAATTTGTTATATAAGACAAGCCCCGAAGAAAGAAGCTTATAGAAAAGGTGCAGATGACGAGGAACAAAAGCTTTCCTCTAATTATGAATTAGAGTGGTTAGGTGAGTTCTTTTATAGTTGCATGTTCTGATGATTATTGGTTATGGAAATTTCAATTTGGCCACTTTCACTTTTCTGGTTTAAGATTGTTGCAACAGAAACATATGGTCATAGGATTACCTCCCATCAAATAAATTACTAATACTTGTGAGTGTTGCACCATGGGAAAGCAACATTGTGAAATTTTTCCAAGGGGAGTTGCATACAGAGCAAAGCAACCTCTTGAGCTAGTGCATGAAGAATTGTGTGGACCTGTGAGGACACAGTCAATTGGTGGAAGTTGCTACTTCCTCACTTTCATTGATGACTATAGCATAAATACTTGGGTTTACTTCTTGAGGTAGAAATCTGAAACTTTTGCAAAGTTAAAAGAATTCAAAGCCTTAGCAAAGAACCAAAGTGATCAGCAGATCAAGGTATTGAGGTCAGGTCATGGTGGAGAATATTATTCAAAGGCATTCCATGGTTACTGCAAACAACATGGAATCAGAAGATAGTTTAGAATCAGGTACATGCCACAACAGAATGGTGTAGTAGATAGAAGGAACATGATAATTATGAACATGCCAAGAAGCATGTTGAAAGGAAGAAACTTGTCGAATGAGTATTGGGCAAAAGAAGTTGCATGTGCTATTTATGTGATCAACATATCTCCTATAAAGAGTGTGATCAATAGAGTACCATGGAAAGCATGGTTAGGTATGTCTTACAGTATATCTCATCTCAGAGTATTTGGAAGTGTAGATTATGCACATGTGCCTAAGGAGCGAAGAGGGAAATTGGATGATAAAGTGAAAAATTCATATTTACTAGTTATAGTGAGCAATCAAAAGCTTACAAATTGTATAACCCTCTCACAAAGAAGACCATAATTAACAAAGATGTTGTGTTCAAAGAATAAGAGTCATGGAATGGAATTGTAGACAAAATAGTTGATGCACAAGTGCCACTGATGGAAGAAGATGATGTAGCATAAAATGGGCAGCAAGAATCATAGGCGGAGACACCAAACATAGAGACACCATCAAGGACTCCAAGATTTTCAGAGGAGCATGGATCTTCAAGCAGATCAATAGATCGAGATTCTCCCAGCAATCAATCAAGTGATGAGTCAAGCAATGGTAGGAGAAAGATGAGACGTTTGAAAGATATTTATGTTTATTTTTATGCTAGTTCAAATTTTTCATTATTGTCATTCCAGCCTTCTTCTTTTGAAGAAGCAGTCAAAGATGAAAATTAGGTGCAAGCCATGGATGAAGAAATAGAAGCTATTGAAAAGAATGATACATGGGATTTGATTGATTTACCAAAGGACAAAAATCTCATTGGTGTCAAGTGGGTATACAAGACAAAGCTAAATGAGAAAGGTGAAATTGATAGATTCAAAGCTAGATGTGTAGCAAAAGGATTCTCGCAACAAGAAGGAATATACTTTGGAGAAACATTTGCTCCAGTAGCTAGATTAGATACGTAAGAGTAGTTCTAGCCACAACAGCTCAGTACAAGTGGAATGTATATCAGATGGATGTGAAATCAACCTTCTTGAATGGAATTTTAGAAGAAGAAGTTTATGTGCAGGAACCTCGGAGTTATGAAGTTGAAGGTAACGAAGATAAATTTTATAGGTTGAAGAAAGCACTCTATGGACTAAGGCAAGCACCTAGAGCTTCATATAGCAGAATTAATAGCTATATGATCAAGAATGGATTTTTCAGAAGCAACATTGAACCTAATTTGTACACAAAGGTAAATGAGCATAGACAAATTTTTATTGTTTGCTTATATGTCGATGACATGATTTTTACAGGTGATTTTGAGATAGATTAATTTAAAGAAACAATGATGAAAGAATTTGAGATGAGAGATCTTAGTCTTATGAAATATTTTCTTGCCATAGAAGCTGAGCAATCTGAAAAAGGAATTTTTATTTGTCAAAACAAATATGCCAAAGATTTATTGAAAATATTAAGGATGGAAAATTGCAAACCTATCCGTATACGAGTTGCAACAGGAACAAAGTTAAGCAAGGATGATGAAGGAATAGATGTCAATCCAACTCTATCCAAAAGATTGGTTGGCAGCCTCATGTATCTGACAACTACAAGACTGGATATCATGCAAGGAGTGAGTTTTATTTCCATATTTATGGAGACTCCAAAAGAGACACATCGAAGTGCAAGAAAAAGAATTCTTAGATACATAGCAGGAAGTAGAGATTGTGGCATAATGTATGCAAGCACAAAAAAGGAAGATATGATTGGATACACAAACAATGATTTTGCAGGTAGTTTGGATGATAAGAAGAGCACTTCTGGTTTTGTGTTCCAACTTGGTTGAGGTGTAATTTCATGGGCATCTAAGAAGCAACCCATTGTAACACTTTCATCAGCAGAAGCTAAATATGTAGCAACAACATTAGCAGCATGTCCCTCAGTGTGGTTAAGAAGAGTATTTGATGGACTCAAGAAGAAAAAACAAGCATCAATAAAAATATATTGTGACAACGCCTCAGTGATTGCACTATCCAAGAATAGTGTGCTTCATCAAAAGAGCAAGCATATTGATACTAGATATCACTATATTAGAGAACTTGTGAGCAATGGAGAATTTCACTTGAAGCCTTGTAAAACTAGTGATCAATTGGCTGATATATTTACTAAGTCATTAGCACAAGATGTGTTTGAGTTTCATAGAAGAAGCTTGGGTGTTGTAAGCCTAGCTAAGACATAGAACCAGAGGCATGTTTGAGTTGTCATGGGTCATGTTTTAGTTTAGAAATCATAATTAAGGGGGAGTGTTAAAATAAGATAATTACTCTTGCGTGAGGAGTTGACTAAACATAGAGAGTGAGTTAACTGAGTGATTAAATATTTGAGTGTTGAGTCAAGTTGATTCAAGTGATTGATGACTTTTAGTGTGTGGTTGCATGTGGTTGCATGGTTGCATGTGGTTTCATGTCAAGATATTTTAGTCAAGTCGATAGTTGGAAAAGGATAAATACCCTTGAAGGAGTTCATTGTAATCATCATGTTTTGTGTGATCAATAGAAGAGCCACAACTCGTGTTTTATGTCTGAATTATTTGTGCTTTTTCTCCTCCACCTCTGCAACAAATTGAGTTGAGCCATCAACTACTAACTCCATAATTAGTTGTTAAAGGATTTTAGATTGATTGGTTTGGTTAATAATTTGTTTCAACAACCTTGTAAACTCAAATATATAAAAAAAGACATTGTAATATTTCTATTAGTATAATAATGATAACAAAATTAAAAAAAATAAAAATTATCAAGAAATTGTCATTATTATTAAAAAAAAATTAACTAAATATTAATTACATAAAACTTATAAATTGTATGTAATATTTAGCTGCTCTGCATTCTTTAAAAATCCTGCAAGTATACAAGAAATTACTAATTATTCAAAAGCTTATAAAATTGTTATATAACATTAATGGCAACCAAACCTAGTCTTCCTCACCATATTTATTGAGTCATCACTATGATGTCAATGAATTGACAAACAAAGATAATTTCCTTTTGTGGTACATTGTTCTCATATTTCTAAATTAAATCTTCCAGGTTAGCTATCATTTGGTCTTACCTTCTACAGTCGTACGTATAGTGATGGAAGTGTAAGAGCAGTCATTTTCTTGAGAGTCTATATGTGCCCTTGGGCAGTTGAAAGGGGGCACATAGAGGGTTATTCAAAATCTTGTTTGATATATAAGTTGCCTTGCATATTCAATTGGAATTGAATTCATCAAAGATATTCATTTTTGTAGTCCAGCTTAGTAGGGTTCTGACCATCTTGGTACACATCTAAAAATAAAGTGTCTTTTCCTTTTGAAGATGCTCGCACTGTAGATGTTGTAGCTGCTTTAGAAGACTGTCCAAGTTCTAGCTTTATTCTGTCTCTGAAGGCATGATGACTTTGATAAGGTAGCTTGAATGGCTCATCTCTTTTTCTCCATCTGTTGCTGTAGGCGGTATGATTTATCTCTATATCTAAGAAAGAATCTTTATGAGCTGTTGAGAAGGCTATCATCTGTTGTACTGATAGTTTTATTCCATCCAATAGTTCCCAATTGAAGATTTGAAACATATTGGTCGTTGTTTCTATCGTGTGTTGTACCTAGATTTTGCAATGGTCACTTATTCCCTCTTTTTCTTGCCATCCAAGTTCAAAATTGAATGAAGTCCATACCCTGGTTGATAACAATAGACTAAATAAACATATAGTATCTAAGGTCCAGTTACCTAAAATTACTCCAACTGTGATCAATGCTTTGTGATATACTGAAAACTTTAAAACCTAATGTTTTCCTTGCAATTCGTTCAATTTTTTGATAACATGGATTTTTTCTACCAATTTGTTTTTTGGGAATTCTTTTAGCCATTCAGTGACTCTTTTCACCTCTTCTTTATTATTAGCAAAGGTTGAACTTTCTGAGAAATGATTTTCAAAAACTTGTGAAAAAGCATTTGGATCAATAGTATTTCTCATTTCTGGACTTTGAAAATCCCATGGTGTGGAAAATATTTTGATATGCTGCAGAGTCCTTTCTATGCATTGAGATGTTCTTTTAACTTGTTTCTTTCTACAGAATCCATCTTTAATCTCCTAATCTACAAAAGGTTCAAATATTTCATACTGACGAAATGTATCTGAATGCATATATTCCACATCAATTCTTTGTAAATATGATGGTTCCATTTCTTCAAATAAATCTGGGATTTTTAATAATTCTAAGAATTTTACAACTTCTTCTTTGATATTGATATCAACAAGGTCCATCATTTTGGCACTGGTGAAAATTTCTAGAGCAAAGTCAATACTGCCAATCATCTGATAATAGTTCAAAATCTGTAAAACCCAGATCATGGGTTATGTGTATTGTATAGACCATAAATCATCAAGAGTTATAAAATATAGCTTGAACTTCATATTTGGTAGAGAGTATACCTTTACCAATTCAGGATCTAAACCAGGAAGGGTAGAAATATTTTTTGATTGCCAAGCCTAGTATTTCTAAATCCATTTGTTTCTTCTTAATCTAAGACCAACTACCTTTTTTATTTTTGAACAAGGATCTTCAACATGTTTCTCCAGAACCTCAAACCTTTTAACAAATGTGGCAAAATTATCTTCGTGATCTGGAAAATCAAATATGCTACCTTTGACTTCTTTTTTGCTGTGGCTCGTTCTGTGAACTTTGTTCATATCCCTAGTAAGAGCATCTGTAAGATAATTAGAATTTCCAGGAATCCATTCAACATCAAAATCATATTGCTAAAACCAAATTTGCCATGCAAACAATCTTTCTCTTGCCATTTGTCTCGATATTTTGGCTGACAAGAAATATTTAAAATTCATTGAATCAGTTCTAATCAAGAATCTTATTGGTGCCAAATATAATTCAAATTTTTGGATACCATTGAATATCACAAGAGTTTCTTTTTTAACAATAAAATAATTTTCTGATTGGAGAGAAATTCTCCGGATGTATAGGCGTAAAGTTCTTCTTCATTACTCTCCTCGTTCTTTTAAAAAAGAACAGCTGCCCAAAATTCATCTGATGCATCTGTTTGTAGGATGAGCAATCCATCTCCTAGAGGATGGAGTTTTGGAAGAGATTTACATTCTTCCTTTAGACTTTTAACTGCTTCGGTTGCTTGACTGGACCATCTTGATCTTAGATGCTTTCAAATAGGAGCAGTTTTTCTGATACCTGGGAATATATTTATGGATGTAATTCAATACTCCAAAAAATCTTCGAATCATCTTAGTATCTTTAAGCTCATTGGGAAACTTTTCAAGTTTTGTAAAAACATGAGTTTGCATCTACATATGTCAATCTACTACATGAATTCCAAGAAAGTCAATAATATCTTGGAATAGAACCATTTTCTTTTCTGATAGGATGAGGCCACAACTCTTAATTTCTTGTAGAAATATTTCTAAATGGGCAAAATTTGTCTATAAATATGGACCGTGAATGAGAGTACAATCAATATAAGCTGTGATGAAATCATAGTTACCGAATATAAAATCCATTCTTTTCTGGAAGAAAGCAGCAACATTCGTTAAGCCAAAAGGAACAACCTTCCATTGATAAAATCCTGCAGGGCATGTGAACGTTTTTTTGTGTCTATCCGATTCTTCAATTTGGATTTGGTAATATATAGATTTCATATCAAATTTGCTGAAAATTTTTCTCTTCTGGATTTTCTGCATGATCACTTCTTGGCGGGGCAAAGGATAATGAAAACTCTGAGTGGTGGCATTTAAAGGTTTATAATTTATTACCATCCGTGCTTTGCCTTGTACTATTTCAGAATGATTTCTGACTAAAAATGTTGAACATGAATAGTGAGAAAAACTGGTTTCAATTAATTTCAAACTTAAAAGTTCTGCAACTTGCTTTTTGATCTCCTGTTCATCTGAAGGAGTGCAAGCAATAAGCTTACCTTTTACTCCATTGTCGTGCATTGTAAGAATTTCTTCAGGGAAAATTTTAAGAACCCCCCCTAAATTTATAAATATAATAAATGGGCGAATCTCCATGGTATATAGGAAAAATGGAAGGCGATTTTATCAATAATATAATATGTATATATAATTTTTTGGCGAATCTCTCACCAAGCATGGTGAATATTTTACTCAATTATAAAATCTTGTAAGATCTTGGCGAGTCTTTCACTAAATAATAAAACTTTGTATGGATCTAAGATGATAGAATTTCCCCTTTAAATAGTCTATGCTCACATGAATACCATGGTATTACCATGGGTCAATACCATGGGTTATCATAAACCTGGAGCTTAAAAATTACTATTAGTAATTTATAAAAATTAATAAAATTAATAGTTGATTTTTATTTTAACCAAGCTAAAATGTTTAACCTACATTAAATTACAACATCCATTTTTACTCTTGACCAAACCCCAAGAGGATCCAATATTTTTTCACTCTATGCTAGTTTGCATATCATGATATTTGATACCTCTCAGGGGTTAGTAGATCTAGAGTAAAGATGGATCTATGCTGGTTTAATTCCCCCATTTAAATAGGCTACATTCCAAGTGAATACCATGGGTCAATACCATGTGCCATTTTGGTGAATACCATGGCTCAATACCTTGTGCCATTTTTATTTTTATTAATTCTAATATTAGGGTTAATAATGGTTTTTTGCATGGTATTAATAACAATCTAGTCCATGGTATTTGTCCCATAGTATTTTGCCCATAGGTTTCACCTAAATATAACCCATTTTTTGAGTGTTGGTAAATATAAGGTGACTTATGGAGTAAATATAAAAAAATGTTTTATTTGTTTACCATACCTCTCGTTTATTTATATTTTTATTAATTTACCATACCTCTATTACAAATATGGTATTTGGCCCATAGTATTCACTTAAATAAAACCTCTTTCTTGAGCCTTCATAAATATAACGAGGGTTATGGACTAAATATAAAAAGGGGTTTTATTTATTTACCATACATTAGTTTATTTATATTTTTATTTATTTGCCATACCTTTTGAGTAAGTATAAAAATACGTTTTATTTATTTACCATACCTCCACTTTACTTATATTTTTATTTGTTTACACCAGGTGACTTATGGAGTAAATATAAAAAATGTTTTATTTATTTACCATACCTCTCATTTATTTATATTTTTATTAATTTACCATACCTCTTTTATAAATATGGTATTTGGCCCATAGGATTCACTTAAATAAAACCTATTCTTGAAAATGGGCGAATGGAAGGTTGTAACTCCTAATTTCAAGGGCTAAATTTACCTTTTTTACCCTCTCCCTTAAAATAAGGTGGGCTGTTTGAGGTGATTTGTAAAAATGTACTATGATACAAAATATTCGCCCACTAAAAATTTAAAACCCCTTAATTTCGCCAAGGGGCGAACATTCGCCCCTAAAATTATCCTTAAATTTCTTGCCTTGGGCTTTCTTTTTCCCAAAACTTTTGGGGATCTTTAGAGAAACATTTAAGTAGTCTTTCATATATAGAGATTTGATCTTGAGACTAGTGTGGATCAACACTTTCTTTCTATTTTGTTTTTAAAGCTTCTTTGGCTTCATAGATCTGCAACAATTCTTGTCAATTCTTTGAGTCATTCTTTGGGTTTTTAGAACTGGTCTTCTTCTGACTTTCTCTTCAGACTTCTTAATTTGCAAATTTTAATCTTGGGACAGAAACTGCTTGCTTCTTGAAATTGAAGATAACTTTATCTTCACTAATTGTTACTAGCAAGACTGAGTTTATAAACAACATACCCAAAAATAAATTGGTTGATGGGTCATAATGTTGTATAGCAGATATCCTTACAATCTTGCCACCTACTTTTAAAGAAACATTATCTACATAGTGGGTAAGATTACTTGTACCTCCTATTGTTTCTTAAATTAGGATATTTTGGAGTGGTCTCCACAATCCTTTGAATAGAGAAGGCCTGGCGAGATTATTTGATCCACCAGTATTAATGAATGCATCAAGATCTACCTAATTGTTTTTAAGATGCACAGAAATGGGTATATACAAAAGATTATTTGTTTTTACCATCTTCTTTAAGAAATTATGCTTGGCTTCTGGATCAAATTCAGGTACTAGTATTGAAGATGTCTGTCAAATCTTTTTCTCATATGGACAAAAGGAATTTAACTGAGGTAGAATGGGCACTTCTTACTTTCCTTTTTCTTTTTCTGACTTTGGAGACCAGCATAAAGATTCTGATTCACTAGTTACAGAGCTGTCTGTATTAGTCTCAATTTCTTCACTATATTGAAGTTCTTCTTCTTCTGAAAACTCGTCATTAGAATAATCTAAGCAAATGTTAATTTTCTGAACATAATTGGTCATTTCTCCTTCTTTCGTTAAAGAAGCATCAATCAACATATATACATCTGATGTTTCTTCTTCTGAATTTAGAACAGACCAATCATCACAAAATTCTTCAATATCTACACAGGCTTTTAATTTACCAGATGTGCTTTTTGGACATGCACGGGCATAATGTCCTTCCTGTTTACATATGAAACAATAATTATTTTTGGTTCTTGGCTGTTTCCTTTTCTTCAAGAATCAGAAATTTTTAAAAGGTCTTTTTGGATTTGCAACTTTTCTAGCTTTGAATTTTCCATACCTTTTATGTTTCTTCTTTTTCTTGGATGATGTCCAAGGTAAAGCAGCACAACAAACATTAGCACTAGGAGTGATATCATGTGCTTGTTTTTGCCAACAGAGATATTTAACCTTTTCATGACACCGAAATAAGAGATCTACCAAATAAATCTCATCAATTGTTTTATTTTGAACTTCAATTTCTTTAGAGATTAGATTTCGTAGATTTCCTGGCAACTTTGATAAAAATGAAATTTTCTGATCTGAATCATTTGAAAGATTTTCTTTATAAACTTTGGCCATAAAATCTTGACCAAGGGATTCAAGGTATTTTAAATCTTTCAACTCCATTCTAGCAAGATCTGTAATGATTTTCTTTGTGTCATCAATTGGCTCTGTGACAAACTGTGTTTTTAGGAGTACTTCTAAAGTAGATGGTCGTGTTGCAACAACTGCCTGTCATTCTAAATTGGGTGGTTCAATCCACCAGTTGTATACTCTTCCTGCCATTCTCTTTTTTTCTAGAACAAATATGTATATATTGTCGAGCTTTGTAGTTACTTGCATCTGATATAAAGCTCCAATCCATATTCTAATTGATTCAACAGGGTTTGTAGATTTGTTCAGATCTAAAATATAACCATTAGAATTAGAAGCAAACATATCATCTTATATCCTAGGGTATTTTTGAACTTCTTTTACAAAGTTTGCTTTTTGGATCGATGGCATAATGAAAGATGAAAACTTAGAAGCTGCATTTTCAAGAGTTACAATTTCTGCATTTGTTTTTCTAGGATTTTCTGAAACATATTCTATTTTCAATGGTTTGAAAGATGTTTCAGAAGTGCTAGCTTCTGTTTCTTCTTGATCCCAGAAATTTGGGGTCGACATAACTATAGTGAATTTTGAACTCTAAGATGCTTTTGATTTTCTTCTTCTTTCTTTCTTCTGCATCCTAGCTTCTTTCTCAGATCTTTCTTCTTGTTGTTCATCATGAAAAAGCTTGAGGTTTGCTAAAATGAGTTCATTTTGTGCACCTATATCATTTATGGCATCTTCAGCATAGGAACACCATGTAGTAAGATAATTACCAATTTGATACACTTGATCTAGATCACTTGTATTTGAAGAATTGTGTTCAATTAAGGGGGCACAATCAGCTCGTGTTGGAGGTTGCCTTGAAGATGATGATGATATAGTAAAAAATTTAGTCTTTTGGGGCCATTTTCCTCCTTTCACAAAGTGGCGATTGGCGAATTGCCACTCCTCAACTGGTGAAATTTGAGAATTAGAAATTCTAAACATTTTATTTATAGCAAGGAAAGGCTTGACATCAGGTATATACAATTCATTGGAAGATAATACAGGCTGACTGGATGTGCTGGTGATTTGAGATGAAGATTTTGTAGGATCATAGACTAGCAATGCATACTTTCTCGAATGAATAATAGGACATTGAATAGAAGGCTTTTCTTGAAGTATTCTAACTTTGCCATCTTGAACCGAGGCTCTTCTTATCAAACTGCTTGTTTTCTTTTCATATGCTAATGACTTTTATTGAAAATACTAGTCGTTTGGTAGACCTATAGAATCATATGATACACCTTCGACTTGGGCACTGTTCAAACCTACTGACACATAATCTTTAAGCACTGGCTATTTAAGTTTCGGATGTACAATATTGGTCAAATTGAATGACGTTTGGATCATTGTAGTTAGAAATTCATTATTATCAACCATTTGCAATCCTTGGACTCCTACCATTAGTTTCCAACAATATTTCAGATGAGGATCTGTAAGACTAATGGAATAATCTGGAAAGATAGTTCCATATTGACAACCAGTAGATAGGTTATCGACAATAGTACCTATTCTAGCATGATCATAATTGTGGTGTCGAATATTAAAGACTTTAGCAATGCAAGGGGTATTCAAACCATGCCTGAATAAAGGGGCTAATCCTATCCTTATACCTCCAAAATGTAAATAGGAATATTTTTTTGTCTTTTGCATATTGTCTAAATTTTTTGATTTCTTCATTTGTAAACAGGGAAAGAGAAACTATCTGAATAGAAGGACGAGAAATCTTAATCTTCAATTCTACTTCTTTTAAAAGCATCTTTTTCTGAAAGATATTAGACAGAGGGGTTTTATACACATTAGTAGCATGAAGAGTAGGAGGATTCCAACTCTAGATATTCTCTACTATCTCTAATTCTTTTACAGAGTCTATATATTTCTCAAGAGATCTAGAATCAAATTTGGAAATAATATGTGTCTCGAGTGTAGAAAAATATCTAATTAAGTTAGCCATAAGGATCTTGATATGGCTTCATAGATCTGCAACACTTCTTGCCAATTCTTTGAGTCATTCTTTGGCTTTCTGGAACTGGTTTTCTTCTGACTTTCTCTTCGTACTTCTGAATCTAAAAATTTTAATCTTGGGAAAGAAACTGCGTGCTTGTTGAAATTGAAGATAACTTTATCTTCACTCATTGTTATTGGCAAGATTGAGTTTATAAATGGCATACCCAAAAATACATTGGTTGATGGTTGATAATGTTGTATAGTAGACATCTTTACAGTCTTCCTGCGTACTTTTAACAAACATTATCTACATAGTGGGTAAGATTAACTGTACCTCCTACTATTTCTTAAATTAGGATATTTTGGAGTGGTTTCCAGAATCCTCTGAACAGAGAAGACCTGGCGAGATTATTTGATCCACCAATATAGATGAATGCATCAAGATCTACCCAATTTTTTTTAACCTGCACAGAAATGAGTATATACAAAAGAATGATCAAGTATATAAAATATAGAGAACCTCTTATTGGTCAGAAAAGTAGCTCCTTGAGGCGGTATCTTCAAGTACTTGCTGCACGTGTCTACTGCAACTCGACCTCTTCCCTGGGAACTCTCTCAGTAGCTTGACGAACGCCTTCCTTGTAGCCTTACTGTTACTTAGAAGAAAATATAAAGCGAACAACTCAACTTAGAGTGAAAACGTGTGTGAAGCATTTATTAACTCACAAAGAAAAGTTAGAGAGCATTACAAGAGAAAATAAGAAATCTCAGAGTTTAGAAGCGCTCAGTCCAACACATATGGGCTTCTCTTCTACTAATTTCTCATTTATAGACTTCCTAAAGAATCTACTTTAAACTAGACATGACACAAAGTGGAAATAATGGAGGGTCCTGTCGGTATTTCCATAGCTCGACGATGTCTACTCAACATTCCAGTACAATAATGCAAAAGCAAACTAGTACAATAATCCAAAAAAAAAAGTACAATAATTCAAGCTTTTTACTATTTACAAGGAATCAAAGGACCGTCACCATTGTCCCTTGGGATTGCGGTCTTCACCATAATCATCAAATTTGTCACATGATTGATTCTTTTTTAGATATGCTTCTTCAAGTACTTTTAAATATTCACTTTTGTAGTCTGGATCAGTTGGGTTTTGAGCATCTTGGTACACATCTAAAAATAAAGTGCCCTTTCCTTTTGAAGAAGTTGCACGCTGTAGATGTTGTAGTTGCGTTAGAGGACTGTCCAATTTCTAGCTTTATTCTGTCTCTGAAGGCATGATGACTTTGATAAGGTAGCTTGAATGGGTCATCTCTTTTTCTCCATCTGTTGATGTAGGCTGTATGATTTATCTCTATATCCAAGAAAGAATCTTTATGAGCCGTTGAGAAGGCTATCATCTATTGTATTGATAATTCTATTCCATCCAATAGTTCCCACTTGAAGATTTCAAACATATTTGTTGTTGTTTCTATAGGGTGTTGTACAAAGATTTTGGAAAATTAAACGAAGTGCATACGGTGGTTGATAATAGTAGACTGATTAAACATATACTATTTGAGGTCCAGTTACCTGAAATTACTCCAACTGTGATCAATGCTTTCTGATTTACTAAAAAACTTTAAAACCTGATGTTTTCCATGCAATTCCTTCAATTTTTTGATAACATGGATTTTTTCTACAAATTTGTTTTTTGGGAATTCTTTTAGCCATTCAGTGACTCTTTTCACCTCCTCTTTATTATCAGCAAAGGTTGAACTTTCTGGGAAATGATTTTCAAAAACTTGCGAAAAAGGATTTGGATCAATAGTATTTCTCATTTCTGTACTTTGAAAATCCCATGGTGTGGAAAATATTTTGATATATTGCAAGGTCCTTTCTATGCATTGAGATGTTCTTTCAACCTATTTCTCCAGAATCTTAAACCTTTTAACAAATGTTGCAAAATTATCTTCTTGATCTGGAAAACCAAATATGCTACCTTTGACTTCTTTTTGCTGCAGCTAGTTTTGTGAACTTTGTTCATATCCCTGGTAAGAGCGTCTGTAAGATAATTAGAATTTCCGGGAATCCATTCAACATCAAAATCATGTTGGTGAAACCAAATTTGCCATGCCAACAATATTCCTCTTGCCATTTGTTTTCCTGACAATAAATATTTAAAATTCATCGAATCAGTTGTAATCAATAATTTTCTTGGTGCCAAATATAATTCAAATTTTTGGATACCATTGAATATCGCAAGAGTTTCTTTTTGAGCAATAAAATAATTTTTCTGATTGGAGAGAAATTCTCCAAATGCATGGGCACAAAGTTCTTCTTCATTACTCTCTTCCTTCTTTTCAAAAAGAACAACTGCCCAAAATTCATCTGATGCATCTGTTTGTAGGATGGGCAATCCATCTCCTGGAGGCTGGAGTTTTGGAAGAGATTTACATTCTTCCTTTAGACTTTTAACTACTTTGGTTGCTTGACTGGACCATCCTGATTTTAGATGCTTTTGAATAGGAGCAATTTTTCTGATAACCTGGGAATATATTTATGGATGTAATTCAATACTCCCAAAAATCTTTGAATCATCTTAGTATCTTTAAGCTCATTGGGAAACTCTACAAGTTTTGTAAGAACATAAGGTTGCATCTGTATATGTCCATATACTACATGAATTCCAAGAAAGTCAATATTATCTTGGAATAGAACCATTTTCTTTTCTGATAGGACGATGCCATGACTCTTAATTTCCTGTAGAAATATTTCTAAATGGGCCAAATGTGTCTGTAAATCTATACTATGAATCAAAATATCATAAATATAAGTTATGATGAAATCAAACTTACCGATAATAAAGTCTATTCTTTTTTGAAAGAATGCCGGATCATTCTTTAAGACAAATGGAACAACCTTCCATTGATAAAATACTGCAGGGCATGTGAACATTGTTTTGTGTCTATCCACTTCTTCAATTTGGATTGGTAATATCCAGATTTCATATCAAATTTGATGAAAATTTTTCTTTTCTAGATTTTCTGGATGATCACTTCTTCGCGGGGCAAAGGATAATGAAAATTCTGAGTGATGGCATTTAAAGGTTTATAATTTATTACCATCTGTGCTTTTCCTCGTACTATTTCTGAATGATTTCTGACTAAAAATGTTGAACATGAATAGTGAAAAACATTGGGTTCAATTAATTTCAAACTTAAAAGTTTTCAAATTTCCTTTTTGATCTCCTATTCATCTGAAGGAGTGCAAGGAATAGGCTTACCTTTTACTCCATTGACATGCATTGTAACAATTTCTTGCCTTGGGCTTTCTCTTTCCAAAAACTTTTGGGGATCTTCAGAGCAACTATTAAGTAGTATTTCATATATAGAGATTTGATCTTGAGAGCATTATGGATCAACAACTAGTTTCTGTCTTATTTTTAAAGCTTCTTTGGATTCATAGATCTGCAACAATTCCTGCCAGTTCTTTGAGTCATTCTTTGGCTTTCTAGAACTAGTTTTCTTCTGACTTTCTCTTCTGACTTCGGAATCTGAAAATTTTAATCTTTGGACAGAAACTGCTTGCTTCTTAAAATTGAAGATAACTTTATCTTCACTCATTGTCACTGGCAAGACTGAGTTTATAAACGGCATACCCAAAAATAAATTGGTTGATGGGTCATAATGTTGTATAGCAAATATATTTACAATCTTGCCACCTACTTTTAAAGAAACATTATCTACATAGTGGGTAAGGTTAACTGTACCTCCTATTGTTTCAGAAATTAGGATATTTTGGAGTGGTTTCCACAATCCTTTGAGCAGAGAAGGCCTCGCGAGATTATTTGATCCACCAGTATCGATGAATGCAACAATATCTACCTAATTCTTTTTAACTTGCATAGACACGGGTATATACAAAAGATTATTTGTTTTTACCATCTTCTTTAAGAAATTCTGCTTAGTTTCTAGATCAAATTTAGGTACTAGCATTCAAGATGTCTGTCCAATCTTTTTCTCATATGGACAAAAGGAATTTAACTAGGGTAGAATGGGCACCACTTGCTTTCCTTTTTCTTTTTTCTAACTTTAGAGACCAACATAAAGATTTTGATTCACTAGTTACAGAGCTATCTGTACCAGTCTCAATTTCTTCACTATAGTGAAGTTCTTCTTCTTCTAAAAACTTGTCATTAGAACAGTCTAAGCAAATGTTCATCTTTTGAACATAATTGGTCATTTGTTCTTCTTCTATTAAAGAAGCATCAGTCAACATATATACATATGATGTTTCTTCTTCTAAATTTACAATAGACCAATCATCACAAAATTCTTCAATATCTACACAAGCTTTTAATTTATCAGATGTGTTTTTTGGACATGCACGGGCATAATGTCCTTCCTATTTACATATGAAACAACAAGTATTTTTGGTTCTTGGCTATTTCCTTTTCTTCAGGAATCAAAAATTTTTAAAAGGTCTTTTTGGATTTGTAATTTTTCTGGCTTTGAATTTTCCATACCTTTTATGTTTCTTCTTTTTCTTGAATGGTGTCCAAGGTAAAGAAACACAACAAACATTAACACTGGGAGTAATATCATGTGCCTATTTTTGCCAAGAGAGATATTTAACCTTTTCATGACACCAAAATAAGAGATCTACCGAGTAAATTTGATCAATTGTTTTATTTTGAACTTCAATGCCTTTAGAGATCAGATCTCCTAGATTTCCTGGCAACTTGGATAAAAATGAATTTTTTTGAACTGATTCATTTGAAAGACTTTCTTTATAAACTTTGGCAATAAAATGTTGATCAAAAGATTCAAGATATTTTACACCTTTCAACTCCATTATAGCAAGATCTGTAATGATTTTCTTTTTCTCATCAATTGGCTCTAGGACAAACTGTGTTTCTAGGAGTACTTCTACAGTAGATAGTCCTACTGTAACAATTGCATGTCGTTCTGACTCGGGTGGTACAATCCACCAGTCGTATACTATTCCTGCCATTCTCTTTTTTGCTAGAACAAATATGGATATATTATTGAGCTTTGTAGTTACTTGCATCTGATATAAAGCTCCAATCCATATACTAATTGACTAAACTTGGTTTGTAGATTTGTCCAGATCTAAAATATAACCACTAGAATTGGAAGCAAACAAATCTTCTTCTTTCCTAGGGTATTTTTGAACTTCTTTTACAAAGTCTGCTTTCTAGATCGATGGCATAATGAAAGATGCAAACTTAGAAGCTGCATTTTCAAGAGTTACAATTTTTGCTTTTGTTTTGCTAGGTTTTTCTTAAACAAATTTTATTTTCAATGGTTTGAAAGATGTTTCAGAAGTGCTAGCTTATGTTTCTTCTTGATCCCAAAAATTTGGGGTCGACATATCTATAGTGAATTTTGAACTCTAAAATTCTTTTTCTTTTCTTCTTCTTTCTTTCTTTGCATCCTAGCTTATTTCTAAGCTCTTTCTTATTGTTGTTCATCATGCAAAAGCTTGAGGTTTGCTAAAATGAGTTCATTTTGTGCACCTAGATCATTTATGGCGTCTTCAGCATAGGAACACCATGTAGTAAGATAAATACCAATTTGATAGACTTGCTCTAGATCATTTGTATTTGAGGAATTGTGTTCAATTAAGGGGGCACAATCAGCTTGTGTTGGAGGTTGCCTTGAAGATGATGATGTAGTACAAAATTTAGTCCTTGGAGGCCATTTTCCTCCTTTCACAAAGCAGCGATTGGCGAATTTCCACTCCTCAACTGGTGAGATTTGAGAATTAGAAATTTTAAACATTATATTTACAGCAAGGAAAGGCTTGACTTCAGGTATATACAATTCTTTAGAAGATAGTACAGGCTGACTGGAAATGTTGGCGATTTGAGGTGAAGATTCTGTAGAATCAGAGACTGGCAATGCATATTTTCTCGGATGAATAATAGGACATTGAACATAAGGCATTTCTTGAAGGATTCTAACCTTGACATCTTGTACTGAGGCTCTTCGTGTCAAATTTCTTGTTTTCTTTTCATCTTCGAATGACTCGTATTGAAAATACCAGTCGTTTGGTAGACCTATAGAATCGTATGATACGTCTTCGACTTGGACATTGTTCAGGCCTACTGACACACAATCTTTAAGCACTACCTGTTTATGTTTCAGATGTACAATATTGGTCAACAGGAACGATGTTTGGATCACTGTAGATAGGAATTCACTATTATCAACCATTCACAATCCTTGGACTCCTACCATTAGTTTCCAGCAATATTTCAGATGAGGGTCTGTAAGACTAATGGAATAATCCAGAAAGATAGTTCCATATTGACAACCAGTAGATAGGTTACCAACAATAGTACCCATTCTAGCATGATCATAATTGTGGTGTTGAATATCAAAGACTTCAACAATGCAAGGGGTATTCAAACCATGCCTGAATAAAGGGGCTAATCCTATCCTTATACCTCCAAAATGTAAATAGGAATATTTTTTGTCTTTTGCATATTATCTAAATTTTTTGATTTCTTCATCTGTAAATAGGGAAAGAGAAAGTATCTGAATAGAAGGACCAGAAATATTAATCATCAATTCTACTTCTTTTAAAAGCACCTTTTTCTAAAAGATATTAGATAGAGGGGTTTTATACACATCAGTAGCATGAAGAGTAGGAGGATTCAAACTCTCGGGATTCTCTATTGTCTCTAAATCTTTTTTAGAGTCTATATCTTTCTCAAGAGATCTAGAATCAACTTCGGAAACAATACGTCTCTCGAGTGTAGAAAAATATCTAATTAAGTTAGCCATAAGGATCTTGACAGGGAAGATCGAGTATATAAAAGATCGAGAAACTCTTACTGGTTAGCGAAGTAGCTCCTTGAGGCGGTATCTTCAAGTACTTGCTGCACGCGTCTACTACAACTCGGCCTCTTCCCTGGGAACTCTCTTAGCATCTTTACGAACGTCTTCCTTGCATCCTTACTGTTACTTAGAAGAAAATATCAAGCGAACAACTCAACTTAGAGTGAAAAGGTGTGTGAAGCTTTTATTAAATTACAAATAAAAGTTATAGAGCATTACAAGAGAAAATAAGAAATTTCAGAGTTTGGAAGCGCTCAGTCCAACACAATTGGGCTTCTCTTCTACTGATTTCTCATTTATAGACTTCCCAAAGAATCTACTTTAAACTAGACATGACAAAAAGTGGAAATAATTGAGGGTCCTGTTAGCATTTCCATAGTTCGACAGTGTCTACTCAATATTCGAGTACAATAATGCAAAAGCAAACCAGTAGAATAATGCAAAAGAAAACTAGTACAATAATTGAAGCTTTTTACTATTTACAAGGAATCAAAGGACCATCACCATGGTCCCTTGGGACTGTGGTCTTCATCATAATCATCAAATTCCTCAGATGATTGATTCTTTTTTAGATATGCTTCTTCAAGTATTTTTAAATATTCATATTCATAGTCCGGCTCAGTGTGGTTTTCAGCATCTTGGTACACATCTAAAAATAAAGTGTCTTTTCCTTTTGAAGATGTTGGCGTTATAAATGTTGTAGTTGCTTTAGAGGACTGTCTAATTTCTAGCTTTATTCTATCTCTGAAGGCATGATGACTTTGATAAGGTAGCTTGAATGGGTCATCTCTTTTTCTCCATTTGTTGACGTAGGCGGAAGGATTTATCTGTATATCCAAGAAAGAATCTTTATGAGTTGTTGAGAAGGTTGTCATCTGTTGTACTAATAGTTCTATTCCATCAATTAGTTCCCACTTGAAGATTTGAAACATATTGGTTGTTGTTTCTATCGTGTGTTGTACCCATATTTTGTAATGGTCACTTATTCCCTCTTTCTCTTTCCATCCAAGTTAAAAATCAAATGAAGTGCATACCCTGGTTGATAACAATAGACTGATTAAACATATATTATCTGAGGTCTAGTTACCTGAAATTACTCCAACTATGATCAATGCTTTCTGATTTACTGAAAACTTTAAAACCTGATGTTTTCCTTGCAATTCCTTCAATTTTTTGATAACATGGATTTTTTCCACCAACTTCATTTTTGGGAATTCTTTTAGCCATTCAGTGACTCTTTTCACCTCTTCTTTATGATCAGCAAAGGTTGAACTTTCTGAGAAATGATTTTCAAAAACATGTGAAAAAGGATTTGGATCAATAGTATTTCTCATTTCTGGGTTTTGAAAATCCCATGGTGTGGAAAATATTTTGATATATTGCAAAGTCCTTTCTATGCATTGAGATGTTCTTTAAACATGTTTCTTTCTATAGAATCCCTCTTTAATCTCCTAGTCTGCAAGAGGATCAAATATTTCATATTGAAGAAATGTATCTGAATGCATATATTCTAGATAAATTATTATTAAATATGATGCTTCCATTTCTTCAAATAAATCTGGGATTCTTAATGATGCTAAGAATTTTTCAACTTCTTCTTTGATATTGATATCAACAAGGTCCATCACTTTGGCACTCGTGAAAATTTCTAGAGCAAAGTCAATACTGCTAATCATCTGATAATAGTTCAAAATCTGTTAAACCTAGATCATGGCTTGTGTGTATTGTATAGACCATAAATCATCAAGATTTCTAAAATAGAGCTTGACCTTCATATTTGGTAGAGAGTATACCTTTACCAATTCAGGATCTAAACAAAGAAGGGTACCGATATTTTTTGATTGCCAAGCCTGGCATTTCTGAATCCATTGGTTTCTTCTTAATCTGAGACCGAATTCCTTTTTTATTTCGGAACAAAGATCTTCAACGTGTTTCTCTGGAATCTTAAACCTTTTAAAAAATGTGGCAAAATTATCTTCTTGATCTAGAAAATCAAATATGCTACCTTTGACTTCATTTTTGTTGTGGTTGGTTCTGTGAGCTTTGTTCACATCCCTGGTAAGAGCGTCTGCAAGATAATTTGCTGAAACCAAATTTTTCATGCCAATAATCTTCCTCTTGCCATTTGTCTTGATACTTTGGCTGACAAGAAATATTTAAAATTCATTGAATTAGTTCTAATCAAGAATTTTCTTGGTGATAAAAATAATTCAAATTTTTGGATACCGTTGAATGTCACAAGAGTTTATTTTTCACCACTAAAATAATTTTTTTGATTGGAGAGAAATTCTCCAGATGCATAGGCACAAAGTTCTTCTTAATTACTCTGATTGATTCAGATCTGAGGAGATTTGAACCTGTGATTGATTTAGATCTGAGCTAGTTTGTGTGTAATAGGTGGAGATAGTACTGAGTACTTGTGAGGAGTATTGTACTATGTATTGTTACATGTTCTTAATCAATATAATATACAAATAGTGTGGGGTTTTCAGCTGTATGCTTTCCTCGGGTTACATACTGTGTTAATGTGTGCATGCGATTGATGTTTCATTGTTTTTAATGCTGCTAAATTGATGATCAACGTAGAGGAGGTTATGTATTATGCATGTATTCCGCAATAGTGTATAATTGGGATAATCTCTGTGAATAAGTGTCATATTATTCAAAATTTCTACAATTTCAATGACATATAACAAACCCAATGACAGAGTCTTAGGTCTTAGCTTCAGTTCCAATCTCAAACATCTACTATTGCACTCTTCCGTGATATCATGACAAATGACCCAACATATGACATGCTTTTTTTTTGTCTATGGGGCTCATACAATGATGGGACTACTCACTACTCGTCAATAATTGTCACGCATTACAATTTCACAATAGCGTGGTTGAAATATATTGGTGGAAACAATAACCATGAAATGCCCAATCTATAAGGTTTGTTAGTTGATGGGACCACTTGTCATTTGGTGGTTATCATTGACCTCGTTATCGAGTAGTCTACTCTAAATGGCATGATTAAAGCATGAGATTCATGGTCTTAACTCATCCCGAAACCCCCATGTATATTATAGGTTTAAGGGGGGGGGGGGCTCTGGTATTGGAATTCCCTCCATGGGGTCCTTCTTATTTGAGGTGTCGCTTCAAGATGATGCAATCATCCATGTGAAGGAATGAATGAAAATTTGACATAATTTGTATTAACATGGGATCGATACAATAAGGCTTGATTTCATAATAGTTGGCCCTTTTCCATTCTTCCTCTCAAACCTATTGTAGTCCTTAGACTCTCTTGACATTTTTCCTCCCTCAATCCATCTCGTAGTCGTCCCCTCTAACCCTTAACTAATCAAATATATAGATTAAATCATGGAGGTTATAACTAAAAATCATCTTGTAGATCTACATATATCCTCCTTATATAAATTACATAATTTATTAGTCTAATTAGTTGACTCATTTACAATGTGCCAAATGGCCAAGAATGCTAGCTCATAAAAATTCCATTAACAACCTAGAGTTTTTTTTAGAATGAAAACACTTGTATTTACCTGAGAAGGCTAATTTATACAAATGTAAATTAGGGAATTTTCTCCCTTTAGGAAATTCCAAGGCCCCTTTAGGTCTAGGAAATAAATGGTGGACTTCAATTTATGCTCCTACATTAGACTCCCAAAGGGGGAAATATTCATGCCCTTCTGGTCATAAGTCTCTCTTGAAGTTGTTTTGGACCCCATTTTTTTTTTCTTATAATCAATTTCTATTTTTTATGTAAACATGTACAATCAATTGTGCTCTGCTAACAATTGTCATTCTTACTTCAGTATGCCATCTCTTAGGCACCTTCATAATCAACACCAACATCTCATCAATTTCCATGTCCAATTTATCTTCTTGCTAGTACATGTTATCATTCTTTATCTAGATTGGATCACGGTATTTCTTTTCATCCACCTCAATATTTTTATAGTGGAAACAATGGAGGAATAAGCTCATAGGACAATTATTACTAACATGACCTAGTTTCACAAATTGAAGTCTAAAACCTTTCAGGAGAATTTTGAGGCATAAAACTATGTTTTTTGGGCCTAACACTTTCCCAAATTTACACAGCACCCTTTTCTCCTATTCTACATAAGGATATTTTTTCCACAACACAAGAATCACCTCAATTGGATTTTGTATGGTAACTATATGCCAATCGAAAGTTGACCTTCCCTTTTTCGCCATCATAATTCAAGAGGATGCCACATAAAACCCATTATTTATTGAAAAGGGGCTATCTAATTAATCATGATGAGGAAGAATCTAGAAGAGTCCATATTGTAACTAAGTTTAAAATTTGGGGGAGTCAAACCTAACCACTACGAGGCTATCAAGTTTTGTTATAACTGAGCCACTACAAGGAAAAGGGGTTCCATTATTTTTGAGTGAATTCGAACAATTGATGAGAATGGTATCTAAGAGGGATATGGATAGAGAAGAAGGAGAGGATTTGTGTAGTCTACTATCCCATAGGCCACATGCCTTACTCCTTTGTAATCATGACTATTTTCTATTCAGAGAAAGAGAGCAAAGTAGTCCCAGCTTCTAGTTGTGTGTTCTCTTGAAAGGGTTTCCTAGGTTATATATTGTGTCAAATCCTGGTTTATGAATTTTTATTTCACGATTAACTATTTAATACATAATTTTTGAAATATGGCAATAAGAATATTCCAACTTAAATTGTCCTTGAATTAAATCGTGAATTAAAATCCAATTTAGTATTAACAACTACTTGGAAATAATTAATAAATTAATTTAAAATTATTTGTCGACGCGTTTCGAACCAACCAGTGTGGTTCATCGTCAGGACAAGTTGAAAAACAAATCCAGCTTAGCCTGTTTAAATAGCTAGAGCAGAGACACCAACGGTTACCTGGGCAAAAATTTGACTTAAGGAGCAAGGTAAAATTTAGTTATATTAGGTATAAAATAAATAAATATATAAATATATAAATGAAAATATAAAAATAAATTATAAGTTTATGATAGATTTTTCGCCGAAAAATCTATCATAAACTTGTTATGGATCACAGAAGCCTCAACTCTATAATTTAAAATTAATTAGTTGGAGAAATTCAAGTTAGAAGTCTTTCTGAAGTCACGCAAGAGTTATCCATTAAATTATGGAGATAAGATTGAGTTATATTTGAGTTGTAATTTGTTAACTCACTTTATTGAGTTATGTCCAGTTAAATTAGTTCCAAATTGTTTGAGGAACTAATAGTGAGTTAATATTTAGTTGATGCATTAATGCACTCAACTAGTGCTACTCCAGTTAACTGATGATTCCCTCATCAGAAACTCATGCATGTCTATTATGAGAAATACCCAGTTGAGATTAATGTTCAAGGACAGTGTACTATCAGTTACATGTGTTTTCTCATGGAGAAAACTCATGCATGCAGTCAAAGATAAATCCTTGAGGATTGTGTAGTTTTGAGAGGAGATCATCCACTTGCTAAAAGGAAAATCATCCACAAGGAACAACACAAGGAAATAGGAGCTTGGACGATAGACAGGAAGGCTGGAGAGAAGCCAAGATTGCCTGTGAGCTTCTGTGAGGATTGTATTGAGAGCTAGCTAGTGGTGAGAGCTAAGGCTTTGTATAATTACTATGTATTTCCACCATGTATGATAATACAATAGTCTGGGGTTTTTAGTTGAGGCTTTCCCCAAAGTATTTTCATGTGTATTGTGCCATTGATTCTTCTTCTTCTGGTTATATTGTTTAGCTCGATCTTTAAGCTTCCGCAATTTGATAGTAGAAGTAGGTTATAGTATTCTAATTTGATTTATATTGCATTATCGGGTTAACCTACACCATATTTTCTACATGGTATCATAGTTGTGAGTGGTATATTGAGAAGAGAATTAAAGGTTTGAAGTTCTGGGTTGCAGGTGCAAATCGAATTCGTATCATACTTCAAGGTTTGCCAATGGTGTTCTATGGCTTGAGACTCAAGTATGCCTTGGAAGGTAGCTCGAATTACATAGCATGGAAAGATAGAATGGAGGCTATATTAGAAGACAATGGCTTGAAGGAATTCATTGGTCAAAAAATCCCAAAGCGAGCTTCAACTAATGCACAAGAGTTGGCTGAGTGGAAGAAGTGTGTTGCGAAGGTGAGACAGATCATCCTTGAGGGAGTTCGAGACCATATTGTCTCAAGTTTCCATGGGAAGGATACTTCATTTTCAATGTGGAAGACATTGAACAAACTCTATCAAAACAATAGCAACTAGAGGAAATTGGTGGTGGAGGATAAGCTTCAAAGAATCAAGATGGAGAAGGGAAATACTATTTCCACATATCTAAACAAGCTCACCACCTACAAAGATGAGCTCGGCAGTGTAGGAATAACTACTGCCGATGATGATATGGTGAGCCTCGCTCTCCTTGTCCAGATATTATGCAAGAGGAGATCAGGAGGAGCACACGAGATGGTTCTTCATCTAAGAATGATGATGAAGAAAATTTGGCGTTAGCAAGTAAGGCAAGGAAAGGGAAGGGGAAGGCTTCCCATTTCAAATCAAATTCTTCTCATGGAGGGAAGAAGGGTAAAATGTATAAAGTAAGATGCTTTAATTGTCACAAGATGGGATATTATGCAACTAATTTCCCATAGAAGAAGTCGAAGAAGGGATCCTTGGAAGGATTGTAAGGTTAGGCATTAGCCTCTTAGTTCGAAATAGACTTTAACATCATCGCATGCATGGTGTCATCGATGATGGGTTGTGTCTGGTATCTTGACAGTCGAGCCTAATCCCACATGACTGGTGATAAAAATTTATTCAATGCCTTGGAGGAGAAGGACCTCAACATGCGCATAGAGATGGGTGACGACAGAAGGTATAGTGTTTCAGGAGTGGGAATGGTTTCTTTTAAGAGGGAGCATGGAGCTCCTCTCACCTTGATAGCTGCGATGTATGTGCCTAGACTGAAGAAGAACTTGGTATCAGTCATGATGTTGGAGGACAAAGGCTATGATGTTGTCTTTAGTAAAGGAAATGTGTTCCTAAGACACATAGACATGGGTTAGACCAAGAGGATAGGGATTTGGGTGAAGAATCTCTATACACTACAGGTAGATGATTGTGTAGCATTGAGTACAAAAGAAGAATTGGTGCAAAGCCACCACATTGGCGAGCTGTGGCATAGGCGGTTGGGACATTTGCATCCTGGGGCTTTGAAGATAATGCAGTAGATATCTACAGGACTTCCCAAAGGTAAACTTGAGCAAGTTGACACATGCAAAGGTTGTACCTTGGGAATCTACACCAAGTCTTCCTTTCATGATCAAGAAAGTGGAGCAGAGGCTATCTTAGAGCGAGTTCATATTGATTTGTGTGGACCATTATCGACGACATCCACAACTAAGCAAAGGTATTATGTGATTTTCATTGATGACTATTCTCATAAATGCTGGATTTATTTCATGCAAAAGAAGGACCAAACCTTCACAAAGTTTTGTGAGTTCAAATATTTGGTTGAGAAAGAGTCAGGGAAGAAGATCAAGGCCTTGAGAAGTGACAACAGTGGAGAATATGTCTCTCAAGAGTTTAAGGACTTCTGTACAGTAGAAGAAATTAAATGAGAGTTGACAGCACCTCATAACCCATAACAGAATGGGGTGGTCGAGAGGAAGAACGGAACTATTGTAGGGGTAGCATAGGTAATGCTGCATGACCAAGGCCTACCACTTCACTTATGGGTTGAGGCATGAAACACATCGGCCTATTTATAGAATAGAAGCCCACATCACATACTTGGGATGAAGACACTGGAGGAATCTTTCTTCGGTAAGAGACCAGATGTGGGTCACTTCAGGATCTTTGGCTCATCGGTATATTGCCATGTGACAAAGGATGCACAGAAGAAGCTTGAGCTCACAATAGAGTTGGGGATATTTGTGGGGTACACTGACACACCTCACAACTATCGAGTGTACTTGCCTACTAGTTAGAGGATAGTGGTTCGTAGAGATCTCAAATTTGATGAGCAGAAGGCCATGCAAGTTTCCCTTAAGAGGGAGCTCCAGCTACAGGCTGTGGAGGAACTATTGGTTCCTAACGAGGGGGAGCTTCAGACTGATGCGTAGCAACCACATGTAGAGGTTCCAGGAGTGGAGACATTTAGTTAAGCAGACTCTTCCAGAGATGGACGGAAGCGCACAAGAGAAGCTGACAAATTGTTGGAGGTTTCAAGAGAGAATGTGGGAGCACCATCTTCTCAGTGTAGATAGAGGAGGTCACCTGAGAGGTACACTAGATACATGGCCCTTACTTAGGAATGTGTTGAGACTGAGCCATCTTCCTTTGAGGAAGCAGTGCAGTAGTCGATTTGGGTTGATGTTATGGTGGAGGAGTATGACTCCATAGTTCGTAACAGTGTTTGGTACGTGGTTCCGAGATCAGAGAACAAGTCAATTGTGAGTTCTAGTTGGCTCTATAAGGTAAATCAAGCTGCTTATGGTACCGTGGAGCAGCATAAGGCAAGATTTGTTGCCTGTGGCTTTTCACAGGTAGAGAGGATCATGTTGATGCAATATATTTCGACAGAGGAGCAAGATGCTGACATTTTGACAAAGGCATTGTCAATGTGTAAATTTGAGTTCTATAGATACAGGATCGTGGTGGCAGATAATCCCTTTCTTGTTGAGAGGGAGTGTTGAAATATGGAAATAAATTAATTAGTTGGATAAATTAAAGTTAGAAGTCTTTCTAAAGTCATGCGAGAGTTATACCTTAAATTAAGGAGATAAGATTGAGTTATATTTGAGTTGTAATTAGTTAACTCAGTTTATTGAGTTAAGTCCTGTTAAATTAGTTCCAAACTATTTGAGGAACTAATAGTGAGTTGACAGTCAGTTTATGCATTAATGAACTAACCTAGTGTTACTCGAGTTAACTGAGGATTCCCTCATCAAAAACTCATGCATGTCTATTCTAAGAAAGACCCAGTTGAGATTAATGTTCAAGGACAGTGTACTATCAGTTGCATGTGTTTTCTCATGGAGAAAAATCATGCATGTAGTCAAGGATAAATCCCCGAGGATTGCGCAGTTTTGAGAGGAGATCATCCACTTGGTAAAAGGAAAATCATCCACAACGAACAGTGCAAGGAAATAGGAGATTGGAGGGCAGAGAGGAAGGCTACAGAGAATCCAACATTGCTTGTGAGCCTATGAGAGGATTGTACTGAGAGCTGGCTAGCTGTAAGAGCTAAGGATTTTTATAATTCCTATGTATTACCACCACGTATGATAATACAATAGTGTGGGGTTTTTAGCTGACGCTTTCCCAAAATTATTTTCATGTGTATTGTGTCATTGATTCTTCTTCTTCTGGTTATATTATTCAGCTCAATCTTTAAGCTTTTGCAAATTGATAGTAGAAGTAGGTTATAGTATTCGGCTTTGATTTATATTGCATTATTGGGTTAACCTACACAGATTTTCTACAATAATTATAATTTTCATGCATGCACAATAAGGAATAAATTATAGATCTAGGAATCAAAGGAGAAATAAATCCCCATAGTATAGATTTTGTATTTTTGTATAATTTATTATATTTGTTGTGATGAACTTTATAGTGGAATAACTACGACATATTATGAATCATATTGGTATTAGAGAAAGTCTATTTAGGTATATTGAGGATATGTGTAGGGGACTTAGATCGGTTAATCAAAAATTCATAAAACCACAGTCATGGTTGAAAAACTTGTGAGTAACCATCATGATCCTATAGATGAGAGGTATTCATGGTTGGAAGCACAAGTCTTAAATATAAGTCATAATTTGAATCTCCTCATGTTAGCCCTCATAAATAAGGTCGGTCCATTTGGGAAAGATGGGGGTTCTAACATAGAGGATCGATTAGAGGGGAGATTAAGAGATGAGTAAGAAATAGATAACAAGCTGGAGAAAGGACTCGAAAGAGATCAACTTAGTTCGTGTGTTGTGAACCATTAACAGTCCCTATTCAAAATAGAAGTGAAGGTTATTATCAAGTTATACCAAGGTGAGATCAAGGATATGAAGATAAATCACTGGTTGCAATAATTAGAAGTTTATTTAAGTATTCATCATATAGAGAAAGAACATAAGATTCTATTTGCGCAGCTGAAATTAAAGGGCCATGGCCTAACTAGGTTGGAAGGCCACATAGAGACCTTGAGGTAGGAAGGAGATCCACTGGTGACTAACTGGGAGGAATTTAAATATCTCATAAAGTCACAATTTTACCCTATTGGGTATGTAGAGGACTAGTGGATCTAGTGGCACTACTTCATGTAGAAGCAGGGGTAGAGTGTATAGTAGTATACCACAGACATCAAAAAATCGTCCATAATGTTAGGTATCTCCTCATAGAACTGAGATGTACTCCTATAGTATCTAGGAGGTCTACATAGCCATCTGTGGAAGCAAGTGATGATTTTTAATCTTAGATCAATTGATGAGGCTTCTATATAAGAATAATACCTAAAGAACATAAGCTGGAAGAAAGGGAAATCAAGTGGATCGAAGAAAATGGAGAACAAAGACACTTCTGAGGAGGGGAAGAAGAAGTGCAAAAGGGGGGAAATAAAAATATGGAAGCCACAACACAATAGTGGAAGGATCGAAGAACCACTACAACCATTGTAATATTGATGGTTATACATAGGAAAAGTGTTGGAATTTGAATCCAAAGCATAGCTCGAAGAAAAAAATGAAAGATAATAAGAAGAAAAATATCATGGCCAATGATTCAAGCACCCATATTGAAAGCATATTGGACATGGATGAGAATATTTTCTTCACATCAATGCAAAAGGGTTAATGTTAGTAGCCTTCAATAATAGGAAGAGAAATAAATGATTGAACTCTACCACAAAAATATAGAGGTTACGAATGCAAAGATTGATGCTCTCTTTGACTCAGGAAAACAAAAGAATCTCATTTCAGTAGAGTTGGTCGAAAAATTGGAATTAAAATTTTGTGATCATCCAAACCCATATCTATTGGGGTCGACAAATAAAGGTGTAGAGTTAAAGGTAACAAAATAGTGCAATATTAGATTTCCTATTAGCGATGATTTTATTAATGAAGTATAACTATATGTAGTTCCCCTTGGTGTATGTGGAATGGCGTTTGGAAGTTACTACATGTACGTGTAGGATGAAATATTCATGCAGAGAGCCAACTAATAATGGATTATCAAATATGAAAAGACATTCAACATCAATGCACATAAAGGCAAGTCTAATTTTTTTTTGGTAAGTGCAAACCAAGATAGGAATTTGATCATTTTTAGCAAAAAGTTTTTTCTATTTCTATTAAGAGAGAATCAATTTGTAGAAGAGTTAATAAGAGAAAAGTCATTCCTATAGGGGTGTACTACTAAATAGAAACAACAACTAGAAATGTTACCATAGGCATACAAGAATGTGTTCCAACAACCTAGAGGTTTACCACCTGAAAGTGAAGTGAAGCATGAGATCCAACTATTTCAAGACTTCACATTGCCAAACATTTGGTTGTATAGGAACTCTATTATAGAATAAAGTGGAATGAAGAAACAATTACAAAAACTTCTATAATAGGGTATGATTCGATTGAGTACATCACCCATTGGGTCACCCATCATCATAATTCCAAAAAGGGATGTGACTTGGAATATGTGCCTTGATTACACAATGTTGAAAAAAATCATGCTCAACAATAGGTACCCATTTCCCAATACAAATGATATGTTGAATCAATTGTAGAAAGTGAAATATCTCACCAAGATGGATGTAGAATCTAGATATCACTAGGCTCAAGTCATAAAATAAGATACCTAGAAAACCACCTTCAAAACCAAGAAAGGTTTTTATGGGTGGTTAATTATGCCATTTGATCAATGCAATGCACCAACTATGTTTATGAGGTTAATGAATGATATATTGTTCCCTTTTATAGATTCACTTGTTATTGTCTATTTGGATGATATACTGGTATACAATGCTACTGGTAGGAGTACATCTCACATTTCATGTAGGTGTTGGAGACATTAAATAAGCACTAGCTTCTAGCAAATGTTAATAAGTGTGAGTTTGAACAATATTCTTTGGTGTATCTAGGGTATGTGATAGTTAGAGGAGATATGAAAATATATCCTGCCAAGATGGAGGCCATCATGAAATGGTTGATTCCTGCAAATGTTTCTATTTTTATGAGTTGTGTTGGGGAAACATAGTACTTGAGGAAATTAATAGCCTCATTTTCAATGGTAGGAACATCACTCCACACATTAACAACACATGGTAAGAGTTTCCAGTGAGGAAGCGTCAACAAAGAACCTTTGAGGATTTAAAGAAGAAGTTAAATCAAGCACCAATTATATAATTACCAAACTTGCAACGACCTGTTAATGTGGAGACAAATCATAGTGGGCATGTTATGGGTGCGATATTATGTGGAGACAAAGGAATATACAATATCATTCTAAAGTATTTCATCGGGTAGTTAATAACTACCCTATGTATGGAAAATAATTGTATGCCTTAGTGAAAGTTACGAAGAAGTGGAACCACTACCTCATGGGGAAGAAGAAAGTAATCCACCGATTACCATCCACTATAGTACTTGTAGGAATACAACAAGCTACAAAAAGTGAGGCATTACAAGTGGATGGGGCTTCTACAAAAATGTTATTTAGTGATCAAGTGCAATAAGGGAAGTACAAACAAGTTGCTCGAAAATTATTTTGGGGCCACGTACATCAAAGATCATAGCTTTGCAAACTCTAATGAACATGGATCCCTTAACCCATGATGCATGTAGACAAGCCTATTTAGAGGACAAGGACTTCAACGAGGTATTTTAGTAGTGTCATATTTAGAGTTATGTGCACAATGGATACAACACCATTAACTACCATCTCTAGGATGGGTTAGTCTATAGGTTGTTATAAGTTAAGTGATCCTATATGTGAGTAATTCTATATGAATAGAGAGGCTCTAACCTCCAAGGTTGCAGGGAATGTTTTCGTAGGGAAGATAGTGGCCTGCTTGGAGAGGTATGTTTATTGGGCCAATATGCAGGAAAAAGAAGCTTGGTTCATAAAATATTTGATGTTTTCTTTTACTAATAATCCTAGTAATGTGAAATAGGGTATATATGATCCCTTACCTATAGCCACTTGTCTATAGGAAATAGTTTCCATGTAATTGTGGGAAGTTTACAACCTAGGAAGGAACACAACTACCTATTCATGGGAGTTGATAGGTTAAACAAGTTTTAGTTATTGTTTCTAATGATGGGTGAAGTGTTCACATAAAATGTCAAACATTTCAACTCTTTTTAGAATATTTTTCTCCAAATATTCTTTATAAATATGAATTACAAATGTTGAAAATGCATTCCAGAAGAAAAAATAGAAAAAAAGAAAAAAGAAAAAAGAAAAAAATAAAATAAATAGATAAATTATTTAAATAAGTCTAGTTACAATTTGGGATATTAAGGAGCATCATCTCGGATAGGGACATGACATTTCTCAATGCATTTTGGACTAGATTGTAGGAGAATATGGACACAAAGTTGAAGAGGTCTACAACATTCCATCCACATATAGATGGTCGGATGGAAGTAGTCAACAAGACTTTGGTAAAAAATTTGATGGTTTACAGTATGAATCACCTAAATTCCTTAGATAAAAATTTGGTATTATTGACGTCGGTCTTATGAACCTTAGTCAACAAGGAGTAAGTGACTCGGACCATGACTCTTTAATAAACCGAGTCATTTGGACTAGTCACCCTTGACTCGTTTAGAGGCTCCATTGGCCTTGCACCTCTTCCTCTCGCAATACGAAAAGACAAGGGAAATGCAACAACTATACTGAATCCATGCATATATATATATATATATATATATATATATATATATATATATATATATATATATATATATATATATATATGTATATATATATGTATATATATATAGATATATATATATATATATATATATATATATATATATATATAGGTATATATATATATCTATATCTATATCTATATATATATATATATATATATATATATATATATATATATATATATATATATATATATATATATATATGAGAGAGAGAGAGAGAGAGAGAGTACTATTTAATCTATGCAAATGTGCATATATACAAAAGAAAAGAAGAAATCCAGAAATTGATGTAACTGGCACAGTGCAGGCAAGATAAAGAACGAATGAAAGACTCTAACTAAGATACAACTAATAAAAAGAAAAGATAATTTTAAAATATATTGATTGATTAGATCTTATCTCAATCAAAAGAAATCTAGAGGTGAAAACTATCTTGGACCTAGATTAAGAATAACTCAACAAATCAAAGAAACAATTCATAAGATGAATTGTTAATTAACGTTCTAAGTCCAAAAGAGAGATACCAATTGAACTAGAATATTATTTCACTTTTACTATAACAATAAAAATAAAATGCCAAAAAATAAACCAACCAATATCCCATTAAAATGATAATTAATTATTAGATTAAGGAATAAAATCCATGTTCAAATGCAACTAAAGATTCATTTCTCCTCTGCTTAACCTGCAAGAAAACTTAACTAGTTATAAAAGAAGCATGAACTGTGACATCTTACGAAGAAATAGAAATGAATTAAAACATGAATTTAATCTTACACAAAAGAAGGAAATAATACACAACTGGTGTGCAAGACTAAATTTTCTCCATTTGCTAGTACAAGTGGGAATAAAAACCCTGAAATATGAAGAGATTTACAACAATGTTCTTTTCTCCATTATCTCTGAGATTCTAATCCTCTACTATAGGCTTTAGAAATAGACTTAAGCTAAAACTATAATTATCCTATAATTTGTGGTCCTTGGCTCCTGGAACACCCCTCCTCCTGCATTTTATATATATTTTTTCTTTTATAAGCATGGAAGAGTTTTTATTCATTAATTGGATTTTATTTTCCTCCATATCATTACAATCCCAAATATTCCTTTTATCATCTGCGATACAAACTATAAGACATTGTTAGACTACAAATATTTTAGAATTTTTTTTGAAACAAAAAATCAAACCAAAATCAAACTCTAAACCTAATCTAAATATAATTGAAACTTAAAATAAAATAATAAATTAAGGAATTAAAACCCAAATATAACTATATTGAAATTAAAGAGAAACTAAATCATATAGAAATAACATTTATTATACTAAGAATTAAAATAAAATAGTTGTTAAACAAATTTAAATTTAAAATAAATGAAAATGGGGGGAGAGATTCCGGGTTGGGAGCTTTGAAGCACTAGGGATTTGAAGAGGGAGCGATAGGAATGAGCTGGTGACAATGGAGGGGTTCGGAGGAGGGATCTCCGCTCCCTCCTACAGTAACATGGTTTCAAATAGAAGAAAAGAGGTGAGTCTATACAATTCCCAGAATCCACTAGAGACAGAGACAAAGACAATGGGCACTCACAAGCCGGGCAGCAGCAATTTCCATGAAATGTAAGGGACCCACAAGGAAGCTAGGAAGGAAATGAATCGTATTGATAGCAGTTAGAGAACTGAGAAAAGTTCTATGACAAGACCCTGCAAGCGCAAGGCTAACATTAAACCCTAGGTGGTCTTAAATGATCCTGCACTACAGGTGCACAGAGAACACATGGTGACTTATGCAATCATCTGTAAGTTCATGGGCATATGGCCCATGGAGAAAGCGTTGAACACATGGATAAGAAACAACTGGAAACCGAAGGGAATGGTAAATCTACATCTTGGCTCCAAGTGTTTCTTCATAGTGGTTTTCACTAGCCTAGAGGACAAAGACGGAATTTTCGAAGGAGGACCCTACTTCTATGCTGTTGTAGGCCTTTACATGTGACCTTAGGTAATGAAATTTGTTCTAGAGCGAGAAATATTCACATCGATCCCGGTATGGATTAGATTATACTCCTTACCTTTAGATTATTGGATTCTAGAATCTTTAAAAGCTATAGGTAACAAACTAGGGCATTTTATAAAGATATTAAAGGCGATTCTGTGAGGGAAATACACCTCCTTTGCTCGCATACGTGTAGAGATGGACTTATAAGGAGCACTTCCAGATGAAGTCATCCTAGAAGTATATGAGGAGGAATGGGTACAGGCAGTTGACTATGAACACATCCCATTCATATGCCGTAAATGTCATGAACATGGGTACCTCTTCAGAGACTTCCCACTTAACAAAAGGGAGGAATACGCAAAAACCAACAAAGGAAAAGACCCTAAAGGTTTCACCAAAGTGGGAGGCAAAGGGAAAGGAGGGGGAAAAATGTCCCAAAAGAAACCTAGTGAAAGCAAGTTACCAAGTCACAACAGTTTTGAAATTTTAGAAGAAGAAGGAGAAGAAAATGGAATGCACAAGAAACTAGAGGAGAATCAAAAAGAGAAGGAAAAAGAGGACATCATGGAAATCATACAGGAACACAATGAAAAAAAGGTGGACCCACTGAGCACTATGGAGCTTTGAAGGGACCATGAGATGACCCCAAGCGAAGGCAGTACAGAGGACCAAGACCTATAGGAGATCCTTAAGAAGGAGAACCTTGAACTAGAAAAGTTTTTAGAGTAGGGAAGCAACAAAGGAATTCACTCTCTACCACAAGAGGAGTTTGACAGAGTACAACAACTATTCCTCAACAGGTCTCACACAAAGGTTGTAGGAGTCAAAAGGAGCCACGACAGCTAGGAGAACATAGGGGTTAAATCAATGGGGATAATAACAAGACACTCCACCAAAAACCCAGGCAAGAAAAGAGGAAGGAAGAGACAAAATGAACTGTTGATAGAGTGTGGAAAACTCATGATTAATTTAGGTAAGATGAAAGATCTCACCAGTTACTCCTTTACAAACCCATCATTATGAATCTTACAACCTGTAACATTAGAGGGCTACGGAGTAAAATAAAACAAAGAAATCTTAGTAATAGAATGAAAGAAGAAAAACCAGATATGGTGTTCATATAGGAAACAAAATGCTTAGTGGATAAGATTAGAGAAAAGCATAGAAAATGGCTAATTAAGTATGAGTATCTAGAAGTCAAAGCAACTAATTTAGCTGGAGGAATTCTCACTCTATGGAATCCTCAGAAATTTGGAATCCTGGATGCTGAGGCATCCAGAAACCACCTTTCTTTGGTTATCCAACCTGTGGGAGACAAGGATTGTTACATGATCACTAATGTCTATGGTCCTCAACTACTGGATGATAAACTCAGGCTCCTCACCTCTCTGGAGGAAATGAGAGAAGGACATCCAGCAATGCCCTGGATACTGGGGGGGACTTCAATATGATCAAATCTCTCACAAAGAAAAAAGGGGGAACCAGAACACTTGGGAGAGACTCAATAGCCTTCCAGGCCTTCCTTACCAATATGAGACTGGTGGATATGGATACAATAAATGGCATTTTCACGTGGAACAACAAAAGAGGGGGAACTTCCCAAGTAGCCTCAAGATTAGACAGATTCATAATCTCGGAAGATCTCCTTCTCATCAGTCGTATCATGACAGCTTTCATCCTCCCTTTTGGAGGCTTGGACCACTAGCCCATCCAACTGGAAGCTTCCTTTATTGGAACCCCAAGGAATAGACCCTTCAGGTTTGAAAATGTCTGGCTCACTCACCTTTATTTCCTCACCAACATTGCAAATTGGTGGACTAAATAAATACCCACCTAAGGCACAAAAATGTTTCTACTGCATCATAGACTCAAACACATCAAGAGAAAGCTCAAAGAATGGAATAAAAATGAGTTTGGCAACATCTTCAAAGCCAAAGGAGAAGTGGAAAAGAAATTACAAGAAATTAACCAAATTCTCATCACAAAAGGCTTCACAGGGGAAAGGAAAATGCAAGCAGACTCACTTCAACAAGAATGGGATAACAGATGCTAGCAGGAGGAAATCTTCTGGAGACAGAAATCCAAAGTGAAATGGATCAAGGAAGGGGGCAGAAACACAAAATTCTTTCACAAGTCCACCATGGTACACAGGGATAATAAGAGGATCTCAAAACTTATAGATCCTCAAGGAATAGAGCATGATACTCATAAGGAAATGGAAGTTGTATTGGTTCAACATTTTCAAAGTATTGTAGAGGAGACCATGGTAGACAGATCTCAATTTACTAAAAAATTTACTCAGCATATTCCAAAACTGGTAACCAGGGAAGACAATCATAATCTCAATAGGCCAGTAACAGAGGAAGAGGTCAATGAAGTAATCAAATAGATGCACAGTGGGAAAGCTCCAGGCCCAGATGGTTTCAATATAGACTTCCTCTAAACATGTTAGGAAATAGTCAAACATGACATCCTGGCTGTGGTGGAGGACTCAGGAAACTCTAAAACAGTTTTGAGAGCACTGATTGAATCCTTCATTGCCTTAATCCCCAAATAGAAGAAAGCCATTAGTCCAGACAGATTCAGACACATAGCTTTATGCAATGTGGTGTACAAAATCATTTCCAAAGTAACTGCTAACAGACTGAAACCCCTTCTTCCAACACTTGTGTCAGAGGAGCAGACTCGATATGTGGAAGGTAGACAAATTCTCAACAATATCATTCAAGCTCATGAAGTGGTGCATTCACTCAAGAACAATAAGCAATCAGGTATGATAATACAGATGGACATAGTGAATGCTTATGATAAACTAAGCTGGTCTTACATCAGGGAAGTTCTTAAAGCATATGGCTTTGACCACAACTGGACAAGATGGGTCATGGCTCTGGTTACCACTACTGGTTTTTCAATTCTTCTTAATGGCTCTCCATCCAAAACCTTCAGGCCATCGAAAGGCCTTAGACAAGGTGATCCTCTCTCCCCCTTCCTCTTCATTCTCATGATGGAAGGATTGGGCAGAGTGATCACTTCTACCAAGGAGGAAGGAAGAATACAGGGACTTAGACTCACTCAGAATGGGAACACTTTGACCCATCAACAATTTGTGGATGACACTATGTTGCAGGGCACACCCACAGTCAAGGAAGCCAAAGCTTTCAAACAAATCCTGTATGAGTTGCAATGGCTGCTGGTACTAAGGTAAGCCTCACAAGATCAAAGGTCTTCTTTTTCAATACTGATATTTCAATTCAAATAAATCTCTCTAGAATTCTAGGCTTTCAAAGAGATATTCTTCCCTCAAAATATCCGGGAATACCCCCCACTGACAAACGGATAAGTAAGAACATCTGGGAGTCTATAACGAATAAATTAAAGGAAAAAGTCAACAAGTGGACAAGCAGATCCTTGAGTTTAGCAAGGAGGCTAGTCCTCACTAAGGCAGTACTTCAAACCATCTCAATCTACATGTTATCATCCCTTCTAGCACCAACAGGAGTCTTACAGAAAATAAAGAATATTCGAAGGGATTTTATATGGGGAAAAGGGGAAGAGAAAAAGAAATGGGCTCTGGTAGCTTGGGACAAGCTCTGCAAACCCAAATCCCATGGTGGTTTAGGTCTCCATGACCCGGATATTCTAAGAAAAGTTTTGGGGGTAAAACTTTGGAGGAGATGGCTAAAGGAAATAAAAAGTACCTCGGCTAAACTCTGGAAACAAAAATATGCAATGGATTGGCAGGAAATGGACCACATAAGAATGACAGGACACATGAGGGGTTCACATATTTTGAACATGGCCTGGGAGAATAGAGATTTAGTTCAAAAACACAGTTTTTGGGAGATTAGAAATGGAAATCTTACATAGTTTTGGGAGGACAACTGGCAGTAGGAAAATAACCTTGGTAGAGAGGAACTAGATATCATCCAAACTGGCACCATCAATAAAGGACTAAAAAAATTAAGTGACAATTGGGATCAGCTAAGGGACACTGGTAAATGGAGAATCTGGAAGTTACCAGACTATAGTGAGGAGACCACATTGAAGACCCATGCTAAGATCTGGAAGCAATTCTGGAAAGGAGACAAATTTTTACCTCAACTTTGAATGATCTACTATGATGGGGTATAAATAATGAGGGTGTCTTCAACCTCAAAGAAGCTAAAAGAATAGCCACAGGACTTAACTTCCCAAGCCCTGATAAGACATGGAAAGACTTATAGAATAACCCACACTAGACGAAGATCAAACTGTTCAGGTGGCTAGTTCAGCATGAAAAGATTCTAACTTGGGAAAATCTCAGAAAGAGAGGTGTTGCTAGTCCATCAAGATGTCAATTATGTGGCTTGCAGGAGGAAACTATGAATCATCTTCTCAACCTCTGTTCCTTCACCTCAACCTTATGGAATTGGGTAGCCAATATATTCAAGTAAATAGATAGTAATGAAAATGACATCACTGTTACGTTGAAGAACTGGAGAAAGGACTTCTCGAACAATGAGATAGTAAATACAGCCTGGGCTCTTATTCTAGGATTCTTCATCTGGAATGTCTAGAAAGAACGTAACAACAGGATTTTCAAAGGCAAATTTGGCCCAGCTCAAAACATCACAACACAAATCCTAAAACAACTCAAAGAAACGGTCAATGCCCTTTGGAAGCAATCTCTTGGAAAGCCCCGGGGTCATCGGGATGCTAACATTTTGGAGCTGTTGGGAATATAGCCTCACGTTCATTAGGGATTAAATAAGACAACAAAGCATATTTCAGAAGGAAAGGCTTTCTGGCAACCCCCTCCTCATGGCTTTTTAAAATTCAACATAGATGGAGCCTCAATAGGTAACCCTGGGGACGTTGGTTATAGATGAGTCATAAGTAATGAAGAGGGCAACATAAAAGTAATCTTTCACAGTCACCTAGGAAAGGCCACCAATAGCATGGTTGAACTCATGGCTATGGAGAAATGGTTGGAGATTCTGATGAAAGACAATTTACATAATACTATCATCGATGCTGACTCAGAAATAAGTATTAATTCGGTCAAGTGGCTAAGCACGGGTACTGCACCAGAGAAAGTCTCAAGACACTGGAGACTTTTGCAGGTCTATCACCAAATTCAATTGCACCTAAGAATTCTAAGAACTCTCAGTTTTGTACATGTTCGCAAAGATGCCAAGAGAGTAGCGGACTGACTAGCCAATGAAGGGGTGAGATGCACAAGAGACAACAGGTGCTACTTGTGGGAGTTAGTACCTGTAGGTCAACTGCGTGAGGGTTGTTACACTCTAGCCCTCACTGACAAGAAGCAGTATCAGCACGGACAGGGAACCTAACAGTTAACCTTTCATCAATGGACAACAAGGGTTTGATAGAAAGACAACCTGAGATTGGGTATACTCGGGTCTCACAGAGGAATACTATAGTTTTCCTTCTCAAAGGGGCTGCTGGGAGCTCGGTTAGCGAGCGAGTAGCTAGGAAAATTGTCACAATCCATCCTAACAGGTGGCTGAGACGAATGGAGGGTAGCAGGTGCAAAGTTTCCGTGGCTTTGGGTTATCGAGTGTCAAAGCGGTTTTCGGGTTATTAGGTGCCCTCAAAACCCAAAATGGTTTCCTAGAAATGTATGCGATGTCACTCAACGTTCAACACGTGGTTCTTAGAGGAGAAAGAATGCTGCCCACATTAGGCGGGCATTCTTCCTGCTTCTTCATCGCCTGATATTTCCATTAGCCATTGGATCATGGAGTTGTAGATCAATGGCTTAGGTTCGATGAGTAGGTTAGTGGGTCCAGGTGAACCCCAACAGACCCGAAATCCTTTTGATAAAGTCTCTATTCCCCTCTTTGGGTCCGATGAATGGTTTTGCGTTATCGGGTGTCAAAGCGGTTTCTGGGTTATCGGGCGCCCTCAAAACCCGAAATGGATGCGATGCCACTCAGCGTTCAACATGTGGCTCTTGGTGGAGAGAGAATACCGCCCACATTAGGCGGGTATTCCTCTTGCTTCTTCTCTGCCCGATATTTCCCTCAGCCATTGGATCTTGGAGCTGCAGATCAACGGCTTAGGTTTGATGAGCAGGTTAGTGGGTCTGGGTGAACCCCAATGGACCAGAAATCTTTTTGATAAAGTCTCTATTCCCCTCTTTGGGTCCGCTTATTGTTTTTTCAAGTTCTCATGTTTTCGTTCGGGGTGGTGGAGGCCGTGAGTTTGGTTTTTCTTGGGCCCTAGGCCCGTTTCTCGTGTTGTTGCCTTTCTTCCCTATGCCGGAAGATTTGCTTTCTTTTTCAGGCCACTTCCTCTTTGGGCGCATTGTAATTTATGTAATATATTTTTAGTGACAAGATAATAGAAGGACCGACTCTTTCTTTAGGAAAAAAAAAAAATGAAATGGTTTTATTTTGAAACTAAACAAAAATATGTTGATTTAATTACTAAATATAAATTTTTTATTTATAACAAATAAAATAAAAAGTAATGGATGTCTTCCCTATGCATGTCTCGCTGCAACAAGAAAATGGATTGTTAAAGGGTTGAATAAATTTCCCAAATCAAGCATTTGACCGAGAAAATCCTCATGAGTGACGTAACTAGTGACATTACGAGAAAAACCATGTCTCGCATATCTCATATTTGTTCCTTTTTGATTTAAAACTAAGCCCGAAATTGGTCACCCGACTGTGATTTCCCCCCTTTGAAATCAAATGATTTCTTCAGCAGTTGAATAATATTTTGGGTCATGGTCATGGTCATCCAGGGTAATCTCTATTATATGATCCGAAGTTACCTGTTGCAATAGAAAAAATCATAATTTAAAATAAACCTTGCTAATAACAATGGGTTGCTACAAAATTTGAGATTATGTAGTAACCTAAAACAAAATTAGTCTACTCTATTTCCATTTCAAAACCGATGGTTATGTTTCAATCAATATGAGATGCTTGCACATCATGGAAACTATCAGTATGCATAAAATATCAAATCAAAGAAACAAAATCTTAATTTTTTGTTTCTAGTTTTGTAGCAACATGTGGAGAATTATATGGTAGTGTGTCAAATGATGGAGAGATAACACTCAGGGAAGACAATACAATCTCCAAAATAATCCAAATCTTCTGCAAATTTGATGAAGTGACAAATCCAAAGGAACAATGGATGAGAATGATGGATTGGATCATGAAAATCCTGAGAAGAATTGTTTGTTTGCTTTGTCCACTATGAAATAAATCATTGCATGCATATGCATTACACGTATAATCTAAAAAGTGGTTGATAGACTATGCGACGTGGAGAGTGCTAAAGATATATTTCAAATATAGAACTTTGTTAACCAACAAATATTTAGAATTGGGATGGTACTGATCCCTTAATGACGTTCAAGTTTTGTGCTTCGTTAAACGATAGATAATGGAATATTACATGCATTAAATTCATTCATTGGCCATATGTAAACCACATAAGGTAACATATAGACCACACAAAGGTTATTTCAGTTCACTCCCTATCCTTGTATCTTGGTTTTTGTAATGTCGTCTTATAATGTGCATTGCATGTATAGTGACTGACTTAAACTCGAACCACTTCCCATTTATGTTTTATTTTATTTATCCGATCCTTATAATATATGCATCTCTTTACTAATATTTATAATATGTACAATGAATTTGTTTTATTTTTTGATATAAGTTTAAAATATAAAGTGAATGGTGTTTACAATGTATATTAGGAAATTAACAAGGAGTGGATATTATTTATACTATATGTATTACCTATATACAATATTTTATGTCATATTATACAACAAATATTTATATATATATACACATTGTTTTTAAACGAGAAATAATTATATAGATGTTATGTAAAAATTAAGTCAAGCGAACATCATCAAGAAAATTCAAAGAAGGCAATCCCCGAAGGTGTCTATAAGCAATCAAATTTTAAAATGATAAAAGGAATACACTAATTTTTTGTTCATTAAACTTTTGTCTGAAATACCTTATGATACCGCGTAAATCATTTAAATTCAAGAAAGCTTTACACTTATCAATTTAAAATCATGAGAGAGGAAAAGCCAAATAAGAATACGATGATCAAAGTGACATGTCGAAGAGCCAAAACATGATTTGATTCCAAAGAAGAGAAAAGTTCAAAATCAAACTAGTGAGGCTAAGAGAAATTCTCATCCTCCCAAGTGCCAATAAAAGGGGAACTTTTCCTAAACTTTAAATAGGGTCCCCTTCATTTTGTGCCAAAATGTAGAGGTTTTGTTGGAAGGCCAACAAATAGAAACTAGCTGGGTGAACCACCCTGTTATAGCTCTGATACCACTTGTTATAGATCTGATATGAAAATATAAGATAATTCAAATAAACCCAGAAATAATATGAAATGATTCTTTATTGATCAAACCCTTAAGGTAGGGCAACACCATACATTCACTCCTTAAGGAAGGAGAACACTCCACAAGCCATATGGCTATTCATACAATAATCCTTCCCTATTTCTCCATGTGGAGTCTCTAGCTATATAGGCCGCATACATACAATACCATGGATCATTACCATGGTTCCCTCATACCATCAAACAAATACCATGGGCCCACTACATTATTATTAACTACTTGTGGTCCCTTACATGATATGGGTTAACCACCTTATTTATCACTATGGCCCATCCCATTATTACATTATTACCTTGGGTACCTCCCTTGGTACCCCGTATTATCCCCCCTAGGTATATAACATTCCACCCCCCTAAGCATGTTTCCTCCGCGAAACATGGGAAGAACACAAATAATAAGATCTACTCAAAAGAGTAGTCCACTGATACTATGCATGTGCATCTAGCCATCCAAGAGAAAGGTGAACCCTCGATCTCGCTGATGCCTCGCTCGCTTGAGATGGAAGTTGACCGTGGCAGCTCTTTTGTGTTGACGTGTAGTAGGTGGATCTTCTCTCCTCACTATCCGTCATACGGGGGTTTTTGTCCTTGTGACTACTTGGTTTCCATCTTGATGTTTGTCTTGCGGGGTGATGTGGTTGATGATATGTTGAAGTTTTAACCCACGATGTCTTTTTATTTAATTCACCCTATTGTGGTGCCTGTTGGGGTGTCTTATTTTCTAATATGACTTCAACCACTGAACCCTTATCATATGTGTCAGCACCTGTTACCTTTTCGGCTTCAACCTCTGTTTATGTTTGATTGTCGACCATCAACTGCTCATCATCTGATATGTCAATCCCTGGAACATCTTCTGCGTCAACCTCCGTGGACTCTACCTGTTTATTGATGGAAATATCCTGTAATGTAATTTTCTTCTTTTTATACCAGAGCTTCAGGAATTTCTTCTGCACATTAATATTGATAGTACCCACAGATTCCATCCAAGGATATCCCAAAACAACATCCATATTATCCATCTCTGAAGTATAAAAATCACCATGCAACACATACTTATCCATAGAAATCTTCAAATCCTTATACACTTGAACATCCTCATCCTCCACCTGTGTGTTTTTAATGTTTTTTGTAGGAACTTGCAATTTTTTTGCCAAATTAACATGGATGAAATTATGCTTGCAACTAGGATTTATAGAAACAATGATCTTCTCTTTCTGAATCAATCCATGAACCTGCAGTAAGGAGACACCCGTAGCAATTAACCCCTTATGTGTCTCATTCTCCTTTTTTCTAGCCCGAGACCATTTTTCCAAAAAGATTTTTTCAAATTCTACATCTGAAAGTTTGGTCAACTGCTTTAAGTCAAGTGATAAATTCCACTTTTGAGCCTCATCTCTCATATTAAGCACCATTGGAAGCTTCCAATATGTCCCATGTGTGGACTTGTATCTTTGTATGAATTTTTCAATAGTAGGACCATCATCTTTTCCTGTAAAATATAGAACCTTGATAGAAGCCATGAAGAGAGTTTTGAAAAAAAATCACTTACTTGGCGAAAATTGGAAATTGTCACAGTTTAGTCAATATTGCTCAGAATCCCTATTATGACCTGTTTTTGGAAATGGAACAACCATTTTGCATCTGCCCAAGTGATAGAAATTTTGATCGAGGCAATGAAATTTCAAATCTGCACTGCAACTCTCCCGCCGTCACCAATATTTCTACAAAAAAGAGCTGATTTTAAATCAGTGCTATCTCCCTCATCCCGACTCCAATTCAACTGATTTTTTTTTTGAAATTAGGTATTTTTTCACAAAGATTCCACGTCTACAATTATATTTTGCAGATTGTGCACCAGGACATCCAGATCTGCGCCGCAAACTTGCTTCCCTGAAAAATTGTCTGCAACCCCACTGATTTTTAGATCAGCGATATCTCCTTCATCCAGACTTTGATTCAACCGATTTTTTTTCTGAAATCGGCTATTTTTTCACAAATAATATAGATATGCAATTATATTTTGCAGATCTTGCACCAAAACATACATATCTGATCTACAAACTCGCCGCCCCCGAAATCCTGCAAAAATTAAAAAAAAATTCTCCACTTTTGTGCCCAAGAAAGTGCTCTGGTACCACTTGTTATAGCTCTGATACCACTTGTTGTAGATCTAACCCAAAGATATTATGATAATAGGAATAACCCAAGAATAACAAGATAGAAATAGATAGAAATGATTCTCTTTATTGATATCATACCGTTAATGTAGGGCAACACCATACATTCACTCTTTAAAGAAGGAGAACACTCCACAAGCCATATGCCTGCTCATATAATATTCCTTCACTATTTCTCCATGTGGAGTCTCTAGCCTCTATATAGGCCTCATACATACAATACCATGGATCATTACCATGGTTCCCTCATACCATCAAACTAATACCATGCGCCCACTACATTATTATTAACTACTTGTGCTCTCTTACATGATATGGGTTAACCACCTTATTTATTACTATGGTCCATCCCATTATTACATTATTACCTTGGGTACCTCCCTTGGTACCCCATATTATCCCCCCTAGGTATATTCTCCACTTTTGTGCCCAAGAATGTGCTCTGATACCACTTTTTATAGCTCGGATACCACTTGTTATAGATCTAACCGAGAAATATTATAGATCTGATATGAAAATATAAGATAATGCAAATAAACCCAGAAATAATATGAAATGATTCTTTATTGACCAAACCCTTAAGGTAGGGCAACACCATACATTCACTCCTTAAGGAAGGAGAACACTCCACAAACCATATGGTCGTTCATACAATAATCCTTCCCTATTTCTCCATGTGGAGTCTCTAGCCTCTATATAGGCCTCATACATACAATACCATGGATCATTACCATGGTTCCCTCATACCATCAAACTAATACCATGGGCCCATTACATTATTATTAACTACTTGTGGTCCCTTACATGATATGGGTTAACCACCTTATTTGTTACTATGGCCCATCCCATTATTACATTATTACCATGGGTACCTCCCTTGGTACCCCATATTAACCCCCCTAGGTATATAACACACCCATCTTGCTTTAATGGCTCGAAACCTATATAAATCAAGGAATTATGATAAGATGTTTTGTTATTCTGGCGCTCAAATAACCCAAAAAGTTTCATCTCTGATTATTATGAACAATAGCTGAAAATTTACAATATGTGAAAATAATTACCACCATATTTCAAAATCTAAATAAAATTTAAACAACGAAATACAATCATTAAACTTTTTTGATAATGAGTTTATGGAAAGAGAAGGTGACTAAGAAAATCTTGGTTATTATATTAACTTCGATACCACAACCATGGCCACTACTGCTAGCAGGTGTATATATCCTTGACAGGAATGCCTTTTAACCTTATGAAATTCCCATATCCCATGTATTAATTATAGATTGATAGTTATTTTATAGTGTTCACTTTAGTTATGATATTTTTTTAGAAATTACCTAAAGGTATTTGTCTTGGCTTGGTAGTGAGATAACGATAGTGTCTTTCACAAGAATTAACCAAAGTGAACTACTCATATTGTGATGAGACCTCAAGTCTTTCAGTCTTGTGACGAGAAACCATTACCCTACTTTGGTGACCTATAGCAATAATTTTACTTTTTTTAGGACCCGTGATCATCGTAGTTCAGCTAGTAATGAGACCTCCTTTCTCCTAGTTATTCCTTTAACGCTAAAATGCACATTGATTATTGTTAAGACTTGATGGATTACTTAATAGATGGGGAGGAAAATCTGCTCCTTAAGAGTAAGAGAAGGCATGAAAACTTTGAGTGACTAATATTTATTGGTCAATCTTGCTACTCTAAAATTTCATTTTTAAGAAAACCAGCATGTGAAGATCTTCTTATTGTGTTTGAAATGAAGCTTTTGCATAATGGTAGAAAGATTAGGATAAGATTTAAGTACATTGGAATAATAAGTTCACAAAATAAAAAACTTCACTTATTATGCAATGTTGAGTGCCATCACAAGAAACATATCTTTGGAAAAATATTTCCCTAAAGACAAGGTTTCATTCATGTATAACACAAAATAAATTGATTCCCCAATAGTCGTTCCAAGGAGAACCTGAAAGTGTTAATATCTATACCTATTCAAACCAAGGAGGGAGAAACCAAGAAACTTTAAGGTAGCAAATCAAGAAAGGAAAAAAATGCATGAAGATAGGCTAAATACAAATTAACATCCACCAATGTATTAGGCAAATCACAGGCCAAGAATGATCAAAGGAATAAAGAATAGGGGTAATATGAAATTTAAAAGCTTACATTTTTTATTCTTTTAAACATTTTATCCCTTTAAAGATTTAATTATATAAATATAAACTTGCCTTTTGAAATTTTTATTTAGAATTGAGTGAGATGTTGATGATTTAGCCTTTTATTACACACTAAAGAAATCAACCACAAAAAGTAAATGAGTAGTTATGATGCTCATTTCAAATCCATGAAAACTATATTCTATGAAATATGAATGACAAGCGTCTGAGTTGTTATTTCACTAAATGTATTTTGTTTTTTCATCTTAGGATAAATTTTCCATTAAGAATACAAAGAGGAAAATAAACAAAGTTAAGTAAACTCCTCTAACAATATGATGATGGCTCATCTCCAACTAATTCTTTTCATACCTGCATTATTCATGAAAAAATGTGTAAAAATAAAATAAATACCACTCTACTCCTAAACCTAGCCTACATTTAATTCAAGAAACAAAGGATAAGTGAAATGAAATTTCCAGTGTAGCCATTCAAGCATCACAAAACCTGTAACAACAAAACAATTCCAAATCAACCAGAGGAATTGGACATTTTCATAATTGAAAATATATAAACCATACCTACCCATATAATCTGCATTTAGAAACAAAGGAAGTATGATCTTACCATTTTTTGGCAACTTTTCTCAATAGGACTGCTCATGCCAATCTCCAAGCATATCTGACTAAGTACAAATCATAGTATCAAATTGTTTGAAATAATTTGGAGATGTGAATGGTCCTTGATCGTGATTAATGGAATATTGTAAAATAATATTGGTACCATCACTAGGATGCATTCAAAATATCATATCATGAGAACTAGAATTGGTCATAGTCCTTAATTGAAGTGTCCTATTGTCTTTATAATTCTTGTTAAGACTACATATTTCAAAATAAAATTTTTGTGATGAAGTGACATAATTAAACAATAATTTTGAGCCATCATCACTTGATGCAAAGGTCTTGTGATTAATATTGCGACGAGAACCAATACTTAATTGATTATGGTCATCAATCTCAAGTAACTAATTATGATATAAATAAGATTTGTTGTATCATTCAAGTTAATTTTGATCCATCATCACTTGATGCAAAGGTCTTGTGATTAATATCATGACGAGAACCAATACATAATTGATTATGATATTCAATCTCAAGTAACTAATTATGATATAAATAAGATTTGTTGTATCATGAAGATCGATTAAATAATCATGAAATGTCACATCCAACAATAATACATGGTTCAAGGGATCATACTCATAAGAAAAAAGAGAAATGTATTAAAACATGAATTTAATCTTACATAAAATGAGGCAATAATTCACAACTATGAGCAAGACTAAATTTTCTCCATCTACTTGTTCAATTGCTAATAGAAGCCATGAAATACAAAAATAGCTACAATAATAATCCTTCCTCCATTATCCCTGAATTTCTAATCCTGTACTACAGGCTGCAGAAATTGCCTTAAGCTACAACTATCACTGTCCTACAGTCTGCAGTCCTTAGGTCTCGAAAACTCCCTCCTCCTCTAGTTTATGTCTTTTTGTTCTTTTATAAGCATGGAAGAGTTTTTCTTCACTCTTTACATTTAATTTTCCTCCATATATTTAGGATCTCAAATCTTCCATTTTTCACACGTGATCTAAACCATAAGACATTGCTAAATAAGAAATCATTTACAAGATTTTTTAAAACCAAAAATAAGACCAAAATTGATCACTAAAACTAATGTAAATCTAATTTAAAACTTGAAATAAAATAATAAATTATGCAATTGAAACCAAAATATAACTATATTAAAATTAAATAAAAACTAAATGATATAAAAATAATATATACTGTACTAAGTAATGAAATAAATTTTTTAAACAAATTTAAATTTAAAATAAATGAAAATGCTTTTATTTTGAAACTAGACAAAATTATGTTGATTCAATTACTAAATATTTTTTATTTTATTTAAACCACATAAAACAAAACTTCATGGGTTTCGCCACTACGCATGGTTGGTCATAACCAAAAAATGGGCTTTGAAAGAATTGAATAAATCTCCCACATCGAGAATCTGATCTAGAAAATCCCTGCAATTTAGGTAATTGGGAGCGTTGGGAGAAACACCCATATCTTGGGTTTCTCATAGTCATCTCTTTTTTATCAGAAACTAAGCCTAAAATTTGTCATCCGATTGTTATTTCCCCCCTTGAAATAAAATGATTTCTTGAGTAGTTGAACCAGATTTAGGTTCATGGTCATGCTCATCCATGGTAATCTCCATTATAGAATCCAAATCTACCTGTTACAATAGACAAAACCAAAATTAAAAATAGACCTTGCTAATAAGAGTGGGTTGCTACAGAATGTGAGATTTTGTAGCGTCCTAAAACAAAAATAAACTCCTTTATGGCCATTTCAAAATAAATTTTTTCTGTTGCAATCGATCTGAGATGTATCCAGATCATCAAAACTATCAGCATGCATAAAACATCATATTAAAGAAACAATCACTTAATTTTCCATTTATGGAACTGTAGCAACGTATGGAAGATTCAATGATAGCCTATCAAATGATGGAGAGATATCGCTCAGGGAAGAAAATACAATCACCAAAGTAATCTGAATCTCCTACAAATATGTTGGAGGGACAAATATAGACGTGCAATAAGCAAGAATGGTGGATTAGATCATGAAAATCCCAAGAAAAATGGTGTGCTAGCATTGTCCACTGCACAATAAATCATTGCATACAAAGAAATTGTCAAGTATAATTTGAAAAGTGGTTAATATACTACGCGACATGGAGACTGCTAAAGATATATTTCAAATCGAGAACTCTTTTCACCAACAAATATTCAAAATTGGGATGACACTAACTCTTAATCACGTCCAAGTTTCGGGCTTTGTCAAATGATAGATAATATATATTTTATATCACAACCATAATATGTGGATTAAATTAATTCTCTGACCATACATAAAACACACAAGGTAACGATAGCATGTGAAAAGGTTATTTTAGTTCATTCCCTATCCTCATAACTTGGTTTTTGTAACGTCTTCCTATAATGTGCATTGCATATAGACTGACTTAAACTCATATCACTTCCCCTTTATGTTTTATCTTATTCGTCCCATACTTATAATATATGCATCTCTTTATTAATATTTATAATATGTACACTGCATTTGTTTTATTATATGATATAAGAATAAAATTTAAAGTGGATGGTCTTTACAATGTATATTATGAAATCAAAATAGAGTGGATATTATTTATACTATATGTATTACATATATACAATATTTTATGTGATATATATATATATATATATATATATATATATATATATATATATATATATATATATATATATATATAAAATATGGATAATATAAAATGAATATCAAAATATTATATATATATATATATATATATATATAAAAGATACATAATTTATATTTACATCATTTCCAAAGGGGAAAGAATTATGTAGATGTCATGTAAAAATTAAGACAAGTCAATGTCAAGCAACTTCAAAGATGGAAATTTCCCAAGTAAGGTGTCTAGAAGTAATCAAATTTTTAAATGATAAAAGGAATACACTAACTTTCTGTTCATTAAACAAATATATGAAAGAGTTCATCAAGCCATGAAACTATTTTAAAGTCAAGCAAGATTTATAGTTATAAATTTAAAATCACGAGAGAAGTAAAGCCAAATAAAAGCATGATGATGAGAGCGACATTTCAAAGAGTTCAAAGATGATCCAATTCCAAAGAAGTGAAAATTTAAACATCCAACTAGTGAGGCTAAGAAGAACTGTCAACTGCCCAAGTGCCAAAAAGTGGGGAACTTTTCCAAAAAAATGAATAGAGGCCCCTTCATCTTTTGCCAAAATGTAGGCATGTTCTTGGTGAGCAACAGGTACATATATAACATTATTATAAAAAAGTAGTCTGCACTTCTACTGGTAAATCTTAATTGGAAACTTGTTTTGGATATTTTACACATTAACCTTTGAATATTTCTTATGGGCAACATGGAAGAGTAAGAGAGAATCTTACAAGGGATGCATTAAGGGCTTCAAACTTTGTTGAGAAAATCAGACAGATCCATATACAAATATACAAGAGACAATATAAAAGTCACATGAAATTATAAGGGCAGGCATGATCAACATACAATAGAGAATTCATTCAAGGTGTGAGACAAAGTAAGGTTACAACACGGGGGCTTCACGAGGCTTCACTTCATGAAGCTATGACATATCATGTGCGTTCGTGGCATACTAAACAATATCACTAATTTGACTATATATTGAAAAATACCTTTAAAAATCACGTTATTTAAACCCCTACCAATACAAAACCAATATACCTTCCTAATTTAAAAAACCCCTACTTTCACTAGATATTGTAGGTTTCCATTACTTCATTAACATTTTTATACACTTTTATATTTTTTATTAACTTTGAGCTCCATTTTTTAGTATAAAAACCCTTTGCCCCTTATATACTCCCCAATATATTATGTCATTTTTTCCTCAATATATATCCCCCAATATGAACCCATGTGGTATGTTATTTCTCTCCTAGTGAAGCCTCGGTGGGTTACAGTTGAACAAGGAGAGGCTAGAAGGTCCTAGTAACAAAATTAAAGCTTTGTGATATGGTTTGTTTGAGATGCTAGAAAATATGGGAGATAAATCCTATAGATTGATTCTACCCTCATACACGTGAATTTACTTTGTTGTGAGTATATAGAATTTGAAGTTCTATTATCCTTCTATGCTAGGTTAGGAAGAGGAATAGGTCCTACCTTCTATGCAGAATTTCGGACCAAATGCTTAGGAATAGTTGATACAAGATATATTTTTTTAGAAATGGTCCAAAAATAAAATACAAGGGTATTATGACCATTTGTAGATTAGGTTGAAAGGAAGACTTCTAAACAAGGCTAAATGGTACACTCAAGAAAAGGTGGGGCCAAAATTTCCTCACCTTATTCAATAGAAGATTTTAACCAAAATTTTGGAAATCCTGGTTATAGTTGTCAACCATCATAATTTTGGGTACCCTAGGGTTCTTTATGATGCTAAATTAATCTCCACAATAAATACATGACACTCTTATGGTCATATTGCATGAAAAGGAATAAAAACAGCTCAGGCAATCATTTCTTTAGAAGGATATTACCAATTCCAACAAGAAATTCACTAGACAATGCAAATTTATCCATGAGATGGTTTTTCCATATACATATTTATTTAGCATATATCTTCATAGGTTTAACCTTAAATTTTTCGAGCATGGCTTTTTTTGGTTTTTTGGAATGCAATGTCATGTGGATTGAATTTCAGAGGGTGTTGCTGGTTTTTTTTTAGTGGTTATTAAATAATTTTTTAATGTGAAACATATAATTCTTGGTGAAATCTCATCCATCAATCCCACATACTACGAGGAATATTTTTTCTCAGATCAAATCTTTACCATTCATTTTAAAAAAATGAAAATTCTTGTAGCGAAATTATGATATTAGACCACATCTATTGACATTATTATTATTATTGTTGTATTACTAAATATATTATTAAAAATATTAAAAATATTATTATTATTACTATGACTATATTTATCAACATGAAGCCAAAACCTCAAGCCTGGTGGTGGTAGAAATAATGGAAGTTAACTTGTCCTCATGCTATGGTAAATTTTAAAAAAGAAAATTTGAATGAGTGGAAAATTTAAAAAGAGATGATTATTTGGTCCCAATGAGTGTACATTATGTGAAGGTCTAGAGAAAATATTGGAACACCTTTTTTTTTGTGCCCCTTTACTATAGTTGTTTGGAATATTGTGTTTCAATCTTTGTATTTAAATTCTATGTTGTAGGGATTTTTTTGTAAAGAAGCTTGGAAACTTTGGCTGCAGTAAGCAGGGTCAAAAACACATTGAAATATTCCTCCATTTATAAGCTATGTAATTTAGATTTCCTGAAACAATTCCATATTCTTGGTAAAGGCTACAATCCTCTAAAAAGTGGCATCTAAGGTTTTCACCATTTATGAATTAATTTTCGATGTTATATCTATCCATGGGCCATGCAATATCATGCTTGAAGAAGTGGATCACATTGACCCATGGGCATACCTTGCCGAGGCCTCCCTGATAGAGAGTAATTATGGGGGGGAGGGGTGGTGGCATATATTTCCATCAATGAAAATAATTTCTTCAAACTTCAAAGTGGGCTTGGAAGGGGTAACAAAAATTTCGTTGAATTATACAGTCTAAAACATTTGCTTCTTTTTTCTTCTAAAAATGGTTGTAGGTGGCTTCAAAATTGTAGGGACTCTATGGTGGTTATAAATTGGTTTAACAGGGTCACCAGTTGTGACATGTACACATTGATTCTCATACTGGATGATATTATGGGTCTCAAGTAAATTCTTTATCATATTTCATGTTTTGATATCGATAGGGAAATGAACAACATTGTTGATGGCCATTCTAGGGCACACGCGGAATAGATCCTAGGCTTGTGGAAGATTATGGGATTGCTAAGAGACTAATAATATGAGTAATACTACAAGCATTTTATAGAAGGCCTCGATCTGGACCTCTAAACTTATTTTGATGATGTTTCTATTATTTTCACTCAGGTCCTCTCCTAAGAACTTTCTCGATGGAAGTATGCCTTTTATTTTGATTTTATGTATATCTTATAGTAATGATATTATGAAGAATACTATTAACATGCCAAAAAAGCCTACTCTTTTTTCTTTCTCTATGGAGGGATGGTTATCTTCAAAACATCTTTTTTGAATGCACCCTTTTGCATATACAAAGTGTAATTTTCAATTCCATGTATATAAACCACATTAGTAAATGTGATTCGGGTTGTATATTTATTATCCCACATTATTTAAATACAAATTTATAAAATTATATTACCCTTTAGCATCGTTATGATTTTCTGTCAAAATTTAAAAGAAGAATAGAAACAAGGTAATGATTAAACAAGGTAGAGGGGAACAAATAGTGAACCACGAAAAATAGATATATCTTTTTACTATGGTGGCCTTATCATTATTTCTCTCTATATGAGCTAATATGGATTGTACATAAGTGCTTAAAAAGAGATGAATTATTGCGAGAATGTCCATTTCGAAATTAATATTCAGTTATGGCTCTCATATAATCTTCCATTCCCTGCATTCACACACACACTTGTCCGACAATTTCACACACAAGAAAGTTCACACCTCACATATATAATAGTTTCTAGATGTCTCCAATATTTTGTGGAGCAAATAAGAGTGAAATGAATCATTAGTGGCTTCAAACTAGTTTTGTGGTGAAGATACGATTTCCTATCCAAAGTTGTCCTAGATTTGGAATATATATATATATATATATATATATATATATATAGAGAGAGAGAGAGAGAGAGAGAGAGAGAGAGAGAGAGAGAGAGAGATGCTCCAAACAAAATAATAATAATAATAATAATAATAATAAGGTGGCACGAAATAAAAGTAAATTAAGATTCGTAGGATACGATTTCTTATTTTTTTTAAATAATTATTCCCTACAAAATTAGTGATCAAAAATTAAATTAGTAAATGGTGATGTCATAATGATTAAAAAAATTATAAAATTATAAAATAGTTGGGAAACCTGCAAACAAGTTCCCCCACCACGTGGTATGTGGTTAAGAAAAACATTAACACAACATGTTCAAGGATGAAACTATTTCAAGTCAATCCACTCACCAATCTATAATTTTTGGACATTTCTGAGAGTATGGAATTTTAAATAAGCTTTCCTCTTAAGTGAAAAACACACATTCCATTATTTCTCATCATATTCATTGTCAGATTGGTTTTGTACTTATCAATCTTAGAAAGTTTACAACACACAATCCCTAACAGTCCCTTCTAATATTGATCACACCTTATCCTATTCTCTTCAGTTACAATCATTCATTTGAGTTGTTTCAAATCCATTCGAGCCACTCTAGTGAATGGATGAAGGCGAGGAGAAGAAATGGAACTAGTTAATGCCTATGAATGGCAAGCCATTAGAAATGGACCATGGTTGTCTCATCGGAGGGGAAAATAACACCATAATACAACATGGTGGAATGTACATTTATATATAGAGATTTTCATGTTCGGTTTTCCTAGAGTTTAGTGAAACAAGGGAAGAGACGAAGGTATGCCACATTTTAATATATTGTAAAAATTGGTGTATAATTGGTATGAGTAAATTATGAATACCTACAATGTTATTTGATATCATCCCCGCATTACATGGATTAATGTGTTTTACTTTTATTTTTGAGCATTGTTGTTGAGGGGGGTTCTTATGAAATGATGATGATTGATTAATTAAATATTTTAATGAAATGCCATGGAAGTGTGTTAAAAATAAAAGGAATACATGGATAGTGAATAATATGGAATTTTAATTTCTAAAAGTAGTAACCCTTGCTAAATCAGTGGAACATACATGTATATTTTTTTTTTATAACACTCTATCTCTAAAATTTGATAGGATATGGTATTTGTAGGAAGGTTAAATTATTTTTTGGAATAAATTTGTCTGTTAGCGGTTTGCATATAATCATGATATCTTGTGAGAATTTCAAATGATTTCACAACAGTAGTATTTTCAAAACTAATGTTATTTTATTTTATTTTGTTTCCACTATATAAATGTTTGCTTGATGCTATCCATATTATTAAGCTACCCAAGAATTTAGAAAAAAAAAACCAAACCCTAGATTTTACAGTAGAACCTAATTTACAAGTTAAAGATGGTACCATATGCACTACAGTGATAAATAAACATTTTTCTATAATTTATAATGTTCTACATATGTGTTCTATAATTACAAGAGTATTTTGTGTATTTAATCAATATGGTTGTGTACCTTATGTGGAATGGAAGTTTCAAGTTGGACCAAAACGTTGAAATGCTAAGCTAGCCAAGAACAAGTTCTGAGCATGTGGAGTTGAGCAAGTTTTGGGCATTAGAAAGAGTGAGCTCATGGGAAAAGAGTGTGTTTTGGGTAGTGGAACATGTTCAAGTAGAAAATTTCTCATGATGAACTCAATTGAATGGCTCATGTATTATTGTAGGTTGTAGTCATCAATTCCTTGTAGGTGGGTAATGAATTGCATGATGGGATCTGACTAGGTGGGAAAGAATGGTGTAATGGGTTCCAAATATGGTAGGAATTTCCTTCAATCATTTACCTTATAAATAAATGTCATATGGTAGTGATAACCTCCAATCCTGCAACTATGAAAACATCATGATTTGATGTCTCCTGGCCTAAATACCCCATTACCATGATATACGATCCATAAACCCTCATCATATGCCTACTCCATCACAGTGATACATTATTGATAATCCCTTATCATATGCATGATAAGAATGAACTTATGAAGGCATATGATGATATATTTTGCACTAATCCAATGATTGGTTTATTGCATCGTGCATAATGCTCACCATCACCCTCCCCCACACGACACACAATAGCTAGTCTACGATGTTGGGCATTATCCTCCTGCACACACAATCCACATGTGTTGTATGGGGGAGGGAAATATCTGACATCACTCCTACCCCCAAGGAGGTTGTGAAACATAAGGAAGACCGTGCAGACAGATGGCTGATTCGGGCCATCGCCATCCCCAACATATTTTTTTTTTCATTTTTTTTAAAATATTTTTTTTTCTTTTTATATATACATTTTTCAAAATTTCTTTTTATTTTAATATATTTGTTGTTTTTTTATTCTTCATACTTTTTTAGTTACAATGTTTTTTTAAATTGTTCTATTTTTGTTCCAAATTATATTTTTTATTTTTTTTTAATAATTATTATTTTTTAAATGGTTTATTAATTTGATTTAATTCATTATTATTGTGTCTTTTTTATTGTGTCTTTTTTTTGGTTATTTTTTGAATTTTCAAAGGAGTTTTAGTTTTTTTTTAATTGGTAGTTAATTTTTTTTTTTGTTGCTTAAAAGAATAGGTTTTCCTTTAACTAAAAAAACGATATTTTAATCATTTTTCAAATAAAATGGTGATACTATTATATATATATATATATATATATATATATATATATATATATATATAATTAAAAAAATAATTAATTAATAAATAAACAAAATTTATATAATGTTACTTTTAGATTCATTGTCGAGTTGTATTTTTCCAATGATATCAATATTCAAGGCTTAAGGTCAATTAATTGGTAATTTTAATCCCAAAAATAAAACAAAAGCTATATAGCTTTGAAAACACTTTAAGAACAAGCATTTAAAAAATATATTAAAAATAGAAAGGTACAAAAGCTTTATGTGTTGAGTTTTAGGGTTTTTCATAGTCATGAATTTTGGGATTTAATGTGATGATTGAAAAATATTTGAATTTTATCCGTAAAGAAAATCGGTGATTTTGCATCACCACTTTTTCATTTAAAGGTGACTTTTCATGTCTTTCATAGTGATGCTATTTTTTTTTATAATACCATGATTGAAAAATGTTTGAATTTTAACCTTGAAAAGAAAATAACCACATCTCTATTTCAAAATAAATTTTCATGTTTTCTCTAGTCATGATATTTCGTCTTTAACGTCATGATTGAAAAATGTCTGATTTTTATCCCTAAAAAAAATGGGAGATGTTTCATCACCACTTTTGCATTTCAAGGTGACTTTTCATGTCTTTCATAGTGAAGATATTTCTTCTATAATGCCATGATTGATTTTTTTTTTTAATTTTAACCTTGAAAATAAAAGAAGGTTAGACTACATCACCACTTTTGCATTTCAACACGGTTTTTCATGTCTTTTGTAATCATCATATTTTTCTTTTGATGCCATGGTTAAAAAATGTTGAAAGGTTAACACTGAAATCGAAAAAGAGTGATGTTGCTTCACCACTTTTCAAAATCAACATGAAAATCATGATTTGATGTGACTTTAAAATAACGAGAACTCAGTAGATTCTTGTTAAGCTAGTAACATTGTTAAACATATAAATTGAAAAATACATACACTAACAATGAAACTATAAAAGATGTCCCTTGCTAACATCATCGAAGAATCTATTTTGCGTAGGAGAATATGTTGGTTTAGAAAAAAATTTCCCATAGTGAGAGCATCATTTAGGAGTTAGACTAGGAATGTAATCACTAAGTTTAATCATTCACAAGGTCTTCCATAGACAGTGATTGGGTGTGTTGTTAATGAAATCCTAGATGTTAAGTCACTAGTGCAATTCCCTGACCTATTCATGTGTTATTCTTGGACATGACCATGATGTTGCCTCACCTACCCCAGACTTATAATATAAGTGACTAAGTTTAACCAATTGTTCTTCATATTCTAGATTTTATGGTGTGTCCTAGAGGTGTTATCGGGAAAAGTGTCTATTCAGAACGACCCTATCCCACTGAGTTGTGATAGTAACCTCAGAAACAAACAGGGAAAACTACTCTTGTATTCTCCTTTATGAACTATAAACGAAGAGGAATAGGATGAACCAAACTGTGTCTTGTGCTAGTCCTTTGATCCAATCACTCTCCTCTTTGACACCTTCCAGCTACCTGCTCCCTTACTTGCCCAGCGTCACCAAGTTCCTGCAAGATCACAGAAGAAGGAAACTACACAAAGACATGGATTTATGTTCATAAAAAGCTTAGGATCAGATTTAAGCTAAACATACAAATATAACAAACATCAATGATATACAAGCATGTAGGAGAAACTCAAATAGTTTTATTGATAAAACAAGAAGATCCAGGAGGAGTTACAACCGATGATTCCTGATCCAGCATCAACCTCCCAGCATAGAATCCCCTCTTCACCTCCAACAAAGCATAAATCACCCAATACTCTGATATCTATCTCAAAACCAACAACAATTCTCTGCAATGTACAAAATTCCAGCCTCTGGATCTCTTGGTGAGGGATCCATATATAGATGTATGCAAAGAGGATGAGTCAGCTCATGAATTGATTAGTGGCCTTTCTCTGTCAGTTCTTGCTTCCACTTGGAGACTGAGAGCCTCTTACTCATCACTGGTCGAATTCAGTGAGGCAAGTGTCATTGGAGAAGATTCTGGAAGCTTCCATTGTCTCTTCACCTCATGGAATGACTCTTCCACTTGTCATTTCCTGTTAAATGCACCCTGGTAGTGCATTCAAGTGCGTTGCAACGCACCTAGCCAGTGCATTTGGTTGCTTTGCAATGCAACTAGCTAGTGGAGCAGATGAAATGATCCTGATTTGACTAGTTCTGAGCAGTTTCTGGTGGAGAACTTCTGGGAGAAGCTGTAATTTGTTGACCTTGTTTCTTTAGGAGCGAGAACAACACTTTTAGGGACTTAGTATCCCTTGGTTTATGGACATTTCATGCTTATAGCTGTAAGGCACAAAAATGTCTATAACAGTTGCCCTCTAAAGTATTGGGCCGTTTATCGGGTGAAATGCTTTATTAGGAGGATCTGAAGTTCTTTCAATTCTCGGAGGAGACATGTAATAAGATACAATACAATACATTATCTTCATACTGTTTTCATGATCTAGCTGAGGCAGGCATTCCCATGCTTAGCTTTATAAATTTATTTTCATGTACATAGGATAGACAATCGTCTGATGGTAGACTGATGATTCTGATGAAGTCATCATCCTTTTGGTAGGATGATTATCTGTGCTGCAATGCTGTACATTTCAATGTCTTTACTTTTCCTGAATATATATCGCAGCCCGGATGGATGAAACTAGATCCGGGGTCTTCAATCTCGTCCGATCTTCACTTGAAGTACAAGTCAATCCATGTGAGAAATGTTTTGAAGTCGAACATGGAAAGACATAGCTTGATTACTAGTCAATGATGTAAACTGTTAACAAGTGCGAGAGGAATCACCGATAATGATAATGACCCTCAAGGTACTACAATACAATTCATGTGGTGTGAATAAAGGACTTGGCGTCGAACACCACGCAAAATCTTTCGGTCGAAGGTCATTGATGTATACCTGTCGTCGGAAGTGAGAAACTTGCCATTGAGGCATGCAAGCTTCAAAGTACTGAAGGGGTTGTTCCTAGATCAACTTCTTGGATAATGAGCTGATGTCGACAAGAAGCGATCCATCAAAGGAGGGCCTTAATGAATCCCACATCAATGACACGGAACGGAGCAAATGATTTTGATGGAGGTGAAAACGATCTGGTGATATATGGTTCAGGGTGGCGGTCATGAAAGAATGAAGTATAATGTATGGTAGTGGATGGGACACGGGTGACTTCTCTGGATGACTTCTCTTGAACATGTCGGTGACACTTATGTGATGGATTGGTAGCATTTACCCCAAATGTGGATGGTATGGCGTGACCATGGTGATGTGACCGGTGAATGAAACAACCCAACCCGACTCAGGCACGGAGTGGAAGTGTCATGTTCAAGAGCGACTTGCTACCAATAAAGTTTCTTTGAGTTTTCTTCCCAATTTTTCCCCAGTCATTGCTGACCAGTACCTCTTTATTTTTGTCAAGCTTGAGGAGGATAACATATGCTTGTTCTATAATTTGCCCTTCGGGCAAACCCATCGCTATGTTTTAACGAGCCTAGCAATAGTGAAACTCGTTCTCGCCTAAAGACAAGTTTGTCGCTATTAATCTTTTTAACGAGTCTAACGACAAAGATAACTCAGTCCTTTTCATTTTTAGAGAGTCTGAAAAGGTACGTAAAGATAACTCCAAAATTCCTTTTTCGTCATCTAATCCCTTAAGTCCGAAAAAGTATAAAACAATACAGAAGGGATGAATTTTCGATCGCTTTAACGAGCTGAACAAAACAAACGCTCGATATTTTTGTGCAATAATCCCTCAGGTCCAAAAAGATTAAAATCTAGAGGAGGGATAGCACTTCCTTTCGCTTTAATGAGCTGGAAGGCCAGAACTCGGCAATCTTTTCATATTTTACGAGTCATAAAAGAGCTTAAAGAAGACTCGTCTTTTGAGGAACGAGTGATAAAATGGGTAGCAGCTGATTCCAGGTAAGGTTTGGAATTTTCCAATCATGACAGTGTCACAAGGATGGCTAGTGAAATCACTCTTCGCAGCTGTTCCTCAAAATGGGTAAACAATCAAATGGAGGTGAATGATCGGCCAATGGAAAAGTGGAGGTGATGGTGCGAACACGACCAAGGCTTTAATGGCTGAAAATGCTTCATTCATGGTGGTTATTTACCGGGGGATAGTTCATTTTTTAACGAGCTTAAACACGGGTGGAAACATTTGCTCGATCTTATGTTTATTTTTTAACGAGCTTGAACTATGCGCTAAAACTGCTCGATTAATCCAGTCATATGATAAGAATGTCTCATATAAAAACGAAAATCTTTCGAGTGTTGCCCCACATCCTTTCTTTATTCAAGTTAGGAAACGACTAATCCAAAAAACAGATAAATAATCGCTCTTTGCTTGTACTCCAAAAGGTTTGCATGCCCCCAGGTATAAAACAGAGTTTCAAGGTTACCCCTCAATTTTCAGACAAAACATTTGTTCTATCAGGAGAGGCCTACCTCTTACAGGTTACCCAAAGATTGTTCTATTTACGGCGTAAACAAAACACTTCTTCGGCGATGTTTCTCGAAATAAACAAAGGTGAGCGACGATGCCCGCCAACTCACATTACTTTGACAAGAGAATCTTATTCTAGAATAACCCCTCCTCCAATCACGGACGGGGTAGAGACTAGTCATATTCTCCCTCGGAAACCTACTCTATATCCGAAGTTTTCCTGCCGAAGCAGACTAGGATGCATGCCCCCTGGGTTTCAGTCATATCCCTCTGAATTACTCGTGCTCATCGGGAGGATGGACTGGGGATTGAGACATTTCTTGCGTGAAGAGACCATTTAAGGACGGTATATGACTATTTTCTATGCGTGATCCGGGAAATGAAAGCTGGTCCACGAGCTTGACCACTCTTCCTTCATGTGGAAAACACATTACTCTAAAGAGTGAGGAGACAATGGCTCCCATGCAATAAATATAGTCTCATCCAAGGAGTAGGTTATAATCCAAGGGTCCTTGAACTACCATGACGTTCATGCGAACTGTCTTCCCTCTCAATATTATGGGCACATCGGGAAGGATCCCTAAAGGTCGACTAGTTCCTTTATCAAAGCCTGTCAGATTTCTCATTTCAGGCAACAGCAATGGCGAACCAAGTGCTTTCCAAGCAATAGAGGAAAGGATACTCACAGAAGCCCCCTCATCAATGATGGTACCAGCCATGACCATTCTATATATTTGAACGATAATTCGGAATGGTACACTTGCTGGTAGGTGGGGTCTGCCTAGTTGATTTCAATTGAAGGAGACAACTAGGTTGCTTGGAGGTGGGACTGAGTAGACGGCCGGGTATGGCTCTGATGAACTTCCTTCCTGCGGTAAAGGAATGGGTGGATTGCCCCCATGTTCGTCGGAGTCTGTGTTGATGAAGAGAATTTGGACGGTGTCATCCTTGTTCCCTTCAGTGACAGTATCATTCAAAGATAAAACCTCTGAAGGCAAGACTGGGTCAACTGCCGCCTTGACCTTTTGACTTTTGTCTAGTATGGATTCAGTTGGTTTATCTTCAATGACAGGCGCTTCAGCCGACCACCTGAGCGGGCCAGCTGGATTCTCAACTAGTGACGGACTTGGCAAGAGTTTTTTATATCCAGGAGGAAGTCGTAACAGTGAAACCAGACGATCATCCAAAACTCTTTTAGCCTCATCTAAGAAGGGACAACGGTGGAGGGCATGGTCGCCTTCGCAGAGTTTACAAGGAAATCTAGCTTTCCTTCTTTGTCCTGGGGCTTCACTTTCACTAGTTGACGGTGTGCTTTCAACATGATCTCTAGAGGTTGATGACACCGGATTGTGCAAACGAGGAGACCAGTCCCTTAGTATCTGGGGGATGCAAGGACAATCTCTGTGAAAGTGGTCTCCTCTGCAAATGACACATGGTGATTTAGGCCTGGTCGGTGCTGTGTGGATTTTCGTTAGACGACACACGTTTTCCCCCATTCGCCTTTGGCTCCTTCTTCTTTTTCTCTTTCTTCTTCTTTTCCTTCTTCTCCTTAGGAACTTGGATTTTAGCTTTACCAGTCCCGTCAAGCGAAGAGGAAGGAGGAGAGGAAGAATTAGAGGAAGTAGAAGGCTGGTCGGTAACTCTAGACTCGTCTAATTGCTGGTTCGATTATTCAGGAATAGTGGTGTTCTGAACGACATTGGTTGAGAAGAGCCATATTGGCAAGCCAATTGTCAGTCCTGGAAGCGACAATGTGGCCATATGGGGCACACCAACATCTCCCCAAGAGGAGAAGGGACTAGGATTTCCACCAAGGGGAATTCCTTGGTTGGTAGGCTCCATTTTCTCAACCCAAAGATCAACGTAGGAAAAGGGGATGAATATTCCGTTTAAAATAAATTTTAACACGCTTTGACACAACTTGTTTTTTCAGTTTTAAAGAGTCGAGAAAAAACAAAATATGACTCTAGTCTCCTTCGATTTTTAATGAGCCTGAAGTGACAAGTGCTTAGATGGATCTTTTCCGTTAAAGAGTCTGAAAAGGAACGAAAGGGACTGCTCTGGAGGTCTAGGGAGAGGGAGTACCAAACCAATCGCAAAACTGCAGAATACTTTTTACGGTACGGCAGTCAATCTTCCCGAATGTTGTGTTCGGTGCATTGCGATCAATAGGGCGGCTGACACGGCTTCCTATGGATAAAGGTTTTATGCCTATAGGGGTCTCCCAATATATACTCGACGGTACGTGGGAGCACAAGTCTGTACTGGCACTTATCATCTCAAAGTGAAGGAATCACCCAACCATCAGTGAGGACAACAGTTGCCAGGCTTTACGACGCCGGAATACATCTATAGCCTAGACCTCTAAATGTTGTGCGTTAAGTTACAAAGCGTTGTTAAGTTCATTGAATTTATTTTAGGTTGATCTTTCTTATGAAGTTTGCCTTTTGGGTTCACCACGAGATGTAGATATAATTCCTAAAATGCAATCTAAAGATGATAAGCAAGCTTTTCTCTCTTTTCAGCAATGAAAATCCTAGCTACAAGGGGAAAAGAAAGACACAATCTGTTCTCAAAGAGCAAAGAGCACACTGTAAATGCACTTTTCCTAAATCAAGCCAAACAGACTATCAATATGCAAATGCACATGTGCATGTATTTGTTTTTCACTTTCTTAATATTGATGCATAAAAATAAAGTTGTTGTACAAATTTGAATTCGCTTTCAAGTGAAAAACACAAACAATCTTCTTTTCGAAAGCAAAAGGTAGAGACGATTATGACACTTTATGATTTTGAAGTAAACACTTGTTTCGATACTAGAAATTCACAAATTCAAACCAAAGGCAAAAGTAAAAGCATAATCAACTGTCAATAGCAAATAAACTTTCTCCTAAGATCAAAATCGACACTTACGACAGATCTAAATCAAAGGACAACAGTATGACTATTCTACTTTTGCAATGGGAAACTGTAAATGACGCAACAAACACACAAAAACAAATACAATTTCTTTTATACAACTTAGGTGGAATTAAGGCAAAGAAAAAGGGGCTTTTAAAGAGACACACACACTGATCACAGGCTGTAAAAATCAGAGGCAAAACTGGAAAAAGTGAGCAAAGAACCTCAGCTGCACAGGGCTAAGCTGATCAACGCACCTGGTACAGAGAGAAACTGGATTGCAACGCAGGTTTCCCTCTCGGGAACTGTGCTGAAATGCAGGAACTCTTCACAGCACCTGCGCTCGGGCAGAAACGAGAATTCTATCCGGGTTCTGGGTCATGGTTTGTAGTTTAATCTATGGTTTTGGCCGGGTAAAAGCAATCAGTAATGCACAATCAGAGGGGTGATTTAAAAGAGGTTTAAGAGCTATCACAAATGGTAATCAGATCATTTGTGAATCAGCTGTTCAGATCATAAATAGATCCAGTGAATGGATTGAAGTAGCAGATGTCTACTTTGCATTTGTAAATGGCAAATGTAGTTCGATTCGCTACTTCTAAGTTTATGAAACAAACAATCAAGAGAAACACAAACAAACTAACTAGACACGATCCCCAACGGAGTCGCCATTTTGTTATCGGGAAAAGTGTCTATTCAGAACGACCCTATCCCACTGAGTTGTGACAGTAACCTCAGAAACAAACAGGGAAAACTACTCTTGTATTCTCCTTTATGAACTATAAATGAAGAGGAATAGGATGAACCAACCTGTGTCTTGCGCTAGTCCTTTGATCCAATCTCTCTCCTCTTTGACAGCTTCCAGCTACCTGCTCCCTTACTTACCCAGCGTCACCAAGTTCCTGCAAGGTCACAGAAGAAGGAAACTACACAAAGACATGGATTTATGTTCATAAAAAGCTTAGGATCAGATTTAAGCTAAACATACAAATATAACAAACATCAATGATATACAAGCATGTAGGAGAAACTCAAATAGTTTTATTGATAAAACAAGAAGATCCAGGAGGAGTTACAATCGATGATTCCTGATCCAGCATCAACCTCCCAGCATAAAATCCCCTCTTCACCTCCAACAAAGCATAAATCACCCAATACTCTGGTATCTATCTCAAAACCAACAACAATTCTCTACAATGTACAAAATTCCAGCCTCTGGATCTCTTGGTGAGGGATCCATATATAGATGTATGCAAAGAGGATGAGTCATCTCATGAATTGATTAGTGGCCTCTCTCTGTCAGTTCTTGCTTCCACTTGGAGACTGAGAGCCTCTTACTCATCACTGGTCGAATTTAGTGAGGCAAGTGTCATTGGAGAAGATTCTGGAAGCTTCCATTGTCTCTCCACCTCGTGGAATGACTCTGCCACTTGTCATTTCCCGCTCAACGTACCCTGGTAGTGCATTCAAGTGCATTGCAACGCACCTAGCTAGTGCATTTGGGTGCTTTGCAATGCAACTAGCTAGTGGAGCAGCTGAAATGATCCTGATTTGACTAGTTCTGAGCAGTTTCTGGTGGAGAACTTCTAGGAGAAGCTGTAATTTGTTGACCTTGTTTCTTTAGGAGCTGGAACAACACTTTTAGGGACTTAGGATCGCTTGGTTTATGGACATTTCATGCTTATAGCTGTAAGGCACAAAAATGTCTATAACAAGAGGACCTACATCTTAGCAGCTTAACATCACTATATATGTCTCCCAACTAGATCTGTCCATAAATATGCTCTGTTGAACTGAACTATATGTAAAGGATGATATCAAAGCACTAGTGGCACAAATCTTGTCTCCAAGTGGAGGTATCTAGAGGGAATTAGGCATATTCCTAGAAGTTAGCATCCCTCTCAATGAGTTATCCCAAGGCCTTGCTTGATCTTGAGTAGAGCCAGGACCATCCCCTCATAATTCACCAATGTCAAAAAAATTGTTATGGAGATCCATAATAAGCATGGCCAATAATTTAAAAAGAAAACACAAGGGAACCCCCCTACTATTGCAACAAATATTATCAAATACCATAAACCACTTATCCATCCATCTATTCGAGGACACCAATTTCATGAATTAGGGAATGGTTATTCTAGTGTCAATAAAGAAATGAACAATCATATGTTTATTTATATTATGAAAAATCTTCACCTCCTCCTTCTTAATTTCAATTGAGTAATACTTTCAATCCTAGAATAATATTTAGATATATTAGATAACTGACCATGGTTATTGTCGATAAAGGGAACAATGTTGTCAAGAAAAGTGGCCGATGAAAGGCATGATGGCTCTATAGTGTTCCTAAGCTAACCAACTAGGTTTCTAAGTTACTATAAACATTGATTAATTTTTGTGTATGGGTCTTATGGGGAGTTATGTTTTGGGTTGGGATCATAGTTTTTTCTGATAAACATGTAATGAAAGATACATTTAAAGGATAACTAGTGCAACCATTTAAATTAAATGGTTTGTAAATGTTGAGGAATCAATCCACAATAAGCACCAAAACACTTAATTCATCATACATCTTAGTTAGTTCCTAAAATTATCTAAATTGTAACTTTATTGATCCAAATGGAAAATGGCATCCACCCATGGTATTCACCCATGGTATCCACCCATGATATTCACCGATGGTATTTACCCATGGTATTGTAACTCAAGAAGGCTATAAATAATGAGCCTCACTTTCTAAAAGGACATATTACTCCACACAATGTGGTTGTAACAATTTTTATTGTTGAATAAAGAGTTTATTTCTATTAAATATACTTTTCTTTTCACTTATGCATCTCGACGCTCAAATATATTTGGTATTGGCCATCCAAGAATCATCCATATCAGTGGTATTAGAGTGGGTTACAACTCTATCCCAATGAGGGTTTTATAAGAGTTTATAGAGTTGATTCATCATCTTCCTGCCATAAATTGTTCTTATCTGCAACATTTTGATATCATTTGCCAAGAATATACCCTATCAAGATATTTTGTGGAGTGACATCCATGGATCCATTTATTGATAAATTCCTTCTCATCATCTACCATAAGAAGAATCAAGATTCACCCGTCAATAACTACAAGCTTATTGAGGTTATAGAGAGGTTGTAAAGATATTCACCTTTTGTTGGCCTTGAAATGTCTAAAAATATTATATTCAATATGGATACAAAGATGGATAGATTAGCTTCTATATACAATATGGGACAATGTAGACTCTCCTTTCATTATATATTGACTAACGTATGAAAAGTCAAATTTCGAGTCACCTCTAGTTCTAAGAAGCTTTTCTCTAAAAGATGAAAGGCCCTTTAGTTTTCATGTTGTGATCAACCCACCAAGAACATTGCCCCGCACAAAGCAAGTTTTAGTATGGAGACTAAAACCCATATTTCAAATATTCTCTTGAGCCCATAGAATGACATAAGGTGAAAAAATATCAAAAATATAAAGAGATGAGAGTTCCAAAATAAACCCTATTATTTCATATATATTGGGGTCAAAATGAATAAAAATGGGGATCATATATTCTCAGTGGCAATAACATACAAGACTCTCTACACCAACTCCTACAAAAACACTACCAAATAATGGAGATATTTTCGAGTAGGATTCATTGAATGCAACCACCTAGATTCAAGAAGAGACATGGTCCCCAAGAAAATTATATGTGAAGGTTCCCAACAAAATCATAGGTGCAGGAGAAAGGGGCTCTGTCATGGGGAATCTCTATCACTCCCATCACTACCATGGATGAAATTCCACTTGCCCCATCTATAGCACCATTGGAGGCCTCCTTTCCCATTATGAGAATTTTTGGGCCTACTTCAATGCCCTATGCAAGATGGAACATTGGACATAGAACTATGCCCTTTATGGCATCCTCAACGACCTCTCCTCCTCGAGAGGGTTTGAATGTGAAGCCACAACAACATCAACAATAATGGGTGGTGATGCAACAATAGTTAGAATCCATGTATATGCAACAACAATCATTCCGCGGCTATAAATAGTTAGGTGATGATATTAAGACACTCTAGGTCAGCGATTTGAAATATTGGATGGACAAAAATTACTTGCTTTCCTACTTTACTAGTAATGATGAGGTTAGTGTTTCTATTAATATTATTTAGAATAAGTAAATTTGAAAAGGAGATGGCTACAAATTTGTGTAAGTTTATTTTCATGCATTGTAGAAATAATTTTGCAAAATTTCCATGGTGCACCCATGCCTAATGCTCAACGGTATTTTAGGTTGAACTAGGATACTTTTATAGCTAGCACTAGGCACTGAGTATTCCAAATTTTTGTTAAGACTTGGGTTCTGAAGTGAATGATATTGTATTGCAAGAAACTTTCGACAATCCACATTCATTTGTTAAAGGTGCAAAAATTGTGTTATAGGAAAATAAAAGTCACACCAAAGGTTATGGGTATATTAGATTTGGTGAAGAGAAATACAACAAAAAGAGTTATGACTAAAATGAATGGTTTTTACTGCTCTTTGAAACCTATGTGTGCTAATTAATCTACACCAAAGAAGTCCTTGGGATTTTAACAACATTATGTTGGAAACCTTTGAGCACTACTTGGGGGGGTGAATTAGTAGCGAGATCTATATATGGTTTTTACCAAATTAAACTTCACTTACTGAATCAAAAATATTTTAACCAACAACTAATAAAATTATAGCATGTACACCATATAAGAAGAAACTAAAAACCATAAGCAACAACATAAACAATAATAAATGCACACAATCCCATCATCACACATGAGACATAATATTTCTGGTGGAAACCCTTCTAGGAGAAAAACTACCCTTGCTGCTACTACTCTGCTCTGAATCTCTATTATGTCAAGAAATTTGTGTTTTACATAGATATCTGACTCTGACAAGCCTGGATACTTGGCCTCATACACAATAGGCCAACACCAATCAAGTAGGAGACTCGATTTTATTGATCAACTCATAAGACATTCCTCTCATGCGAATCTACAGACTACCATCAGCAGAAGGCCACCACGACCAATGATCCTTACCCAAATCTGATTGGATTATCCAACCTCGATAGGATGGTGAAACTATTCCTTTCACTCACGATTTTAAATCCCTGCTCCACTCTCATAAAGTCATTGTTCCTCTACACTATGTTGACCTAATTTCATATATTTTCAAACTGGATCCAAGAAACTATGCTCGACAAGAATTCACCTTTGTAATCTAATTCTCAGCAGCAATACACTATCAATAAACCAAATGAAATGTCACCATAAACATTCTCTCAACAAAAGAAAAATAACGGCTCACATCCATGCATCAAAATTGTAATATTATGTCCATCTAGTAGCATAATCTAATCCTCCAAAGAAAACTATGCTACAACATATTGAAATCTAATTTATTCCACGACATGTTTCAAATATGATCATTATGCATCAATTTTCACTCATACATTGAAGGTTCTATACCCTCAACTGAATTTTAATATTTCCTAATCTATGTAGCCTTCACTCGTTCACTCTCACACTAAACCAACCATCAACCTTCTCCAAAATGTAGAATATAAAACATGTAATGCGAAATTGATTTTTGTACTAGGATCAAGAGTGCACAAATTTGATGAAATCAATATTCAACCATCACTACTTGTGCACTAAATAAGTTCACACTGACTAGAGGATTCTTTCAACCCATTTGTACCTTTACCAATTAATTTAGAAGCTTTCCCAAACATGGAAGTTGAAATATTCCTGATGTACGCGAGGAATGCAGAGGATTTTTTGGGAAGAAGCTTAATTGAATGCACAACACTAGCTCATCTCATATGGCCGCATGGATAAGCTTACTTCCATGCATCCAAGAGCCTTCAGCTGCATGCACAAGGTTATCTCTCATCGGATAGGGAAAAGTCTAGAAAAAAGCATTGAACCATCATTTTAGAACCTCTGCCAACTATTTGGACATCTTCTCTAGAATCTATACATGGCTCCAAACCTTTGCTAAGCTATATGAAACCTATGCAAATGGATCAAACATGTCTCCAAAGTGCCACTTCCAGGTTGACATAGAAGCCAATAAACAAGAGTTGACATGACTGCCAACAAGTCCTCAGCTCTCCTCAACCATGTGCTCAATCCGCAACACATTTGAACACACTTTTTAGCACCTATTCAATATAATCATGAAAGTAACATACTGCTAAACAAGTGATATCCATGAGCATAGATGAATACCTAGTATGCCAACTCAACTAGTGTACCATCTCAACAATATGAATGTCACTTGAACCATCATCTCCAACACCTGTGGATTTTTGTCATCCACCTATAGTAGCATCTCCAATTCCTCCCATGAATTCATAACAAATCAACACAAGGAAACATAAGGAAACACCTCCATGAACACCGTTAGCACATGAGGAACCATCAACCACACTAATTGCATCATATGACCATAACGAGTGTAACATCATATGGCTGAAATCAATTCCAACACAATCATATCAATGTCAATTCAACTAGATGCAACCATACTACAAGCAAGGCATCTAGACATTAGTTAGACTACATAGGGTTCATGTCAATGCCAACAAGAGCTAGCTTCCATCATGAACCAATGCCAACATTAGTTAGCTGGAACCATGCACACCATAATGGGAACACATTATTCCATGAAAGGTAACCATTACACATAAGAATATGGTGGTTTTGTTTCAACCAATGCCAATTATAACAAAATCCATGTGTGGGTTCATTTGCATTCAAGTCCGAGTGTCCATAAAAAATGGGAAATGATCCAAACATTAAATGATTCTATACACGTATGGATGAAATTAGAATCCAATTCCTTGGATGGAGATAGATTCATGAAAACCATCCAATGGTGAAGAACATGGGAAAAAATATTGATGAAAATGTGAAAAGAGAAATCATCCATCATCTCTCCATTAACCATCCCAAAATCTTTCAATTATAAGGTGATATCGACTCTAAACCACCTAGAAACTATTATGGAATATGTTGTAGGGGACGAGGTGTATGAATTAATTTACAATGCAAACCATTTTAGCAAGGATGGTTTACGTGGTTTCTTTTAACAACTTATTTTGAGTGTAAGCTATCTCCCTTCTATGTAAGCCTCTCATCATGACTCAATGCTGCAAAACACTCTTTTGGAAGGAATTTGTACACCTCATCTCAAGATTTATGATTTTGGCTATTCTAAGTCTTATTTTCTTCATCCACACCCAACTGATCAACTGTTGGGATAACTACATGCATAGCTTCAAATATTTTTTCCAAGAAACAATTTGATGGCATGATCACAAATGAATGGTCATGTGATGTAACTCTTTATGTTATGCTCGTGGGATCATATCCATTTGAGGATCCTTAGGAACCAAATAATTTTTGTAGGACCATTGGTTGTATAATGAATGTGGAATATTTCATCCTTGGTGAAATTGTGTATCTAGGCTACACTTTTGTGAGAATGGGTTCAGAAAAATTCGTTATCGCATGTTTTCAGCTGAACTATTTAATTTTTTTAGCCAATCTATATTTTTTGGATGAACTAATTTTTCTTGTTGAAAATTTAAAAAAAAAAATTAGTTGAATATTTGGACATTTAAGTTAATGACAACCTAAAATGTTGTGCAATATAATTTTGGCTGGGTTGGGGATTAGATCCAACCACTAGTTGTTTCGGGTTGAAAAAGTGATTATACATATGTGGGTCATGAGGCCCTTGTAAATCGTTTAGCATTGCATACAATTGCATTGTTGTTGCAGTATTTTGGCACTAGTGGTATGGTGTGGAACTATTGTTGTAGTCATTTGGTATCGTTTTTATGGTCAAGCATTATTGTTTTTATCTTTCAACTATGAATTTATTTTAGTTGATTTGTTACATGATTATTTTTTTTTTGTTTTCTGTTTGTTGATTTGTAGGTCTATTTGGTGCTGGAGGAATTCTTGTAGTTTTCCTCTTTGTTTAGGAGCATGAGAAAACATGGGCTCATCCTCCTATCAACTGGACCCCACTACATTAGAAAATATGGTATGAGAAAGTCATATGGTTCAATATTTTTTGTTCTTAGTTGCTAGAATTGTGAGCTCCTCACTTTGCATGTTTGATCATTTTTCCTTTTCCAACACTGCATATTGAATTTTATTAATGGATATTTCCTTACCATCAATCTCCTTCTTATACACTAATAACCTCTTTTCTGTTTCATGTTGAATCGATCATATATATTTAATTTCCTTTTTAGTAGAATTAAGTTTGGTGTTCAAAGAAAGAAGCTTGTAAAGTGCCTCATCCATATTTTTTGAAGTCATCAATTTTGCATAGAAAAGCTCAACATCTTCATCGCTTCATATTACTATATTTTTTATATAGTAACATTTGGTTCCCTCTCACAACCGTAATATTTTTATCACTTTCAAAAGTACTCTCATGTTTCATTGCGTTCTCTCTGCTTAGCCACTGAAGAAAGTGACAAAAATGTGTTGTTTTCACCTCTGAATTTTCCAAGTGTTTTCAAAATTATAGGCATTTTTGAAGAAAACATACGATCTGTTGGGACTTCTCGAGTTGATCTTTAGGGTCTTTGCCTATGGAAACATGCTCCTTCACCTCTTTAGTTTATTATTCCAAGTCATTCTTAGCAATGATACATCTTTTCTATGACATCACCAATTCTTGTCCCATAATCTGCATTTCATGTTCAAATTTCATATAATTTATAAAAATGTCTTCCTTCTCCTCTCCTTTATTGATTTGAATAACAATTATCTTGAATCCATCCCTTATGAATTCGAAAATATGCAGCCGCTAAATCACCTGAGCCTATACATCAATTTGTTGGTAGGATAATTTCCTCAGTTTCTTAGTAGATGTACAAACCTAAAGGTCTCAGACCTCAACTAAAATTATCTACAATGTCACGTCTTACCAAATCTAGTTGAGATGAAAAATATGTTATCCCTAAATATAATAAAAAGTTATCATTCTAACCATATACCTCCACAAATGGGTAATCTTACACACATTGTGGCGTGCCACATTGTTCTGCAAGATGAATAAATTCTAGCATATCATCTTCCTGAAGTCAACATGTGGGCATATGGAGATATAAAAAAATTGACAATGCTCACCACCCAGCGGCATTTACAAAAATGTGCCATTTGAGTACTATAATATCGCAATGTCAGCTATTTCCTTAGATAACCATAAAAATGTATTTATATTGATAGCTATTCCTAAGATTTGTAAAATAAAAATGACAATAAATTCTCTAGGAAGTTGTACTACAAGAATGCCAATATATTCATAGCTTCTCACTATTAAAATGTCTGTATACACGTATCCATTTTCTAAATTCTCTAAATTGACATTTCTAGGTTGTGAATAGTTATAAATTTTGCACATGACATAATCAATTTTTAACTCTACTTACCATTAATCGAAAATATTGTGTCAATCTTTAAAGAGAAGGTTTTTTTTCTTCGACAAAGGCACTCATGCTTTTGTTGGGTGGTGGGAACTTATTCAACAATGAACCCAAGTTATCCCAACTTCGTGGGCCAACTGCAAATGCTTGCATGTTTCTAAAGTTATTTATAACTGAATTAATTACCTTGAGTTGGATACAAATATTTTCATTACAATATGGTCAATTATTTAGCATTGTAACACTTGCCAATGTATCGGCTACCTTCATTGCTTACAACTGCTCTCTCAATTCCTAAAAGCTATCAATTTATGAGCGTGGAATGTTATTACTCTACCCAGTCTTCTATTTTATTCCTATTGCATGCCTCATATTTATTTATGATCAATTCTGCTATCATTCCTTACATGAAATAAAATATGTATGTTGGGATTCTAATAGTACAACACCTACAATTTGTTGTAGATGTCCTTTATTCACTAAGATCATATCCTTTGATATTTCTCTTTTTCTTTGCTTTAGCTCCATGACATCCTCAAGTATTTCTTTGTAACATCTAAATATGTAAATCTTAGTAGGTTACAAAATCTTTTGGTCATATTAAAGACCATCTCTAAAAGACCCAAACATGTAGATGCTTGTAGTATAATGATAAAGGTATATTGAAACAAACATGTAAGGATTCAAATTCATAATTATTATTAGTGTAGTAAAAGGTAAAAAGATAGGATAATTGAAAAGGTTTTTTAGAAGGAAATATAAAATGAAGACAACACCATCACCTTCACAAGAATAGTCTCCATCTAATTGTAAACTTGTCAAGTTCCATTATGATCTCATATTCCATTTCAATTATTATTTTATTTTATTTAGACAATATATGAGTGTTCCCCTTCCATGAATATGGAATACATGCCTTGAGTCCTATTTAAATCTAATGAACCTTGGAATTAGGGATGTTTTCAATATATGGAACTACTATTGGCTCTCTTACAAGAATTCTATCCTTTTAGTGATGAATATTGATCAAATGAGATCCGTCAAGGATGAGATGTCTTTCTAGTCAATTGTTTTCGTTGATGCGCCAAAATCATTGTAGATTAATTGCCTACTTCCATATTGAGGGTCACCCAAAAATTCCACATAGTGTGAATTTGCAAGTCAAACACATGGTTATAATAAGGTCTTTAATATGACTTATGGCCAATTGTACCTTCTTATTATATGTTACTAAATTTTTTGTCTCACTTATACTAGTCAAACCAATTTGTTCCATTAGGATTTTGGGTTCAATATTAGAACAATCACCTCTATAAACCATGCAGTAGTGACAATTATTAACTTAGGAGAGGCCACATGGTAACGAGTGGAATCAGCATCTACCTTGTGGTGGAAAATTCAAAGCTTATTAATCACATTTATGGAGTATTAGTGGATGGAGAAGGATTAAATTGGTTGAACATGTTTCCAGTAGTACTAGAGCTAAAAGATAATGTCCTAGACCTAGATAATTAACCACTCAATGTGATTTGGAAGAATTCATATTTGTAGAAACAACCTTGCAGATTAACACTTTATGCTTAACAACCAATGGAGGAAAATTATATACTTTTACGTTGCACATTACATTGTTATTTTTTATATTATTGTTTTCATTTTTTTTAAATAAAGAAATATATAGAGTATTACAAGTAAAATAAGCCATTTTACTTTGATCCAGTTCATGTTTTCTTGAAGTCTGTATTGTTGTTTTGTAAATTGGAGTTTTTAATTCATTGTAGTTTGTATTTTTTATTAATTTGATGTTTTTTGTACAAATATGTTTGTATTTCATTTAATTTAGTTTATCTATAGTGAAAGTATGTGACTCTGCAACTCTTTTCTTATTCTTGCTCACGTTTAGATAATTTGTGAAATACATGCATATTAATAGATTTAATCTACATTTGGAAGTTGTCTCTCCATTCCCATTGTAGTGGTAACCATATTCAGTATGATGTTTTAACATAAGAATACCCTAATATTTAAAGGAGCTTTCCATTTCCAAATCAATTGATACCACCATTTCCTCTATGCATCCTAATTGATTATAGTTAAGGCCTCATATCTTAATTTAGTTGTTCACATCCATAGATAGTGATTCCAAGACTAAACTAGAGTATCAACCACATCCAAAAACAAGAGTTCAAATCTCGTAAGCCCACTAACAAAATCCTTCCATTATGAATCCAACACACCTACTAGCCTAATTTCTGCTACTTGAAGCCAAACCTATAGACCATCATCCCATACTGCTCTAAGTCCAATATATGTCGAAGTATACAACCCACAATTTGCTAGATGTTGTTTCAGATTTGGAGAGACCACCCATAATCACACTTGTTCAATTTGTACAACATATGGTTATTACATATTGGTAATTTTATTACTGAAATTTTTTTTCAAATGGAGATCTAGAAAACTTGAAAATTTTTAGTACTATTTAACGAAATGGTTTTTATTATAAATTTTATAACAATGCAAAAAATCAATTTTTAAAACTGCACAATTTTGGATTTTTAATGAAGGAATATTCGATTTCGAAAGAGCTTATTTGTCACCAATTTGGAACCTTCATTCCATTAATATACTGTTGAAGATAAAACCTAAAATGTGGGGTTTTATTTTCAACATTATATTAAAATAATGGAATGAAGATTCCAAAATGGCAGGAAAGAAGTTGGTTTGAAATTGAATGTTCAATTAAAAAACTAAAATTGATGGGTTTTATTGAAATATAATTCCAAGGACAAAAACTAAAAATTGAAGGGATTTATTGATTGGTTCTTTGCATGGCTATTAAAAAAAATAAATTTGAACTTTATAATACTAAAAATTGACAACTTCTATCTGTCCACCTGAAACAAACAATCGACAATAAAGTTTTTGAAGGAAGTAAAATTTGACTCATCCCTATTAACTTTGGACTAATTTCTCATATGTCTCGATAAAAGAATAAACCAAACTCTAGATTGGTAAAAATATCTGAGTGATGATGTTTCATATTTGAAGAGAGCAAGTAAATGTCCTCAACTTAGATCGAATGATCTTCCGCCAATCAAGTTAAGAGCCTATCCCCACTTTCCATGCTAACCATCTCCCCAAACTAAAATGGATTCCGGGTGGAATTTGAGTTTAGATACTTATTTTTCATCATTATGCCCTAAAGTTATTGATTAAAAAACGTCCTCTGCAAACATTTTATGGCGAAGGAATTCGAAAAAATAAATATGTTATTCATTTTATTGATTTTTTTTTTACACGGATCAAAAAACCCATTAAACATGGTTGAAAAATGGACATTATTCTTTGAATTGTTTTGTTCTCCCAATATAGGATAAGCAGTGATTACATATGTGCTATACAATATTCTGAAGAAAAAAGTATTCCAAAAAGGGATGTACCTAGAAGGAGAATAAACAATGAAGCATATTATATTTCACTTATAGAAGGCTTAGGAACAACTAGGGACAATGGATCCAATGGCATTGTATTATTCACCAATTCTAAACTTGTGTGAAACCAAATGAAAGGAATGTACAAAGTAAAAAAGGATAAGTTTAAACAACTACATAGAAAAGAAAAAATTATTACTAGTCAATTTCGATAATTTACCATAATTCATTCTGCAAATGTTAATATGATGTCTAGTGATCTCTTGTATGGGGAAATGTCAACTCAAGATTTCTCTGTGAAAGATGAATTGGTATCAAGAACCACTCCATCAAAGTTTATTGATGACCATTATAATATATATCTAATATGTGTTTGTTTTTTAGTTATAAATGTGGTGTCTTTAATGACCATGTGGTTCTTTCAATACTATACTAAGTGTGCTCCCACTATGTAATCACTACATGGTGAGTTATAGGGGTGACAAGTTTAAGAAAATTTTGTATTTAATTCTCAAGATGTTAAATTTATCATTTGCGCTTTTAGTCTTGAGAATATTTGAATTGAACATTTAAATATTGAGTATTTACTTTTTGTTTATGTTTATCTTTGGTCGAAGAGAAATGGTCGTCCCTGGTAATGTAACTAAATTACACATTTTCAATGATAACCAATAGATGTTGGATTTCATGACAAATGCGGTGGTGTTTAAAGATGCAACCATTGAAGAAGAGGAACGTGAAAGGCCCTTGTAGGAAGAGGAATACTCGCATAAGGGAAACCCCACACCAAAAGGAGTGGTCACCCTAGAAAAGTTATTTGATCTACAAAACCACTTGTGAGTCCCATCAAACACCAAGACATAAAGTTCCACTCTTTCACATGAACAAATGAACCTTGGCACTAAAGTCGACCCCAAATTCATTAACATAGGGTTTGGATGTTCCTCCGAGGAAAGACAATCTCTCATTATCTTGTTTAAGAAGTACCACGATGTTTTAGCTTGGACATACAATGATCTAAAGACATATGATACACATATCATCCAGCATGTCATTCCTACGAAAGTAGGGGTCAAACCTTTTCAGGAGAAGTTCAGGAAAGTGCATCCCACATTAGAACCCCCCATCAAAAAAGAGCTCAAGAAGTTGTTATATGCCTGCATCATCTTTAAGGTCAAACATTCTACATGGGTTTCAAACCTTGTCCCAACATAGAAAAAATCTGAAGAGATCTGTTTGTGTGTCAATTTCGAGAATCTCAACCAGGTGTAGGAAAAAGATAATTACCTGGTCTCATCTATGGAACAAATCCTTCGAATAGTTTCAAGTTTCGAAATGTTTTCCTTTCTTGATGGCTTCTTTGGCTACAATCAGGTGCTAGTAGCCAAACCAGACTCGATAAAAACAAGCTTTAAGACAAAGTGGGGAATGTTAGCATTTAGTTGCATGCCTTTGAGACTTATTAACGTTAAGAAAATATTCCAAAGAGAAATGGACGTTGATTTCAGGGGTTTAATGGGCCAAAGGATGGAAGTTTACCTCGATGATGTCATTGTTTTCTCGAAAAGGAGGTCTAAACACCTCCACCACCTTAAGTAGATCTTTGAAGGGTGTTGGAAGTATGGGATTTTGCTTAACCCCAAGAAGATCATATTCGTGGCTTTTGAAGGAAATCTCCTTGGACATATAATCACCAAAGATGGAACCACCATTTATACTGACCATGCAAAATCTATAGCACAAATTCCTCTTCCGAGCATGAAGAAAGGTCAGCAATCTTTCCTTTGTAAAATCATTTTTCTTCAGAAATTTATTTTAGATTTTGCCCAAATTGTTAAGCATTTGTAGAACATTATCAGTATAGATTCAGGCTTTAAGTGGAACCAAGAGGAAAAGGAGGCTTTAGACTGTATCAAGAGAGCTATTGCGGAAGCCCCTTCCCTCTTCAGCTCCGGCTTCAACAGGGACTTCATCTTATACACTTTCGCCTCGTATTCATCATTAGACATTGTCCTCATGTAAAAAGATAGCTACGACGATGAACCTCCTATATCTTTCATGAGTACAGGACTACAAGGCCCTAAATTCAACTACACTGATATAGATAAGTAGGCATATGCGGTCTACAATGCAGTGAAACACTTCAGACCATACATTCTCAAGAACTATTTGACAATGATGGTTCTGCACCCTGTTCTTAGGTCACTCTTCATCCAACAAGAGTTGGGTGAGAGGAGAGCCAACTAGATGACTTCCCTTCAGGAATATGATGTGGAGTTCAAACACATGCACACAGTTAAAGGGCATGGGTTATTCAAACTAACCATTGAAGCTGCAAACCAATGAGGCGAGGATTCAGAAGACTAGTAGCATGAGATTGAGATGTATCAGAATGAAGTACTAACCTCCCATGATCCCTCGTCATGGTACTCAGACTTGAAGCAGTGACTAGGGTAAGGGACCTTATCTTCTACCTTGTCCGTGAAACAAAACATGAAAATAAGGCTCAAAGTCACTTCATATCAACTGGTAAAAGGTATTAATTTGTTTCGAAAACACCACCTCAACATGCTACTCAGATGTTTGGAATATGACGAAGCCCAGTGGGCGTTGAAGGAGTTGCATGATGGATTTGGCAGGGGGCCACTATGCTGGCGATACCACTACCCACAAGATTATGTGAGGAGGATTATACTTGCCCATGCTTTTCGAAGACACGCATGCTTATGCTCAGAAATGCCCCATCTGTCAAAAGCATGTAGGAAGGAAAGCTAGGTATTCTTCCCCTCTCCAACCGATAGTGGTGGAAGAAACTTTTAAAAAATTGGGGTTGGACGTCATTGGGAAATCGTTCTAAACTCACAAAAGAAATAAAAGCATATACTCATGGCCACTAACTATTTTACCAGTTGGGTCGAAGTAGTTACATTACAGAAAATCAATGACGAGGAGGTAATATCTTTTGTCAATCGATACATTGTGGCCAGGTTCTGTGTTCCAACCTCACTTGTGTTTGATAATGCTACATATTTTATGTCTTTAAAACTATATTATTTTTCTTTGGAAAACAAAATCGTTTTAAAAAAAATCAGTCAACTACTACCCATAGGGGAATGGCCTAGTATAATCTACCAGTAAAAACCTCATCCACATCATCAAGAAGACCTTGCTATCCCACCAGAGAAATTGGCACAATGCCTTCAGCAATGCCTTGTGGGCAGACTAGATTATGCATAAAATATCCCTTAGAACATCCCCCTATTTTTTGGTTTATGGGAAAGAAGTTATCCTACCACTAAACCTATACCTCTCCACCCTCCAATTGTCCCAAGAATCACAATGCTTCACTTGTCTTACCATTCAAAACCTCATGAAAATGCTCCTTAGAGTGCAATATGAAAGACAAAAGACCAAGGAAAATTTGTTCATTTACCAAAGCTAAATTAAGAGGTGGTTTGACATGAAATCTAGAGGATCTCACAAATTCAGTATAGGGGACCTAGTTCTTAAATGGAATAGAGCCCATGAGGACAAGGGAAAACACACTAAGCTCCAAGCCTTATGGAGTGGTCCTTTCCATGTCAAAGAGAAAATTGGGTAGCACACCTATAAGTTGCAAACTCTAGGAGGGAGGGTTGAAACCCTTCCTGTGAATGGCCATGATCTCAAATTCCACTCCACCTAGTAGCTCTCATGGTTGCTAACACTCCTTGCATTATACTTCCCTTTTGATCTTTCTTTTCAGTGAGACTGTCTTTCCTAGTTTTGTTTTTAATTTATTTTTTTCCTTGAATAAAGAGTTTGAGACATCGGCTCAAGGTTTAGGTAGTCTTGCACTCTGGCTTAGAAAATTTCTCTCTGGAATCGCCTTTTTGAAAATACCTTAAGCCACAACCAAAATAAAGCATTGATACTTACTATAGTTGGGAACACGGTGTCATCTGTGGTCCCCTGTCTTATGCCAATGTATCCTAGCTACTGAATTGGCTTGAAATGTGTGATGTTCTAGCTTACCCATTGGTTCGAAGGTGGGGCAAGGTGAAGAAAACTTCTGAACATATACATATTTCAGGAAAAAAAAATAAGCTCTCTAAAAAACGAGAAACAACCTCTTTGCAAGTCAAATAAGTTTGGAGACCTAATCCGCCCATGCATACAATAGCCACATGAATAAGTGCAAATAAGAAAACCTGAATAAGTGATAATGAGCACATAAATTAACTAATAAGGGATAGATGACTGAGAAAGGCTTCCTATAGGAAGAGGCGAAGCAATGACTCCGTCGGGGTATTGTCTAGGCTCGCTGGTAGTGGAGCAATGTTTGTGATTTCTAGGTAGTGACTCCTTCAGGGTACTGTTCAGGCTACCTAGTAGCAGAGCAACACCAGAGTGTTCTAACTATTATACCAAAAATCCTTAAATCTAATATCATTAATTTGACTCTCCCCTCCCCCTCGATCCAGCAAGAATTCATATCATCTTGTGTATGTTAAAGGTTTGAGTTTTAACAACATAAGATAGCTCACCAATGTAAACGAGAAGCCTAGAATCATTATGGGGACCCACAACTTTATGGGGAAACACTCTTTGAGATTATCCTTATAGCGGGCCATGAGGTGTCTCAAGATCTTGGAGTCCTACCAGTGAATCGCCAATTGTTATAGCTGCTGCAACAACCCTTCCAAAATTTTCATCTCTTCAAAATTTTGGAGACCATTTACCTTTTCCATGGTCATTACCCATCCTTAGAGTCTGCGCAGGAGCCCGCAAAACTAGAAGAGTCCCAAAGGAACCTAAGTCTCTCTCCCATGAGCCAAGCCAATTCCCTAATCAAGTCTAGTCACTCAGTCGCACCACCATGATGTGACTAATTCCTCTTTTACTACCCATGTGACCCATGTGACCTTGCCAAATCGATGAGTTGCATAAGTCGCATGGATAACCTAACATGATGTGTGGCCTTCATTACCTATTTCACAATGCCACCAGTAAATCCTTCAGTCATAGAGGTCTCATCACCCTATCGTGCAACCTAGTGACCCATGTGACCTGGTGACTGTTAGGGTCGCAAAGGTCGCAAGTGTCACATAATGCCCCAACTTAGGCCATGTGACCCATGCCACCCCCACACATGTGACCAAAACTATATATATATATATATATATATATATATATATATATATATATATATATATATATATATATATATATATCACCATTAACTGGTCAGTATGTAACGCTGCTTTGTTTGCATGAAAGGTAGGGAGGCTCTGCTACTTGGTGATGCACGTGACTTTTAGAAGTCGGTGACCATTCCACTTCCCCAACAATCATGTTTTTGTTCCAAGTGTCATCTTCCTCAACCCCAACTCTAAAGATTCACAATCGGGGGGGATTTTATCCACAACTTAACCCCTTTTTCATTTTAAACCTTCATTGAATGTCTGTGAAGTCTTATGAACCTCCCTAAGCTTCTCCCATGCCCATTCCTCATCCCTAGCTAATGTGTTATCCCTGCAAGCCAAGCAATCTTCCCTTGGGAAGTTCCATAGACCCCTCTGAAGCCACATTCATCTCCTTGAATCACCCAAAATGCAGGTTGCATAGCCTAAGGCCATGATAGGAAAAAAAATGCAACTTATGCGACCTATGTGACTTGCGACCTATGTGACCCTACGACAACGTGGCCTATGCGACCTATGACTTATGCGACTTGCACCCTGAGCAGACTGATTGACCTGCGACCTTGCGACCTCAGGCCTAGCTTACTTAGTCACTAGGTGATACCCTATTCCATGTGACGCCTGCAACCTCCTCACCCCTGTGACCCGCCAGAAGGCCCTCTCCCAGTCTCTGAAAAATATGGTTTGTTTTTTTGCATTGTTTTTTATTCTCTTGTCATCTCCCTCATCATGGGACTATTTGTTTGATATGCCAGGTGACATGGATCTTGATTACATCTCCATCTCCTCTTTCAAAGACAAGATGGCACCTTCGCTTATGAGCTTAGCCCATAAAATATCTGGGAGAAATTCACATGAAATCCATAAATACAAGGAACCCCTATCTACGGGGACACAACCCGTAATATTAATAAAAACACGAAGCTCTCCTGCTATGACATCTATGAGGAGTTCACCAAGCCCGACATACCAGAGACCCAGGAGGAATTCCTAGTGTACTTAAATATTAATAGGTCAAAGCTTCACAAGGTACCCTCGCACCCTCTAGTTCTCCCGTGTGCTAAGACAATTGACTATATCATACAGAGCAATGACACGAAGTCATGGATAGTAAGGGATCATACTAGTGCACCACTCGCAACCATCACCTCGACAGATATTTCTACTTACTACAGGATTCATGAGAAGGAGGAAACCTTCAACACATAGTGGCTAACTGATTTTGTGACTCCTACTAAGGATATTCTTAGAGAATGGTGGCAGGACCCATCCAAGTTCTAGGTTAGGACTAAAAAAATTTAGAGGACAGGAGGACTGAGCAAGGTCTAGCAGTTGATCATTGCCATGATGAACTATCTGCACGGAAGAGAAGGTTATGATGTGTTCCATGGGACATGGGTCCCCATAATGTATGATGTTGCCACTCGAGGAATAGTCTTTAACTGGACTATGATTCTCATGTCATCCTTGAAAACAAATATAATTGCAGCGAAGCAGCTAGAGCAAGACCAACCACCAGAGTTCTATATGGATTCATACCTACTAGATGTTGTTTGTGAAAGGTGTCAGTTTGACAATTGGAGCTACAGCTGGAACACATCTATAGCCATCCTAGTACACCATCATTACAAGATATTTTTGGATGAAGACTACAAGGGTATGATTGATGTTATTTCTGAGTCATTTATTGCTCCACTATATCAGGGAATGTTGAGGGAAGACCCACCTTGTATGTCAAAGAGGGCCATAGAAACCGTTGTCAAGGTGGCACATTGGTTCGTGATCTATGAGGGTACATTTCTTAGATTTTTTGGTTCCTATAAGGCTTTACATGTTCTTCCTAGGTTCGCCATAGATAAAGTGCCCTTACAGGAAGTATATTACCAAATTACACAAGGATTCCCAAAAACACTAAGAAAAGGAAAGAAGAAACCGTGGCCAGCCTTCCCTCCTGTCTTTGGGGACTATGTGGTAGAAAAATTCAAATAAGTGGAGGTAGAAGCCAAGGCTTTGAAGGGGAGTCACTTTATGACCTTAAGCTATCATACGTATGACCCCAAGAACGTTGTAGCTACTCACTATAAGAGATCTAATTTTAAATTGTCATATTCGCATCCCAAGCAAATTCACGAAGATGGAGTCATGAACTAGTATAATGCCACCAGGGTACTTAGCCCCAGTGAGCAAAATGCAAGAGATGAGGAACTTCTCAAACACTCTAAGGAGAATGTGAGGTTACAGGAGAGGTCATCCACCTTGAAGGGGAAGAAAGAGAAATAGATGGCAACCAGGAAAACTAAGAAGAAGAAGGAGAAAGAGGAAGAACATTCCCCAAGTGACTTGAAAAAGGGGGAAGATAATGAAACATTGGAATAACTGAATGCAACACTGGAAAAGAACAAGAAAGAGCTCAAAAGGAAAATAGAGGAAGACATTAAACAATAACAAGATTCAGGTGACCAGAACTAGATTGAGAAGAAGAGGCACCAAGAAGAGGAAGAAAGGAAGAAGAAACTAGAAGAAAAGTAGTAGGAAGAGAAGAGGGTTAGGGTAGAAGAAGAGAAGAAGCAGTGGGAATAAGAGCTGAAGGAAAAATAAGAAAGGCTCAGGAAGGCTGAGGAACTCAAGAAGAAGCAAGAGCAAGAGGAGCAAGAAAAGAAATGGCTGGAGGAAGAGTAGAGGAAGAAAGAGGAGAAGGAAAGAAGAAACAAGGTGCAAGGAGAAACCAGTAAAGTGGCCTAGCTAGAATAAGAACAAATTAAATTGACTCCATTAGATGTTCCCCCTTCTACTCCCCTCATCGAAGGAAATGTCCCTCTACAAGGGTTATGCATTCCTGAAGAAGAAGAAGAATAGGTACTAGATCTCACCAAGCTCACCTCTGACAAAGTGAGCCTCAAGATCAGGAAGGAGAGGAGGAAATATTATGCTAGGAACCCTGAAAAACAAGTGTTGGTCACCACAGCTAAAGAAATTGTTCTTGACACAATAGTTAATCCCAAGATGGTCGCCTTGGTTGGAACTGCATTTGTGACCGCTACTGAGCATAATGTTGCTAGGATTAGAAAACAAATCATGGAGCTCCAAAATAGGCTTTATGCATCAGAGCACAAGGTCTCTAAGGTAGAGCAAGAAAAAAAAGGTAGAGGATGAAAATGTAGCTCTCCGCTTAGTACTATCTAGTACAACATAGCTACAAGCCGCAATCAAAGATGAGGCTGAGACACTTAGTGAAGCCTTGAAGAAGGTTTATGAAGAAATGTCAAAACTACATCTCATGGTAGCACCAATCGTAGCCATACAAACCCATACAAAAGAGAGTGATCTTATGCTAAAAGAAGGAATTACCGCTCTAGATAGTAGTCATGAGTGGTCCATTAACTATCGAGGGGCACCAACAATAGTCCTAAAGAAATAAACTGGCCAATGATGTAGACAGATTGTTGGCTTCATATAAATGCCTTTTTAGTGGCCTGGAATCAATGATCTAGATCCATGGAGTCTCGTCCACCGGAGAAATCGGGCAGGTGAGAAAGAACGAACACATCTCATACAAAGATCAAGCATTCGTCGACACATATAGGAAGACTGCTTGCTCAGATGTCCTACCCATTACAGAGGAGAATATCACAGTCTACATGGTTGAACTGGTAAGAATGTATACAAAGTTGGTGACCTTAGGAAATCAGGTGAATGCCAAAAGGACCACCCTCATACCAAATTCCCTTGAGTGCCTGCATAGACATGATGAGGAACAACCACAGATCACCCCCATTGCAACTAAATACAAGCTTTGGCGCACTTACCTAATGGAGCAACTCCACCTAGACATTCCCAAACTTTCTATTGTTAAGTTGATAGGGTAGATTTTGCTCATTTTGTGATTTTGGAAAATTAAGATAGAATAGGACAATTTTGGAATGAGAAGAGTCATGAGGAAGTCTAAAGGTCACAAGGTAGTTGAAAGGTCATGGGGAAGCCCAAGAGTTAGGGGTAGGCCAAAGGTCACCCTCATTTTATAAATACACCCTCATGACACATTGTAAAGGACTTTTAGCTGAGGACTTATTTTGGGACAATATTGTTTTGAAAGAAGTCATTCTCGTCTGATATATGCAAGGAATAATTGTTATTTTCCACTATTGGATTGCACAAATATTTTATGCTGTGGTGCCATGGGTATTATTTTCTTAATGGATCAAATGTTCCTAAGAGTTCTTTGATACACAATCTATTCATGTGTTGTATTGTGCTACAAACCTTGTTTTGCTATGCATGGATGGTATATGATGTGATAACTCTATGCTTCTATTGATGAACAACTTCGTTGATATTGGCGTGACCTTTTTTTTACTGTGTATTCTCTTACGTTTATGGATGCTTGTTTACTGTGAACTATTTTATAGTTTTTGAGCACTTTCTTTATATACACATGATCGTATCTAAAGTTTTCTAACAATCATTTTATGTAAGTTTTATGTTATTGATTTATAATCTTTCTATTCATGGTATTCATGTTATAAACATTTGTTAGTTATTTCCTTGTATTTATTGAAGTTCATGCACTCGATTAAGTCGATATCCCAACTATGTCTGAAGCGAATTCAACTCACTTGAACAGAAACCGAGCCTTCATACCAGAAGAGATCCTAAATCAAATGGTGTAGGGTCTAGTTGGGATTCTACACTCGGGAGACCCCCCTCACTATTGGCAGAGAATTTTCACCCATTAGCACGCCCTTATGTAATCACTCATGACTTTTATTATTTTATTATGACTAGAAAATTAAAAATATATAAAAGGCTCATAAATGTAAATACTTATATTTTGCTTTTAAATGAAAAAGGAAATTAATATTTATTGTGTTAATATTTCTGAGAAATATGTAGAGGGTTATCATGTGAGAAATAAACCCTAATAATCAAATAAGTAGTTATAGAATTAATTATACCCTAACAAGGGGAAATAACAAAAAAAAAAAATTCCTTGTTATTATTATTCCTATTTTTTATTCCTCTAGGGGAAAGAGATGATATAACAATAGGAAGAAACAAAACTAGGAATGTGTATTTCAAAAACAGAAAGCAGGGGCTAGAGATAAATGCCCAAAATATGGTCTTGACCAAAATTTTTGTGGGACAGAAAGACAGTGATTCCCAAGTGCAACCAATGGGAGAGAAACATTGGCAAAAATCCCTTGATAATAACCAGGAAGTTATTTAAGGTTTGCAGAGAAGGCTATTCTTAAATTCTACTATTTCTCTAACTATATTGGGGTTAGTCTCAGGGGTAGCTATTAAGCATCTAGCTTAAGGTTGGGTGGACTGTGAGAGCCTTCTATATATTTCCCATGATGTATGAGATAAGCTCTAACTTACTTGTACTATTCTTTTGTTAAATCTTAAATTGAGAAACCGCTTAGCAGTAAAAGAAAAATATAGAAATTCATAGATTGAGAAACACAAGATCTCTTTACTAGAAATGTAATAGCTTAAGAGTAAGGGCTAGATATACAATTTGAATTCTTGTTATGAAACAACCATTATAACATATGTATACATATATAAACCTTAGTTGATTACATATGGAATGAAAATTGTAAATATAATGTTATAATTAAAACTAACAGATTTCCATGAATGTAATTAAATAGAGATGCACCTTTTTCATAGACTCTATTAATTTAACACAAAATATTCATCTCAAATAATTGGAAACCAACCTATTTGAAAAGCCAAAAATGGATAATGGATATATATATATATATATATATATATATATATATATATATATATATATATATATATATATATATATATATATATATATATTGATAGATAGATAGATAGATAGATAGATATAGGAGTATCACTAGGTAATTACGTAATTTGGGAAAATACTGAGGGCCATATAAATACCATTGTAGACATGGTTCTTGTTCCAATCGAAAGATCATAGCCTTGCATTAAGTAAATAAATAATTAACCTGAACTGGAAAACATAGAGAGAGAGAACTTGTGTCATATGTTTCACAGTAAGACAATAAGAGAATTCAGGTTGTTGTAGACCTAAGGTCTTGCATGGTCGTGGCCCTGTATTGGAGGAAATACCTTGAGTACAAATTAAGGGTAGGGTTAATTGAAACCTAAAAGGTGATTCAAAGAAAAAAAATTAAAGAAGCTCTAGTTGAGTATAGATGAGGATTTCAAGAGCCATACTCGACCATAGGGTAAACCGATAGAAAGAATATAATGAATAGGAGGAAATCAGTTAGGGTTTATTCAAAAAATGCAAAAACGAAATTCCAGTTCCAAAATCTTTAGAGGCGAGAATACCTATAAAGCAGGTAAGAAATTCTTCCTCCAATACATGTAACATCTCGTGATAATATTAGTCCCAAACCACAATAGGAGAAAAAACATAATTTAATCTAAGTTGATGGGGTTTTCAGTGAGATCCAAAAAGCTAAAATTAAAAAAAAATCGAGTTGGACATATGCAAACTGAAGGGACTAGGAGATAACACAAAAAAAAAACTGGGAAGGATTTTGTTTCCAATTCCAACCTATTGGTAGATCGATGAAACACTATAAACGGAACCAATACGCCCATTATCATTCAAATTAAGCACCACTGTTAAAAAGAACAAGAGAGAAAAGAATTGTAATCCAAAGACAAAAAAAAATTCTTACCCGGACCAAATAAACAACATGGGGAATACTCCAAGGTTGGTGAGATGATGACCTCTGGAGATTAGTTAACCTATCATATCATAAAATTAGAATGTAGTGTTAATAGTAAAACCATAGGATTCGATAGTTTCCCTCCACAGGTGAGGGCGCAAATCAGAGGTCTAGGCAGAAACCCCAAATATATTTACGACCTCTACCTAACGGGAGTAATACTTGACGTTATATCAAAATAAGGAGAAGTGTACAATGTATATAGACCAAGTATGAGGATTTTCATGTATGTCGAAGAACTAGATAATCATGGACATTCCTCCATATTATATTAAATAGCTAAAGCCTATGTCTTTAAATCATGATGCATTTAATTTAGCCAATTAGCAAGCTCTATGTTAGAAAAGAATGGACCGTGTTAATCTCATATACATGGATTATAACTTATCAATTTCAAATATATAACAATATATTTAGACCTCCATACAATCCTTTAGGTGCACCATATATAAGATTAGTCGTTTGAATAATCGAAAATTCTAACTTTTATATATGAGAAATCTAGGAGTAAAGTAAGAGATGTCTAGATGTGCGACCAATATAATTTTAAAAGGAAATATAATAGTGACTATCGGTAGATAATAAATTGAAGCAAAATCAAGGGTCACCTTCAATATGAACAAATTTAAAGTGATGCAATTTATTTGTCAATTATATAATATGAAAACAATATTTCATAGTACAATGGAAACATGTTAAAGAGGAGAAAGAGATGAAATTATTCAATTGAGAGAAATCTTTTTCTTCTATGAAGATTATATGATAATTAAATGTAGTTTAAAGGAAAAGAATATATTTATTTTATTGACAACCATGTTGGTTTTAATAGAGTAAAATCCTGAAGCCAATGGGAGACATGATAGGTGGTATCAGAGTGAGGTTTCAACACCAAGGTCTAGGAACCGACCCAAGGAGGAGATTAAACAAAATTATTATTAGTGTTATAGAAGTAAGAGATAATGAAGATCGTAAGGGAGGAAGCACCTACTAGACCTCCTAGAGAAGGATAACATATCTAGGTGAACTTAGGATATGGAGTGTTATCTTCTATAGCATAATTGTTGGGATAGTAAAAGACATGAAATTGAGAGTGACTAGTCATAAAGTAATTCCTGGAATGGTTGGTAGACAATGTACTTCATGAAGAGGAATATAAGTAATCTGAAAAATTGCTATGTTTATAGCTATAAAAGGGGGATATATTGGCAAACCTTAACAAAGATGAAGTACACCAGTATCACTAAAGAAAAACATACAAAAAAAAGTATAGAGATTAAGATATTAGTATAGCTGAATCAAAATGATGATACAATTTAAAAATGTGATCATTATAGACAAGACACAAGTAGGTAAGGATATGTGAAAGGATAAAAACATATACATTATATTATCCAATTAGTAAGTTGTGGCCAAGCTCAGTAGATGCCTCTTAAAAAAAAATACCAATAACTACGCTCTATGAGGTCAAGCATAATTTGTTAACATATAAATATGAATGTTGGTTTCTCTTATATACATTAAAAGTTATTTAAAAGTAGGCATTCATATCTAAGATTTAGGATTGGAATCGGAGTGAGCAGGGCCATAATAGGGCATTTCAAAAAAAAAAAATATCCCGAAAAGAAAAAAAAGGTGAGGAATCAAAAGATATATGTTTCAGTATATCATTAACTTAAGTTTAGTTTAGACATTATTAAGTGTATGAATTTAGGTTTTATTGTTAGGTTTAACCGACCTTTTAATTTGTTCCTTATTATTTGTTAATATATTGATTTATCTTCCGCTCTTTCTCTTCTATGACTACATCGACAAATTATGACTACTATTATGGATATTCCAAGAATTAATTCAACATAAATTAACCATAGAAGTCTGAAATCCAACAAGATGTATTTTATTTAATAATTTTATGGTTTTTCTCTTCATAGACGCGAATACATAGAAATGGTGAAATTTTTCATTCAAATGGCTATCGCTCATATCTTGAATAGTTTTTTTTATCTCTGTAATAATTTCTATATTAAGGAAACTGTGTTGATGACCTTCAATGTAACTGTGATCGCGGGACCAATATAGAAGATTAAAACACTCTTCTATGATGAAATACATGATTAAAAGAAATTAAAGGAAAAAAAATTAATGATAGGATTGCATATTAACCCCTACTAAGAGTCAATCTCATAAGGCTAATATGGACAAGAAGTAGCACCCATATGAAAGTAAAGATTATTAGTATATCACTAATAAAGAAAAATGGAATCACTCTAAGTTAGTACATTTTTATTCGAAAAACTTTGAAAATCAAAGAGCAAATGCATTAGAAGGAAAAGGAATTTACCTTAGGGAAGTGGTTCCTTAGAGGTTAAGTTCAAGCCTGTGTATAAGAAGGATGCTCATGAGTGAAGTGATGATAAGTAGAAATGGAAGTATAAAAATAATTTAAAATAAATTTGTAGTAGTCATGGAAGTGGGACGTATACATATAACAAATGCATTAATTTCCAGTATACACTAGATTAAATATAAGTAATGCTTCGAATAACGTATGCATCTAGCACTTTTTCAGATTCAAATAAATTTGTGTGGATAAAATATTTAAATAGGGATACATAAAAGATGTCATCTGCCAAAAAACAATATAATAAAAATATTGTATTATTGGTTAAAGAAGCTTTGTTGTCCATAAAGTAGATATTGATAAAACATATGTAAAATTCTCCTTAGAGATATAAATACCTATGAAAAAATGGTGAGAAAAGAGTGTATAACTCTATATTATGTAGACTAAATTTTAGCACAAACATAGGAGGTACCCAAGGTTAACATGCATTATAACTGAATTTGATACATGGAATATGTATGTGAATGGAAAGCACTATAATAGAAAAAATATCAAGTATTGAGAATTCTAAATATTGTAACTTATGATTGTGAGAACACACCTATGACTACTATGAGCAGGATTGGTCTTCAATACTCATAAGATTGTGGAAAATTTATCATATTCTTACTTAAAAAAGACAGAAAGGAATGTTAGGAATTAACTTACTTAAAATCTAATTTTCAGTCTTATATATTAGAACAACCTAAAGAAGGATGGGACGAAGTATAACCAATGATATTTTCCAAGGGAAGCAAAATGTGTGCAGAAAGTAATTATGTGATATATATGAAATACTAGCATAAAAACCCCTAGTAAAGTTTTCATAATATTGGTAAGTTGATATAGAATATCATGTTAATTTAATGAGAAAAAAGACAAAAAAAATTGTTTGAGACTCTCCAATTAAAAGTGAGAGTGATAATAATATGTTGGTTGTGCCAGAGGCAAATAACCATGAAGGCCTATGGAAATAACGCTAATTTTTTTTATGAAGTGATAGTCATGCGAAAACATGTGCAAGAAGAAGTTGATCAAGTTCAAAGTGAAGGGTGGAAACAATAATGTGATAGTTAAGTAGGTTGGTGAAGCCCATGGGAATTATGGACAATAACAAGGTCAACGAGAGTCCTGTTAACCATGACTTGAATTGTACATGTACTTATGAATTTTAGACATATTAATGCTAAATATATATAATAAATATATGTATGAAAAATCCATTATGGTCACATGGTTTTCAGGGGTCATTGGAATAGGAGGATGACCACCTATATATGCAATGAAAGGAGGAACAAGTTAACAAATAAAAATTCTTCTTGACTACAACTCTTACATTATTTTCATTGAAAAATCAAAAGAGGAAGTATGGCATGTTTCACAAGAATAGGGATAGGTGTGGTGTCGTAATGTGTAAAGTGTTCGGTCATGTGTATATGTAAATTTTTGTATTGTGTTAAGTGTATGTGCCATTTTGAATTGATAACTACAAAAAATAACACTAATGCAATGGACCCTTTATAGAGTAGACAACCTTTGATTGGCCTAGATCTAATTGATGAAATGGTTTTTAAATTCCCATGAGGGTACATATTGATGAAATTTACTAATTCAAAATCCCTACTGAATTATTTATAGAGTTTACCCTAAAGAGAAGAGTCATGCTCACCTAGAATCAAACAACTAGGAGAGTTAATTAATTGAAAATGGATGTTAAATAAAGACTAATTTGAATTGATGTCATAGGATAAATAGTTAGCCATTGATAGGATTCCATGGATCAGCCTAGTGGAATTATAAGATTTTATGACTTGGAACCATCTATCGAAAAAGCAAAAAATTGTGAAAGATGAATACATTTGTAACTATGAAGAGAAAACTCCAAATCTAGATTTTGCTAGCTAAGCTATTATCCCTTTTATTAGAAATTTCAAAAAGATGTTTTCAATTAATGAGGATAACTATACTAACATAATGTGTGTGAAAAAATCAATGTACATATGAAACCAAGTCGAAGAACCACATGATTGTCCACGTAGATAAACTACATATAAGACTCATCAATAACCTGCATTGCAGGATGACAAGGACCTAAATTAAAAAAAAAATATGTTTCCCTGTGAACACTTCGTTTTGCACTAAAAGAGAATAGAAAAGAAACCCAAAATGGGAATAGCTAAGTCCCCTAGGACAAAGTAGACAATAATTTAGTTTTATTATGATGGAAGGAAAAGGGAGGTTATCCTATGCTTTACTCAGGTATAACTAATGTCTATGCAACATTTAAAATTGAGATAAAAGCATAGTAATTCCATCCAGTGGGAGAAGACACTAGTAGATATTTATCACAAAAGGCAAGAAATGTAAGTGATTCTTGAAATAATATTGTCACTATGTAAATAGTGCAAATGGAAATGGTATTTCCATAGTCTAAAATTTACAATGGAAACATGCAATGGGGTCCATGTCATTCGACGTAGCCATAAGGTAGGTGAAAAATGATTTATGACTATTATTGGTATCCTTACATTATTGATGCTAACTATTATTGAAGTGTAGGGTGCTAACCGTTTTTGGGTTATGGTACATGTGTGTGACCTTATAGGGTATATGTCACTGACCATGTTGGGTGCATGAATGACAACTCATGGTGCCTATTTAGACCAGATGAGAACAAGCTATAAATGAAATGTGAAATTCACGGAGTGAATTTTACTTTGGAATTTAAGCTATTTCTCAAAGTAAAGTGCCATTAAAGCACTTTAGGCGTAGGAGGCCCTCGAAGGATGAAAGGTGGTATGAAGGTTGTTCATTATATATGATTCCAAAGAAAATGGTATTTGAAACACCGAGGACAGTGTCTATTTTGAGGGGAGGGGAGATGTAAAACCCCTGGGTAATCACTCATCACTTTTATTATATAATTATGACTAGAAAATTATAAATATGGAAAAGGTTGGTTGATGTACATATTCATATTTTGTTTTTAAATCAAAAAGGAAATTATTTTTTTTGTTGTTGATATTCTTGAGAAATATGCTGAGGGCTATCATGTGATAACTAAACCCTAACAGTCAGAGAACCTGTTAGATAATTATTTATAACCCAAGAAGGGGAAATAACGAAAAAAACCTTCCTCATTATTATTATTCCTATTCTTTATTCCTCTGGGAGAAAGAGAAAGGCTAGTGAGAGGAAGAAGAAATCTAGGAATATGTATTTTGAAAACAGAAAGCAAGGGCTAGAGATAAATCCCCAAAATATGTTCATGACTGGAACCACTATGGTAGAGAAATATAGTGACTCCTAGATGCCAGTAGTGGGAGAGAAAGACTGGTGAAAAACCTTTGATGATAACCAGGATGCTTCTTAATGCTTGCAGAAAAGACTATTCTTAAATTATATTGGTTCTCTGACTATATTCAGGTGAGGCTCAAGGGAAGCTAGAGAGAAGCTACCTTATGTTTCAGTGGACTGAGAGAGACCCTTTTATATATTTCCCAAGATCTATTAAATAATCTGTAACTTACCTGTCCTAGTTTCTGGTTAAATCTCAGATTTGTGAATGTTTTACTGGTAAAGAGAGAATGTTGATGTTAATGTTAAGGAATCATAAATTGGAATGTTGTATATAAGATTATATGTGTAGGTACCAAATGGGTATAGATATGATGAGGAATTGACTTGAACTGTGCGAAATATTTTACCATCTATTGGAAAATATATTAGTTTGGTAAGATAAATGAAGATGATTTTCAATCTTCTCATGAGGCTTTGGATTGACGGTGAATGGGTGCACTGTTTAGGCACTCCTTGCGATAGGTCACTGGTTCAAATCCCCTGTGGGCACTTACCTACCAGGAAAAGAAGAAGATGATTTTCAATCTGTGCTAATATAGGAAATCTGGAATGATTCTAAGAGGCCATTGTGTGGATATTTTTACAAGAAATCATTGTTATGTGAAATTGTACACTTAGAAGTTAGGAAAGTTATTTGCAGGAAAATGAAGAAAAATAATAGGTTGGGTTAGTCCTTGAGTAGTCAATTAAGAGGAAAAAATCACTTAGAATAATTGCCAAGCCTGACTCGTGATAATCTAGTAATACCCTAGTAGAACCCAGATGGTCCAACATGGAAAACTGGACATTGTATATGTCTATATATAATTTATTCTCTTCATATATATATATATATATATATATATATTATTTTCATAAAGTGGACTTCATTAAGGAATTGAAGAGTAGGAAAAATAATAGAAAATATTTGGTGTAGTGTACTTGTAACATTTATTAGAACCACTGAGCAGTAAAATAAAATATCAAAAATCATAGCTTGAGAAACAGGAGATCCCTTTACTAGAAATGAAATAATTTAAGAGCAAGGGCTAAATAAACATTTTGATGAAAATTCTTGTTATGAAATAAGCATTATAATGCAGATATACATATATAAACCCTGGTTGATTACATATGCACTGAAAATTGTAAATTCAATGTTATAATTCAAACTAACACATTTCCATCATTGTAATTAAAAAGAGACGGACCCTTTTCATAAACCTTATTAATTTAACCCAAAATATTTATATCAAAGAATTGGAAACTGGTGTATTTGACAAGTCAAAAATGGTTAGGAGTATCAATAGGTAACTACATAATTTGTGAAAAGACAAAGGGCCATATAAATACCATTGTAGACACAGTTCTTGTTCTAATCTAAAGTTCATAGACATGCATTAAGTAATAAACAATTAACATCAACTAGAAGGATTAGAGAAAGAAAACCCTAGGCTTATGCTTCGTAGTGAGACAATAAGAGAATTTAGGTTGTTGAAGACATGGGGCCTTGCATGGTCATGATGCTCTATTGGAAGAAAGATATTGATTACAAATTTAGGGTTGGGTTAATTGAAACCTAGAAAGCCAAGTCGAAGAACAAGAATAAAGAAACTTCAGTTGAGAATAGATGAGGATTGCAAGAGCCATAACTCACTGCAGGGTAAACCTCTAGAAATAATATAAGGAAAGGGATAAAATGAGTTAGGGTCTATTCAAAAAATGTGAAGAAGAAAAATCAAGTTCCAAAAGCTTTAGAGGCAAGATTACCTGTAAAGAGGGAAATAATCACTTTCTCCATTGCAAACAACATCTCATGATAATCATAGTCTCCAACTGCAATAAGGGAATGAAAAATAATTTAGACTAAATTAATGGGTTTTTCATGGAGCTTCTGAAAAACTAAAATTTAAAAAAAAAATTGACTTGCAAATCTACAAATTGAAGGGACCAATATGGAATACCATATATGAACTAGGAATGAGTTCATTCGGCTTGTGAATTTGAAAACTAAAGGGACCAAGAGATAATGTGAGATCGAAATCCATGGAACAATTTGTTTCCAATGCCAACCTACCGGTATCTAGAGGAAACACTTTTAAAGAACCTAATCAATGCATTATAATTCAAATTAAGCACCACTGTTAAAAGAAAAAGAGAGAGAGAAAAATTGTAATCCAGAGACACAGAAAAAAGAAAATTTGTACCCTAACCAAATAAAAAACATTTGGAGTGCTCCACGGTTGGTGAGAGGACGACCTCTAGAGACTGGTTAACTAAACATATCATAAACTTAGAATTCAACATTGATATTAAAATCATAGGAGTATAGGGTTTCCCTCCATAGGTGAGGGCACAAATGAGAGGTCTGGGCGGAAACCCCTAAGGTAGTTACCACCTTTAATTGACAAGAGTATTCCCTACCATTAGATAAAATAAGTACAAGTGTACAATTTAGATAGGCTAGGGGAAAGGATCTTCCTATATGTCGAATAGATTGATAATTGATAACCTTCCTTCGCATTATAGTAAATAGTTAAATATTATGACTTTAAATCATGAGGCATTTGATCCAGATCTTTGGGGGAGGTCCCCAAGGTCTGAAAAAATGAAATGGCAAAAGAAAAGTGGATAAAACTTAGTAAACAAAACCACAAAGAATTTTTTATTAAAACAAATAATAATTGTAAAGGCTACATTGTGGTGGAAAATCTATCCTTTTACAAAATGTGGCTTGTTAATTATAGCCCTTTTTGGTTATAATACCACAAGTAAATTCCATGGGTTGGTAAAAACCATGGGTGAATGAATACCATGGGAGGATAAATACCATGGGAGGATGCCACTTACAATACCATGGGTAGATTAATAACATGGGTGGATGAATACAATGGGTGGATGTCATTTTCAATTCGGATCATTCCTCCCTCCTTAAGAAGAAATGGTCACCATTGCGTGAAGTTCCCTCCTGAGAATCCTTTGTTGAATATGAAGAGCCACTGAAGAGAAGGGTTTTGTGTTATTAACCCATAACTGTGATGAGCGAAGATCTGAGGATAGAGATACCCTGTAATTCTTGTGATCAACTATGATATTGATAGTGTGTGGTCTATCAAATGGACTTCAATAAAGTATGGATTTGTGGATGACCCATAACCATGACAAACGAAGATACGAGGATAGAGATACCTTATAATGCTTGTGACCGACAGTGATACTAAGACTGTGTGGCCTAGAAAATGGACTTCGATGAAGTGTGGGTTTGTGGATGGCCAATAACCATGAAAAATGAAGATTCAAGGATAGAGATACCTTGTAATGCTTGTGAGCAACTATGATACTAATAGTGTGCAACCTACAAAATAGGCTTCGATGACAAGGATTTTTTGCAGTTGACCCATAATTATGATGTTGATTGTTGATGAAATAGCAGGTGCCTACATAGCATGGTGTAGGAGGGCACGTCCCCAAAGGACCCAAGCCAGATGTTTCTATGCTGAAACTGATGAATGTGAAGAAGTTGCCTACTAAAGCGGGGTGGGAGGGCACATCTCCAAATGGAACCCACTCCAAATGTTGCTCCTTGGCATAAATCAGTCATTTTAACTCAGAATCCTTATTATAACCTATTTTTGGAAACACAATAACCATTCTTCATCTTCCCATGTGTTTGAAATCCCTACTTGGGCACTCTAGAAACTTAGATTCACGCTGCAACTGCCCCATCATCACAAAAGTTCTGAAAACAATCATTGATTTTAAATCAGTGATATCTCCCTCATCGGAACTGTAATTCGGCCAATATGTTTTTTGAAGATTGGGTGATGTTTTGATAGGAGCTCAGATCTACAATACGGTTTTTGAAATTCCACACAAAAACTGCAAAAAATTGATAGGAGATATGTCGTCCACGAATTGTCGTTAGAAAATTTTTTGCAACATAGTTGATTTTAAATTAGTGATGTCTCCCTCATCCAGAATCAGTAGATTGTTTTTTTGAATTTGGGTATTTTTTCAGAAGCAATCCAGATATGTTATTTATTTTTGTAAAATTTGCACCAAAAGTTTCATATCTAATCTGCAAATTCTCCGCCCAAAAATATTCCTCCAACAAAAAATGAAAAAAGAAAAATTCTTCCTGTTTTGCCCAAGAAATTGCTATGTGGAGGTCATAGCATGCACATGAAGTTTTTTTAATATTTCTACAAAAATTTGAAACTGAAATATGCATCAAACCCTCAATCCCATTGAATCGTAACTTGGCTCTAATACCACAGATTTGGATCTTAGGGGGAGGCCCCCAAGACCTGAAAAATTGAAATGGCAGAAGAAAAGTGGAGAACACTTAGTAAACAAAGGCATAAAGAAATATTTTATTAAAGAAAATAATAATTGTAAAGGCTAAATTATGGTGGAGAATCAGTCCTTTTGAAAAATGTGACTTGTTACTTGTAGCCCTTTTTTGTTACAATACCACTCGTAAATTCCATCTATGGGTAAATACCATCAGTGAATGAATACCATGGGTTGATGTCACAATACCATGGGTGGATGAATACCATGGGTGTATTCCACTT